>CAXIVR010000008.1:19214178-20414178 GCA_964035755.1 Teleogryllus oceanicus
GCCGCGACTTGCGCATTGGTACTGTAAGTCTGAAGTGCTTGACGGCGTCTTCGCAACTACTACTGTAAATATTGGCAGCACAAATGACTTGCTTTCACTTCATACTTTGGGCTGCTGTGCTAAATTAAATATTAATATTATATATAATATATATATATAATATATTATATATAATATATTAAAATTATTATAATATATACTATTAAAATATTAATATTAATGTATTATAATTCTAACGCTGAAATCCAGAGTTGCGGCACCTGTGGGGCGCGCGGCGTTCCCCAGCGGCACGAGGACGAAGCTGGCGCGCGCCAGGAGGTCGGCGGCCGCCGCGGCGCCACCGCCTGCAGGGCCTGCGGCGTGGGCGCGGACGCGGACGCGGGCGGCGGCGGCAGCGGGGGCGGCGCGGGAGGCGGCAGCACCACCGCCTCCGCGGCCTCGTCGCGCCTCTGCACCCACGCGGCGCCCGGGCCCTGCGCGCATTCGCTTGTTGCTCTTCGCGCTATAGAACGATTTTCCTAAGGATAAGCCAAAGTGACAGCTACTGCTGGCAACATAACTAAAGGTTCTGTGGTCGTCGTGCCCTTGAGCCCAATAGACTCCCTTTCCGCAGTCGTTCGTTTGCAGTTGGCTAACTTGTAAATGGCTTCGGCTCTTCCTTTTGTGGTGTCCTCGTCCGACAAAAATATAGTGCGCTGCGAGAAATAATTGAAATTAGGAAGTGCAGTGTAATGTGCTCTTCTGTAAAAATTATTTTTTTCTTTATATATTACATTAGATTTACTTTTTGTGTGATAAATATTTTTATTTTAAAACCGATACTTGAATGCGAGATGCATACTGATACACATGGTTCCCGCCTTTGTGCTGTTGTGAGGCGAGCTGCAATTGAGAGCTTTCTATTCACATTCGTGGCAGTTTTCTTTTACTGATTGTGAGAGCATGTTAAGAGATTTTCCACATACGAAATTAAATTTATATATTTCCCGGACTCGCGTACGTGCATATACCTTAGCGAAACTGTTAAAAATTAAATTTATATATTTCCGGATGCGTACGTGCATAGGGATGTTTTCACAGGCGCCAAATATATATATATATATATATATATATATATATATATATGTGTGTGTGCCTGACCCGAACCGCCCCAGAAAAGCGCGCGTGGGCGGAGGGCGCTCACCTCAGGTGTTTGCTGGTGCTGCAGCCTGGCGGCGGCGCCCGCGTCCCCCATCTCCCGCGAGAGCGCGCGGTCGATGAGCTGCACGAGTACGACTTGGAGGCGCGCAGTTCCAGATCCGCCTCCACCTCCGCCTCCGTCTCCTCCTCCGCCTCCGCCCCCCTCACCCCGCCGCTGCAGACAGCCCAGTGCTAGTACTACTCGCGCAACTTTGCTTGAACAATGACCTTGCTTCCCCCTCCCTTGAGCAAGAAACAGTTGAAGGCAAAAGTTTGCAGCGAGCACTGATGACATTCCAAGCATTAAAACTTCGTTGGCGCGAAACAGAACCAATCAAGGCTTGTTGCTTTCATAGTCGAGAGCTTCTGTTCAGCTTTATTACAGTTATCTAAAGGAATGGCTGCAGCAGGCCCATGTCTTTCAAGGGAGGCACCTAAAACTTCTATCTAGAGTCCCTGCTGTTGCCTTCTCTTACCGATGACCTGGCCGCACACGTAGCAGGGTTGACTTTGATTTTCCAGACGTCGGAATTACTGTAAATATTCTAGTGGCCTACTTTGTAACTAATACCCGCACCCCCACCGTATTTCTTCAATCCATCGTTCAATAAATGTTGCGCGAGTAGTACTGGTTACCTCCTGTGTCTTTCGAGACTTAGAGGAAATACTGATAGATTAGGGTTACTTAAATACAATATTCGGACCCAATTACCCGTGTGCAACCGCTGCCAATCGTCTTTCACGAGACTCATTCGTTCCAGGCGGAATTTCCTCCCGTCTTTACCACTCCTTACCTTACCTTACTTTGATTTGTATATAGTACCCGACGACATTAGGTCTTTGTTACACCTCCTGCCTTATAAAAAAAATCCTTTTAGTTCATTTGCAAACATCCTTCTCAACATGGCTTTGGGCCTCAGAAATGCGCTTATCATTGTTAAAAAGTTAATTTTAGCAGGAAGTGCAACAATGTCCTAATGCAATCGGATACAATAGAAAAACCAAAGTATAGGGGAATGCACCTACCCCCTTTGGGAGCTGTCGGTTGATGCATTGATTAATGATCCCGGGCGCGTCACCTGCTAAGGTCATTAGTCATGTAAGTGTACGTTTTATCGCGGGAGGTGGGGGTGGATGGCGTGATCCGGTGTCGACCTAGCTGTTGGTTTGCGGGGTTTTCCCCTACCAGGTATCTTGCAATTGCGGGGCACCGCCTCAGGAACAAGCTTTCGATTTTTCCTCCCGGCGGCAGAGCCGGACTTACCTTTATGCGCGGCCGGCATACAAAAATTAGTCTTTTATATACACAAACCATTCTTTCTCTGCAATTGAGGTTTATTGATTGAATTTTGTTTGGTTCGTTGGTTGGTTAGTGATTCCGGGCGCGTCAACAGGTTAAGTCATTTGTTCCGTAAGTATAGTGCATGTTTTCCCTCGAGAGATGGCGGGGATCTTCCCCCGCTGGATGGCGAGATCCGGCGCCGACCTACAGTCGACTAGTGGGGTTTCCCCCTAACCAGGACTCTCCCCACCAGCGGGGCACCGCCCCAGCCGGGACAAGCTCTAAACTCCCGACCGATCTCCCGGAATATGTGGTAGTGTAGTGCATGTTAGTGTAAGTATGTGTGTGTGTAAGGGGAGGGGATAGGACAAGGAAGATGAAGGTCAGATCGCGCGCGGTTGGTGGCCTGTTGGTTAAAGTACTGCTCCGGCATTCACCTGGTGTTGATCGGAGAAACCACGGAAAACTACCGATTACAGCAGCCGGCCGCGAGAATTCTCCAGACAGAGACTGAATACGACCTATCTGAAAAGCTGGTGTCGAAAATCCTGCCGCCGTGGGGAGTGGGAACCTAGGACCTCGTAGTCAGAGGCGCTGCAGTGACATGAGTTGATGCTCGGCCGATCCGTGGCGCGCGCTGAGCGTCGCAAGAGAATGGCCTACCGGCGGCGGCGGGCGCGTCGTCCGCGGAGGCCGCTCGCGCTGAGGGAGGCGTCGTCGGCGTCGCCGTCGGCGTCCGCGTCCTCCTCGTCGTCGCCGACGCCCGCGTCCTCGTCGCCCGCGCCCCCGGGGGTCGGGGGGGGGGGGGGGGGGTGTCGGCGGCCGCGGGGGGCGCGGCTGGCGGCGGCACCCACAAACACACGCACGTCTACGCTAGGCGGTATGTATGACAGTCAGCCGTGGGGGATAAAGTGAATGAATGCCTTATTTTACGTGGCGAGACTCACATGCCACGTGCTTTTTGTTAAGGATGTTATAATGTGTTTGCTGTTTTTTATATCTGTTTTAAAATCATTTTGACAAGATGTATTATGTATCTCATGTAAATATGTAAGTAGTTTTTACTTTATTTTTATTTTTACTTGGTCTTCACGTCGGTAATGTTGTTTTCATTTTGGTTCACGATGTAAATATGTGAGTAGCTTTACTTTATTTTTATTTTTACTTTGTCTTCACGTTGGTAATGAAATATACAGTAGTGTCTATAGTTAATTGTTTTTATGTACGATATACTGCCTGAAGATAGAGACAAGAGATCTACGAAACGTCGTGAAGGAGTTTGTTGCAGTTTTCAAAGACTGTTATGTAAATAAGTGAAGTTTTATAAATAAATAAAGTTGTCTCCAACATATTGAAGCCTAGTTTTGTATTAAATATATGCAAAAATAGTCAACTACTGTACTCCACCGAAACTGTAATGGATTATTTATAAGAATCGATGGCTTAAGGAACACTCTTTTTAAGTTTCCTATTAATTCGGCTAGCCCCTCACTGGTCAGCGAGCTCACTTTCCATGACGCGATCCCTGGTTCGATTCCCGGTCGGAGCAGATTATAGTGTACGCTTTCCTTGCAATGTCGCAGTATCTGTTGCTGTGTGACGTTGAGAAACCTCACTTCTCAGGTTGAGAAGACCAGAATACGGCCTAGGGATGTCTGTGTGCTAACCAAACGTACCCATGGCCGCAAGGCCGGGACACCGCCGCTCAGCCTTGCGGCCAATTACATAAACTGACTTTCTAATAATCTTCAAAACATTGCGAGCTATTCTTTTTATCAAGGGACGTAATAAAGATGTAGCGTCATTTACACAAGACTTCAACGCATTCAGTCCTAATTCTCGCCCTCACTTCGCGCACACCATCGCAGAAGATACATTCGATTTCACTAGCACTAGAACAGATAAAGTAAACTTTCATTCTACTGAAGGATGAACGGAATGTGCTTTGTAAGAAACGCGAGGGGGTGCTCACCTTGGAGGAGCGGGGAGCTAGCACTGAACTCGAGTCTCCGGCCGCGGCAGTCGTCCCACAGCCGCACAGCTGCTCACAGAACACCAACACGATTCAAAAGAACTCTCATTGGAAAAAGCGAAAAGAGAGTCACTCGCGGTGCTTCAAGTGGTCACTTTTGGGGGAGGGTCCTATCGATTTGACAGGACAAACAACAATTCACAAAGTGCGATTTTACAGGGTAAAGCTTGAGTACCTGCGCAAATTATACCGCACCCCGGTTTGCCGTATAGATACAACTGTTTTGAACGAAAGTCAATCAAGTCTAATAGAAGGCTCGGGTCTATTCCTTCAGAATTTTCCATTTTCCCTCAGTAGACTGAACTCTCTCTAATACAGCCCTCAACACTCAGGCCTGTATTCTGCCTCTAGCCGTCCAAGAATTTTTTTATGAACAATTTTCTTACACCGCGGATTAGCGCTTGACAATAGTGTTTTGGCATTAATTATTTATAGCTAACACAGTGTTAACTGCAATAAGAGCGGGGCTATTCCTTCTGACGTCCTGAATTACAATTTTTAAGTGTTTTGAATGGGGTGATTTGGGGAGGATGGTAGAGGGTTAGGAATTAATAGCATTAGGTTAGAAGAGGAAATAGGTTATTAGCAGCGTTCGGATTCTGATGACAATGACTTCTATTCATTGTTACACTCTAAAAGTAGCTAACTAGTAAATGAATGTTTATCACGACATATGGGTGATAGAAATGTAAAGTGATTGATAATTTTTTGTCATTTTGTGCCATTTTTCAATTTTTAGGTAATTTTTTGAACTTTTGCGTCATTTCTGTCCCTTTTACGCATTTTGTTTCCTTTTCGTATTTTAGTTAGCGAATGTTTAATGAATTTACAATGACACACTAAAACAAAGTTTTTATTGTATCATCAGTTTATTACGAAATTAACTAATGTAGTGGACTCTTGTTTTTCGAACTCTTAAAATTACACGGATCTCTGGTAACTTTCTACCTTTCAAAATTTACTGTTGCAAGATTGGAGCTAAGGACTACATTTCCTCGTTATCAAATGTTGAGTGAATTAATAAACATTTTCATACAAACTTTCGAGTATTTAAAAAAAATTTCATTTCGTTCTTAATAATAAGTCATTTTATAGGTAATTTTCTACATATTTTAAGTCATTTTATAGGCCATTTTCAAAGAATTTGTAGGTCATCAATATTCGAACTCTGGTAATTAAGGTGGTCTGAATGTACTCTTGGGGTATCAAGTAGGAATGACGCCGAAAATAATGAATTACTATTGTAACAATGTGCTGTTAGTAAAAAATTTTGAGCCCTTAAAACCAGTGCTTTTGCAGAGACTGAGGTGTGCAACGCGTGCGCGGACGCGTGCAACGCGTGGGGCGGAGTGAGACAGCAATAGGCGGGGCGAGGTTGGGAGGGCAGGGAGGGCAGGGGATGGGCGGAAAGGGAAGGGAGGGTGGGGTGGAGAGGGGCAGGGCGGGGTGATGCGGGACTGGGCGTGGCGGGTATGGACGGGTCAAGGCGGGAGGGTCGAGGCGGGAGGTGCGAGGCGGGGCGGGACAAGGCAGGGAGGGTCGAGGCGGGGAGGGCGAGGCGGAGCACTGACCCCGTGCGCGTGGGCGTGTGCGGGGGCGTCGCGGCGCGGGGGCGGCAGGCTGCGCGGCGGCGGCCGGCCCGAGAGGCTGCGCGCGCGCGCCGGGGCGGCGGCGTGGGCGGCGGCGACGACGGCGCGGGCGGCGCGGTGGGGCGGGCGGCGAGGGCGTGCGGCGGCAGGCCGACGGCGGCCGCGACAGATCGCCCGCCCCCAGGGGCGACGCCGCCGGGCCCTCGCACGCGTCCTCGTCCTCCTCCGCCTCCGCGTCGCCGCCCTGCGCCGCACACACACGCGCGCGCGCGCGCCCTGTCACGCCCCCTTCCCGCCCCGCAGCGCAGCGAGCAGGGAAACCGACCGGGAGAGCCCTAGGGCCTTCGACCGCCGACCCCAGCGGATTTTCACACTAGTACAGGGTGGCGCAGAGAAACGGGAAAATTTGAAAAATTTAGAAAAAATGAAGGAAACCTACAAAACTTTATTTTATGCTAATAATATGTTTTAAAAGAATAGAAATTTACTTAGTCATCACTTTTTGAAAATTACATCACTTAGGTGCTGTCCACTTAGCCGTACACATTCATTCAGTCGAAGCTGAAGATTTTGCACAGCCCGGCGTAATGCGTCCTCCGGGATGTTAGCGATGTTTTCTTTAATCTGAGTCTTTAGCTTGGTAAGATTTGTTGGTCTAGTCTGATACACAACGCTCTTCAGATGTCCCCATAAAAAGTAGTCACAAACTGAGAGGTCTGGAGACCGCGGCGGCCAAGCGATGTTGGCATTCTTTGAAATAATCCTATCCCCAAACAAACGTCTTACTGCTGCCATAGATTGCCGTGCAGTGTGTGAGGTGACTCCATCCTGTTGAAACCAGGTGTGCTGAATGTCAAGATTTGGAAGAGAATGAAGCATTGGGGCCAAAAATGTCTCTAGCATGTTGACATAACGTTGAGACGTCACAGTGACAGCGGAGCCCTCTTCATCTTCAAAAAAGTAAGGGCCTATCACCCCACGACACGACACAGCACACCATACAGTAACTTTGTCACTGAAATGGTCGCTGGTGAAGCTGAGCAGGATTTCTTTGTGCCCAGTAACGCATGTTCTGCTTATTGACGTATCCACTTACATGAAAATGGGCTTCATCTGACATCCAAAGATTTTCAATAAAGTTTGCATCTTCGTTGATTTTAGCCAACAGTTTTTCACAAAATTGTAGGTGCAATACAGAATCATTAGGTTTAAGTTCTTGAACAATCTGAAGCTTGTAAGGGTGAAATTTAAGGGCGTGGAGTATTCTTTGCACGCTCCGACGCCCGAACCTTAATGACGAGACAATTTTTCGCACCGAACGACGAGGACTCCTCACCACTGCAGCTTGCACAGCATCAATATTGTCTGGGGTACGTACAGACAACACACGTCCGCAAGGCATTTTTTTCAAGGCCGAACCTGTCTCTTCAAAGTTACGAACCCACGTTTTGATTGCGTGTGAAGAAGGAATTTGACCCCGGGGCGGGATTCCATAGTGGCGCCGAAACACTCTTTGGGCAGCGGTCACACTGTCACCTTGTCGGTAGTACGCTCTCACGGCGACCGCACGCTCCACACCACTCCACTGCTCCATTGAAACTAAATGTCCGTTACTACCCGACAGGTTGCCGTCACCTCCCCACTTATTGTACATCCACAGGGACTTCAAATTCAAACATCAACTTCAAATTTTCCCGTTTTTCTGCGCCACCTGTACATACAAGGTCCAATTCAGGCGCTGTCTGGAGGAGAATTCTAGCGGCCTGCTGCTCTGAGTTTCCGGGCATCTTCCATCAAAAGTAGGGGAACGCCGGAATTCCCTAACAAACCGGTCACGTGGCCTCGGTGGATCTTTCCTTCCTCTTCCTTGTCCTATTCTCATACCCCAACTTATACACTTACCCTTTCATGCACTATTCTGCCTCTCGTATTGGGAGAGCAATAGGGGGCTAGGAAATCGTTCAGGATGGGGCGGTGTCTCGCTTGGGGACATACCTGCAAGGGAAAACGCACAAGTCGCTGTGTAGTTCGAGGCCAGATATCCTGTCGCAATGGGGGAGGAACACTGCCATCTGTCGGAATATTACATGCACTGACGCGTCCGCCAACAGTCAACCCACGCTGCTGGTCCAGGGCCACTCAAACGCAACTGTTGGTGACCGTGGCCCCACTCGCTGCCCATTGGATAGCGCCCATCCCGCCTCGCCTTCCTTCCCCCTCGCGACAACCCAACCCAACCCAACAATTTTTGATAGGTTGGTTGGTTTGTGATTCCGGGTGCGTCAACAGCTTAGGACATTAGTCCCGTAAGAGTAGTGCGTGTTTATTTCTCAGGAAATGGCAGTGATCTCCCCCCGTTGGATGGCGTTATCCGGCGTCGGCTAGCGGGGTTTCTCCCACCAACGGGGCACCACCCTAACCAGGACAAGCTGTAAGCTCCCGACCTGTCTCTAGGAATATGTAATAGTGTTGTGCATGTTAGTGTAAGTGTGTGTGTAAGGGGAGAGGATAGGTCAAGGAAGAGGAAGGAGAGATCGCGCACGGTCCGTGGCCCGTTTGTACTTCTTGTGTTGATCAGAGAAACCACGAAAAACGACCGATCAGAGCAGCCGGCCACTACAATTCTCCTCCAGATAGTGATTGAATTCAATCTAGTGTCGAAAATCCTGCCGCCGTGGGGAGTGGGAACCTAGGCCCTCCCGGTGAGAGGCGCTGCAGTGACCCGCTCCCGGTTAGTGTCGCTGCTTGAGCGTGTGGGAGTGCTCACCGCGAGGGGCGTGGGCGTGTGCGGGGGCGGGGGCGGGGCGCCGCGCAGGAGGCCGCGGGTGCGCGCGGCGAAGGCGGCCTCGTACTGCGCCAGCAGCGCGTCCACGTCGCCCGCCACCGAGCCCAGCTCCCCCCTCAAACAACCGGCACAGCCCACTTCATCCACTTCAAGACACAAGCAGGAAGAGGGCGAAGACAGAGAGACACAGATAAGAGAGAGGGCAAGAGAAGAGAGAGGTGAAATAAGGAGAGAGAAGAGAAATAGGAAGAGAAGATGAAGAGAAGACAGGAGAGACAATAGGCCGAAGAGTGTACAAAGAAAGATTGCGAGAACAGAAATAGAGAAAGCAAAAGAGAAGGTGAAGAGAAAGAAGAAAAAATAGAAGCAAAAGAAGGAAGAGAGAGAAGGGAAAGAGAAAAACGCGAATTAGGGAGAAAAGGGAAATGCCCGCTGCCACAAAAAATAGAAAAAGGGTAAACATTTTAAATTTGATAATGCATAATTAATTCATTTCTGCTATTAGTCGTGTTTGATTTCTTTATCGCGCGTGTTTGAATGAATGTCTCATGACTTCATGGTGCAAGAAGTTCCTCTCTTAAATAAGAACTAAAACTAGCGTATCCGTGCGAGAACTCTCCCATGTTAAACCCCACCCTCTTTCCTGTTTTTCCATTTCCATATTAAGCCGGTAATATATATTTTCCTCAAGGCCCCTCTGATCTTCCGTCATTTATTCTATATGGTTTCTTGTAATTGATAACAATACATCTTTGTCAATACAAACTATTCACCGGTGTAATTCAATCGCGTAAAATATCAAGCAATCGCGTAAAGTATCAAACAATTTCACATACAGTTGCAGATTCTACAGGCTCTGAACGGGCGGGGTAGAATCGAAAAGGGTCGAACCAGCAAAAATGTAACAGAATGTAATAGAATGTTCGATAAGATCTGATCTTGAAGAATATGGTGTGAGGAACGTCAAAATTTTAGTTTTTAAGGCCTTTAAAACGCTTCATTTAGCAGTTATTTAACGATATAGATTAAAAAATCCGCCCGAGTGTTGTGGGTTGCATTTGACATGAATATTTATATGCGTTTTTTAAACAATTCTTCATATTTTTAAAGTCAAAGTGCAATTCTTCACGCCTCCGTGAAATTCTCTTTCTTTAGAGACCTCGTTTATAAATATTGGTTGGGTGTGAGAGCCGCAAATGGTATGTATACTACTGACATAATATAGGACGCGATGGTAACAACATAGTATTCCTCTCCAGTTAAGGAATTGTTTGAAGAACTTGAAAACAATTGTAGTATTTGATTTGTCAGTATATTTTTATATAGCTGCAAACATTCAAAGAAAAATGATGAAAAGAGAGCCCTAGCAGATTTAAAACAGATTTCTGAAACGCTTCTGAACCTCGAGCGATAAACTTGGACGTTTCCGTTAAAGATGAATACGTTTCAATGTGTCACGAATATAAAGCACAGAAAGTTTAAAACGTCAATTCTTCAGAGGGTATTCTTCCCCAAAACGCGTCCTTCGCACAGCAGAAGAGAATCTCTTGGCATTTCAACACGACATGAATGCAATCGCAATTGGTATAAAACATTCATTCTTCATGCTAGGAAATGATGTGGTGTTTACGACATTGGTATCATAATAGAAACAGATATTCGGCGTTGTTTGTCGTAGTTTATTTTTCCATAATGCTTTTTCGGTCGCATTGCGGCCATCTTCAATGCGATTCTGAGGCAGCTGCGGGCCCCGGTACAGACAAAACAGGCTGATTTGTCTGTACCGGGGTAATGCGACCGAAAAATCTTTATGGAAAAAATAAATACTTACGACAAAATAACGCCTAATATATATTTCTATAATTTATTCTTTAGTGTATATTCCCAGAAGAGAATCTCCTTTGCGTAGCAGCAGACACTCTCTAGACGTCTAAAAATATGATCCAAATGTACCTAAGTATCCAACAACTGTTCTTCTGGGCTTACTTGAAGGCGTGCGTCTGGCGGTGGGGCGGGGGCGGCTCGGGGGCGGGGTCGGCGGCGGGGGCGGGAGCGGAGGCGCGGGGCGGGCTGCAGGCGGAGGCGGCGCTCTCGGACGAGGTGTAGGGCACGGGGCAGCACAGCACGTCCTCGGCCGGGCACAGCGCCCCGCAGCACCGCGCGCACACCACGCGCGCGCGCGCCCTGCGCACACCGCCGCACGCCGCCCCCTCAAGGCCATCCGCGGAATCGCACTTCACTGCACACCCTCCAACCTTACAAGAAGTGGACATACTGCACGAAAGCATATTATTCACTCACTTCTCCAATTCTTCACCATTTGAGCGTGGGGTTCCGCAGGGTTCGATCTAAGGCTCAATTCTCTTTCTTTTGTATGTAGGCAATATGCACTCATACATTAGAAACAATAGACTACTTCTCTTTGCGGATGCCACAAATGTTCTTTAAAAAAAGAAATATGTAGTAAAATTTCAGAAGTTTAAAATTTGATTTGTAATAAAAAGTTAATAGTTAATAATAAATAGTTAAATAGTTGGAGAAAAATGTTTCAACGCATTTTTGCATTTAAAACTAACAATTGTGCGCCATTGAAAATGAACAATATGGAATTGTATGATGTAACAAAATTTTGGGTCCCTAAATTGAGTGAAATCTCAAATGGAATATCTATATAAATGAATTGAACCCTAAATCAGGTTCATTATGCAACGCATTCAGAAATCTTTCCAATTCTGTCAGCCTTCATGCAGCTCCTGTTTCTTTATTGTGGAGACTATTCGTATCAGCAAAGACGACTGTTTTTCCATTTCGAATCGATGAGAATAATGCCTAAAATCTAACCTTGCGTCACCTCATGTTCAATTAACAATGATTCGGAAATGTGAGTAAATAATGTCGCTTCATATCAGTCCGATATTTCTTCATTGAAAACACTGTTAAAGGTACGAACATTTATCATCTAGAGCAAAAACTACACATTCCATAAGATGGTAATTTTGAAAGTAAAATGTTACGATCAACGTCATCAAAGAGATGTTGCTTTATTGCATCTGTACACATTTGAAAACTCGCACGATAATTTTGCTTATTATCAATACGTACTTACGAA
The DNA here is from genome assembly GCA_964035755.1 of Teleogryllus oceanicus. Taxonomy (NCBI): domain Eukaryota; kingdom Metazoa; phylum Arthropoda; class Insecta; order Orthoptera; family Gryllidae; genus Teleogryllus; species Teleogryllus oceanicus. The sequence continues at coordinate 19,226,155 of CAXIVR010000008.1, forward strand.
GAAAAGCTCAACATTATAAGGAATGGCATAAGGCACTATTTACACTTCAGACGCAAGTCATCAACGCGGTTTCCTCACAACCTTTTCTGCTACGTCGTTCAAAACCCCTCCGAAGTCGTGCTCTGAGCGGCAGGCGCAGGCGGGGCGTGACTCACTTGGCGCCGCGTCGCGGACAGCGGCGACCGCAGCGGTCGGCGCAGTCGGGGCAGGCGGCGGCGGCGGAGGCGGCGGAAGCGGCGGCGGCGGCCGCGGCGGCGGCGCACGGCGCCAGCTGCACGCAGAAGCGCGCGGGGCGCACGCCACCGACCCCGCCCCCGGCCCCGGCCCCTGCCCGCCCCGGCCCCGCCCCTGCGCCTCCGCCGGCGCTCCGCCCCCGCCGGCCGCCGCTGCCCTCGGACCGCGCGCGCGCCGCCGCCGGCCCCGCCCCCGCCTCCCGCGCCTCGCGCACCGCGCCGCAGCGGCCCGACTCGCAGCACAGCGACGACCTGCGCACAGCACAGTGGGTCACTCACGGGTCACTCGTGCAGTCCGTGCTTTTTCTCACGGAAGGTGGCTGCGATCTTCCTCCGCTGGAGGGCGAGATTCAGTGCCGACTTACTCGTCGACTTGCAGAGTTTTCCCCACCCACATATCTCCCACCATCGGGGCACCGCCCCAGCCGGGACAAGCTCTAAGCTCCCAATCGGTCTCCCGGAATATGAGGTGGTGTAGTGCATGTTAGTGTAAGTGTGTGTGCGTAAGGGGAGAGGATAGGACAAGGAAGAGGAAGGGCAGATCGCGCGTGGTCCGTGGCTCGTTTGTTAGGGTACTTCTCCGGCATTCGCCTGGTGTTGATCGGAGAAACCACGGAAAACTCTCGATCAGAGCGCCCTACCGGTAGTGTCGAAAATACTGTCACCGTTGGGACTCGAATCCTAGGATTTCCCGGTCAGAGGTACTGCAGGGTATCAATTTATTCCCTGAGCCACCTAAGCCAGTGCAGGTGTAGAAAAAGAAGATCGTGAGGGTAATGTGTAGCATTAATATCTTGAACACAACGACACTCAATGGTTTCTCTAAAAGTAGCGTACATAACTTATGAACAACAAATACAATTATCTCGTATAACACTGCAATAAATTAAACATTTTACAAACACAGACTCCAGGAATTCTGTGCTGTACAGAATAGGCAATAGCACGTCATACAATGGGCAATTACTTCCATAATTCCCAAAGGCGTATAGATAAATTAATGTCTGAATGCATTGAGTGATCAATGTGAAAAAGTGCGAATTTTAGAGTGAATTGATATAGGAATGGGTGAAAAGTAAACTTAAACTCGCCGTTAAAAATAATAAAACATTTTTTAGACCTTGTGAAACACCTAAAGTACCGTAATGCGAATGAAAGCCGTTATGCTCAGTGAAGGCAAGCACGCTGACTGTGAATTGGTGGGCAAATTAGTTTTATCTTCGTGACAAATGCTACAGTTTCCCTTCAGCCGCATAAACCAAGTGAGGCTGCGATGCAAATTTTCTGCCCCGAATGTTATCAAATGACCGCCCCGTCTAGGATACGGGAGGGAGTAAATTTAAGAAACAGAAAAATAATGAAAGAAAGAAAGAAAGGTATAATGCCGTAATAAGAAATAAAGAAAAAACGGTCGCTGGTGTCCAATTTCAGTTAAATAGCGACTTGAAATAAAAAGAAAGAAAGTAAGAGACAGCTTCAGACAAAGAGGTGACATATAAGATATGAATGCGTGACAATTACGCATGTGACTTTTCAATTCATCATAATTATTTCATACATTTTAAATATTTTTTGTCGGTACTATGCCAGATCATTAATAAGATTTTAAATTATACAGAGTTATCTGCACTGGGTGTCTCAGAATAAATGGTACAAACTTCTAGATCGTGTACGAGGGTCGGTTATAACAACGTTTTTTTGTAATAAAGTGTGGGAAAATCTCATATGACGAAGTTCCACTCGACTAAACTTTGACATGGTGCCCCTGATTGATAGGCAACTTGTACAGCACTGACGTTTGGCAGCAAACCAAACTCTCAGGGGCGACTCGCAAAAAGGAGGCTTCAGTAAGTTTCGCTTTACGTTAATATATCAGCGTTCTTTTTTATTTATAAAATTCATTAATTCAATTTATAGATTCAATGTCCGACTTTTAAATCATTTTTTAAAATCTGTGTCATGGGACAAGTGATTCGGTTAGACATAATACGGCAGCTTTCCCAAAGGAAAACTCTACTTCTGATTCTTTGGAGTAAGAATCTTGGTGTTCAGTATTTTAGAATCAACAACTACATTTGGATTAGATACAATAAATACTTCCAGTCTAACAGGATTGGACAATATTGATTCATGAAGCAATTCCCACTAAAGCGAATGATCACACTTTATATTTTTGTTTCAGGTGACCATTTCTAACACAATCTGAAAGTGGCATAATTTTTCATCGCTTGTCCAGGTTTCTTGTTTCCGCATTATCGTAAACAACTTTTATTGTAGCTCTGATTTCTAAAAATCCCATGCCATGGCTTCGATTTTTCCAGTACATTCTAATTTTAGGAAAATGAAAGCATGAAATGACACATTTAATTTCCAAAGTAATATAGAGTCCTCTTGGATTAAAATGAGTGCCTTTCCCAAACTCTTTACATATGTTTGATGTGTTTTATCATAAATGGATTCAATCATATAGTTCATATATTGCAATACTATCTGAACATATATCAATGGATTATCTCTTATAACAGCTGAGGTGCCTCAGGGCAGCTGAGGCAAGATTTTCGACACTAGCTTTCCAGCTAGGTCGAATTCAATCGCTCTATGGAGGAGAATTCTAGCGGCCGGCTGCTCTGATCGGTAGTTTTCCATGGTTTCTCCGATCAACACCAGGCGAATGCCGGAGCAGTACCCTACCAAACGGGCCACGGACCGCACGCGATCTGTCCTTCCCACTCCTTGTCCTATTCTCTCCCCTTACACACTCACTTACACTAACATGCACTACACTACCACATATTGGGGAGACCGGTCGGGAGCTTAGAGCTTGTCCCGGCTGGGGCGGTGCCCCGCTGGTGGGAGAGTCCTGGTTAGGGGAAGACCCCACTAGCCGACGGTAGGTCGGCGCTGGATTTCGCCATCCAGCGGGGAAAGACCACTACCATCTCCTGAGAAAACATGCACTACACTAACGGTACTAATGACCAGAGCAGTTGACGCGCCCGGGAACATGACAAAATCAATCAATCAATCGATCCACACATGTCGGGAGTTTGGAGCTTTTTCTGGCTGAGGCGGTGTCAGCGCTGGTTGTGGTACTTGGTTGGGGAAATCCCCGGAAGCCGATATATGCGTGTGTATGATTTGCTGTACATGCAGCAGTGTGCCCGCAGAGGCGGGCCAGGTGAGTACACTGTGTCGGACGCGACAGGTGCGGCCCACTATGGCAGCTCGGAGACGCTCCCGGACCGGCGCGCGACGGGACAAGTAATGAAGAGTTCCGGAAGGTGCCACCATGAGCAGGGCGAGCGGCGGCGTCCTGTACCGAAGCACCAGACCGCAACGGGAAACAGCCGTCAGAAAGCACCACTCCTATCTTTCCCTCCGCAGAGGAGGGAAGCACGTAGATTCGCGCAGAGGGTTCGTGGGTATATAAGGGTCATGAGGCAGAGGAACCAGCAGTGTGGAGTTCCAGTGGTCAGGGCGTGTGGCCGACTTAGCCAGTGTGTTATGTGGAAGAATTGGTGACTACTTGTGTCTTTGTTTTAGGGACGTATTTTGTGGATTGTGATTACTGCGCTGCGAAAGGGACATCTACTGGTATATGTTCGCTTTGGCTTTGTATCTTGTATATGTTCGCTTTGGCTCTTGATTTCGACCATTGGATTTTGTCTTATTGTTAATAAACTTATAGTCAATGAACTGTTATTTGTATACCCTTGGCTTCCCTGTGGGGGCGCTGACCTGAAGCCGCGGCACGAGGCGAAGTGCGCGTGCAGCCGCACGCGCTGCGCCGCCGCCCCCGCCGCGGCCACGCCCCCTCCGCCGCCTCCGCCGCCGCCCGGGGCGTGGCGGGCGGGCGCGGCCTCGGGCGCGAGGCGGAGCGCGGGCGCGGGCGGGGAGCGGGCCCAGCCCCAGCCCGGGCTCCGCCCCCGCCCGCGCCTCCGCCTCACCCCTCGCGGCCGCCCCCCAGGACGAGGCGGCCGTCGCGGACGACGAAGTGGACGACAGGTCGGTGCAGACGACGGCCGCCGCCTGCGAGCAGCTCATCGCTCCTCCTGCCACACGCGCGCGCCAGTGCCCGTCACGCACTGCTTTCAGAACACACCCGTGCCACTTATTTGTCGAAAAAGCAAAACAATAAAAACGATGTCACCTATGAAGGAGAAATACAATCTGTCCACGTTTTTTTTACCCCAGTATTTCTTCACCATCCTTTAACGCTAAACAGATGAATGATGAATAAAAGTATCAACAAAGCGAGATTAGCTACAATTGAAATTAGACATTATTGCTTCCGAATTATAAGTAGAAGACTTATTTGCGTTAATAAACAATATATATATATATATAGTGATTCTATCAAAATAGCAATCTTCACTCCGGCTCTACTCCTTCCACACTAGCACCACAATGTGAGCTCAACAAACAAGCTACACTAAATAAAAAAGGATGTAAATATTCCGTCGACAATGATTGTCTATGATTATTGGTGGAGGAATATTTTATTTTTCAAACAAAACAATCGTTTTTCCATGAAAGGAAACTCTTTATTTAACTTCCCCCATTCCTAGTGAACAATGGCATTCATGATCAGATTCGAAATCAGATTTACTTCATCTTCAGATGAACTTAGAATTAGAACCCTCATTGAAAACCAGTTCACTAAAATTGCATGATAACTCGAAGTTGAAAAAAAAACAACAAAAAAACAAAAAAAAAAACAACTATCTTACTAATTTCCGATGGCCGCATAAATTGAAAGAAAACTGTGCAACCTCCGGTGTTTTCTGTCTTTCCTCTTCAGTTCCATTTCCAAGAACTTGTGAAAATAAAAATAATGAATTTCGATTTTGGTTGAAAAAAGAAAATTTTGATTAAGTTAATCCTTAATACTCGTGCGCGTACCCCCTGAATTCTTATGCTCATGGGACACTTGACATCACACGATAGTACGGATTCAAAGAAGAGGCCGCATGCCGTTAAATATTTGGTATTTACAAGTTGCAATCTTTTTTCAATCATAGAAATGCAATCTTTTTTTAAAATTTTTAGTATATGGTATTGCTGAACTGTTGTACTATATACACGGTTCTTTGCTTTTGCAGTGTTAAGACAAATCAATTGGCACAATTCTTAGCCGGTTACTTTTGGATATTCGAGAAGAATTCTTGAAAAGACACGTTTGCAATGCGTGTACATACATTCATTGGTGAAACCCTGCTAATTACTGTACTGCTTTTTCGGCTTATATGAATCATTACGTCATGATTCACCAGTCTGATGATAATTAAACCTAATTTTCAAATGAATTATCGAAAAAATATGTTTGGGGGAGGGTTAGACACTTAGATCCCTTTTTATAGCCATGTATATGACATTCACATTCGATTCATATCGACGAAACAAAAATCGAGGGGCTCCACATTTTGCCGGACCTTTCTAGGAATTTAGCAGGATATTTCTCGAAGAATATTCTGAAATAATTTAAGAAAAAACAGATTTTGGAGGTTTTTAGGGACCTACAGTGCTAAAACAGTGTGAATTACTAAACCACCCTTTCGGTACAACGTGAATCCTTATGAAATTATTCATTACATTGCCGATAAATGAACCTATTAATGTAATGAAAACATTTTTTTGAAAAGAAACTAACTCAGAATAGAATCGATACAAGAGAAAAACTTCTATCAACACTTCTTCATGCAACTATCTGGTTCTAAGAAAAGAGGAGGCAGTCAATTCTATAGTTTTTAAAATTCCTTTTTAATATTAATATGATACATAGCAATAGACATTAAAATACCTGCCCCCACACGCGCCAAGCTAAATTAGTACAAAAGTAATTCATTTTACCTTCTCGCTACCACTTACGTAGTAGAGAAAAAGTTATGCAATGTTGCGCAAAAACCGGCAAATTTTCGGCAGAAAAACTCCTATTACAAGGTTCTGGTAACAATTAAGTGGATAAATCTAGTTGCTAAATTTAGAAAAACATCTAACACGTGGTGTAGCATAACACATATTTTGTGGGTCGATTGACTACAAAACGTCTTTCTGTTCGTCTGCCTGTGAGCAATGCTAGCGGCGAAACCGTTCAACCGATTTCTCCAAAATTGATATTACTCAATCGATCTGACTGATGTTGCGGCCGCTTTAATTTGAAACCGATACTTTAATTTGGGGAGGGGGGGCATTACATGAAACCGCTAGCACATTTTTCAAATTTCCAAAAAATGGCTCCATTGTTTTTTATTAAATTTCGTTGTACATATTCCGGAAGACCGGTCGGGAACTTAGAGCTTGGGCCAGCTCGGGCGGTGCCTCGCTTGTGGGAGATTCCTGGTTGGGGAAAACATCGCTCTTCGACGGTAGGTCGCCGCGCCGGATCTCGCCATCCAGTGGGGTAAGATCACAACCTCCTCCCGAGGAAACACATGCACTTCACACTCCGGGACTAATGACCTGAGTAGTTGACGCGGCCGGGATCATTAACAAACAATGATTGGCAAGAGGGCGATTGTCGATGACGTCAGCTCCCGCAGGGATCTACTTGCACTTGAGCACTGCCTCAGCGCCAAAGCCGAAGCTACTGGCGATTCTCTCGCGCGAGAGGCACGCGACAGTTTATTTAATTATTAAACGTCAAAAAACATTTAAAACTGTGTATGACGTGCTATGGGGATAAGAAAATTCAGTGCACATTTTCAAAATTCTGTGATCCCTACACTAAGTAAAAAAAAAAAGTGGACAAAAGTTATGGAGGCAAATCTTAGCAGTAGTTCCCACTGGCCCGGAAGCTATAGCCGCGTTCCTATTCGCACTTAGGGCGGTTATTGTAGAGTGAAACGTACAGTGTTAGACCTACTGACAGATTCGAATGGCTCAAGCTAAACTCATAACCAATCCTCAACCAGTTATGGACCAATGATCTTGACATTTCTCGTTCTATTGCGCAACACTCATTATTTTCGTTTTAACTATCTTTAATTCTATAATTAATCTTTTAATAGATTTCCTTACCTCAAAAAGATATTTTATTTCCAATGTTTATGTAGAGATCACATTGATTCCATAGATGAGGGTGTCTGAAGGAAGAACTCTAAAAAAATAAAACAGACGAATGTATTGCGAAACACAACCTTACGAGCATGTCCATGAAGTACTTATTTCGTGTTGTTTCGTGTTAAATTTCAATGTATTCTGCGTCATATTCGCTTTCGTAATCAATGCTATTGTAGGCACTCACCTTCACCTGTCAAACGAAGGCAATTTTTTCCGTCAATGTTAACTGTCTAGCAAAACGAGCAGTAAAAAAGTAAAATGGCTGTTCAATCCTCCGAAGAACATTTACGCAAGTACCTTTCCAGCTTCTTAGACGGATGAAAACATAATATGCGAAATAAAGGAATCCCCAATCCCAGTTTATTTAAATCCGTTGCGAAGCAACATATTGTTCTCGTTTCAGTGGTAAAACGCCCAAAGAAATTTATCAAATTAAACCTTTTTTTAATTTTAGAGTTAGACAAGATTAAGAAATTCTCTTCCACGGATTTTATCATTGATACCAGAGTCAATATTTTAGGAAAGGTATTATCCTGTTAGCGTTTAGACTAAGTCTACAAGATGCGACTTTACGGTGCACCATGAGAATAGACTTCTCTGCCGTTCAGTAGATCTGATGGAATATACTAAGTGATTTGCTCTTTATTACAATCAGATGAAATAACAAAACAGACAAATATTTCTCTCGATGAATTTGGGATACTCGAGGCTTGAGAGAATAAATTTCAATTTAATTTTAATTACGTCTAATATATTTAGTTTTTTACGCAAAGCATTCAAAAGCAAAATAAAATAAAATGCTATTTCCATTTCGAATTAGACAATACGGATTTCTTATGAGATCACGAGATTTTTTTGCCAATAACGTAATAAAAAGTTCGTTACTTTGCTTTCCATAAGATTTGCACACTACAAACGCTTCTCGTACATTCCAACAGAGATATGGCAGCAAACAAGTTCAAGGTTACATTAAACAGTGTTTACTAACTATATTGCGTTTAACGCTGTTCTAACTCTTATCCCGTACAGTAGTGATGGCATCGAGAGGATGAACCGATGAGATCAACCCTGTTGATTGAACCGATAGTACGATTGCTTTTCAAACAGATTCGTTGAATTCACGGCTATTTTATTTATTTTATCTCTATTTTGAGAATATATTGAAAGGTAAACTATTGGAAGATGTTTCTAAGTTATTCTCTTTTATAGTCATGACTGCAAGTGAGTTGTTCGTGTTGTATTTTGCGAAAAAATGTCAAAGTACGCACACTCACATATGTGAGTGCTCGGGCTCAACTTTGTTGTTACAACTTTGACATTAAATTTGACATCTCTTCTTTTGATGTTTGCGAAGCGAAATTTATTTGACGATCCTGATGCAATATTACAAACAATTGAAAATAATGATTCAGATTTTCATTTTGTTGATAAAGGTGACGAATTTACGACAATGAGTGTTGGAACAGATGATACATCAAGCGATATGCACCTAGTACAAGACGAGAAAAGTGACAATGAAGAGTTATTTATTTTCTTAACTGTGTTGTTGTAAATTCCTGGCAAGAATACCAACGTGACAGCCAAACTCTGAATATGAAGAGGAAAGATGTGACGGATCTCCTAGAATTCAGTGTTACATTGCAGAGTACCTCATTGGAGGGCCTACGGTGGGAGGTCCAGTGAACTCGATGATGATGATCAGTCTCCTTAAAATTTGCAAAACATGTTGACATTCAGTATTACGTAAGCATGACAAAAGATTGATGTTTATAACCATTGGCCAGTAGAAAACTAATTGAAAGCACATTTTTGATGGCGATGAAAAGGATGCCCCATTAGATAATGAATAAGGCGTAGAAAATATGAAGTTTACTTGTGTCTCGCGAAGGATAATTTTGTTTCAGTAAATTCCACACTGAGAAGAAATAAAAAAAAAACATCATAGGAGTTTCACAGGTGTTAGGTGATTAAAAATGAGTTATGAACCATTACAAATGTGTGTGTTTATGTCTTTCATTAGTTCGGCCCTAATACAATTATCAGGACGATTGTTTTCAATATTTTTTTAAATCTACATTTGTCAATTAGAAGCTCCAAAAACATAGAAAAATTGGAAATAAAACTTTAAGGCATACTGGTTTTCCTTTAGATCTGTAGAGGAAGAGTTAGATATGCTCGTTCTCGGCTTCAAACTGTGCATCCTACTTAAACATCGGAGAAAAAGCATGGTAAAGACAGCCTGATACCACAGTCCCGCTATTTCAAGCGAATTTTTGGACCTGGTGCGACACTAGCGCCTGCCGCTAGTGAGTAAGCTCTTCAAGCTCCAAAATTGAAAAACTTGAGCAGGAAGAAAATTGTAAAAAGTATTGCAAATTGCAAGGTCGCGCTTTGGCTTATTGCACTTTAAAATTAAGTTTGTGTATAATCTTTTTTTTATTCCAAATGAGTTTGAGGTCACCAAATTAAATTGTTACTAACATACTCTCATCTGTTTTATAATTAAACTTCTGATACTAATCATTTTATATGAATGTTTTCTTTTTGTTGCAACGCAAATCCTTCGGTCACATGAGTCTCCCCTTCGGTGCACCATTGATACATTCACGGCTAGATGTAACTAAGATAACTTTCCAACTTACCTTTATAAATATCGTATGTGTAGAGAAAAACTGGTAAAAGGTTATCATTTTCAAATAAAAACAGTTCTAATTACGCAATTGAATGTAAAATAAACAAATACTCACCAGGGGTAGTATACATTTTAGATAGTTGTTGCAATACCATTTGTAGTAAAATTAATGAATTATCCGAATACACGTTATACAGCTAAATACCTCAGTACATGTCTAGTTACAGTTCTTTGCACCAGAAGTAGGTATCCTAAACATTCACGAGCTGAGTAAACGTACGAAATAATTTGATATCTGATGTAATTGATAACAAAATTTTAATTCACATACCATGAAGAGTGGTCGAAAAGTTTCTAGCCTAACAATAAAAGCATGACAAATTTCATTTTTCAACATAACCCTGTATACTTCTACACATCATACAATTTTCGCAAGCCTTTTAAAAATGGTTTTTGGATTCGCGCCCAACCAGGAATTCACAGATCAATCTCATGGGTGTCATATCGCCGTCTTTTTTGAGGTTCGGAAAAAGACAAATGGCCGCTGGCGCTAAAACCAGGGCGAAAGTCGGTACAATTCAAAACCGCAGTCACGCCGAGTTTCCTGTGTTGCGAGGGTTTTGCGCACCAGTGCAAAAGAACTCCGCTCGCCAACTGTCCGCGCCTTTTTTCTCTGGTTCTATTTTCAACGTCGCATGTGTGCAATAGTAAGGTACACTGATGGTTATACCCTCTGTATCACAAAATACCGACTAATTTTTGCACACAAACATTTTTTGGGGGGAAGGGGATCGGATGTCGCAGTTTATAGCCTGAGAGTTACAAGAGTCGAGAACGAGATTAATTACTATAGAATGAGTTGTGTAATCGGATATTGTGAATAGCGTATGCTAGGATAGAATCACAAAATTAACTTTTCCTTTTTGTGATACATGTACAAAGAACAAAACGATAGAACACAACTTGCGCAAGAACGGGCTGCCCAAGTTTCATGGAAGCGGAGATGTTGATTTCAGTTCGTGGAGATGATTTTGATTGGTTGGTTAGTGATTCCGGGCACGTCAAGAGTTTTGGTCATTAATCCCGTCAGTGTAGTGCATGTTTTTATCTCGGGAGATAGCAGTGTTCTTTCTCCGCTGGATGGCGAGATCCGGCGCCTACCTACCGTCGGCTAGTGGGGATTCCCCCTAACCAGGACTCTCCCACCAGCGAGGTACCGCCCGCAGCCGGGACAAGCTCCCGACCGGTCTCCCGGAATATGTGGTAGTGTAGTGCATGTTAGTGTAAGTGTGTGTGTGTAAGAGGAGAGGATAGGACAGGACAAGGAAGAGGAAGGGAAGATCGCGCGCGGTCCGTGGCCCTTTTGGTAGGGTACTGCTCTGGCATAAGGTACTGCGCCTGGTGTTGATCGGAGAAACCACGGAAAATTACCGATCAGAACGGCCGGCCGCCAGAATTCTCCTCCAGACAGCGACTGAATTCGACCTAGCTGAGAAGCAAGTGTCGAAAATCCTGCCGCCGTGGGGAGTGTAACCTATGACCTCCCGGTCAGAGGCGCTGCAGTGACATCAGTTGATGCACTGAGCTACCGCTCCTGGTGATAGTGTCAACGTTCGAGGGTGCACAAACTCCTGAATTGCAGTCACTTTTTCCTGTGGCAACGATGACCGGCCTTCCACGCCTTAGCGCATTCCCCTTTGATTCTTCCATGTTTTAAGTCAGCCACGCAGTTCTTCACTGTCGCATAAGACTATCCTCAAGGTGTCTTCTGAATGTCCACCATGATTTCCTTCAGCGACATTACATGCAAACGAAGATATTCAATAACAGTATAATTCATAATTCTTGCCAATCTACTTACAATGTTACACAATGACATGCAACACACTCTAGAGGTGAAACTAACGAAGCTGTGCACGCGAAATTTCACTTGCGAATCCACAAAAGATCCCTATAAAAGCGGCCAAAAGGTCGGTTGTCAGACATTGCGGTAACTATATCGTGCTAGAAACTTTTCGACCGCCATTGTGTATTATTAAATCTACTCAATTACGCCATTCTCTGCAGAGGGGTTTTGTCAAAAAAAACCGCAGAAAGGAAAAGAAAAAGAAAAGAAATACAGTCGACTACGGTTATAGTGAACCCTCGGTTATGGTAAACTTGTCACTGGTTCTGTGTCACTTCCATTACAAATAAGCATAAAAAGCCTCATTGATAGTGAACCTGAACCTCAGCTATAGTGAACATACGAAATGTAACGTCCTGGTATTTAATTCCATCCTGGAAAAGAATATATCGATTTAGTTCCACAATTTCTAACACTAGGCAGCTAGAAAAAAATGTCGCTCAAAGGCCATAATAGGAGTTTCCCCCAAGATGAATTTACGGGACCGAGAAAGAGCACCTTACTGATGACCTTATGCCACTCAGATTCACTGTGGAAACAAAGGTCGTGTCCTGTGTGGGTTACAATTGGCTGCGACGATGCGCGATTTCTTGTTTCAATATCAATCTTAGTGTTACTTGATATTCCGCGGGACAAAGCGCTTTGAGTTCTATATAAGCAATAGCAAGCACGCAACTACCACAGCTTGGCGATATCTGCCATGCTGCGCAGAAAAGCGATTAGTTTCATTAGCTGCTTGCGCCATCCTGCTTTCAAGAGCATCTTGTACATCATTACGTGAGTAAAAGAGCCTTCGAAGAGTAGGATGGTTTCAACAGTGCCACAGACATTGAAGGGCGTGATGACTACATTACTTAGACACAGAGAATAATGTAGAATCAATTATGGAGAGGGCAGGAACTATGGAGTAGGATATAGAGAAATTATTATATACCATGAAAAAATACGAAGCAAACAATTTAAAAGAAATTAATTTTTAAAGGACAAATAAAGATATTGAAATTTTCAGTTTGTGCTGTTAATGCATTTCTCTGTATCTCTATATTAATAAAATCAATCGTTAAGGTGAAATTCTGTTTAATTTTGACATCATCGGATATAGTGAACCTTGGATACAGTGAACCAAATATGTAAGTCCCCAGAAGTTCACTATAACCGGAGTCGACTGTATAAGCAAAGCCTTAGATCTACTTTACTGTTATTTCTGTAAAAAGACTTACTTTTATTTCAATAAAAATAATAGCATTTCTAACAACAACTGCTGACACAAAAGTTGTAAATTATTCACCCAGAACAAAATTTTCTCAAAAACATACATTTAACATTTTCATGGACACAAAGCATGCTCATGTTTAGACTATAGGTTTTTTCTAATATGCCCTTGCCTTTCCTAACTGGATCCCCAAGCACAATTTAATTACGAAACATTCTAGATATTTATTTTCCTGCTTTGCAGTACATACAATATGATCAGTCTTTTAACTCCAATTATTTAAACACAAAATATTAATGTAGTTTTGAAAATAATAATATCTTTTTAAACTATATTTTTAATGCAATGAAATTTACAGCTAATCTGATAGAATGCTTAGAGGAGGAATATTTCCCTGTCTCAATTATTGTAGTGTAACTTTTTTTCCCATTTTTTCATTACTTTATATAACTTGAAAATTGCCTTCAAATTGCCCCAATCTGGTCCCATGCTATTTCGAAGTCACTATTGTGACATGTCAGCATGTCACATGTCAAATTCCATAATGTATTTATTTGCAACAATGAAAAGACTGCATTGCAAATCCAAGTTTAAAAAAAATAAAATTCATCAAAATTAAAAACAGTAAATGACAAAAGAATTAGCTGACCAATCCGTTGTCAGTAGAAAAATTTAGTGAAATGAAGTAGCCTTTAAGAGACATGAGTCCAGCAAAAAGCAAAACGAAATCTGCTTAGGAATAATGTTCATATGATGCAATGGAATAAGAGAATGAATGCTGAAGAAAATGAGTGTTTTGTTTGCAAGACGATGGTAGATCAAAGACAGCAGAGCAGAAGGAGCATGGTCAGTAAACAGTTTACATAGGGGCCAGTCACAAAGTGATGCATGCCAATTTTGCAACTTTAGGCTATTAAGATTAAAAAAGGCAGTTAAAATTGTAGGAAAAGGGAATGAGACAATAGTCAAATATCTGAAGAATTTGGGGCAAACATTTCATGGATGAAAATGTTGGTTGCCAGACACAGCAAGGAGACAGGAAAGTAAACCATTATGGAAAGATCAAGTACTGTAAGTAACTTAAGTAATGAATGAAATGAGAGCAAGGTATACCATGTTAATGTATTGACAGACAAAAAGGTGTTTCTCTCGTCATATCCCATATGATGAAAAATATAAATTTTTCTAAACCAGATTTATATTGGTCCTAAGGCTGAAACGTAATATTTAGATTGGAATGGCTTTCTCAGCCTTGGTTTTGATATAATGTGAATATATTTTATATTGAAATGTAATGTATGTTACATTAACTAATATTATTATAAAGTCTGCCCAAAATTCATGCTGGGAGGTAACCAATGAAGAAGCTGAGCATCAAAGAAGTCTATAAGCAGAAATGGAAATCATCTCCAAAGAAACCTCTGAACTACATGGAAACCTTGAAAACGTATTTCATAGCGAGGACCTTAACCTCCCACTCTTAAAAGTTGAAATTAAATATGGACGCTCGAATGAAACAACTTAGAATTTGTCAAACTCAATGAATCCTTGAATATAAACAACTATTAATTGAAAGAACATTTTGAAAGAGAATTTTAAAAACTGAAGGGTTACTTATTAAGAATTTTGATCTATTAAATGTCTTATAGAGGGCAGGAATTAAGCCAACAGTTCAATGAACCAAAACTGTGTTTTAATCACAGTGGACAGTTAGTGAAAGAAGAGAAGAAACAAATGGCTATTCAGAATGATCCCTTTATTGTTGATAAACACTTGATACTTTGCTTCATGCATGAAATAGGACATGCATGGGACCATATTCAAACAATTTGCTTCCTTTACATTTTTTCTAAATGACTAAAATTGTATGCTACTGGTCTTGTATTGCTTATATTTTGACATTATGTGATGTCAATGTTTTTCAGCACTGCATCCAGAGCACAAAATCACTGAACATAAAAGCGAAGTAGCACATAAATGCACATATGAAATTCCTACTGATGCCTATTGTACAATGAGAAACTGAACTTTCATCAACTGTACTACAATTATTTTAAAAATAATTTAGGTTTGAACAGAATAATTAATACAAGAAACTAAATATCATTAATTTTCATAAATTGTGATGTACATGATTAATTAACCCACCACAAATTAAATAATAGAAAATATGCCTCAACATGACCCCCCACTGAAGAATTAAAACACAAGTCAAAACTGGAATCTATCCATTGATCTGTACATCACAATCATTTCTCAAAGTCCATTACAAGAAACACTTCCAGAAACATCAAATTGAAGTTTCAATTGTGAACTGCAATTAATGTTTGTATATCAACAGTTGAAACCCACTAGCTTCAAGCCATGCTTTTCGATGTACTTCTGACGAGCGTTCTCTATGAGCCGAGCCTTTCGCTCGTTAAAGGAGAGCATCCTCTCTTGAGCTGAGCGAGGAAATGAAGGGGCAGAGGTATCCAGAAAGGATGTTCCCTGCAAAAAGGTTTCATTAAATACAAAATCTAAAATATGAATAGCACATAAAACACAAGGACTTCAACAAAATGCGTAATATGCAAAACATTCTACAAAACAGCCTGTACAAAAAGCCAGTTCATCTATGCTGCTGATACAAATTTTTCCACCTTTATTTTAATTTATTAATGCTTACAAATAATAGTGATTTTCACTAGATGCATGAAGTGGTTGCTTTTATTTTCACAGCAGAGTGTTTTGCAGAGACCTTCGGTCAAACATTAGTTGGAGATTTTTCATGATGGAGATTGAAAAATATTTTGCAATGTCCACAGCTGGTTTTGTGTGTGTTAAAATTGATATTACAAAAACAACCACTTTGCCCATGAAAATATGAACATTCTCTACAACTGTATAAAAATTAATTAAAAACACAAAGTTTTGTAATTGTGTACAGGAGCACAGCAATTGATCTCTCAGGGAATAGCAAAGTACTGCACAACACAAGTGTCCATGTATGTTCAAAGACTCAACTACTTTCATACGAATAAAATAATATCTATTTGATGCCTTCCTCCAGGTTAAGTGTCTGAACTATCCACAATAATGTTTAATACTATGTAAAAATAACCTACTGTATTTTTCATATTGTAACTTATTGAAACATACTTTGTAAAGACTCAACATACAGAAATACTTTGTAAATATATCTGACTCTGTATTACAACCTTCTGGTCGCTCAAGACCTAGTTGTTTATGCGACCTTTATAAATAAATTATATTAAAAAAAAAAAGTACTGCACAGGTCATAATTGAGGAAGTGTAATTAAGAATTGTTATATATTTTTGACAAGCAAATGACTTACTTTCTAACTATATTTATTACGGAGAGAAAAGATAATAGTGATACTCTATAAGCATTAGTTGAGAGAGCAAAATCTGTGATTTCTAATTTCATGAAAAGTGTATCATCAAATGAAATACAAGACTCAGACTTGGAATCTTGTTCAACTTGATAAACTTTTTTCTGATAACAAGATAGTTGTGTTTGCATACAACTTATTTCATGGATATTAAAAAATGAGCAACTATACATGTCTCTAGGAATGCACTTTTGTTATAGTGGTAAAAACGATTTTTACCACTATAACAAAAATGAATTCCTAGCAACATGTGTAGTTGCTCATGCAAAAACTTCAAAACCCTACATTACTCTATCAAAATATAGAAGTAGAGATACAAAGAGCTCCAAACACTCCTTAATGCAATCTAAGGTTGAGTTACTCCTAGTTGCAAATTTAGCATGGTTGAAAAGCTTGCATACATTTGCTCCGTAAGTTCTTTTCAATAAGGCAAAACATACTGGTTGTAAACAAAATGACAACACTGGTAATGTCTACCTTTTTGTTCTTGGCATTTAGGTAAAATATTGTATTAAAAGCTTGCAAACCCATTACATTGGGCCATGTGTGTCTAATGCACATAATCAAAACTCCTGGAGGTGGGCGTTTTAGTTTCTCAGCCAAATCAAATGTGTTTCAATGCTAAGGCTCAAAGATCCCATTATAAATAAATTCCTTGACATTAGGAAGTCAAAAGAATATTTCAATAAGATTAATAGATAATAGTGAAAAAGAGGATTCAAGCAATGATCTGCAAGATGTGTAGAGTTTATGGAATTTTCGCCTCGATTCTAATTAAAATAATAATAAAACTCTATTTGGTCAACATACCTGTGTGCTAGTAGTGGGGGCAACAAAAGAAACTGAATTTTCATCAGACATTTGTGTTCCAAGTACTTGAACTGCCTCCTGTTGGGGCTCTGGCAAAGGTGTGAAAGAAATATGTCCTTCTAATATATTTGTAATTGTTACATCAATGCTTCTCGTTCTGCCTAAAAAAGAGGTACATTCAAAATATAATCAAACATTTTTATACTCTCATCAAATTCTATATTTCCCTTATTCATGTACTCACTCAAATCTCTCACTACAACATCATAGGGCACATGTGGAAGAACATCTCGAACTTGGCGAGCCATTCGCTGCAATTCTGAGTTACTGGAATACGATGGAACTGGTCTATTAAGTTCCAAAATGTACCTTTTCTCATATTCAGCCTTGCCGATAAAAAAACAATAATAACCACAATAATTAGAACACTGAAAAACCAAAAATAGTTACAACAATCAATCAAAGGCAGTTCACTTCCTTGGTAATAATTACTACCTGGTCATGGTTTGGCTGAATGACCCAAGAGAACACAAGTAAACTTCAGAAGATTAACAGTAAAATATTTTGTAGTAAAACTGTTTTGCCCATAGATAAACTTTACAAAATCATTCAAAGTTGTGGTTCATGCCGTAGAAGAGAATTTTCCCAAATTGAGATTCTTCATGGCTTGGCATCATTTTGAATTAATAAAATGCACTAATTTAGTAACAAATACAGTAAAATAATATTTTTGTTGATTAATTTTATCATACCAAATATGAAATATTGTATATTAATTCTTCTAATTTATATACTCACTAAATATTAAATCTTAAAGTAAATATTTTTAACATTAGGTGAGGGATGCTACACATGCAACAAAATTACAAACATTTGATGTGAGCCTGCATTTGTGGCTATGAGTTAAAGTTAAAAATTGTCAAGAAAATATTTTTAGTAATTTGCTATAAAAATGTTTAAGTACACGGCAATATAAAACTTTACTGAACAATTCAGCAAATTATTCATTTAGCACGTTGAACGTCATGAGGGTCGAAATTGGTACTCAATACACTTGGTTTCTTAACATGTGAGGGTTGTCTGTGTGTAGAGCGAATTTCCTAAGAATGAGCCAAAGTCACAGCCAGTGCCGGCAACATAACTGAAGGTTCTGTGGTCGTTGTGCCTTTGAGCTCATTAGACTCCCTTCTCGCATTCGTTCGTTTGCAGTTGGCTAACTAGTAAATAGCTTCGACACATCCTTTTGTGGTGTCCTGGTCCAACAAAAATATAGTGCGCTGTGAGAAATAATTGATATTAGGAAGTGCAGTGTAATGTGCTTTTCTGTAAAAATTCTTTTTTTCTTCATATATTACATTGAATTTATCTTTTGTGTGATAAATATGTTTACTTTAAAACTGAGACTTGAATGAGAGATGCGTACCGGTGCACGTGCTTCCGGCTTAAGATCATTTTTCTTTCTATTTACATTCATGGCAATTTTTTTTTTACTGATTGTGAGAGCATGTTAAGAGATTTTCTACATACCGTACGTAATTAAATTTAAATATTTCCCGAACTCATGTACATGCATATACCTCAGCAAAACTCTTAGACTTCTGCATAGGGATGTTTTCACAGGAGCCATTAGCATTTTACAAAGGGGACTATGACTGTCGTGGCGAAGAAATACTTCTTTGAAATACATGTGATGTTCACTTGTTTTCGCGAACTGTCACTTTGGCTCATCCTTAGGAAAATCGTTCTATACCTCATTGCCTTTTGGATTTTCAGGCCTCGAGAGACGGATCACTTTCTATTAATTTCAACAGTGTTCTAAAATTGTAATACAATTCTAGAACACATTTCTTCTTCTAACATTTAATTATATTCATTATTGTACAATTTTATTAAGCGATTTTATTTTATTTTAAGCGAAAGAAGGTAATTGTTTACTGCTTAAGCTCAAACAATTATCAACACGTACATTAGAAAAACATTAATAATTCATTATATTGAAGTTATTAGGTTTTATGTAATGAAAAGTGTAAATAATTTGTAATATTTATGTGAATAGATTTTACTAGCTGGCAGAGGCAACTTGGCAAGGTCACTGGTCAGTTTCAAAGACGCATATTTCAAAGTAAACCGATGTTTAATGTCGTGGACCCTGTGATTGACACATGAGAAGCAGGACAATATTTATTTTGTGAATTTATTGAGTTCACGTTTCTCAGGTTCAAGAAGAAAGGACTTTGCATACATTGACCACTAACTATACAAATTAGAAAATGTTAATTGAACTACATCTCTTTCGCAATGAGCCAATTTGGCACTTTCATATGTTCTAGTGACATAGTTTTTTGAAGCACTTTGCAGTAATTATCACGTATTACAAAGTATTACAAATAATTTTCCTTTGTTGATGGATATGTGCTTCTGGGTAGTCATTGTTACAAAATAAAACATACCTACAATACAGAGAAGGAAAGGAAATCGATTGTTTGAATACAAAAGTGTAATAGTGTATGTGAAGGGATTTGTAATAATGATTGAGCATAATGGATGAAGAAGAATTGTATCGATTTCTCAATGACAATGATGAGAACGTAATTGCAAATGGTAGAGACAATTTGCTTGGCGAAGGAATTGGTAAAATCCTGAGCCCATTTGGTTAGTAGAAGAGGAAACCTGAAAAATGTGGTGGGAAAGAAAGTTAAAAAAGAGGAAGTATACACCCAGGAAAATGGCAGAAATATTGTTGTGCTAAAGTGGAGAGACCAATGGCACATTCATTTTATTACTATAAAACATAAGGACAACTTTTTGCAAGTGCACCAATATGATAGCACTTTCATAACGCTGTGCGATGTCATAGACTACAACAAACCAAAATCATCAATAGACCAAACGGGATCTTTTCATACTCCTTTAAGATGTTCTCAGAAATAGTACAGGAAGATTGCTTCATTTATCATCCAAATTTGACGACCTCAAGCACAGAAAAATTGCAAGAAAGTAAACACCACATACAGCTGATGTAACATATCATTATGCTTACAAGGTTTCCAAAAGTGCACAAAATTTTGTCATAAGTATTACATTAACGAGCTATATAAAGGATGCTCTAAGTTTCAACTTAAAAATTGTGATTGATAATACTTTTATTATATTAATCTCTCTAATATTTTACAAACATTCTTTACAGGCCCGTAAATAGAAATGTGTTGAATGATAGATCCGAGGTGGCTATGCCAACCAGATAACTGTGCCATGGGATTAGATATATTTGCTTGGCAGCACCGGGTTTAGTTCAGTGAGCCACTCTGAAAATCGATGTGATATTTCATAAGAATTGAAGTAGTCCTGAACACAAAATAAAGAAATGTGTCAATAAACATCTACTTTTGTTAATAATTAAGTAAATCAGATAATAGTTCAATTAATGTAATTGTAAATTAAACATGGACCGTCATGGCCTCCGCAACTTATGTGACTTTTAAACGTCCTGAGGATCACATTTGTCCCTCATATCCTTCCACCCAAAATAAACTTACAAGACATATTCTAACAAAACACAAATAAAATAGAAAAATATTCCTTAAATTAGGAAGAAAGTACTCTAATACTACAGAACCAAAAACTCAAAACGTTCGTTTAAAAAAAAAAAACAAACAAAAAAAAAAAAAACAAACATCAGCTGAAACGTTCCTAGGGGTACTAATGAAATAGTTTCTTGGCATAGGTAGTTCTCAAGTCTGTAAAGTCAACTTCACTACTTCAACTACAACTTCACATGATGCAATACATGCTGCACTTTCCTTGGAAATGGAAATCAATGTTAAGTGAAAGTATAGGCTTTTATGGCTGGAGTCAATATCAACTTGGCTGTGTGTGCCGCAACCTACGCACAGATGTCAACATTTTGGCTGACCTCTGTGGTGGGTATTTCACCTTGAGGAAGGTCACAGCGTGATGGCCAAAACATTGGCATTAGCACTTCCCAGACAGCCAGTAGACATTGAGAAGTGATGCATCAAACGATAAATACCGCAGAACACAGGAAATTGCAGAATAACATACAGTTATTAGTGGAAGAAGGAAGAATATGGTACAGTTCCAAGAAAAACTATCTTCTTGATGTCAAAATGACTTCCTTTGGTCGAGTAGGTAAATCGTGAAATAAAAATTAGAGATTTGTACAATAAAGAAGTTCTTAAATCTAACACATCAGATTACAAGTGATAAAGATTTATATATTATTGTAATTCTCAAGGTAAAAGCTAAAATTATATTGCAATTAAATGACCTACTGGGCCTTCTAGTGTTGATGAGGAAGTATGGCTCCAATGGGCAGGGGCAAAGACAAAGTGTTTAGGAAACTCATTAAGAACAGCGCGTTCAGGATAGGACATTGGCTTCCAAAACCTGAGTTTGTGCAGGTTCACACTTGGCTAACGTATGGTATATTTTCAAAGGGCGTAAAATCTTTGTTAAGGCATGTGATATGCTTCTAGAATGTACATGAACCCTGGCAGGGGTCTGACAATCTTAACTCTTCCCACAAATCCTATCCTAAACAGATCCTACGTAAATTCAGTCAAGAAACAAGGTCAACAATGAAGAGAGATAACAAAGGCCACTGTGTTGTACCAGTGAATATTAGAAGATAATGCTGGGGTTAGTTGGTACCAGTTAAGAGATTCCCAGAAATACAATCCATGTCAGCAACGAGCTAAGAGATACATATCCATATGCATAAGCTTTATAACCAATATATTGTGACCACAGTGTAGACAAATTAATTAAATAGTAAATTAAACAAAACAAAAAATAAATACTTCTCAATTCCTTGATTATGTCTTCATCTAAAACAAGTATGATGCAATGCAACATTATTTGATTCAACAAATGGTGGTTTTCACTGATTCTTGCCTCCCTTCTGATATTATGGGAACCAATGAATATTTGTGATGTGCAAGACATCCATTAGCAAATAAAAATCTAGAGATTGGATCACTCTGACGGTGAGTACAGTTTGACTCTGAAACATGTTGCTCTCCCTTGTCAAGAGCTCTATGAAGAATATTTTATAATCTAAGAAATCACAACTACATATGTGATCAACGAATAAGAATTAATCAAATAAAAAATATGTTCAACAACAAAAAAAGCAAGACTAAACCTTATCTCCACTTGTATATTTTGTAGCAACCACTCCCAATGCATCAGCCATCATCTGTTGAACTCTAACTGAAAACTGCGAGTCGGTTTCCTCCTCTTCTTGCTCAGCCACTGGAAGATATCTAGAATGCCAACAAAAAAAATTGCTATTCAACAAACATTTGGTTATTTTTAGTAATATGGGAAATAATATACACACCTGACTGTAAAAACAGTACTTGGAGAGAACAGAAACCAAAATATATCAGCCCAAAAACTTGAAACAAGTGCAGTAGGAGCTACCTGGGTCACATAAGGCCGCCAAACTTTTAAGAGAACAGGTTGAACTGATCTTCTAATGCGAAACGGCCACACTGCAAATCTGTTTTTAAATGGAAGATATATATATGTTTAAAGTACAGAATTATGAAAATATACCCACAGCAAAATAAATTTGACACCACTTACTTCAATAGCCCAGTTTTCCCACTGGTTGTTGAGCCTTCTGGTAACACCAAAACTGGGGTGGAATACTGTTCTAAATGATGATTAATTTTTGTCACAACAGCATCAACACCTTGAGAAAGATTGAAATCTTTTACACCAATAACACGGAATATAGGAGCGGGCTGACCCCAAGTACAAGGCTGAAAAATTAAATATAGAGCACTCTTCAAAAGTTCTAACATTATATCACATAGGTCTATAACCTGGTAAAATATACATACGGTAACACAACTGGATAAGACATGTACAGCAAGATGATCACAAGGAGATACATGGTTGGATACAATTACTCGAGCATTCTCATTCCTACGAGACACATTTTCTTCTCTGACAACTATGCCCAATACGACACACATTGACCGAAGAACAAACCTACAATCACAATAAACATTAAATAATATATATCCAACATACTTGAATTTAATAAAAATTTAACAAATTGCACCTTGTACCTTCTCACACTTGAAAGTTCTGGAAGAACTGCAGCTGCAACTAATGCTTGAAGAGCAATGAATGTTCTTAACACCACTAAAATTAGTCCAATAGGTGCATAAAGCAGTAGGCAAACTGTAGCCCATCCTGAGGGATAACTATAAGATTTCACTGTTAATGATCTTATCGCACAAAACTATTATGCACTAGAATTCACGTTCACATTTTACTCACCGACTTTCGTAAAAAAGGGTTTTCAATTCTACAGTCGACATAGTTCAAATGCTGTCAAGGGTTCAAAGGAAAGTAACTTATTAATATACTTCAATTCATCACAAATGAAAGTCATGGAATATTTGAATTCGTGTGTGCATGGATGTGATGACGAGTTAGATTTAGGTTATAAAGACACAAAGAGTTCAATTATGCAACAAGTCGACGCACTAATTTCACGATACACCACAAATTTTACATCTGAAGCATATTAACCACGCCGCAACACTTACAAAAAAAGTAACCATTTTAACGAAACACCATGTTCAAACGTTTAAATCCAAGCGATCAACCCCTTTAGCTGCACTGTAGACTGACTGCGTCATAACGTTGGCGTCACAGGGTGACGGTCTCTCCGTTCCTTTGACCCTCCTCCTCCTCGCTGACAGCTGTCTCTCGGGGAGCAAAACGAAAGCCTGTAAGTAACGGTATAACCAAAAAAATCAAAGAGTATAAGTAAGAGTATAAATTTTATCACAAAACTCATAAGAAATATTCTCGCTAAAAACGATACAAAAAAAAAAAAAGACTGCAGAAAAGGATGAAAAAACTGCGACAACGTATCTATGTCAAGGCCAAAAACGCTATCAGCGTGCTGCAAGAACCCATCAGCCGCCCTGTTATTCAATGTAGCAACCTATGACGTAAAGTCAATGTTAATAGGAGTCAATATATAGTAATATAGCTTGTCTTTGTTCCTTGAGATTCTAGAATATATATGCTGACGACATGGTCCTAACCTCAAGGAAGAGAAGCTATTAACCTTCAATCGGTCAATTAAATGGTCCACGAAAAACGACCTCACCATAAACCAGAGACGCCCAGTGATTTGTTCCGAGGAGGAGCCGCTGTTTGCTCTCTGCTCTTTCTAGCAGTTCCATCGGCAGACGGAGCAGATTACGTTATCTTTTATCGATCGGTGGCTTGCGGCTCAGTGGGTCGTGTCTTGTTTTCCGAGGGTATTTTCCAATGCTCGGGCTGAAAATGTCTCTCTGCTCTGGGAAAGGATATTTCGACAGAGAAAAAAAGAAAATCTTTTTGCAACATTTATTGGAACATTTACTAGTTAAACACATATTTTTGTGATTTGAAAACAAAAAGGCAAATCATTGCAACATGGAAAGAAAAATTTCTTTTTGCAGATAGCGCCAGATATGCCAGATTTTTAATTATAAAAGAGTGCACAAGCACATAAAGAAATTTAATTGCAGCGTCATTACAGTTTATCATGCTGCTGATTATGAAAAAGTATTCTAAAGGTTACCGAAAAAATGTTACTAAATAAATTAATAACGGAAATTTTGACAGTAAACGAGATTAAAATTTGAAAAAAATGAAGCTAATTGCGAAATCAATTATTTTTTCTTGCATTTCACATTGTGATGTGTAATGCTACTTCTCATTCGAGATTTACAAATTTTCAAAGAAAAAAATACAGCTTACATTTTTACGTTGATCCAAACATACAACGCAACATTAGAGCAGCATTCCGATGCAGTTTCGGAAAAAATGTTTTTGAGTGACGTTCTCATAAAATTCTAATAAATGTCCCTTTTGTTTGAAATGTTTCTCTTAATTCATCGTCACACTGCATATCAGTTAAATCTAATTGAAAATCACAGGGAAAAGCCTATAACAAGAGAAGAAGCCGTAGAAAATATTTTAAATTCTAAATGTAAATTAAACAAATCCTCCAATCGGATTTTAAATTCCGAACGCAATGTTCATCTACAGACACTTCAAAATTCGATGTTTCGTGGATGTTTGACAATGAAGCTAATTTTGAGAAGAATGAGAGGTTCTTCCTTTCCTATAGGGCAGTTTTAAAAAAATAAAATTAACGTCTGTGTTATTTTACAGTTAAAAAACGTAGGAACCTCAAACTATATCCAAAATGAACTCCTTGTTTCTTATAGCACAGCAAACTTTCTTACGTTCTACTTTCGAGTACTTTGTCATATTGAGCATCATGATTAACCGTATAAGGTCGTTGCAAATTAAACTTCAGATGATTAAGCATATTATTGCAAACTAAACATTTCGCATGGCACAGAACTCACTTTTCGCTTCCCCCACTCCTGCACAGAATTCACATTCCCCTGTAGCACGTCACACAGTTTTTGATGTAAAATAAAAAAAAAAAAAATCCCACATTCAGAGAGTTGTAGCTGCCACCATCTGCGAAAAGTTGCTTTTCTTCCCATGCTTCACTGAAATTTGGCGGTGAGGACTCTTTGGTTTGCGAAGTGTTGGTGTCGACGTTTCTGCATCTGTAGTAATCGGGACACTGGGACAGAGGTTGTCGCAAGCCGCACAACGCTCGGGCTCCGGTGTCGTGCTCTCGGTAACCAACACGGTTCCGCGCCCCCGATTCGCTCTGCTTCAGCAGCCCTGCCATTAACGAACATAAGACCGTTGCTATAATGTTCCGAAAAGGGGCAGAATCATCACCCGGAATGACATCAACTTCAACGGGATAAATTTGGATACTGTAAACAAATTTAAGTATTTAAGTGTAACTTTACAAACTCGCGGAACCAATTTCAGAGACCTTATCAAAGAGAGAACCTCAGCAGTAATTATTGCGATGAATGAAATTTCACACTTACGACAAATTTCACTCAAAGCAGCAATAGAATTATTCGGATAGAAAATAACTCCGGTGATTACATACGGGTTTGAGGTCGTTTGGGAACACCTGAACCAGGGAGACTTGAAATAAATAAAGTGAACTCTATCTGAAGAAAGCTATAAGGGTGATATTGTACTAAATGAATAAATTGCAACTTTAATACAAACAACAATTTGTTAAGCCAAAATCCAAAATACAATGCCAGGTGTCGTGGAGACCCCAAATACATTTTCCCTCATCTGCTAATAAAAACTATTTGCAAGATCAAACGCGCTGCAGATTTAATAACTGCCAGTGAAATAACTAAATCCCTCACCCCTCCACACCCAGCAGCAGAGGCAGTTTCGGTACGGATACCCCCCCTCATAATTATTTTTGAAATGCTAATATAATAATAAATTGTTAGCGTGAAATAAAAAGGGTATTAATAACATAAGTACTCCTTTAAAATGTGATGTGATCAATGGATGGTAATGTTTTTTTTTAATATTAGATTTGGAGATTCAAGGTCCTTGGATGCTGGTGGGACAGGGTCCAAATTTTTTCTTTACATTTTTGGCAGGAGTAGTACCAAATGCACCCTATCCGATGACATAAGCGCCATTTAGCTCTATTCTTTTGTTGTTTTTTTAAATATACAAATGTAAATTTTGTTTCACTTCTCTCATGTCGGTAATATTTACATTAGTGAATGAAAATTTAATTTAAATTAATTTCTTTACATTATTATATTTGTGAGTACATGTGCTTTAAATAATGTCAAATAAAGTTTCTCGAAAACTCAACTGTTTTCTATAAAAGTGAGCTTAAAATTCCCAATTTCCACGCTCAAACGCTATTTCCTAAAAAACGGCTCCAAATTTTTGTAATGAATAGTACTAATTGTAATGTTTCATATGACAGAAAGTTCGTTTTGTTCTATTCTTTTGTTTTTCCAAAAATTGCACACCTGAAATATTTTTGAAATATCTCTCACGACGTTAATATGCACCGATTCCATCGATTTATATACATTATTACATTTGTAAGTGGAAGTACTTCAAAGAAAGTTCTTCGGAAACTCAATAGACTCCTTTAATTATACCTAAAATGAGCTTCAAATTTCGCATTTACTGTAACGATACCGAATATTGTGCCTCGGATAATCGCAAACAAAATGTTGCGGAATCACGAGCTGGCGCCTTTTGCGTCTTTTCTGAAGCGTCGGGTGGCTAATTCGTTCCGCACAGTGCTCGCCGCGACACCTCGGCGCCGAGCAAACGAGGGGGACTGTGTTTGTTTTCGCCAACGCCGACGCGGGTCTATCCCTGGGGATCTAGCTGGGAAGGGGGGCTGCGCAGTTTGGAAACTCCGGGAGAGACCACCTACGTTTATTTACCAAGTGGGCGAGTGAGAGCGCATCACGGAAAATTCCGCTCGACACACCGGCGAAACGCAAGAGATTATTGGACCAAATTTAAGTAAGACGTAGGAACCTTTCGCCAATAGAAGCACGTTTTAGTAAAATTTCTGGAAACTTCTAGAACATTTGAAAAACTGGAGGGGGGGAGAAAAGGCTTGTGAGCGCTGGCGTGCGCCGAGCAGGCACATCAGAACGGTGGGAGAGATCCCAGTAGGCGCATCAGAACGGTAGGAGAGGTGAGCTCTGACGTGCGCTCAGCTCGCAGAGCAGTAGAGCCAGAGAAGGGCAGTGTCCCTTTGCTTTAAATTGAGGACGATTAGTTCATCCGGTCACTCATTTGTCGAGTATATCTCTTTTGATCTCTGCCGATCACGCCCGCGTCGCCCGTCACAATTCACGCGACGATTATCATCGCGTTGCTGGACACCTGACTCTTGAGCTGTCGTCGCTTTCATCGTCATCATCACTGCACCACCGCCGTCGCCGTGGTCACATTGCGCCACCGCAACCGCCGCCGCCGACGCGGGAGTCAAGGGCTTTCCCCGGCACCCACGGGACACGCCGCCTGGTGTGAGGTTCAGCGACCTGTGGAGGTTGCCCATCCCAGCGGACCTGCCTGCAAACGGTGACTGTGTTTTGATTGTCGAGCTGCGGCAAAATCTTCCATACACCCTTCAGGCGCAACGCTTGTTTATGAAAGAAACTCTTACCTAGGAAGTGGCCGCCGCGCATTGGCGACTTCCTTACAATATTAAGTTCCCTGTAATGTGTTAGTTTTATAGCATAAAAATAGAAGAAGTAATTACTCAGACCTTGATTTTTTGTATGCTAAAAATTTAAATCTTCCATTAAAATTCATTTGCGTTCTAAATATTTTTTTTTAATTCATCACGTAGCTAAATCCGTCCACTATCCATTCTTCTAAAATCTACATGCTTCCTGAGCTAGCCGGCCACACGAGCCCAGGTAAGCACAGGTAGGTTCTGGGAGACCGGGTTCGGTGCATTACAATGATGCTTATTCGCCATTTTCTTAAATACGGCATCAAATTTTCAATGAAAATTGTTATTAGAGCCCCGGTTTTAGCCTTCTTTTATATTCTTAAAATAATATTTCGGTTCTACTATTAGGAAACCGAAAAGTTGTGAAAATTTCAAAAAAATATACTTTGGGCGGCGATAGATGGCAGGAAGCAAGGAGGGGCAAGACTGTTCAGTACCAGTCCACACCAAGGAAATTAGAAAACTTTTCTACGACCAAGTCTGCGCCATTCTGTAGCACCTTTAGTTTCATTAATACAATCAATTTCATACATTTTTGGAGTTTACTGACACATTAACTACTTGGCTGCGCGGAAAACGTCGGTCCAGATGTAAACGTTTCGGTCGCCATTCTGCGACCTTCCTCAGGGCAAACATAATTTTATCGGACGCAGAATGGCGCCGAAGCGTTCACACATGTGCCTACATAACCAAAGTGTATAAGCGATTCTGATAGTTCAAAACGCTGTTGCTACACATTACTACGCACATGGCACCTCCTACACAACGGATAAATGAAATCTCAAAGCAATAACATTAATTACTTACAGCCTATGACACGTCTTGATATTACGTTCGTAACTTCCCCCAAAGCCAAACCCTATCGCCTCCGCGTCTTCATGACAGGCAGCGGTAACGCTGAACCCTGGCTGTGAGAAAGTAAACAAATTCTCGCGAGCTGATTGCTTCAGAGCAGGTCACATGACGTATCACAGCGCGTGGCGAGAGAACTGTCAGAGTCGCTTAGACGCTGCCGGAACTGTAGGATGCGGGCTCTCGCGGACAGCCCAGTAGTTAGTAACTAACTTCGGCCGCGGAAGCCTACGCTCTTAACAAAAACATTCTTCTCCCTGATGTCTTCAAATTTAATTCAATTTGATTCCACACATTGCACTGGCATTGCAATCCTTAAAGATATTTGTTGGAAGCATTGTGTTGTAGAATTCCTGTTGTGGGAATAAGAGAGACAAGAGAAGGGGCAGAAAAAAGGTGAATGGAGATGACACTGATGCTCATTTTATTTAAACACTTGAATTTGGAAAAGGTGTGTGCCAGATGAGTTGCGATAATGTTGACTACGTCTCCCCCTCCCAGAAGAGAGAAAGTGGGCAACGGACTTTCGGAGAACAGTATGAGAATTGAGACGCCTGTTTGGATAACTTTGAACCGGAAGTGAAGAGACAAACAATGGTACGAGATATGAAGATGACTCCCTCTTGATAACCGACCCACCCAGCACTGCACATTACACAAAGATCAGAGGCTCCGATGTGATGGCCAAGACTTCTACCTTGTACGTGTTTCAAAGGCGGAGCATTGCAATTAATTGAAAAGGATGAACATTATTCATTTTGTTCCTAGGATGTATCAACATACTGTATAAAGAGCAAAGCCATGAAATTCAAAAACAACTTGAGTAACTTTCGTACAGTGTGTCAATTTAAGAACTCTGTGGCGTTCGGGCACCCCAGACATCATTGCCCTCTGTATTTACGAAGAAATACGAAGAGGATATTTTCGGGTTAGAAATACAGTATGCAATGTAATTGGTCGAGTTATATGGCCAATTATTTTTACATCCATTCACCCACAACTAAATTCGAAGGGGGGGGGCTTATTGACGAGTAACATGTACAGATTGTTCGCATTCATTTAACGAAAGTTGGCAACTTGTGCCAAGGCCGGGGAACACCATATTATTTTCTCATTCTGCCAATAGTTGGATGTTTCCATGAAAACAATGTATGTTGCAATTTAAGGAAAGTACACTTCATAACTCCCTAAAAATAAATTTACAAGCGTAATTCTTTGATTAAGAGTTGGTTTATTGAAAGTTTAATTATAAGTGTGATATTAATGAACAGGAATGGCTCTTTCACGTGTTGGTAAAAGTGATCTCTCGCTGAGTTTGTTTCATGGGGCAATTCACACACGCACTATTCTCTTCTGCTTTTCGACATGACTTGCGTCAATTCTTACAGTAATACTTTTTAAATGGTGATATCAGAACAAACTTAATACCCTATTAAAATCATTCCTAACCCCCTTAATTGTCACGTCAAGGGTTTACCAGCTGATGCTCTACTCCACGTGACTGACGGAAGAATGTATTTCGCAGAGATATTCCATTTTCGGCGAGTGGTTTAGAACCTGCCAAATTTGTCGTTGGCCTGAAACGACAAATTATCTCCAAGAAATTTGGAAAATAGCAACTCATATATCCATTTCCCATCCTTTAAAGAAATGAAACGCACTCTCTTTCAGTGTTTCGCGAAAATCTCGGAAACTGTAAATAAAGTTGTACTGACGTGATGTGTTTCAAATAGCCCACAATACGCATTTTAATTCAGTCCGATAGCACAATTGAACAGCTTATTTCCGAAGTGACGCATCTCCACTAACTTTTGTTTTCTAGTTTTACATTCAAAATTTATTCTCAACCCAGTGGCGGCTCGTGGGTACTCGCACGTTTGCATGTGCACACCCAAATAATTGCGTGGCAATTTTTCTTAAATATTCCTTTAGAAGAGGGGAATACAAATCATATCAGAGCGTTTACGAAATATGGTATTTGAAAACGCGCCGTTCGGAAGCTGCGATTGACAGTCCAATGCCCTTCGTGAGTCAGCTGGAGCACACTCGGGAAATGCGAACGAGCCAGTGGCGTCGCGAGGCTGGAGGGGAAAGAGGGGGAACAACGGTGGCTTATGGACGGTTGGAGCACTCTGCGGACCATGCGGATTTTACTGCGCAGACGCAGTGGCGACCTCAGGAAGTACTTTGACACGTCTTGAAGCTAGCACAAGTTTTTAAGAGAAGTGTGACATTGAACGAGGAAATGTGTGATATCTCTCCACTTAAACGAGCTCTTATCCCTTCCAAAGCAGTTCTTCACTAGGGCGCGAAACGCAAACGCGTTGCTGTGCTGCGTTGCTTTCATAAGTATTGTGTTATTCGAAAGTTATTTGCACATTTTCTTATGTTTTAAAGCGAGTTGCAATTACAAATCCATTCCGAAGCATGTGAAAACCCAAACGTATTGTGTAAACGTATGTAGTAAGCTACTTTTTAATGCGTTTTGAAAAACCGAAGTTAGAGTCAAGTACGTTTGTGCAACTGACAATGAATAGCGTCGAAAACATTAAAACATCAATGAAAAAGTCACAGCAAAAATTGAAGAAAAGAAACCGCGTTTAATCAAGCGCCACAGATTTTGTTTTGTCATTCAGTGTAGACGGTCAACTAATCCAGATTTTTTGAGTATTGGGTATAGAAACTTGTACTTTTAATCTAAATTTGTACAGCGAGTTTATGGAAAATACTCAATAGCAAACGTACGAGTGAAAAAGTTTCGAAACAATATGTCTCTTTATACAATTTGAAAAACCGTTCTGGAACTTGCCGAATCATGCGGTAACGTGTCGCAAATTGTAAATATTTCGGAGGGGTCCTTGCCGAGCGAAGTCGAAGCGGGTGTTGTGAAAAGAAATGCGGCCAACCCTCGTTGCTGATAAAAGGAACAGTTCAACATGCTATCAAACTTCATAAGAGGCCTTCGTGTTTAATTGTCATTATTTATGTTAATGAATATGTGTATGCTTGTAATGTATGCCTGCATATGGGCATGTGTGTGATGAGAGAGAGAGAGAGAGAGAGAGAGAGAGAGAGAAGAGAGAGAGAGAGCGAGAGAGAGAGGTGGGTAGGAGGAAGGAAGAGAGATGAGAGGCGTTGCACACCCTAATAGTATGACCACGAGCCGCCACTGTCTTAACCATCACACACGCCTTTTCTATATCAATTGGGAAACACTTTTCACTGTGATGAATTTCTAGGCGGATAAATGTATTCACTTCAATATTTTTGGGCCGTTATTTTTCGGAGAAAAGGTATGTACATATTGTTAGATTTCAAGCATTGCGATTCACGTAGTTAATGTATGGAAGAAACGCTGAAAATACAAGTTTGTAGTTGCTTTTTATTACAGAAATTTATTTTGAAGAAATATAATCTATTAATTATAAAATTAACTAATTTCAGAGAAAATTCATTTTAGAAATTGTCTTAAAAAATTGTAGGTAATTTTTTTTCAGATATTTATTATTTTTTTTTAGTAAAGCTCTAACTCGAAGAATGAGCAAGCCAAAATATTTCATAAGTAGAAGACCCAGAATTATAAACATCATCATCAAAATGTATATTTAATTTTGACAGAAAAAAGAAAGACACACCTGGGAAGAGTTCTGCACAACAGAAGTAATGACTGATAAAAACTGGATGAACTCAGGTTTGGAACTTCGACACATAATGACGCGACTGGCTATACATGGATTTCACCACCACAGAACAAAGAACTAACATTCTCCGTGTGAACAGTGTGTGTGGAAGATATCACATCTTAGATGTAAAAAGAGAAAAGTTTAATAAATACCCGGCATGTGATGGAAGAAAACTAAACAATAATATAATACAATTGGTGAAATCCATCCTATTATTAAATTTGACATTTCCTCCACTCAAAAAATTTTTTTTATACATGAAAATATCCTTTATCACACATTACATACTTTTGCGTGAGAATTAGGATTGATATGATTAAATCATTAAAATATCCAGTACGATATTTTACATTTACATGAGCAAAAACCTAATTTCAATTATATGATATGTGGAGATACCAATTACTTAGTTACTTAGGAACCCAGTGGATACGTTTGTGTACACCAACTTTCTACACGATTTGTAATTCAACTGAACTGCGAAGACTTGTGTGATATACATATATATATATTATTTTATATTATATATTAAATTTTTTAATATATTTATTTATGTGTTATGTTGATATAGTTACAAGTGTTTTTCTAGAACCTATACTTACTATCAAACTACTGGTAAATAAAGGAATAAACGGAAAAGAAAACAATCATTCAGTTTAGCCAATACGAGAGGAAATACACAGCTCATTTTCAAACATGATTGCAAAGCTCAACAGTGCAAAACAAGGTTGCAATTGCATGAAATATCTGACAAAAATAATCAAGTAAAATATGCAAGGCAATTACATTCTGAAATTTACTTTATCAACTACAACGAAAAGAAATTTGTGTACACAACTGTAGCCACTTGGTCTGAACGAATCAAGACACTTCTCCATCAAGCCGTCACATTTTGTGTCCTAAAATGGCGTCTCTCCTATGTTACACAAAATCCGAAACCATGTATTCCATCTTGGACTGTAATGATGGTAAATTCTGTTCCTGAAAAATCTTATTTTTTGGAGACAATGCTTTGGAAATAAGCTCTTCAATTAGGCTTAGAGTACTTCAAGCTTAAAGTAGAAAGTTAGACAGGAACGGCTGGGGACAATGAATGGGGTGGAGAAGGAGAGCGAGCATAATGAGGATGGTGAGGGCAAACAAGAACGTAAATAAAATTACTCACATTTCATACCACATATAGGTTTATTCCTTTTCCTCAAAAAGATGACTGTAATAAACGTCCAGGCAATCGCATTACTTCAGCTAGTAATAAAGGCATTTTTTAACCATTGAGACATACTTTCTTAGCAGTTTTAAATGAACCAAACTTTAAAAGATTACAGGACACCAAAATACATTTCTGTTAGAGCTTTTACTTATAAATCGAAAATTCAAGTTAAAATGTCAAAACTTCTCTTATTTTTAGGAAAATAAAATTTTAAATTATCATTCGAGTATATTTTTTGGCTCACTCCAATCCAGTTATACGGCTACACACTTAAATATAAATAAGTTGACGGATAAATAACAAAAATTTATAACCACAAACACATGGATACCAACTAGCGAAAACCTTACTGAAACGTCTCTATTACATTTCACAATTAAAGACAAACAATATTACCACGTTTTATTTAATATGCAGTATAGTTTGATTTCGTAACAAGCCAAATATTATTCAGGAACGACCACTTGTTGCCAAGATACTAAGATCAGTGCCTTTTACACGTTTCTCCAGATGTGCCTGAAATAGAAATAACAATAATAATTACAGTATATAATATAATAGTTGTGTGAATGGAAGAATAGGAATGAAGAAGCTGAAAAATTTAGAACCAAGATATGAAAATGGCAAATGTAAATAGCAATGCAAAAAATGAAGTAGACCTTTTATGAAAAAAACTGACAGCATGAGGAAGTAATAAATCTCATTTTATGACCACTTAAAAAGTCTACATGGCACAAAGTTGATGTATACACCCTGGTCAGGAGTGTAACATACTTTGGCAATCACATCTAGCAATCAGAAATAAAAAAAAAAGTTGTTAGCACCTAGGCGGCCACATTAATTCAAATTCGGCGCCGTACTTGGAATACAATCAAATATATACCTCTTTGGACAAAGTAACAGCAAACACTTCAAACATCCTGCGTACGAGAAAACTTGACGTTAACCTTGCAGGGAGAAAGAATTTCATTCCTCGGATGAAGTGCTTTACACGGCGACCGTGAGAGCGCGCCACGGATCAGACTCAAAGAGGTACTCAAGCAGTGCATTGTCAACGACTTCTCAGAAATCAACTCTTTCTACTAATGACGCAACGAAGTGACATTGTCTGAAAATCAGAGAAGCCGAGCAGAATCGTGGCGACTCGCCTCGCTCGTGTAAGAAGCTGGTAATGCACGAGTAAGAACCCATCGCACACTGAAAATCAATTTAGTGATGTGTGGTTGGTTTTGCGACTCGCGATCTGTATGATTCGTAAGACAGCCTGGTTGGTAAGACAGCCGTAAACTTAGTTCACACACACGAATTCAGAAAGAAAACCTGATTTCATTCATTTTCCTCCCATTTCATTCAAAATTCAAGTAGTATATGACTTAGTGTAGGGATCACAGAATTTTGAAAATGTGCACAGAATTCACTTCTCCCCATAGCACGTCATACGCAGTATTTACTGTTTTTGACGTAAAATAAATAAAAAGGAAAACTATTTCCTTTTCGCCCAGACAGGTAACACTGACAATTTCTTCAATACTTAATGATTCTTACGCCGAGGAATTCTAACAGTCTGGATGTTTGTCTTTTTCAGTCTCACAAGACTGCACGAAAAGACGATAGGCAATTTTCTTGGCACAATATCTTCAAAAATGCTCTCCCAATATTTCGCAGCCTCAACAGAAGCAAAGAGTTGACCAGAAATGTGCGTTCTCAAATGACGCTGGGCATTAATGGGTTAATAAAGGTTACGTAATACGAGTATTATAAGAGTAATCTGACCTTATTAACACAACTCAGACAGCACTAGTGAAACTCTTTACCAATGGTAGCGGCTTAGGTATGAAAATAACTTTTAAGAATAATTCATCAAACCAAATTCGGCAATCCAAAACTGCGGTTCGTATAGCCAGAAACATCACGCATTAGTGATAAGTTATTCTAACAATTTCAAACTGCCATGTCGCATTACTACCTGATATCTTTTGAAGGACATCAGCGAAACAGGTGCGAGATATTCCAATTTACAATTTTGAAGATTTGCAAAAAGTCCGAAAAACTACTCAAATTAAAAAAATATACTCTGCCTTATTTAAAGATCTAATTTTGAAGAACAGACATTAAGTAAAAAATCTTTATCATCAATATTACAGTTTTATGTTGTTTTTTCTTGCAATTTTTAAAAATATACAAAGAATTCACCGAAAAATGGACTCTACACTGTATTTGAAAAACATTTGTTCTCTTATATGAAAGAATTCGAGCCGTTTTCAAAAATTGCTTTTACTACTGGGAATGCGCGGCATTCCGAAATTTTCATCCTCTATATAACCTATATAATCTCTACATAAGAAACTTTGTATATAAACTCGATAAAATAAAAAATTTAAAAATATAGGCGTATTCCTTGTTCAATTTTCTATAAAATACAACAATAAATTAGTGAGCGCTCCAACCATACAGTACTAAAAAATCAATTGTAATTATGAGGGCGCGTTCCGCCTGCCCCTGCACTAACGAATTGTGTTCGGTCAGTCTTTGATCCAAGTGCATAAGAACTATAAAAAGAATGACCATCTGTCTGTCTTTAGTTATTTACGATATTAGTGTCGTAATAAATCTGATTACAATACGAGATCGGAAAATTGCCAAACGAGGCCGTTAGGCCGAGTTTGGTAACCAATTGAGTATTGTAATCAGATATTACGACACGAATATCATACAACGTTTTATCCACTTTGTAAAAATTTGTTAGATTTAAGATTAAAATTTTCATTTAGTATTCACATTTTTCCCCTTTATGTGGCGACACTGTTCTTAACAAGGAGAACAATTGAAACGCGCACGGTGTACACATTTCGACAACATCAGCGAATGCAGTTCAGACTCAGAAATAGAAATAGCAGCAAATGCTGCTATAGATTCTTTGTTACCATACAAATCAAAGAAGAAATATGAGCATGAGAACTCAATTTTTAAGGATTGGTGTGAGAACAAAAACGTTCATTGCATATCAGAAAAAGTTTTAATGGCTTACTTTTCCGGCTAGTCAGAAAAGGAAAAACCGAGTAGTCTTTGGACCCACTTTTCTATGCTGAAGAGTACTTTATTTGTTAAGGATAATATTGATATAAGTAAGTTTACCCAGTGTTAGCATTTTTAAAAAGGAAAAGCGAAGGATATATAACAAAAAAAGTCAAACATATTTTCAAAAGAAGACATACGTAAGTTTTTAATAGAAGCTGACGATGATAATTATTTGTTGATGGTGACCTTAATAATTGGTATATTTGGCGCTTGCTGTAGAGATGAGTTAAAGAATCTTAAAATAAGTGATATAGAGGATAGACAAATACGTATTTTAATTAATATACCAAACAGTAAAACGTTAATTGCGAGAGAATTTGTAATTAGTGAAGGGAATATTAAAGAATTTAACTGTTTAGAAACATTTCGTAAATATTTTCGCCTTCGGCCTGTCAAGCACGATCGTTTCTTTGTATTTTACAAAAATGGAAAATGTACTTGCCAACCTGTTGGAATAAATACTTTCCGAAGCTAATAGCAAAGTATCTTGGTTTGCAGAACCCTGAAAGATTTACAGGACATTGTTTTCGGCGATCGTCCGCTTCATTACTAGCAAATGCAGGTGCTGTTATGGATATGCTGAAGAGGCACGGTGGATGGAAGTCGTCTTCTGTTGATGTGGAATCGTCAGTAGAAAACAAGAAACAAATGGCTATGAAAATTATGAGGGAAAATAGTATCTCAAATACTAATATGAATTGTCAGACTTCAACATCATCAGGAATTACAATTTCGAATTGCAAGAAATTTGTTGTTAATGTATATAATTAAAACATGTTATTATTTGAAAACTTGTTAACAAAGTTATTTTCATAATAAATTATTTGAATAATTATTGTTATTCTCAATAGTAGACCATGGAAGTGCTCGTCTGAGAATAACCCTACTCGTATGCTATTACCGCACTAGTGTGGTAATGAAGTACATTACCACACTAAAGCGGTAAAGTACTTCATTACAAAACTGATTATAATAGAATAATGTTTCACATTACCAAACCAAAGTGGATAAAAAAATGTATTAGTATTTCGGACGTTCACTGTGACATCAGAATGGATGGGTGACAGCGAAACCAATTCAAATACGAGCCATTCCATGTCAAATCGCACAAGACCTGACACTTTTTCAAATGTATATAATTTTTGTTATTCAATCTGGACATCACAAAAAGAGATAGGCGTTTCTTTCACTGAAAACTGATTATTTGTGTAGCTGTGACTAAATTAAAATTTGGGATTTACGCGTACTTCGCTAAATGTAAATGCCGATGCTCCGAATGTACTTAACCTCAAAATTCGTGTTTTTTTGTTTGTTATTTAAGGTCGCATCAACATCTAGGTCATTAGCGACCACTATTGGATTTAACGTTATGGCAACTGTGGAGATGAAATGATATGGTAATGATAAGGGGTAAAAGGGCGAACACAAATACAACTATGCCGGAGGCGGGACTCGAAACCGCGACCCTTGGGTCGGAGATCACTACGACACTACTGCCTTAGCGATCTCGGCCACCGAGCCGGCTGATTCGTGGTTTGTTTCATTTAATACTTTGAAAGGTGTATTTTATTCCTCTGTAAACTACTTTCTCAAAAAATAAATATTTCATTTAAATATTGTAATCATTCAAAAAAAAAAAAAAAAACTCTGAATGAACTCGTTGAGATTAGAAATTATAAAAATTAGAAAAAATTACAGGCGTGTTTCTTGATCAATTTACTACAAAACACAAGAAACAAGTGGGGAACACGTACAGATCTACAAAAATCTATCGTGTGTGGGCGCTCGCTTCCCGCACCTGCAGTAACGAATTGTGTTCGTTCAGCGTTTGATACAAGTGCCGAAGAACAATAAAAGAAAGACCTTCTGCCTTATTATGGTAAGTTATTAACTCATGTTACTCTACTAATGAGAGTAACTCATAAGTCACTCATTAGTAACTCGTATGTTCGTTCTATACCCAGAAAGGGATGAATGACAGCGGAACGAATTCTACTACTGCTATTCCTCGAGTCACCGAAACGAATTTTACTGCTGCGTCCCTTTGCGTCCTAGGGATGGAGTGCCCCCCTGGCCTTGCTCGTGAAAGACAACAAACCGCATGTCAAGGGACATGAGAAACATTTTCTGAACATCAGTCGCAATACGCATCTTATAAAGATGCTAGCGTTTGTTCTGTGAATCATGTTTGCACTGTGCAACATGAGTGGCGATCACGTATGAAATAGGACAGATGTTTCAAACCATTTAATCTTTCTGATCACGAAAGAAATTTTTTAAGAAATCTTCAAGACGCATAAACTACGATTTACCAGTGAAACTTGATTTAGAGGAGTCATTAGATTGGCGAATTTGTGATTCATGTCGAAAAAAAAAGGCCTTTTGTTGGTGAACGTTGAGAGCGTCGTGATCAGTGGCTCCCGTGGCATTTCGAAAGTACCAGAGCGCCTAGAGAATGCAGTGAAAACAGTGGAAATGACTATGAAATGACAATTTAAAATCTTCAGATAGTTCGTCAAGTGTCTGCGAAATGAATATAAAGAAGATGAATAAGAGTTTAATATCAATAGGAGAACCCCCCCGACAAGACAAAATTGCAACAAAATCGGTATCCCCATGAGAAATTTGAGAAAGTACAAAAAACTATCACAGATAATTTTTTTCACATTGAATACCTTCGACGTCCATTGAAAAATCAGACAATAAAGATATAGACAATATATCAGATATATATATATATATATATATATATATATATATATATATATATATATATATATATATTAGACAATAAGAAACTTATCGATTCCTTTCACTGAGCAGATGACAAGACGTTGAAAATTCAAATTTTGTCAATTTCTGAAAGTTACACAAAGTAAAATTAAATGACATTTCACAGCAACTGATCACATAATAAAAGTGGCTAAAAATGTGGCTCGAGAAAATGGAATTTTGTCCAGACCTGATAGTAAATTCGGTAAGGCAATGGAACTGTCATTGTGACGAAAATTCAGGAATTCTAAGGTGAGTTCATACATCTGAAGTGAGTTCTGAGGGACCAGAAAATTTCAAAATGTTAGTCAAAACGTGAGACAAGAATCCGTCATTTAATAATGAAATAAAATCTTGAAGTTGTACGACTTCAAGATGTGGTACTTAAATTACTGCTTCATCGAAAGAAACCGACGGCCAGTAACGCAAGAAACGCTTCTGTTGCAGCAATCTACTACCTACTGATTTGTAAAAAAAATAATATTTTTTAAAGTTACTGAGATCCCACTTTGATTTTTCCTGGAGTTGTCAACAATACTCTAGTGCTTTTATAAATATATTTTTTTAAATTTTTAACTCATCGAGTTTACTAAAATATATTTTCAATATTTAATTTGAAATTCAAAATTAATAATTGAAAATTCAGGAAATTAAATATTTTAAAAAAAAAAACAGTTAATTTTTTGTTGCATATAATAAACAGAAAAATAGAAAATAATTAAAAACATGAAGGTCAAATTTTGGTATTGGGTCAAATGTTGGTCTCACGGATGGACATTTTGCCGCAAACAATTTTTCGGTGCTATCAAAAACCCACAAAACGTGAATTCTGACTACCCAACATATTAGAGGAAGTAATTTACTATACAAATGTATAGTCCACTCCCGTTATAGTGAACTTCTGGGGAATACCGTTTTCGTTCACTATATCCGATGATGCCAAAATGAAATAAAATGTCTCCATAACGATTGATTTTATTAAAATAGAGATACAGCCAAATACATTAACAGCATTAACGGAAAATTTCAATGTATTTATTTGTGCTAAAAAAAAAAATTATTTCCAACCGTTTGCTTCGTACATTTTTCATTAGTAATTTCTCTGAATCCTTCTTCAGAGATCATGCTCTATCCATGCTCGATTCTGCATTGTCCTCTGTCTCTAGGTATGGTAATGCAGTCTTGGCACCTTTCAATGCCTCTTGCACTGTTGGAACACCATCCCACTCTCCGAAGGCCCATTTACTCGCCTAATAACATACGAGATCCTTACAGCAGCCGCGTGGCGCGAGCGGCTAATGAAACATCGCTTTTTCGCGCGACACGGCAGATATCGTCAGGCTGTGACAGTCGCATGCTTCCTGTCGCCTACGTAGGATTCAACGCACTTTGGGCCACAGAATATCAAGTGACACCAAACTTCAAACTGAAGCAAGCAATCGCGTCGCCGCCGCCAGTTGTAGCCCCCGTAGACACTGCTTTTGTGAAACTGAGTGGCATCAGGTCATCAGTAAGGTCCCCATTCCCGGTCCGCAATCTTCACCTCAGGGGATATTTCTTTGATTTTGACCTTTGGGCGACGGATTTTTTTCAAACTGCCTAATGTTGGAATTTGTGTCACTGAGGCGATCTATTCTTTTTCAGGAAGGAATTAATTTCCAAGACATTTCGTACGTTCAGCATTGCCGACGTTCAGGTTCCTGTAATCGAATATTCTTAAGCTTATTTGTAATGTAAGTGGAACGGGACCCGTGACGTAAGTCCACTGTAACTGAGGTTGCACGAGTTCCACTTTTTCGGTAGCAACTCACAATACGAATTTTCAGTCGAAACATCAATTCGCTGTCAATAAAATCACGTTTTCGCTTCAGCTTTGCAGTTCTTTCTTTTACTGCGTGCGTACGGCGAGAAAGTAAAATTAAAGACACAAGATAAATGTGCTTAAAGTTTTCGTTGGCAATGGAAATGCAGGAATCGCATTCTTTGTCCCATGTGCACATGCTGAATCACATTGATGGGTTAAGGAATAAGCTTTACTGACAGGTTTTCTTCGAATACCCTTTATAATAACTATTGTAAATATTCTAGAGTAGGGTTGCGAACTCGCTTGTGCGATCGAATTTTTATTCAGTTTTCTTCGTAGAAGAGCATTCCATACTATTTTGTATGCACCGTTCATTTACCTCCTTCATTGAAATTGGATTAAATAATGCGTTAAGGTACGAAGGATGGATACAAAGTAGTGGCAACACCGTCATAATTCGTACAGCACTTTCTTCGCAGACTGTTGGTTATTACAGCCTTCAATGTACTGTGACACACGTGTGCAAGGCGCCGTACACCGTGAGCGCGTCCGTCTCTGCCGATGGCCCGAGGGACTGACTGACTGTCTGTCTCCGCTGCGAATGAAGTCTTCTCTGGTGGCGTGGCGCTGCCCGCCAAGTGGTACTTTCGTCTTGGCGAACAGGTCACATTGGTTGGTAAGTGATTCCGGGCGCGTCAACTACTGAGCTCATTAGTCCGTAAGTGTAGTGCATTTTTCATCGGGAGATGGAGATTTTCCCCCGCTGGATGGCGAGATCCAATGCCGACCTACTGTCGGCTAACGGTATCTCCCACCAGCGAGGCACCGCCCGAGTCGGGTCAAGCTCGAAGTTTCCGACCGGCCTCCCGGCATGTGTGGTGTGTAGTGCATGTTTAAGTGTATGTGTGTGAGGATAAGACAAGAGGAAGGAAAGATCGCGCGCGGTCCGTAGTCCGTTTGTTAGGTTACTGCTCCGGCATTCGCCTTGTGTTGATCGGCAAGACCACAGAAAACTACCGATCAGAGCAGCCGGCCGCCAGAATTCTTCACCAGACAGGGTAAAAGCCGTAACCGCACGGACCCCACACCGGGCGTAAAATGTGGATATTCGAGAATCTCCACCTCCAGTGTCGCAGACGCTCCTTCCCAGCAGTAGCCACGTGACACCGCGCATTGTCATGCAGGATGCGGGGGTCCGTGACAGAACGTGCCGTCGCTTGCTTCTGTCTGCAGGACGCAGATGGTATTGCAGGAAGTACCGATAGTAAGCTGCTTTGGCCGTCTGCCAGGAAGATACAGCATGCTGACTAACTACACGCGAATCTATGAATGTCTTAGAAGACGATCGTGTCGGACAACATCAAAAGGTTTGGCAAAATCTACTATCGCGTCAATTTTCCTACCTTCTTCAATTTCGTCGGCTAGGTCCTGTAGAAGAGTCACGTGCTGCTTTTTCCGAGAGAAACCTTCATGAAACAGTGCTGACCCTGATACAGCAACACCTTGTCTTTCCAATCTTTCCTGGTGCAGTTAGTAATTTAGTTTGTTCTGTGAATTTGCATAAGATTGATGTAAGGTTTATCGATCTCTCACTCTCGTTATTTTAATGATTGTCGGGTTTCCAAATACACGGGGCATTAGACTTAGAAACATGAATCTTATTTTATTGTGAACTGGAACTCAAAAATTGTTTTTACTTTTTCGTCCTTAAGAGAAAATTACGTAAGGCGAAAAAACGGCGAATTTTCGGCAGAAAAACTCGTATCGCCGGGCCCTGGTAACGAAAAAGTGGATAAATCGGGTTGCTAAATTTAGAAAAAAGTCCCCCAACAACTAGTGTAGCCAAAATCCAAGTTTTGTGGGTCCTTGATACTGAAAAATTGAATGACGGTAAAACGTCTTTCTGTCCATCTGAGAA
The DNA here is from genome assembly GCA_964035755.1 of Teleogryllus oceanicus. Classification (NCBI taxonomy): domain Eukaryota; kingdom Metazoa; phylum Arthropoda; class Insecta; order Orthoptera; family Gryllidae; genus Teleogryllus; species Teleogryllus oceanicus. The sequence goes on from CAXIVR010000008.1 coordinate 19,269,890, forward strand.
CAACGCTAGCGGTTAAACCGTTTAGCCAATTTTCTCCAAAATTGATATTTTCCAATTGATCTACCACTGTCGTGGCCCATTGAATTTGAAACCAATATTTTCATTTCGGGGATTTACATGAAGCTCCTAGAACATTTTCAAAATTTAAAAAAAATGGCTCCGACGTTTTTGATTAAATTTTGTTGTTGTATAGTGCGAATGACGTTTGGGAGAATAGTACACGTCTCATTTTCGATAAAAACTCTGATTTTTTGAAAATTGAAAAAAAATTGGGCGTGTTCTTACCACTACAATTTTAATGATACTTTAAAAAAAATGAAATGCGTTCATCAAAAAAAGGTCTCCAAAGGAGGCCATGTTCAATATTTCGAAACTAAGAGTATTTTTTGCGTAATTTTAGATGAAACAGGTGGTCTTAAAAAATTTTTAAATAATTTTCTCAGACACGGCATCAACTTTAGTCTTTCATTTTTAGCTTATGTAGCAAAGAACTATAAAGACAGTAGTGATGGTCTTATTTTCGGCTTACTCTGCATTTTCGGAAATAAAAAAGTAAATTAGTACTTTGAAGAAGTTTTAATCGCTGATTATGGCATTAAAAAAATGAAAGCTCACTTCAAATGTAATCAAGGTACATTTGTGTGAAATTATTCTTACTTTTCTGTATTACGTTTGGTAAATACTGTAACATTTAAATTTATTCATGTTCGTTTCATTTCTAAAAATTAGAAATGGCTACTCTTCCTGACAATGGAAATAAATGCAGGTAAGCACGACACGCGATTCGTTTGAATTAAGACTTTTTAAAGTTAAAATTGAGTTTTTAGTAAGGCAGAAATTACATCATTTTAATATTAGTACGAAATTATTTTCAAACGTGCGTGAAATTATGTGCTGTTGTAGCACCTCTAATTTTTACATTCATTACAAATGCTCAATATGTCACTCGACATATCTACCCAATACTACCCAATCACGTTCCAACACCTCGGTAGTAATGCTTAGGAAGCTGGCTTGGACGCACAACTTCAGTTCCAGAATATTAGCTGATGTGGGAAACACAAAATCTATCTTTAGCGTATCCCCACAGGAAACAATCGCGCCGTGTGAGGTCTGGTGCACGTGGTGGCTAGAGAAAGGGCGTCAGATCACTGTCGGTCCTGCGTCCATTCCAACGCTTTGGGAGTTCGTTTAAAAACGCTCTTCCGTTGCTGTGGCAAAGAGGCGGTGCACTTTCCTGTTGCAGTACGAAACGACTGTCATCAACTGAGATAACAACCATTCTGTAAGCATTCCCAAATAAACCATCCCTGACACTATTCAGTGCATAAGAACGGGCCGTAGACCTTCAACTTCGCAACGACACAGAACACATTAACTTTGGTACGCGAACGTTTTTACTCACTTTTCCATTCACATGAAAGGTTGTTTCATCGCTGAAGACTACATTGACACGACAACCATCTTCTTGAAAACGTTCTTGCGGTGCAATGCAAAAATTGAAACCTAAGGCTTTGTGATTTTGTTAAAGCTTCTCGCAAGTGTAAACGATATGGCTCTACCTTAAGGGGCCTACGTGTGTGTTGAGGTACATTCAGTTCCCTGCTGCCTCTTCATTTCTTAGGACTGGACCAAAGTCACGTCGGACGGTGACATCCATCGGTGCATCGTTGTTTGCTCACTCGAGGGTTGTTTACCGCGCGACTCAACATGGACGCTGAAACAGCTATTATAAGTTAGGCAACGCTGAAAATTATAAGGAATAACTTTAGAAGACGTCGTTGTACGCACTACGTATGGCCCGATCAACGGGTCTCCTCTCAACGTCTTGTTGGTGAATTACAGCTTCCAGCACACGGACTAATTAAATAAATCAACTACAATAGAACAAATATAATATTCGAATATATTAAAAATACCTTTATTGTGATTAGGCCAAATTAAAACTTACTTCTTTTTTCTATGATTTATTTTTTATCTGCATCAGGGCTAGCACATACAGAAAACATGAACGTGTTCTACTAATCAACATGTGCAATATAATTCTCTATAGTACATTACAGACATTGTTTTAAATCACTAAATTACTATTTCCCTTGAAACATATCACTTAAAATATTCCCTACGATATATTTTAATATAACCCAGGATATATTTTGTATACACATTTTAAAATTAATTTATAAATATTTTATACACCCGAACGTTGCCTTTAAAAAATGGATTGTTTGAAATTGAGATAAAAGTAGCGAAGACAGCATTTATCCTATTATTCTAAAACAAAATCGACGATAAACCACTTGCAATAAAGTAGTACCTTCCACTTACGAACTACGATTTCCGAAAATCAAACGTCCGTTGAGGGCGCATTGGTGCGCAGACACTATGGCCCACAGCAAAAGGTAAAACATACGTCAAAGGTACGAATAATGAAGAATTTCTAGCTTTCTACGCGCGATTCTCGCTAGGCGATACGCGTTGGCAGCCATACTCGTGTGCCGGTTCCACGTAATATACAGCGTTAATCTACGACGCACGTTACTTGTCGCTTGTGTGTCACAAGGCGACTCCACACATTCGGTATTCACCGAATAGCGAGCTACTGCTCGCCCAATCCCAAGCAGCTGGTACGCTCGATGAATGGGCGCTCCTTATGATGGTTCCAAAAGACAGGCGTGCGGTGGGTAGGGCAAGGACCGAATGTTCTGTCGCCCGGCAAATAGAAAGGCACTTATGCACACATTCGTAATTCGGCGAGTAGCGAACAACCCCTCGCCAAATCCCGAGTAGGGTGGATGAGTTGCTTGCTATTTGCCGAGCGACGAACTTTCGGCGTTCGCCCTGCTCACCGCGTGTCGGTCTTTAGGGCACATCAAAGGGAGCGAACATTCGCCGAACACATCAGCTGTTCGGGATTGGGCGAGAAGCAGCACGCTGTTCGGAGAATGCCGAATGTGCGGAGCCGCCTTTAGATTTACGTGATGCGAGAGAAAATTTTGACGGGGTAATAAGTAGGCAACCCGCGGGACGATTCTGTATTGACCTCGTAGGTTGCCTATGTGCCCCTGATTCTCCTGGATCTGGAATTCTTACCAGAGACTGTAAAAAGCTCTTTATTTTTTGCAATGAAGAATTGTTCACAATTGTTCTTAAACAAAAAACAAATTATTCATTATTGGCAGGTATTGTTGTAGTTCATTGTTTGTTACTCAGGGCTTCAGAGAAGGCCACGAATATGGGCACGGTTTCTCTCTTTAATCTCAGTTATGACACCCACGTAGTGCAGTCGACGGGGAGGTATATATCTATTTTGAAAAAGCTGAGGTAGATTTTATTTCGGTAATAGTAAGAAAAGCCCGAAGAAGAAACGAACAAAGAAATATGAAATAATAAACAAATTCTAACTTACGTAGCATTCAACTGCTTGGCATCACTATTGATTTTACATTGAGGAAAGCGCAGTAAATTGGGAGCGGCCGACTATTTTTGTTGGCAAATTACTCAAAAAATTATATTTTCATACAATTCAACATGGCCTTATTTGAAGGTCTATTTTTGATGAACACATTTCATTAAGAAGAAAAAAAATGAATCTTCATAAATGTAATTGTAGGAAATGCCGAAAAAGTTTGATTTTTTTTCAATTTCCGAAAAAACACGGTTTTTAACATGAGACATATACCAATATCTTAAACGTCCTTCAAACTATTCACCAACAAAATTTCATCAAAAACGATGGAGCCGTTTTTGAGGGAAAAAAAGTTTAAACAAAAATTAAAAATTGTCTATATTTCACGAAAAATACTCAAATTTTTGAGTGTTTGAAAATTGAACATGATCTTATTTCAAAATCTGTCTTTAGGGAACATATTTTATTAAGGGAAAAATCTCTATCTTGAACATTTTAGTTGTAGGAAGAAGCCGAAAAAAAATTGTTTTTCAATTTTCGAAAAATTAGTTTTTAACCAACACGACACCGGCGCAATTTTTTTAAACGTGCTCCAGACCATCCAACAACAAAATTTAATCAAAATCGTTAGCACCATTTTTTTGAAGATTTTGAAAAATGTCTCAGGGGCTTCACGTAAAGTACCCCTAAAAGTAAAATATTGGTTTCAAATTCAAGAGGCCGCGACATCAGCCAGATCGATAGGGGAATATCAATTTTTCGAGAAAATCGGCTGAACAGTTCAGCCGCTAGCGTTGTTCACAGACAGACGTTTTGCCGTCAATCGATTTTTTGGTATCAAGGACCCACAAAACATGTATTATGGCTACACCACGTGTTAGATGTTTTTCTAAATTTAGCAACGAGATTTATCCACTTAATTGTTACTAGAACCCTGTAATAAGAGTTTTTCTGCCGAAAATTCGCCGTTTTTTCGGGAAGCATTACATAACTTTCTCTTCTTAAGAAGTTCCTTCTTCAGCATGAGAAAGTAAAAAGGAGGCGGCTTTTGTTTTTGCGGAATAACTTTTTAATAGTTGGTCTTCGAGCAAAACAGATATGTACAATTTCAAAGGAGATAATATTCTCAACAAATTTGCTCCACAAATCATTTTTCTTCATAAAATAGCAAAGATAGACTGATTGGTGTTTCTGGGCACGACAAGTGCTATCATGAAGCACTGCAGTGACATCAATATTGATGTCAAATGAAAAGAGAATGCACTGAATATGTATATTGTGCTTTAAAGAATGGCATTGTAATTCTTACTGTTCCTTAAGAGGGTTTCACTATTACCATTATTTAATGTCAGAGAATCTAAAGCACGGTTTCAAAAAAGTTTCGTTTAAAAATAAAAAGCAGTTCATAAGAATTTCAATTTTAGCAAGCGCTTCTGGTAAGAGCAAGTGCTGGTGAGTTCTTGAAAACATTGTGAAAATAAGGTGTTGAGACACAACAGCATCAAATTCTGGTCACTACAGAGAAGAACATGTCATCCTTGAGTGAACGTGGGAGAGAGAAAGAGAGAGGTCTGTCATCCTAACAATGAATTAGTTCCGTGAACAGTATTTGAATGCAGAATAAGAGATGACAAGCAACTCTGGCATTCCTGTTTTCTGATATCTAAGAGAAAACTGGGGATGTATCAATGGACATGAAGATGGTACAAGACCAGTCGAGGAGCATTCCAATGGTGAAGATATTAAAAGCTTTTTGAACTTTACGAGATTGTTTTTAAAACAATGTAGGATGTTCATACACTTTTGATAGGAGATGAAGGGTAAAACCAATTGTGTTTTGCTATGTGCAGGATCATTGAAGACTTTACCTCAATGTCAAAAAGAAACATTGAAAAGAAATAAGAAAGAAAATTGAAATGTATTCAGTATATAACTTATATCAATAAATTAATAACATGTATAGTATAAATATTGACCATTCTTTATTATTGATTCACCCATTAAAATACTTAAGTCATCGATCTCTAATATTTAAACTTTGAGACCAAGTCAACACACATTTATGTCAACCGAATGGCACTAAATTTTACGGCTGAGCTAGTCTTATCAAACGTAAAAAAATCTAGAAAGCATGCACAAAAGTTTCAGTAAAAATGTATTGGCTCTTATATGGGTTACCCTAACATATGTGTGTGTGTACACTAATTATTTGTTGCGTTTACATCTTGATGCAACACGTCTCCAAGCCCCTTAAGGGGCGTTGAGCGCTTTACACTTGGGAGTAATCCTCCATTAATGTGCTTTTACTTTTAAATAATTGTCAAGTCTCGTCACGTCGCAGTCAGTCAGTGCCTTTTATCCCTTCGGCCAGGGGCTCGACGCCGTTAGATCCCGGGGTTCCTGGCCGGTCACCCAACCACGAACCCGCGAGTCTCGAATGTGCATAACCTTCGTGACTTCACGGAGCGTAGTAAATGCATTCGGCTAGCGCCGCCGGCTGGTGTGTGATGTGCCTTCCACAAGCTCCAAATGAACCTGAGGTCTCCCCAAAGACCTGCTTTTCGAAAACATCGCTTCTCTTGTAATACTCATTTCCATCTTGCAGAAACACATAATGTGCATGTATTGAAGTCTATGAATGCCACAGCCTTTGAACACTATCGGAGATGTTTACAAGAGGTAAGTACATGATAGAAGACATACAAAGGAGATGAAATACATGGTAATGGCTTGGAAAATTATCAATAAACACAGAATAAAGTATGCAAATTATATTTATGTTTTCTGTAAACTTTTTTGGGCCACCTAGCTACACCACTGTGAATATGAAAAAGTAAAAGGAGAGATGAACAAAGAAGAAAGAGCAACAAAGTGAAACAAAGTAGTGGGATGTCAGAAAAAATAAGACGTAATTTTTGTTACTTCAATTATGTTTGTATTTCCATTGAACAAATTTAAATAAAGAAAAAAATTAGTAAAATTTTAAAAATGGCAATGATGATAAAACAATGTGATACTAAATCTCTTCAATATAACAAGAAAGATCTTAATGCAAGGGACATTCCAAAGGAAGTTATGGCAACACTTTTATCAGCAAGCACAGGGGCAGAAATAGAAATCAACAATATATCATCGAAGGTTCTTGAAATGTTCTCTAAAATGCTAATATCCATTTTGGTTCCAAGCTAGGGACCAAAGAGTAAAGGAAATTGAAAGATGTGTAAACATCAATCATCATTCCACTACACACAACAGGAAACAAGGTTCATTATTCACAGCTAATACTCAAGCTCAAAAAAACATGCACAGATTATACTATTTCTTCTCCCATTTGTCAAATAAAGATTTTAGTTTTTTGACAAAAACAAATTAAATTAAAATAAATCAAAACTTTTTCAAATAATTCCTGAAGGTTTCCACAAACCTTTGGCCACAATGAAGTTGAGGAGCTGTGTGTAATTCATCTGAGTACTACCACTCATCCATTGCATAGTAGGACAGCAGTTACTGTACGAAGACAATCACCTTGTGTGCGATACTAATGCAATGCCCTGATGTCTAATTGCTGAAATTGCAAAATTGCAACTTGGTGGTGGCATCTTGTGCACTTTCCAAAAGGATTTTCCATTATATTCTAAACTTTAAGATAATTACTTTCAATTTCAAATACGTAGTATTTACATGTAACAAATTTTAATAAAAAAAATGCTGATGACAGGTACCAAAATTTATTTCTTTGAGCAGCAAAATAAAAATTGGAATTATTTAAAGAAATATTTATTGAATTGGTTACAAATTATGGTAATTAAATTTAACATGAAAATTTTAATTTTAAGATGATGTGTATTTTTACCTCAGGCTATTTCATTAAAACTTGACAATCCTGGCCATCTATCTAATGGTAACAGTAATAGCTCAGAACTGCAAACAGCTGTTGTTTGCCAACGATTTAATTAGGCGAGTCACTTGATGCTTATGCTTTAGTGTTGCAGACTCTCCTGCAATTATCATGCCACATTAATATTAGCTGGGACACTGAGGAGGAGGAGAAAGAAGAAGAAAACCATGATGATGGTAAAAATAATAATAATAATAATAATAATAATAATAATAATAATAATAATAAATAGAAGAAGTAGAACAACAGCAGCATATGCAGCACCAGAAACTGATGACATAAAGATAGAAATAATTTTTTATATTGAAAAGAGAGGAATAAAATGTAGAAATTGCTGCAAAACGGTATTGGGAAAAATTTCATTGGTTATTGTTTACTTACTGCAAATGGATGCCATGTTTGGCTTGGCCTGTGTTACAGTATCAATCTCAAGGATTGCAAAAATGAAGAGATTGATTTAGTCAACATAACAAAACTAGTGTATTTTTGTCAACACGTACAATAAATACTCATGAGCAAAATAGCATAATATATATAACCGCAAATTCTAAAGAGTTTAGATGCTTGGCTACGCATGTCCAATTTCATGATGAGGTTGTGGTCTAGGCTATTAACAAAAATATCCTCGAGTCTATCCAATTATTTTATTCCAAAATACTTTTTTGCCAAACACTATACTATGTCACATTTGATGCTTTGCTACGTATGTCAAAGTTTGAGGCACAAGCATCCTATGCAATTAACATAAAACATCCTTAAGGCTCACAAATGCTTAATTGACACAGAACAATTTTAGGTTGAAGTATCTGTTGTCAACACCACTATAAATATGTCTTTGTTTGCCACAATGTTCGCCAACCTCATTCAATTCATTGCTTTTGTGTTGTGTTGTGCATCTCAATGGCCATACTATGACAGAACTTAGATGACATGTAGATGGTGTTGATTGTACCATTGGCAAAATGACTAATGAAAACTCACAAATGTTACGTTGGCAACAGACTTCATCAAATGAAGTGATTTTCATCATACGAATGCTGCATAGGTCCCCGTAAGTAAACCAGTCATATGTTTCTCCTCAAACACTTACACATTACGCAGCAAGTCTTTAAGCTACGATCAGGCTAACAATGTTCTTTTGAGCACTGAAAAATTAATAAGTTCCAATAATTTTTGCTGTTCATATCCCTAAAACCAATTCATATTCTGAGGTTACCTTGGTTATCTTTTTTTTTCTTCTATTAGTATCATTGCTCTCAGGAACTGCTGATGGACCACAACACATACACGGCACCAAAGACCAAATTCGAAATAATTTACAAATATTCCAACAACTTCAATGTTCATATAAAAAAAGTCCTGTTTTTTGTCTAGTTTTGTTCAGCAATCACGCCACAGTGTTTCTTGCAAATCTAGATACACAACGTAGCTTTACCCCCATCAAATGCATCATGCTGTGTTAATTGCTTAATTGACAATAAATTATTACTAAACATTGTTAAGAAATCAAATATTACCCGTTGCGATTTATATGTTGAATGAATTCTTCAAACATCAAATAACTGATGTTTCTATTATTTGTTTCATGTACTAGGCCTGCTCAACTTCCATCATGGGCTAGCCCGAGCGGGCTAAGCCCTGAAATGCCAATGTGAGCTAAGTGGTGTTGGGGAAGGGATGAACATCTCTCTCTGGTGGGAAGGGGTTTGAGGAGGGAACGGTTGAACTGAACAACCTCAAAATTACTAAGTTGAACAATGGCAAGTCCACTAGAAAATTCGATATTGACTGAACCATGTTCTGTGATTCTTTTTTTACTTGCTGAAGATGAAAAACCAGGCAATATATTTTCTAGAATGATTGAAGTGTATGATGAAAGTTGTATTAAGCACGGTAATTTTACAAGACGGTAGAAGAGTTCAAAAGCGGTCGAGACTCAGTGACAGCTGAACAATGTTCTGGTCACATCAGCAGTAAAAGTCCTGTTGATGGTGTTTTCGGATGCTATAGGTGCATTTTTTCTAATTATCTCGATAAACAGCATACAATAAACAACCAAGACTACTCAGATAGGCTTCAAAACAAGGTGAAGCCAGTCATGAGAGAGAGAGAGAGAGAGAGAGAGAGGGGAGAGAGAGGAGAGAGAGGGGAGAGAGGGGAGGGAGAGGGGAGAGAGAGGGGAGAGAGAGGGGAGAGAGGGGAGAGAGGGGAGAGGAGGAGAGGGGGAGAGGGGAGGAGAGGGAGAGGAGGAGAGAGGGGAGAGGAGAGAGGGGAGAGAGAGGAGAGAGGGGGAGAGGAGAGAGAGGGGAGAGAGAGGGGAGAGGGGGGGGGAGAGGAGAGAGAGGGAGAGAGAGGAGGAGAGGGAGAGAGAGAGGAGAGAGAGAGAGAGAGGAGAGAGGAGAGGAGAGAGGAGAAAGAGAGAGGAGAAAGAGAGAGGAGAAAGAGAGAGGAGAAAGAGAGAGGAGAGAGAGAGATGTCGTGAATCTCAGAGGAGAGATGTAATTCTCTAGCAATACAATGCATGTCCTCACACTGCTCAGCAAACCCATGAAACCACCGACAAAATGGGTAGGGAGGTACTGCCTCATCCCCCTTACAGCCCAGAATTAGCACCATCATCTGATTTCTTCCATTTGTTTGGTCCACTGAGAGAGGCATTTCATGGGAAGAAGTTCCAGGATAACACGGATGTCAAAACTTTTGTGGGAAATTGGTTCATACACCATGATAAAGAATTGTTTGCAGTGGATTTAACAAAGCTGGTAACCTGCTGGGACACGTGCATAGATGTTGGTGGGGGATTATATTGTAAAGTAGGAAAAGTCCTGTTCTGAAAAAATACACGTTATTTTCTCCAAACCAATTAGTCTCTTTAATCATTGAATGCTATCTTAAAAAATCAGCAAAATCTTGATTGGAACTTCAAAAAAATATGAAATTTGTTTTTTGAGGAAAATTGTATATTATTTGAATTTCTGATTAAAATTTGTCAAAAATCATTATGAAAGAGTTATCATTTTTAAAAGTAAGAAGCATAATAATTGATTAAAAATGCAGAATAAAAAAGTTGTACTTCCCACCTTACTATGAACTTACATAGTAAATAGAAATCAATGTAATGTTGCTTCTGCAAAACTCTGTGATTACTTCAGCAGGTTCATGTGGAATTGTAATATTGCATAACCATTACAAATAATGCTAGAAAGCCTGTGCTTTTGAAGCACTTCTAGTTTTATAGTGGAGCGGGTAAGAACTAATTGTAATTTTATTTTGGCTGAAAATCATTGTTCCAATGTTTTAATTTATTTCTCAATTTTACTATATTACTTGGCCTGGTGCTCTTCTTAATATGAACAACCATTACCATTCGATATTTGTATGTGTTTCTAAACATGTAAATCGATATTAAAAGTGACATTATGAAATATCAATGTTTTGATTCATTTCAATTTGCAGGTTCCTCTCTCCAAGTTCCCAAATAGGAACTTGTCATCAGGCTCATGACGGATGGAGGCATGCACCAAACCATTCTAAACGTCACTCAATTGCAATTTCTTTTCCCTCATCATAACAAGCAACCCATGTACAGCCCTAAGACCCCCCTCTCAGCTCACAGCCCAGGCCAGTGCCACCGCAAGTGCCCATGGTCATTTAGAGTCAGTTCAGCAAGCCTGGACTACTGTATATTCTTTCTTTTTGATATTAGCATAATTAGATTGACGCCTCACTTACCGTAACTATTTCTGCAAATGCTTCTCTGTTTAGCAAAGAATACGCGGTGCATAGAAGGTGTTTAATCATTCCATGAAAAACATCTCCTCCAAAGGAAAAAAGATCCAAACCAAGTTCAAGGCTAGTGCCAAAATCACATTCATCATTTGCAATGTTAGCAGCTGTAATGATGGGTTGCAATTTATCCATCAATGCCTTTCTCTGATTATCACTATCACAGTTGGCATAATTTTTAAGTATCCTCTTGAGATTAACTGGAGAGAAAAAACTGGTTACATGAATTGAAACAAGCGGTAACAGGTACAGAAAACATGCATAAATTGCATACCTTCACTTTCTATAAGAGGACGATAGCCAGTGTCATTTGTCTTGTTTACAGGAACAACAATACCTCCTTTGTGAAATGTTTTTGCAACCACTTTCCTTGCTCGAGCTTTCATTGCTGCTGTGTTCACTTCAAGATCAAAGTTATTTTCTTTTGCCCATTTTTGAATGAATTTTCATTTTGTGAAATGGATCTGATTTACTTTTCCTTGTTTCAAGATATGAGCTGGAATAAAATGTTTCATTGTCACTAATTTAAGAGCCTAACTATTCAAAAAATTCACAAAAAAACGACAATAAATAATCAAATTTAGCAGTATGATTAATGGGATCATCAAAATCTCAGAGCAATTACTTCATGAAAAATTGGTAATTCATTTAAGGATAGACAATTGAAACTAATTTAAAATCAAATAAATTATTTACCACTGTACGAATGTTAACAGATCAATAATTTAACATTTATTTTCAACTGCCACAAATGAAGGTAAATACACACACACATGGATACAAAATCATATGCATGAGTGTAACTAGGATACAGCACACCCAGTCTTTTTCATTAAATTCTTACTACCTAAGAACTGTAGATATGATAATGTTTTAATCAGAAACAGAGAAGAAATTGTGCTGTAGTTGCGTAGTGTTTTGCCAGTATTATATATAATTTTTCTGTAATTTCAGCAAGTCATTCCAATTCTTATGTAGAGCAATTGAGCAAACTATGTGAGAACTACATTTGTTCGAAAGGTACTGACAATGCCAATTCATTCCTTTATCAATCTACATTAATCACGAGGGTCATGAACTATTGAAATAACTTTTTGCCTTCTTTGCATTCTCCAGAGACATCAAAACACAAATAATTCACAATAATGAGTCACCAAGTGCACTGATCACCTCCATATATTCCATTACTCTTAATAATAATGTAAGTCAAATCACCTGCAGGAATTGAAAATTAATAAAACATCATTCCACAAATCAATACTCATTTTCCAACACTGCTTGCTCCATCCCAAAGCAAAAACAACAGGGGAGAAGTGAATTCTGTAATCCCTACACTAAGTCATATACACTTGAATTTTGTGGAGAAAAAAACAAAAAACAACAACAACAACAAACAAAAAAAACAAACAACCCCCTTCAGAAACAAGACAGATACATGAATCAATTTCTATTAAAGTCTTGTGTAATGTTAAAAGTGAAGAATTGAATTAAGAATTCCCTATAAATCAGTATTACCCACCGTTAAGTGTTGAAATTGAAACCGTTAACTCCAATAAATAGAAATTTTAAACAGTCTAAAAATTAAATTATAGTAAATTTTTTTAAGGTCCAATTTTGATAAGATAAATATGGAAATAAAATATTTTGATAAAATAACTGGTAGACTAATCAGTTTCTATTAGACATAATTTGCAAATAACTCACAATTACTCTCATTGCTGAAAGCTTCTGTTAAATATAGTATTCATAAACAAGAGACTTGTTTTGTTGTATACTATTCCTTTTGTTGTATGTATGTTTTTATGTTGCAAATTATCTATAATCCTGTAATGATGTATATCAATACATTTTGTAACCAAAAATATAAAATAAACTAAAGCTTACTTCACAGCACCAAATAAGTTTTCTGCCACTGGTGTGATAATGCAATCCACAGCTGCAGAATTGCTAGCAACAAAGCATGGGTGAGAGGATGGGTCATCTCTATAGTAGCCCAAATGGTATTCAGTTTTCTTATCTCCTTTAATTACTGTCTGTAAAAAGAAATTCAAGTTCTATCAGATTTTCATGCAAGACTGATATTTATAATTAAAACACATGTTGTAGAAATCACGTTCATCAAGTGTCAGTATCAACAGCTACACTACAAGAAATCCATATACTACATACATGTATGATACTTAACAACGCATAGCCATATCACATTAAACAAAGTCGATACACAAAATTAAGTTAAAAGTAAAATCTTTTCTGCTGCATAACTGTTTCTAAGCAATTAGAGACTATCTATACGACAATTAGAGATCATCAAAAAGAAAAATAATGTTTATTTTAACAAAACAATGATATAGTATAATGCATTAGGTTACATTTGTATTGTATAATTTAAAAAAACAATAGAATACGCCAGGAACAAGTAATGTTCTTCAGCTTCCGGGTCAATGACCCCCATCTTGATCAGGTTGTTGTCCAATTTCCCTGATCCATTGAGAAAATGCTGAAATGGATGTTTGTTTCGCTTTTCAACATAAATGTAGCTTCACCACGTGCACGTTTTCCTGAGCTTTCCTTTTGCTTGTACAGGTAGGGAGTAGAGCTGAGGGTGAGTCACTATAGTTTTAGCAATGTAGAAAAATCAAATCTGCAGTTTGTTCACTGCTGCAATAGTTTTTCTATAATCTGGGAGTGAAAGTGTCTAGATTTTCAAATGTTGTTAATCTCATGGTCTCTAAATTTATTATTATTACTATGCTTGTTGTTTTTAATTTCATTCATCTTTCAACTATTTATCGTTAAAACATTGGGATGGGGTTCCAGTACTCAAGAAAACGTGCAGTTAATTTTCTCCTCCATATGTCATATACAGTTCTTAACTGTTTTTTTTTTTCTACCAAATAAATCAAATTAATCTACTCTCTCTTTACCAAGAAAAGGGTAAAAATAACTTGCACATTATTTTAGAAACTTACTTCTTACTAGGTACTTCTACTGCTACTGAAATTCTTTCACCACTGTTCTTCCGTTTCATACAATATGAACATCTATTTACAAGCAATGCGTATATTGCAATCTGAATGATATTTTGTAACTGAACCAATGGATTTTTTCAATTTACACTTCAATAAAATTAGTTCACTAATAAACGTTGTTTCTTCTTTATTGGCTTAAAGCAATCAAATACACATTACAAATTTATTACTTTACTGCCTTTGAATTCAGGGCATTGCGCTGTATTCTTGTACAAAATTCAAAGAATAAAAATATTTGGATAGACTGGGATTTGAACTTGAATGAATGCCTTATTTTATGTGGCGAGACTCAGGCCATGAGGCCTGCTCTTCCGTCTGACCATGCAATTGAATGCTTTGGATTCAAAGCAAGAATCTTAGCTTTGTACTTTGCCACTAATTTGTGTTCCAGAAACTAAAATGAAGTTTAAATGTAATAATTTCAACACCAAAGAGTGGCATGGATTTCAAGATTAAGATTTCAAGATTGTCGTGATATAACTCAAAATTATGCTAAAGCTACTACGCTGAAAGGTCTCGATATGAAATGAATGAAATAACTAATATGGAGAGAGAGATAATAAGAAAGAAATTTTTATCTTTAATAATATAGTTGTAGGAGAGTGTCAAAAAATGTGAACAATTAGAATTTTTGAAATTCAAAAGCCGTATTACTACAAGAACTTTGCTCTTATTAAATTTTTTTAAAAATTAAGAGAAGTTTTGAAAAAAAAAGTTTTTTCATTTTTTGATCACAATTTCACTTTAAATTACACCTCAACTACTATTCGTACTGATTTGAAAAAGATTATGTACTTGACACTATTTAATGTTCTAATTTCGAAGAACAGATTTCGTTAAGAACAACATGTTACATCTTCAACGTCACAGGAGAGGGAAGGGGGGGGGGAGGACAAAATCAGGAGAGAGAAAATTTGAGAAAATTTTGAAAATGTGGTAGAGATATCATGCAAAATAGTAATAAAAAAAAAATAATATAAAAAAAATAAGAAAAGGAAAGAAAGAAAAAAAAAAAAAAAAATATCAACAATAAAACACAATGAAATATATCTACTGGCAAATTTCAAAAAATAATTACATAAATAAAAATACACTACTTACAACATATATTATGTTAAATAATAGCAATGCATACCTGAAATTCAGGAGGGTCAAAATAATAACGCCAATGCCTTAAATACTCGGCCTTCTTACATTTTTTAAATGATTCACGATTTAAAATAAAATCAAATGGGCCAACAAGAAAAAGATCAACATCTTTCAGGGCACCTGCACAAAAAATTACATTTTATCTACTTTTTTCCTTATTCAAGTAAACATTTATTTTAATGTTGTTAACTTTGAGGTAATTCCCTATCTTGATCACATTTCTCACCATGAACAATTGCTGAAACAACCCCTTATTTTGCTTCTGAACATAGTAAGCTTCACTTTGCACAAATTTTGTCGAGCTCTCATTTTGGTAATTGTGGTAGGTAAGGTGTATGGGTAACTATTTTGTTAGAAATACTAAAAAAAAACAGAATTGTAGTTCCTTTACTGATGAACATACATTTCCTATAACTTAGGAGGAAAAATGTCTAGTTTTTCAATAGTTGCCAATCTCACTTTGACGCTTTGTTAGTACTTTTATTTATCAATCAACTGTGTTTAGTAAAAGGATGAGAAATTGATTCTGGAGCTCAAGAAAACATGTGCATATAGTACTTCTCCCCCATATATTGCATAGAGTTTTACTGTTTTTTGATAAAAATATATCAATTGGGGAATACATTACTAAATAAATTAAAGTAACCACAAAACAAAACAGGGGGTAATAATAAAAACAAGTATACATCTTTCCCCAAAATAAAATCATTCTCACTTTCTGACATGTTTGATCCAAATATATTTTTAAAATCTCCAGGTTAAATGAAGGTCTCAGTATCAGAAAATTATATCACTATACACCCCAAATGCAATTTCAAATAATACCTGCTGGATTATCTTTTTTCAAGCTCTGGCAAAACGACCAAAAACTATAAAAATCATTTGGCATCTCAACTAGAAAGGCTTCTTTAATTGCTTCTTTCACATCATCGGGTAAAGATAATTCTTCTTCCTCAGCAGCAGAACTGCCTCCAGAATGAGAACTTTCATCTTTCGGTGACTGTTCGGGAATATCCTCTTTCATTCGTTTGGTAGATCTCTCATCTTTGCCCTCATCCTACAACAGTGGAAAAATTACAGCAATCTTGCTATTTAAACTACATACCACATGTGACATGAACGTAGTATTCTTCACTCACGTCGATTTTATGTTTATTAGGAGGATGTTTGTATTTTTCATGATGTGCAGGATTCTTCTGGTAACATTTTACTCCGTATTTACAAGGGATTCGAGAATCATTCTTGTATAACCTCAAACACTCCTCTTTTTCATCGCTACTGTTCCCCGCCATTTTCAAATACTGAGCGCACGTAATCAGTTTCACCCGATCCAATACACATCCTCTCCAATATTACCAATACTTGGATTGGTGGATGGGAATTACTGAACAATAACAACTGTGGTCATTGGTTCCACATAGAATGCGGAAATTAGATCACTACCAACTTAGTGTCTATTGTTCTCCATCTATTATGTACTCGTAAATATTCCCCAAAAGTAATTGTTTTTGCGGAGTAAAATTTTATTTTGCATTTCTGTTTTCAAGGTAATAATAATTAATTTCAATAAATCCCACTTTCACAAAAACAGCAATTGAAGAAAATAAATATATTCCAAACTTTTAAAGCTATACATATTTAATTAAAAACGTGATTTAACTTACGCATCTGTTTGAATTTTCAATACATTAGACATAATTTTCCCAGAGGCAAAAGTAATGCGTTTCACGAAGGAAATTTGTTACGGTTGGTAGTACACATCACGTCCTGTTCGTGTCCGCTGCGGTCTCCTGTCAATAATGAACTAACGTCAAAAAATTGGAACCGGTGGAATCTGGCATTTTATTATATTTGTGTATTCTTAGAGGTAATTTGACGTTAGCACAACGAAATGGAGGACGATCTGCCAACCGAGTATGATGTAATAGTGGTAGGGACAGGTAAGTAAATGTGTAATTTTTTTCGTTGGTTTGACATTTCGCGAAACCATTCAAGTATGGAATTTAACTCGCGCAGTTTTTGTGCCCCTGTTGTTACTCCGAACAGGGAAATATATTTAGAGGTTTTGAAGGAATTGAAAAGTAGAAGCAGTATGAGCTATTTGTTTTACCATATGTTGTCTATATAAAAATTTATAAAATGTGCAAGATGATACTACGTGGCTTTGTCACGTTTCTCAAGTTCGATTTCATTGCACATATTTCTGTTTATGTTCGTGAATGAGATGACCTAGGATAGTTCTTAAGTCTCTGGAAAAAATCAACTGAATTTAATGATCTATCTATTAATGTTTCAAGATGTATTCTGGAATGGAAAAGTTGCACAAGTTAAGCTATTTTCATTAAAGCAGACATACTCCTCCTGAGATTGAGTGTAAATTGACGTATACAATCCTTTTCTTTTCATGTAAATTAGGTATGACAGAATCTATTGTTGCTGCTGCTGCAAGTCGAATAGGCAAGAAAGTGTTGCATTTAGACAGGTTTGTTGTATATTGGAATTACTTAAAATGGCTGTATTGTGTGCAGTGCTTTAGTCTAGTCACATCTAAGATTTGTACTTCCAATTATTTTTGATTATTTATGTATATGTTACTTTGATGTCTAGCAATGAGTATTATGGTGGGTTGTGGGCCTCCTTTAATTTTGATGGGCTTCAAAAATGGATGGAGGAGTGCAGGCAACCCAACAAACCTTCTGAAACAGTGGATGCTTCAAAAGCGAAGGAAGGAGAGAAATTGGTGAAAGCTGGTAATCAATTTTCAACAGTCAGCAATCTTGAAGAAAAGTGGTATATTTTGGAGTAAGTTTTGTCAGCTCATTTCACAGTTATCATATTTTTTAGGTATTCACTGATTAGAGTGCGAGATTTGTTGAAACTTTGTGAATCCATTTTTATTCTTAATTTTGCTACATTTTCAAATATTATTTTCATGTTTATAAGAACTTTTGAGAAATGAGAAAGCAAGGAAAAGGATTACACGCTGGTCTATTTCTACAGGGAAGTGGCTGATTCTCCAGAGGGTCAGTTGTCCTCCAAAATTACACAAACTGAAGGAGAGGAACACCCTGCTTCAAAGGCAGCAGTAGGGCCGGGAGAGGGCGCAGCCAGTTCTGTAGGTGGAGAATCCGAGAAATTAGAGAAAGAAGGCAATTGTGAGAAACCTGACTCTGACGAAGCCAAAGATAACTCTGTACTCAATCAAAGGGAAAACTGGAGTCAAAATAAATTGAAAAAAGAGTACCGTAAATTCAACCTTGATCTTGCTCCAAAGGTAATTATGTTTTTTGAATTAATGTGTATACAGTAGTGTTTCAAACTGTCTTCCCAAAAAGTTCATAAATATAACTACCTCTACCATGGTAATTGTGTACCACACCACAGATACAATTGTCCACCACAAATCATTTTACATCTTTAAAAAGTTATTTGTATGTTGAATGCAAATGTTCTGTTAATGAAGGAAGGCTATTCTAATAAAAATTTGATGTAGGACTGATAATAATGGAATTGGCTTGTTTTTCAAGTAATAGAAACAGTATTGGGGTTATTTTATTGGGGAAGTTAGTGAACTTTAAAAAGAATGTAAAATTTCATCATGCTTCAGTGGAACATGATAGCATTGGCCCCAGAGACCAATTGAAAAAAATGTATGAATTTTATATTGTAACAGACAATAGAAATGATTTTCTATTTTAAGATAGATGACCGAGAGAGATTTAATTTTTAATACTAAACTACTTGTAAAAATAATTGGAAGTTGAAGTATAAAGAAAAAAGGCAAAATCTTAATCATGTCTGAAATTTCATTCCTAGTTTGCATACTCTGCTGAGCAATGCTAAATGCATTGTCATTGATTATGATAACTGAACCCTTTAGTTTTTGAGATTTTTTTTCCTTTAAATACATTGACCAGTAATAGGATTTTGTTATTCATCAATATGTTCAGGATTTAAGAGTTTGGTTTAAAGTTTGATCTCAGAAAGCTAATAGATGGTACAAGTGCACCAGTTGCTAGCTAGAATTTTCCACAAACATTTGCACATTCAACTTTTCCATATAAGCTTAAAAGTTGGTAAAAAGTAATTGATTTTCTTTTTAACCTTTTAAGGAACATTCTGAGGGAAATTTTATTTTCGTAAAAAACAATGTTATACATGGGGAAGTATAATCTGCAAAGCTTTCTTCAGAATCCTTACCCTTGTGTTTTATTCTACACGTTGATTGAATTATTAATAAAGGTTGATTAGCAATATTTAGAAACAAATTTTCACTCCTATGAAATAGACAATATTTGCAAGGCATATAAATCACAAATTTGATTTGAAATGCAGACGAAAAAACTATACCCACCCCATTCACATACAGCAAAATGTGATATCAAGAATACCTGCACAAATGGTGAAGATACATTTACTTTCCAGAAGCAAAGCAAGAAACTCAGGATTTGTGTTATGGCTTAAGGGAAACTGGATGAAATACCTGATCAAGATGGGGGTTATTGTCTCAGTAGTTGAAGTGCAATTCTTGTTAAAGGACCGTTTTTAAGAATTATTCAAAATAAATGAAAACAAATGTATTAATATCATTAAAATAAATATTATTTTCATTTTTGATACTCAGTGTCATATCTAATTGAATAAAAAGGAATACAGCAGAAAAATTTTACTTGGCATTTGAACATATGAATATATTTTAATTTTTTAATGTCTTCTGGCAATATGTTTTAATATAATGTATGTACATTATTTGTGGATATTTTTTAGTGTGCTGTTAGCAATGACATCTGGAAAACATTTTTATGTTACATTGTGTTACTATGTTTGTTGCATGAAAATGTGTGCTCACCCTTAACTTCAAGGTCTACTTCTGCTCCATGACGGCACATACAAACGTCTAGTGGATTAAGCAGTGTTTTGACTGCAATAGAAAAAAAAATTGCCGTCTTGCAATCTGTCTGTTAGTTATTGAGGGTTAAAAATTTATTGCACTTCTGTGTACTTGTTCTCTTCATGAACACTTCATCTCAAAATATATTGTAATTAATGTTTCACATTAATATACAGTACTCATTTAAAGCAGGAATAATCATTTTAAATTACCTGCACTAATTATGATTTAAATTGGGTCAGTAGTTCATAATTCAACTATAGAGAAGGAGAGTAAGAGTGTAGAGGAGTGAAATCTCAGAGCTCAAGGAAACCTGCAGACACTGTATTCCCCCTCCCTTCACATATCACTTACAGTTTTTATTGTTTCTTTGATGATAAGAATATGTCTAGAAAAATCTGTCAAGTTAAGGAACTTGAAAAAGATTTGCATGATTTCTGTAAAGTTCAATGTCTTTTTACTGTCTGGAAACAGCAGCTGATTTCTCGTTTCAAAATCAAATTCACTTGCATGTTTTTTATTACAGAATTAATAAGTAAATTTTGTTCTTTTCAAAATATCAATATATATAATCAGCATTTTTTATTTAGTATTGATTTTTTTGAATGCTTTTTATTTGTTGCTCCACTTTTTAACAAGAATAAGTGAATTGACAGGGATTGGTTGTTGTACAATTGAGCCGCACTGTTTTAATAATATTTTAATTATCATTGTTACCTGAGGTATTGACTTATAAATAATGAAAGGATTATAGGGTATGAATATTTTAATTTAAAGCATTGTTTTTGTTAGCTATTGTTTGCTCGTGGATCTTTGGTGGAACTTCTCATATCTTCCAATATTGCTCGATATGCTGAGTTTCGAAGTGTGACTCGTGTGTTGACGTGGATAAATGGCCGTCTGGAGCCTGTGCCGTGCTCTCGAGCGGATGTGTTTTCCACTCAAAATGTTTCGGTCCCTGAGAAGCGCATGCTTATGAAGCTGCTCTCTTCATGCCTTGAAAACGAAGACGCAAATAAGGAATTTGAGGGTAATTATCATCCTTTCATAAACTAAAACGGTTATATAAATTACAAAGATTTACCTAAAAATCTTTCTCGCAGGTTTTGAAGATAAAACGTTTGTGGAATATTTGAAATCTAAAAAGCTTACTTCTAATTTAATGCACTATGTTCTTTATGCCATCGCAATGGCAACTGAAAACACTCTCTGTATGGATGGTGTAAATCGCACACAGAGGTTTTTGAATAGTTTGGGTCGATATGGCAACACACCTTTCTTGTGGCCAATGTATGGGAGCGGAGAAATTCCTCAGTGTTTCTGCAGGTGAGTTGTTTTTGACATTCAATTTTCTTGTACCCTACTCCCCCCCCTTCCCCCTTCGAAATAAGTGTATTTTCTTTTGTTTGTGATACTTGAAACTTTGAGTGTAGAAATATAAAATTTTAGGCAACTCTGGCATTTGACCTAATTGTTAGGTTGTTTGCCCGTAGTTGACATTGCATTTCAAGTCCTGGATTCACTTCCAGAGAATCAGTGATTCATATTGGTGTGAGCCTTTTGTTTTGACATGGCTTCACAACTCCACTGCACAGTTATCTGAATGGCAAGGAAAATTGTTTACTCTTGGTTGTCTGGGAAATAGTGTGCTTCTTGCCAATTTTGCCAACATTTTTGTTGGAATTTGAGCCACCTCCACACAGATGTGGCTTGACCAAGACAGCCAAGAGTTAACAAAAATATGCCACAAGTGTATGCAACAATACAAGTGTAAGGTGGAATTTCTGTTATGAATAGAAAGAGTGAGGATGATTCCTTTAGGGATCATTAGTGTTATCACCAAGGCTGAATTGGAACTTACACTAACTAATATTAAATAACTGATAACAACCAACTGATATATGAATTGGGACATACACTAACTGATGATATTTTAGTAAAAATAAAATAAAAAAATAACACAGAACTTTTTTGTTTTTGTTAAGTAGAAGTAATTTAAACTCGACATAAACAAAACAATTTTGCAGTACAAGAGATGTAAAAATAAATTTAGTGAAAATGAATATCATTTGATGTAAGTTAATTTTCAAAAAATTGGATAAAATAAACTTTATGACAATACACTTTCTACAATAGGATAGAAATTCAACTGAACCAATACATCCCAAAATAATGGATAAAAGTTTTCCTTAACATACCTGGATGTTTAGAAATTCTACAAAAGGCCACAGAAGGATCAAAAGACTTCTTGGTATTGTGTTAGAAGGTATCATTTGTGAAATTGCACAATTGACGAACATTTTAAACTATAATGCATGTTGTTTAAGAAGAATAATTGTTTTATTTACTTTTATTTATACATACTGTCTGGAGGAGAATTTCATTAAGTAGTTTGTTTAGTTAATTCTGTTTTGTAAAATTTTATTTGTTAATGTTTAATTTTCAATTTAAGTTCAACACATTTTTATATTAATGTAGTTCAGTAAGATATCATTTCAAACCTATGAATGTTTGTAGTAGGAATCATCAACCCAAAATTATTAATGCTAATGAAATTTCTATCTTTAACATAATCATTTATTGGAAAGGAAAAATTGAGTAGTAAAAATGGGGGGAAATATAGTTTTGGTGCCCAAAGGCAGACTGATGATTTAAATTTGAATGAAATATTATATTCTTACTGAAACTATGTTGATATAAAAAGGCAAAAAACTGGAAACCAGAAGTAAATTGATGGCACCACAGACTGGAGAGAGTCCAGAGTGAATTTATGGCGGGGTATATTGATATGGATTGGTAAAGAGCAGAAAATAATGTTTGGATAAAATTTATTTATTTAAGAAAGAATGGGGATATAAATAATATTGTTACTGAAGTAGCTTCAGTAAGGATGAAAGCAAGTTTCTTGACTGAAGGATTAAGCAGCTACCTTTCTTTACGATCAGTTTTCGCCACAGCCATTGGTGACTGCTTAAGTCAGGTTTCACTGTACACAACTTTTATTCACGTAATGAGAAGCTACAAGTTAAAAATTCAAATTATATTTCGATAAAAATATTTTCACTAATAATATTAATAGTGTGTAATGATGGTGAGTACAAGAGGAGGGAAAGGGGTCAACAATTTTGGACATTAAGGTAATTATCTTCTGAAAAGATCTAGGATTCTTTACCAAAGGTAGTGCACTTGGTTTAGTATATTTTCTCATCAGAAAAACTGTGGGCTTTATGAAAGACTAGTTCTACAAATTTTCTGTCATGGAACAATGTGTATCACAATTCTAAGCATTATTGGATGTAGTAGTGTTGTAGTGTTCTGTTTTGGGAAATGAATTCAGGTGACTTGTAAGGCATGCTGTTTTCATTGCATTTCAAGTCAAAACTACAACTTTGTAGAGAAGTCAAGTTTTGGAATTCTTGTTTGAACCCTATTGAGATTTTACCATTATTATCAATTATTTGATGTACAGCTTTAAGAAGACTCAACACTAAGATGTAGTAAAGGATACTTATGATATAACTGACAACAGGGTGACTTGTAATTGGCATGTAGAGACCTGAGACATTTGTAATTGAGTAGGTATGATCCCCACAAAATTGAGACTGGTGGCAAAACTATATCAGGAGGAGGTAGAAAAAAAAAACAGACCTTTGAGCTTATTGAATATTCTATGAATATAAGATATTGGCAAATCCTGTGAAATCAAAAATGATAAACTGAAAGGTGGTATTTCATACTTTTACTAGCCAGACAACCTGCAGTGTGTTGATACTAGATATTTGTTGATGTTTTAGACTCTGTGCAGTTTTTGGAGGACTGTATCATTTGAAACGTGCTGCTGATGCCATTATTATTGATGCAAGTGGAGAGAAATGCATAGGTATTATGTCTGGCCAGCAGCATCTTGAGACTGCTAACTTAGTGATGGGAGTTGGATATGCCCCTCCTGACTTTGTGAAGACTGCTCCTTCTGGAGGTCTTTCGAGAGGAATATTTGTCACTGACAGGTATGGAAGGTCATGAATTTGTACAAGGTGATAATATTGATTTTGTTGGAATGATGTGAGCACATATTTTTTCCCTTCCAAGATCAATTCTGCCATCTGATAAAGAGTCATTAACTCTTCTTCAATTTCCTCCTTTGGATGGTGCAAGGGAACCAGTTACTGTTATTGAAGTTGGCCACACCACAAATGCTTGCCCAAAGGGTTTATGTAAGTGGCTCCTTAAAATCAATTTCTTATTGACTCTTAAAAGGGGAATTGGAATAGGAATGAAACAGAAAATTTTGTACAAATGTGTTGGACTTGATTTGTGTATTGTGTCATTGGTTTATGCAGATGTGGTGCACATGACATGCAAACAACAAACTACTGCCCGTGAAGATCTTAAGGCAGTTGTAGAGCACCTCCTTCATGTGGAGTTTTATGATGGGACAGTTGCTCGAATTGACACTGATACTCAGTCTACACAAACTGCTCATCAGGTATTTCTGATCAAAAGAATTCAAATAATTAACGTAATATAGGTAACATTTTGAATTTTCTGATCACAATTTATACCACAATTGTGGAAATCTGTGTTACATTTCATTCACCATTATTCCAAAAGGTTTATGACATAAGAAAATAAATCTTATGATAGGTTTTAAATTTCTTGCTTTTTCCTTGAATTCCTCTATATTTCACTTTTTATATTTCCTCTTTCTATTTTACTAAAAATTCTTATCAATTATGAGGTATTGTAGCACAGGAATTGAACTTTCGATTTCTTTTATTATGTATGTAATATTTAAAGTTGCTTATATAAGCACTACGAAAATTTCTGAAATGTGCTAAACATAGGCGAGATGTATCTTGGAAATTTGGTGCTCAACACTAGAGGATGTAACTAGAGCCTCCATTAATCTAAATGTGTTGATGATTAGAGTGGTTGAGTGATGCTGTATGGTGTGCAGGAGGGCAGTGCAGAGAACCCAGAAGGCGCGGATGCTTCTGGTGAGAGGCCAGCTGCCCTGAAACCGCAGGTGCTGTGGTCTCTCTTCTTCAATTGCCCTGAGACGTCCCAGTGTGACTTCTCTGCTGATGTGCCCTCGAATGTGTTCCTGTGTTCTGGACCTGACCTGGATTTGGATTTTGAGTTCTCAGTGAAGCAGGTATTCTTTCATTGTCACCTCTTAATGTATTTTTTATTCTCTCTTCATGAGAAAAAGATTCGCAAAGGAGTTTGTCATGTGGAATTTTCAATTTTAATAATCTGAGGCAGTGCTTCTCTGTGTATTGCCTTTTTTTTTAAGGATTTTATCTTTTAGTTCTTTCTTCTTCTGTTGATTTGTACAGAAGTTTTATTTTTATATCATTAATGCAAAGAAAACACCTTTATATTTCATAAGAGAGTCAGATCTATATGTGATGTTGAAACATTAGTAATCTATTAAATGTCAAGGATGTGGAGGTTTCTGTCATTACATTTTGTAACTCTTATTAATATTTGAACTTTTATTTCTGATTCAGAAAGTCAGTCACAATATAATATCTACCAGGTTGCCTGGCCTCTTTGGTGCTTCATAAATGAAAACTCAAAATAAAAACTAGTCAAACAGCACCATCATATTTAACTCTACATTTAACACATTACTTGAAATGTGAAAATACAGTATTACATTGAATTGATTTTAATTTACAGTATTTACAAAGTTCAGAAAGTTGAACAAAATTTTAGAAAACCCAAAAGTATGTCAGGTTAAAATATATCAAATATCCAAAACTACTTTTATCATTTTTACTACATGCTGAAGTCTGACAATTTGTAATGTTTTCTAACATCTAGGTCTCAATAGGAAGTGTTTCAGTAAATGCTTGAACTGTTTAACTTGTTCTTCCTCAGGCTAAAGAAATCTTCACTAAAATGTACCCTGAGAGTGAGTTTTTGCCCCGAGCTCCAGACCCAGAGGAAATCGTTTTGGAAGGAGAAGAAGGAGCAGAGCAGAAGGAAGGGGAGGAGCAGGGTGACACACAAGAAGGGCCGAAAGAGGCCCAGTCAGAGGAGTAAAGGGAGTGATGAGAGAACTCACCCCGCCCTGCCCAACCTTCTAAAAGTTCAGACGAGTCTAGTGACTGAAGATAACATACAGAATTGTTTGAATCCTTAGCTTTGCATTACCAAGTGTTGTTAAAGGAAACAAAGCACTCATAAGGAACTAGATATAAACCATGTATAGCTAATGCCAAATTCTGACTTTTTGTTCAGTGCTTTTGATGTTTGGATTATATTACTCTGCTATTCATTCTAGTCAATCTCATGTTTGATTTACACTATTGTCTGACACGAACAATTCCAAGCTTAAAAGCTCAATAACAAAGATACACTCAGGATGATGCATAGAAAAACAATCCAGTGTTGCTCTTTGGAGCTTGATTATTTATGGTGTGATTATCTTTTGATGAAATGATGCATTCCAAACTTGTTTGTGAAAACATGAAAGTACCATGTATGTGTATAATTTGTTGTTTGCCAATTTTCAATGTTCTTCTGCACCCCAATGTTAATGGAAATATTTGTATTTTTCACTACACGTTGGATTCCTTGCAGAGAAGCGATGCCTTAACTAAGCTAGTGCTGCAAGATCAAATTGCTTGTACTGTGATGGTCTTTTTCTTGTGGATATATTTGGATCCACAAATGGGAAGTATTTATGAATGTTTTTGAGGATAACACTATTTTGTATGCATTGTTTTGCTATGAACATGCTAGACAAATGACTTGTCTGCGTAATGAAATTGAATATCATGGTTATTAAACACAGTACTAGATCACTTTATGTCCTATGCTTTTTATATGCACAAATATCTTGAGCAATTAGAAGAATTGCTAGATTCTCACAAAAGACCAAAAAATATTTGTGCCTCGGTGGTGTTGAAAAAGCAAGAGTAACCCAAGTGTGAAATTCAGATTCATTTTGGTAAGTTTCTCTCTTCTGTATTCCTGCTTACTAGGATTTGGGAATTGCTGTACTGAGAAAAACTTGAATGTCAGCTGTGAAGGGAACATATACTCATTCTTTAGCTGCCAACGCAGAAATAGGACTCCTGCAAATGAAGCTTATGGAGGTGGTATGTTTGTTTTAATTTGTTGAAGAATGGAAAACCTTTTATCTCTTGGAACAATCTATTTGCAAATGGTGAAGTGTTGCATAATTTCATGTTACTATGGCCATTGTGTAATTGTTGTATACCCCTACTTGAATAAACAATAGATTTTCTCATTTACTGTATCTTTATTTGCTGTATTTTGTAATGCACTTCAGATAATGCAAAATAATGGCAGCAGCAGAAATAGTGGAATTGATGAGATAGGGCACCTACCTAATTTTTTCAGTGGATCTGGGGATACTGATAATTTGTGAAGAACAAAGGTATCTCATGACGTGCACTTACATAGTTTAAATGTATAATCTTGGAAATTATGTCAGACTACCAATTAAACTATCATTCTAATTTAAATATCCCCAAATTCCCTTGAAAGAAAAAATGGTATTCTTGCTATATTATATAATTACCGCAGAGTAAATAGAAGCAATAATTGATCCTAAAGGGAATACGTCTCTCTCCTACACCCTCCCTCTAAAATTATGAAAATGGTTCTGAAATGAACGAGAGTTCCCAGTAATATGTAACAAGTATTGTATCGCAGCTTCTGGGTCAATGACCCCCATCTCGATCAGGTTTTTCGTCCAGTTTCCCTGATCCATTGAGCAAATGCTGAGATGGCCCCTTGTTTTGCTTCTGGACATAAATGAAACTTCATTATCTGTGCACGTCTTCTAGAATTCAGTGGGAAATATAGTTATTCAAATTATCCTTTCCATGTTGTCGCGGCAGGAAGTATTATTCCTTAACGAAGGACATCTTGGATAAGAGCCCAAAATTTATTGCTTATTTATCCTTGAAAATATATTTTATAACATGGGAGCGTGTTTTTTTTAATTTTTTAATTCAAGTAATATACGACTTAGTGTAGGGATCACAGAATTTTGAAAATGTGCACAGAATTAACTTCTCCCCATAGCACGTCATACACCGTTTTAACTGTTTTTTGGCGTAAAATAAATAAAAAAATAGATGTGTTCGTGAAAAACAAAAATAATGTGAAGTTTAATTTTTCGAAAAAAGTTTATTGGACGAAATTTTGTGTCAAACTGGGAATTTTTATTAGCTTTAAACAACAACTTTCTTAAAAATGGCACCTTTTTAAAATAAATTTGGACCATAGATCGACGCTTAAGAATAGTGCTTAAGGAAGGCTTAAGAATAATGGAGGCCTTCTGTTCGTTGAAGTGCCTGATTTTTCGAAAATTAAAAATATTTCGTTTCGGCGTCTTCCTACAACTACAATTGTGAAGAGACATTTTTCTTTAATGAAATGTGTTCAACAAAAACAGATTTTCAAATAAGGTCATGTTGAATTTTTCGAAAATATGAGTATTTTTTGAGTAATTTGGCGTCAAACTTAATCGCCTGCTCCGAATCCTCGGCTTCATGAACGTAGCACGATAAGGATTCTAGGCAAGTTAGAATTTGTATATTATTTGATATTTCTGTGATCGTTTCTTACATTCGAGATTTTGTTACACATTTACAAATTAATCTTGTAGAAATTATTTAAAAACTATTTAATATTGAAACGCTCTCCGTTTCTGTTAAATTATTTCTGCAACCGGTTTCCGAATTTATATCATTTTTGGGCGCCAGGAAACGGTTGCGATTTTAAATTTCCCGCAAACACATCTAAAGGGAAATAATAATCCTACTAGCTGTGCCGGTTGGGTTCTTACGAAAGTAATCGTCGCCGATACTTCCTTCCTTCCTAGCAAACGATCATTCAATTCACTCTTCATACGGAAGAAGCGAGGAATCTGAAATTTATTTCTGGAAAGAAATGATTAAACTGTGGATTGCACAAGATGTCAAAGAAAAGATAATCAGCTTTTCTTTTTCAGAATGAGAACGTTATAAGTTTATTCATCCATTAATCCTTTTTAACATAAAATGTCACCTTGGTCATGACCGATCGTAAAATTGTCTATAGCGCTATTATTCTTACTAATTTAGATATCCATGCGCTCTTGGACGATGAGGCCAGGAAGAATCCACCGCTCCGACCAATCAGCTCTCTTGTATCTTGGCCTCGGTCCGCTGCCGAGTCCATGTCCTCCTCAACTTATTAATTGTTTCACTTACTTCCCTATTCTTTGCCACGGATGGGCACTAACTCCAAGACTGTCACGTTTTGCTTAATCCACGATACACGAAAGTCTATTTCTTCTAATTAATTCCTCCAACTTTCAACGCGATAAAACATAAAGTTCATCCTCTAAACTACAAGATAAGACTATTTTGTTTTTTTTCTCCCTTTCAAAATTCAAAATTTATTGCTTATTTATCCTTGAAAATAGATTTTACTACATGGGAGTTTTTTTCTCCCTTTCAAAATTCAAAATTTAAGTAGTATATGACTTAGTGTAGGGATCACAGAATTTTGAAAATGTGTACACCATTCACTTTTCTCCATAGCACGTCATACGCAGTTTTTAACTGTTTTTGACGTAAAATAAATAAAATAAATAAATAAATAAATAAATAGATATGTCTTGAGCCTCTCTTCCCTGCTCTCACGTCTGTATTTTCTTCAAGTCCGATTTGCGCACTCGCGGTGCCAGAATTATTCAAAGTTCCAAATAGAATTACGCACACAAAATATAAGTCCTCACTGCTCAATTATTTTCCGAAAAATTCCACGAAGTCCCGCATCTATCATTTACAATAACCTCTGCAGTACGATGTACACGGTACGCGGTCTAAACATCTCCCTGATATTACAAAAAGTTCAACCCTCGATAATTTTCATACATTCTTGTCTCTTGTTTTACCAAAACAATCTCCAGTTTCCTTCTACGTCATACCCCATTCTAGTTTACCACCAATCCTACATGCCCTTATATCACAATCTTCTGTCCGTTACTTGCCGCGCTATGTTTATTTACTTCCGCTTTCCTGGTTGCTAAGGAACGCCCTACCTGCATGTCTATGCCCTCAACATTTACACTTTTTACGAAGATTTAATAAATTCTTGTCCCCAATTCCCATCAAATATTGTGTGACAATCTGGTATGTCACAATATATATGAAGTAAAAATTGCTAGCCTTCAGGGAATATCAAATTGGAAAACAACAATGGCATTCCGCGCCGCAACTCGGCAACTGAATTTCTGTGAATTACGTCTCATTGTTGTGACATGATTTAGCTGTATGAAAAGCAGTTATAATTGTCAAATTTGTGTTATTTGCTTGAAAATATTTAGTTTTCGCATCTAATGTCCTAAGATTTGTAACGAGTTTTAGAAAAAATGATGGCTGAGATGTGTTAATTCGGAGAGAAATTGTGGTATAAATAACCATAACCATAACCATTTCTAAAGGCCAGAAAGGCCTGTTTTAGCACCACTAGTTTATTATTATTATTATTATTATTATTATTATTATTATTTAAAAAGATGTTTTCGGTTAAATATTAATTATAACTTAATACACACGACCACTGTAAATTTCGTTTTTCAAAAATTTAAAGTAGAGTGTACTAAACCAGCTTTAAAACATGATAGTTTTTGGTTGATGATTATCATTGAATGGAATTTTGAACTTTGATGTTTTGTTTGCGACGTTGCATCATGGCGGCACCCACGACATCCATTGCCTAGGCGTCGTGGGGCACGATCACACGCGGCCGCTCGTATTGAGCTCGTTACTTCTCGCAATCCTTGCAAACTTTAGGGTCCCCTACAAACTGATTATTTGTCGGTCAGTTTCTTCATCCAAGTATTAGTAGTCATTAATGAATGCAATTTATTTAATTCGCCATCGGAATGAAACAACGAGGTGCTTGTTATGAATGACATTGCTATAGGAGAAGTAATTCACCATCTATTCATTTAAAAAACATTGTGGATGAATTTGGAACTCAATATAGAATGGAATAAACGGCGGTTGTAGAAAACTTCAATAAAATCAGAAATCACGCATGAAACGAAGTGAAAAGAAAGCTTATGTCAAATAAAAGGCGAATCGTGACATTCAAAATACTGTAAAACAAATCAGGCGTGAATATTATTGGGTGAACAAATCGAAACAAGAATTGCTGTCTTCTTGGAAGACGAAATTATATTTGAAATCGATCAAAGGACGATTTGGATGGACTCGCAGTGTTCTCAATTTACTCATGATAATTCGAGACATTCATCACGAATTGCATAAGAGAAAATTGGAGCAATTCTGCTTCCCAGTTCCAGTCAACATTAAGAGAAACGAAGCTCATATCAAGAATTACAATGAACATTATACCAAAAAACCCTACTGAACTAGGGCTTACTTAGTACACACAGTACACGAAGTCAAGCCATAAATTAACATCCATCTATTCATCCATGGTAAAACACTAAAGCAGAGAACGTACTTGCAATAAAACACGTGACATTTCTCGAAAAGTCAACAGTTTTCTGTGAAAATGAGCTCAAAATTCGGCACCTCCAGAAACGCTTAATCGTCATTTTCTCTAAAATTGCTCTACATTTTTTCTTCAAACTTTTCCAACTGATAATGCAAATTGCACTGTTTAGTATGATGTAAAGTACGTTTGGTAGTAATATTTTATTTTTTCAAATTTTCAAAAAAATGGCGCCATCGATTTTGATTAAACTTTGTTGTTGGATAGTCTCAAGGGCGTTTAAGAGAATAGCGCAGGTCTCGTGTTGGTTAAAAACTCTGACTTTTCAAAAATTGAAAAAAATTCAAATTTTTTTCGGGGTCTTCCTACAATTATAATTACGAAGATAAACTTTTTTCTTCATGAAATGTGTTCATCAAAAAGAGACCTTCAAATAAGATCATGTTAAATTTTACAAAAATAGTATTTTTTGAGTAATTTGGCGACAAAAATTGTCGTATATAAAATGTATATTAATTATTATATTTTTCTATCTATTTTCTTTTTCTTGCTTGCGGTATCGGCAATGCTAATTGGCAAAATGTGTATCCCTTACGAATTAGAAGTTTTTGTTGCGTGTAACCCATTGTTGTAACGCCACGCTGGTAACAAGACAATAACGACTGCTGCCTTTTCTTTCACAATAATATAAACTAGTAGTTTTATTTATGGCTAAAATACGCATCACGCATCTACATGTATGTAGAACGTGAATACACTGAAGTCAACATCACGTACTTTAACTCTTAGAACCAGAGCCAGTACTTCCGGGTGCGATTAATTTCGCAGCAGTGTTTTATAAATTACTCCTCAGAATGCTCGGTGATGCATGTTTTATACCATTTAATATCATCCGATCTCTGAAAAAATTTACTGCGTATTGAATAGAAGAAAAAGTTATTTTCTTCCTTCTTCAATGAATGTCAATAATTTATTATTAATACAACCAGTTCCACTTATTATTTTTGACAGTCACGAGTAATTTATTATAGTGTATATTAATAAAACAATGTAGGCTTTCACGGCCGGAGTTGTGGTCAAAGATTTTTTCCGGGCTGAAGGGCCGTGTCCATTGGAAAACATATTTCCAGACGTTTCGTCCGCAACTACGGCAGACATCCTCAGTGGCGATGTGGTCTCGGACGAAGATTCTTCGTCCGAGACCACATCGCCACTGAGGATGTCTGCCGTAGTTGCGGACGAAACGTGTGGAAATATGTTTTCCAATGGACCACGGCCCTTCAGCCCGGAAAAAATCTTTGACCATAGTGTATATTGATTACATACAGTCTTTTTTGATTACATAACGTTTCGGCTACACCTTACAGCCATATTCAGACCTTTTATAAAATAGAGATGGAATTACTATACTAGAATATTTACATTATATTCATTACTAGCTCTACCCGGTGCTTTGCTGCCGCAGAAGATATAATTGTGGAAATATCGTTTGAAATTTGAAAGAGTTGCCTTGTTCTTTATTCTTATTAAAGAATTATCTTATATCATTTTCCCCCTCTCTCTTTTTCCCTTTTTTCTTACCATCTCTCTTCCCCCTCTCTCGTTCACTCTTTCCTCCTTTCTTATCCCCTCTCTCCCCACTCTCTTCGTTTCATCTTTCTCTCTCTCTCTTCCCTCTCTCGTTTCCGCCTCTCTCTCTTTTCCTTCTTTTTCATCTCTCTCTTTCCTCCCCCCTTTTTTTTCCCTTTCCCTTCCTCTCTTCTCTCCCTCTTCTTTTGTCCTCCCCCTTTTTTTTTTTTTCCTTTCCTCTCTTTTACCTCTTTTTCTCTCTCCTCTCTCCACTGTGTGCCGCTCGCTGCTGCTGTCCTCGACCTTGCCCCACGTCATACGGCAACACTCAACAACAATAAAGTTCAGGTGAATTGGAAATTTGCACTTAAATATAACATCATCTTGTGCTGCAGCGTCATCTAACGGAGTTACAATAATTGTACTATCCTTCCTACAAGTGCAAGCAATAAGTTGACAAAGTTTTATGGCAATCGGTGAACGGTACGGCTGTTCACCTAACACTGCAGTTTTTACCGCACCGCTGCTGGCCTCTGACGGAATATATTTGGAACTGCGACTTAGCGACAGGCGAAAAATAATGATCGTGGTGCGTCTACCAGCATATTATTTATTTATTTATTTTCTGCATTCGCGTTGAATTAATCTTTACCAAACTTTACAAGGACACTGCGTCAAATCCTGGTGAAGAGCCTGTAAATATTTCGTATCAATTCATACACTCCTTTTTGTGGAATCGATGACGATTACATATCATTGAATACACTTTTATTAGTACAGATTAACATACTAAGTGTGCGTACGTCCGCTCGCTGTTCCTACATTTCTTGAAATATAATTATATATAATATCTGTACTATTACACCGAGCATCATAAAGGGAAATAATATTTATTTTAACAATGATATTGAACGTGTTATATTGAATCCATTTGGATTGCATACTTCTACACAATCTGTAACAAGTGTTATAGCTCTGCTTCTGAGTCATTCCCCCAACTCAGTATTGTTTTCGTTGAGCGAATGCTGAGATGATCCTTTACTTTGCTTCTGGGCATAAATGTACTGTAAATTCATTATCTGTGCACGTAGTCTAGTGTTCTGTAGGGAATAAAGTTATTCAAATTACCGTTTTCTATGTTCTCATGACAGGAAGTCGATTCCTTAACAAAGGGCACGATGAAGGATCTAAACAACAGCTGATTTGCCATTGCAAATAATTTTTATTAATCTGGAGCGAATGTTTCTTATCAATTCTTGCCAAAAGTACTCATTTCCATCTGCATTCAGAATTCATCTTGTGCTGGAGTTAGGTAGGGTAGGGATCCTAGAATTTAAGAAAAAGTGCACAGAATACATTTCTCCTTATAGCACGTCACACACAGTTTTAACTGTTTTTGACGTAAAATAAATAAATTCTTACGCGAGGAAAGAGAAGCGTAATGTTTAATTCAAAATTAATAATTGAAAAATGTTTAATTTAAGCCATATATTATTTATTGTTCTTTTTACATTTTTTTCAAACTTGACAACTTAAAAATACATTAAGCAAATAATCAAAGGGTAGTACAGCCCTGAAGAGGACCGCGATATGTCGGTCGAAACGTCGGCACCTCAGCCTTCGACGCGGCGTCACCCGGACAGCCCAGATCAATAATCAAAGGGTTTATACACTTAATAAGATATAAGAAAATAACACTTTGTTGCTGTGCTTGTTAATTTATGATCAAGGTTTAACTCAAAGAACCAAATAAGAATTAATGTGTGAACAATTAATAAAGCTGAGTGTGGTTCTGAAAGCCTGAATGCTCAGGGTCATCATTTGGAGCCAGAACTTCCCTAGTTCGCCGCAGGAGGATACATAAGAGGAGGCCCCATGCCCCAGCGCATGAGTTGACCACCTCTTCTCGAATGAAATACGCCGTAAGGCATAGGAAACATAGAGGGTATTGGTGTCACCTGTCCAGTAAGTCTGCTCGATAAAGGTAGTACAAACAACTTTCCTTTCGTTGGAACACGAACTGACAATTGCAGTTATTATTTCATTACCTAACTTTCACAAAATTGTGTTTGTAGGAACTTTTCATTCTAAAACAAAACAATGTGCACAAACATCAATGTTAAAAACATGGACTTTAATAAATTGATTATTAAAACATCGTCGTCTCTCAAAAACGCTGCATTAGCCACAGTTTTTTCTCTGAGCCATTTCAGCTGTTTTTCACTTTTCTTGTGCACCGGCAATATGTAAAAATGTAATATGTTGTGAATATGTAAAGAGTCGTTTGATTATTGTGCTAGGAGTGCATTTATTTTATTTAATTTTTAACTTTATAAATTAAATTTATTTATTGGCAAATTACTCCTATTACTTGATATTTGTACTATTTTGAAAACTGCACATAGAAAAACAAAAGATGCAAGGAAACCACATAAAAGTAGAGAAAATAGTAATTGACGTAATAACACACATGCTATCAAGCAAGATAAAAATTGCATTAAATTTGAAATTCTTGAAAAATTACTTGAAATTCTCCCAATTGCTGGCATGTCGACCTAGGTTTGGTCTTTCAAGAAGAACGTATCCACCTTCTTTATTTGCAACAGTCTCCTTAGTTATAAACATTTTTGATTTCAATACGATGAAAGTGCGGAGGAAATCCTTACTCCACACTAAGCCGGCGGCGCTAGCCGAATTCGTTTACTACGCTCCGTGAAGTCACGAAGGTTAAGCGAATTCGAGACTCGCGGGTTCGTGGTTGGGTGACCGGCCAGGAACCCCGGGATCTAACGGCGTCGAGCCCCTGGCCGAAGGGATAAAAGCACTGACTGACTGCGACGTGACGAGACTTGACAAATATAGTAATTAACGGAGGATTACTCCAAAATAAAGCACATTAATGGAGGATTACTCCCCGGTGCAAAGCGCTCAACGCCCCTTAAGGGGCTTGGAGACGTGTTGCGTCAAGGTGTAGACGCGACAAATTAAAAAAAAACAATTTTAACCACAAATGTCTTCCGATTCGCGGCTAGCTTGGACTACTTAACCCATTAGAATAGTCTATCTTTACGAGAGTCAGAGAATCTTGCTATTAGCGGCTCTCATTGCCTCCTCAAGAGAAAGGTATTAGGCAGTTTTGCACGCGTTACTGGACAGCAATCGACTGCAATTTTGATCTTGTGCGCATGCGCTGACGCACATGCTTGAAGTGCGCATGCGCAAGAGATCGATAGTGCTTCAACGTTCGAGGGTGCACAAACTACCTAACGACTCGCAGCTCCTGCGAGAAACGAGAGAGACTGAACGCTGGTTTGACCGTCTCTAGTTACAATATATTTTGTTAGCCTCGCTGCATTGAGACGTACCCTGTAATAGAATTATTCAATACATACTGATTGAAGTCTGTAAAAGATAAACCAAAGAAGTTCTTAATGCCATTGCACCTATCAGAAAAGAAGCTTGTGTTTTTGGAGCTGCCATGAATATAATTTACATTATTTACTCTATTATTGGTATCATCTGTATAATTCAGTGATTCGGCTGGTCTAGAAGCAATACTTGTACACTCGTAGTCAGGATTTACAATAGAATTGATGTTAGTATGGGCTACGAAATGTGCTCGCTTGGTTTACCGTGCCGGAGATTTTGGGTCTTTCGCTTTGGCTACGTACAGGGTCTTCTTTGTCGTCCGTTCTTCGAAAAATGCCTACACCGTCCTTCCAGTAAGTAGTAGTCTAGTCACTAGTCATCCTGTTGATCGTTATTTTTGTGAGGCCTACGATGCTGCTGCTGCACCCCTTGTTCTTGTTTGTTCTATCGTTTGAAAGATAAACGTTGGTACTTAGCAGGCTATTTCTTTTGCTTATTGTACGGCGCTCGTCTTCCAAAGATTTCATTTTAACAAGTAGAAATCCGTTGCCTTTCTTCGGTTTTACATGCGTTGCTTCGTCACTGTGGTTTCTTTTTCTAGATCAGGCATGTTTTTTCATTAGTTTAAAAATTTCAATTTCTCTCTTGTAGGCGTCCGTTTGTAACTGTAAGCCTCTCATAATAATATTGTTGTTTAACAACAAAATTATTATTATTATTATTAAAATTATTATTATTATTATTATTATTATTATTATTAATTATTATTAATTATTATTATTATTAACTTTATTATTCGCCTTATTAATATTTCCATTTTCACTGCAAAAGTGTATTGCCGTTTTAGAATTTCCATATTCTTCGCACTGGTCGTTCTTTGAAAATTAAAATATAGGCATCAATTTGCTTTTTTTTTAAAAATTTTATCACAATACATATTATTACAACCAACTCCTTTACAATAATAATACTAATTATTATTTTTTACATCATTAATAAATTCTTTCATATCACGAATTAAATAATTCTCTTTGGAATAATTAAATTTATTGTTAATTGTAATCCTGTCTGCAAAAAGATGTAATGATTCCTCAATTCCATTGAGCAAATGCTGAGATGGCCCCTTGTTTTGCTTCTGGACATAAATGTAACTTCATTTTCTGTGTACGTCTTCTAGAATTCAGTGGGAAACACAATTCTTCAAATTATCGTTTCCATGTTGTCGCGGTAGGAAGTAATAAGAGCCAAAATTTATTGCTTTTTATCCTTGAAAATAGATTTTATTACATGGGAGTTTTTTTGTTGTTTTTTCTCCCTTTCAAAATTCAAAATTTATTGCTTCTTTATCCTTGAAAAAGTTTTTATTACATGGGAGTTTTTTTGTTTTTTTTCTCCCTTTCAAAATTCAAAATTTATTGCTTTTTATCCTTGAAAATAGATTTTTATACATGGGAGTTTTTGTTTTTTTTCTCCCTTTCAAAAATTCAAAATTTAAGTAGTATATGACTTAGTGTAGGAATCACAGAATTTTGAAAATGTGCACACAATTCACTTTTCCCCATAGCACGTCATACGCAGTTTTTAACTGTTTTTTTGACGTAAAATAAATAAATAAATAAATGTAAAAGGAGTTGTATCGATTTACATTGTACTAACAACACATTGCATAGTACTGTAATATGTGCAGGTATATAATTAGTCACACCGGTAGGAATTTATGGTCAATGCCATCAATAATATTTATCTACGGTGAATGATCGAAAATATCTATAAAGAATGACACCAACCGGTGTTTAGAGAGGAAGTTTTGAGAGTTTTTCGTGCATGTTCTTGTGTTCAAAGACAGTAAAAATTAATTTTTGTTAATTAAAAAAATGGTTTGCATTTGGCGCTGAGAAAATATATCAAAAGAATTTGTTGATAGTTTAAATTAATTTCTTTCAAATTTTTATATTTATCAATACCCAAGTTAATATTAATTTGACGAAAAAAATAGTAAAACAGAATTTTGGCTGTAGAGGAATCAGGGTGTTTAGAGGCCAAGAAATGTTTCGAAAATCTTATTTTCATGTTGGAGTCGTAGTAAAAAAAAATACATAATTTGAGTTTAGGAAACTTTTTACAATATTATCTAGAAGTATCCTTTTTTTCTCAAGTGTACACCAATTTCTCCTCACCATGGTCTGCATATCGATATATTGCTTTCAAAGCCAGTTAAAACGCTGGGGATTGTTATCGCTCAGAGAGTTTTTTTTGTCCGCATTCGTAATTTGTTTGTTTTCTTGCGTGGTTTCTTACCCGAACTGTAAATGTAATTTTTTGTGCCGCGGATACATATCGACAAGTTAGGAGGTTGAAGTTCGGGAGGCGGCATTCTCTGTTGCCGGGAGTCAAATGCGTAGATTATCCATGCGAACTCTACTCTAATTTGATTATTTGGTGTTTCCGGGCGAATCAACTGTCATTAGTCCCGTAAGTG
Organism: Teleogryllus oceanicus; assembly: GCA_964035755.1. NCBI lineage: Eukaryota > Metazoa > Arthropoda > Insecta > Orthoptera > Gryllidae > Teleogryllus > Teleogryllus oceanicus. Next base: position 19,308,968 of record CAXIVR010000008.1, read on the forward strand.
CAGTGCATGTTTTTCCTTGAGAGGTGGCGGTGATATTCCCACGCTGGACAAAGAAATCCGGCGCCGATATACACGTTAGCTGGCGGGGTTTTCCCCATCCAGGTACCAGCGAGGCACCGCCCCAGCCGGGACAAGCTCTAAGCTTACGACCGGCCTCCCGGAATATGTGTGCTCGCCCTGAGTTTTCTACGCATGCACTACATTGCTGTCATTGCTGATAGAGATAAATACATCATCTTACGCAATCAGTAGGCAGATGAAAGTATTATTTTTAAATTCGATTTAATGAATATTTTATTAATGGAATTTTCAAATTGTGATCATTTACTTTCTTCCTCTTCTCAATCTAAGAAGAGAAAGGTAATCGCACCGAAAACTCTTCCTGTTTGGTCCTAGTAACGTAAAAGTGATAAATTTTGCAATTAAAATTGATTTAAATCAGCGCGTAGAAAAACATGTTCTACAAGTCCTGATACCTAAAATCGCATTACCCAAAACGCGTCTGTTAGTGGTCAACGCTAACGCCTAAACGGTTCTGCTGATGTTCTCCAAATTTGATATTCCCCAGTCTACCTGAAAGAACTCGAGCCTTTGGGGGTTTCAAACGGATATTTTGATTTTTGAGGGTACTTTACATTAAGCCTCAACGTTTTCAACACCTTCAAAAATTACTCCAAATTTTTTGATTAAACTTTGTCTTCTGGTAGCGCATAGAATGTAAGAGAAATGTGCAAGTATGGTGTTTGTTGACATCCCTTATTTTTAGAAAATTAACGTGGGCAATTTTAGGCATCATCCTTCAACTATAATATTGATGATATATTTTTTCCTTACTGAAATCTTTCTGGCAGATTTGGAAATAAGATCGTGTACACTTTTTACTAAATATGAGTAGTTTAAGTGCAATTTGGGGCAATGTATAGGCAATTAAAAAATTGTAACTTTCTCAAAAAGTGCTTCAATTTTTTTGTTTAAAAGATCGCATAAAAATATGGATTGGTCCCATTTTTGCACAACCGCCGCATTTTCGAAGATTGCAAAGGTCATGTAAGCTAATTGCAAAACCAAGTTCTTTTAGAGTAATTTGGGAATGAAATTGACGTATATATTAAAAAAATTCTCAAAACCACAAATTTTTTTCCACGGATAGAAGGGACGCTTAAAAGAATTACCATTTTGTTGAACTATCAATTTTCGAAAATTGTAAATTTAGAAATAATGCCAGAAAGTATGTGATGTATCATCGCTAGCTTTTATTTGAGATTGTATTGTAAGGATACTTACACATTGTAATTGTACTAAATGTTTTTTAATGAAATTTGGTGTTACATATAGCAGGAAAATCTGATTTTACATATTCGTTTTTTAGCGTTTTCCTTATATATTTATGTTCATATTTTGCAATTTCATTCTACAAAATTTTCCGAACTTACTCGTGGCATACATATTAATAAAACGTTCAAGCTCGGAACTGAGATTAGTACATTGCTGATCGCATACGGTTTTATAGACAGCAGGTTAGGGCACTATTTAAAAACGTATTTGAAATATGTATATTAAATACCTTTTTATTTGAAAACTGAATTTTTGAGTTTTTTGGACATGTATTTTAGAGATGTAATTAAATACATAACTTAGGTATATTTAAAAAGAAATGCTTTTAAATACTGTAAAACGAAAGAAGATAAATAAGGATAGTTTGTTTTTTCTTTTTGATTCTGCTAGTGAACAGGGACCGAAAGGTAATTTCCAAATACCGGTATTTTCTCTCATACCTTTATGAGTTCTTACACCGATAAAATACCTCAATAGGACGCCTTTACCGGTATGAACAGTTAAAGGACAACATGGCATGCATTGCATCCCTATTTATAAAGGAAAGATTATAAAGGTATATACCACTATTTTCAATGAAAACAATAGCTTACCATCCATACATGTTGACAAAATAGGATATTTTGTTAATAATATCTCGGCCAAAAACGTTTTGTTATTGTTTAAAATTATTAATTTGTTTATATGTATAATACTTGGTTACGGAAACGCGAATGATTCCACTAATTCTTAAAGAGTAAATATAATCTCCACTTCGTCATTGCACAATGTTCTCGCCCACTGAAAACTGCTCACCGCCCTCTTCCTTGGGCATATCGAATTGCCCAGTGTAGCATCGGCCCGCTGAAGAACGTGCGGCGAGATGTCTGCGGAGGAGAGGGAAAGTCACACTATCAGAAACAGCAGTGTGCCAGAGGTGCGACTCTACTTCCAGGTCAGAAGGGTGACTGGTACACTCTGAGCGCGTGCTCGGCGGCGCTAGGCTAGGAAAGAAAGGCGCGAAATGATAGAGCAAACATTCAAAAACGTGACAAGTCAACCTCCTTTTTCGGAGAAAAACGCAAAAATATTATAGCATCAAATGTATGCAAAAATTTTATTTGTTCTCAATTATGTAATAATGATAGCTAAATATATTAATATAAAATTTAAATATTCTATGTTTGGTTGAATTTTCGCGTGAGTTTCGCGTAGGTTATGTCTCGTTTTGAATGAATGGGAGGGACATGTCATACTTTGATGGAATGACGGCTGACATGATTAATGGAAAATACCTTATTGAAATTCATAAAATATATTAGGAAAATTAACATTTCGCATCTTTTCTTCACAAATCCATTATTGCAAATTTTATTAAAAAGTATATAAATTTTATTTGTTATTAAAGTAAGAATATCCAAACTTAAAGAATTTTATACAACCATTGATACGTTTTATGCAAAAAAGAGCGTCTTCATTTTCCTCCTTTATCAAGAAACAATTATTTTGACCCATTATTAAAAAAAAAAATTGTTAGGTTTCTTACCATACGGTTTGAACGATTCATGTTTCTGTGATTTTTTTTCATTATATTCTTTCATCTTTCGTTTTCGAACGCTCGGTTATGTCACTAATAGACACCTCCACTTCCACGGCTCAGAATCATTCGATGTAGGATAATAATGTTCTTCCAACTGAGCAGTAAATAGCGACATTAAAGCAAAATGTTTCACATACAGAAAGAACAATTTCATGTCTATTTCGTGGTCAGTAGCTAACTGACTAATTCTCTCGATTATGAAGTTGTAAAAATATCAGGTAAATGAAACGTTACAGCTTTAAATATTGCCAAGTAAGGATTAGACAAAATACCTGGAAAAGCTGCTCAGTGCTCCTCTCGAGCGGCCGGAGAAAATCCGCAGGCCCAAGGAACCCCAACCCATCGGGACTCAAAACAGACGTCAGAGTCAATGCTATCTAAAACCCAAGGTTTGGAAATACCTTTCTTTTTATACAACTTTTTAATAATAGAAATCAAGTGTGCGTAATTTTCCTCTATATAAACGGTAATGACTCATTTTGCTACTAACATGGTAAATAGCAATAAAAATCATAAGAGGACTGCTGATACAGGTCACGTGTAGTTCATAAACAATTTATAAGTCAAAAGATGCTTCTGTCAGACAATTTCACAACAGTTATGGATGGAGAGGACGGGAGTCATATTAGAGAGTGCAAATTTTTTGCTGATCTCGTACGGAATTTCACATGTACGCGTATATAAAATAACATTTTGTTCAAACGATTATCGATTATTTTCATTCACAAACAACTCATCGAGCTTAAAACATCGATAATGAACATCAGGTTGCATACATGTTTTGTTTTTTTGTTACAAAATATGTTTATGAGTCTATACAAAACTGTTTTGAAATATCTACATCAACGTTGCATCCCTATTTTCGACACCTAGAGCGAGAATCGCTGATTTAATACTTGCATTCTGATTCACATAATAGGGTTGTCAGTGAGACTGGTAAACCACGTTCTTAATTAGGGTAGTATATTAAATCTTATAAATTAACGTTACCCGATTAAACGTTACAGAAAAGCGTACGATCTTTAGAAAAATAGTATCTCAATGTAGAAATGTAAAAGTAGCCGAATTAATAACTGTATAACAAAGCAATTTATCCGTCTCGTAGACGAACATTCCTCTTCTAGTGTGGTGTTCCTGTTCAAGGGTGAAAATTGTATTGCTTTCATGACAATTTAATGCATTAAAAAAGTACATAAATGTGTCACAATACAATGATTTACACTACATCCTTCTATATTATCATTTACGTAGTTTGTACCAAAATGACGCGCCGGGAATTACTTATTCCCATCTTCAAGTTAATATAAATATAACATTCATTTTATATCAATATAACTCACCCAGTAAGCTGGGACATGTCATGATTCTTAATATTAGATTTCAATGTTTGTTACAGCGTTGGATTTAGGATGCATCTCGCTTGCGCGCTATTTTACCACTTCTTCGAATTTGTCCGAAAGTACGAAAACAGTTTTAAAATAAGCTTCGGCGATTTTACTTGGGAAAACAGGTGAAATCGATCAAGGAGACAAACGCCGTTTTGAGATCAAAAAATTGAGTCGTGAGGACAAGAGCTTTACGTAATCTGGCCTACTTTCTGGTAGAGGAATGACAACGGAAGATCTTAGAAGTAAAATATGTAAAATAAGATGTTATGGCATAGAATATTGGTGATATCTACACAATTAATTCCATTTTCTTTGAAGTCAGTTTCAAATCGGAATCGATATTTGAGTACCGCCCTCAAATAATTGTTTGATGGTATTCGAAGGAAGACGGAAATATGTAAACAAGATATAGTTTATACGACTATTACAGATGATACGAGACCGTTTGTTGTGTTATAGCATCACTAGTTCAATAAGTAGAGAAAATACATTGAGATTGAAAGGGGCGAAAGCATAAACCGACTGCCCGACTTGTCTATCTGGAATATCGGCCTCCCGCGCCGCAGGCCACCGGGTTTGACCGCTCGGCCGCGTCAAGGGAGGGCCCACAAGGGTCGGGTGACGCAACGGCGCGGATTGGGAAGGTGAGGGTTTTCCGAAATTTTCACTTTACGCCGCCCTATTCATCCGATTTGCATGATTGACACGGCGTTGGATTCAGGAAGTACGTCGTCATAGCGCTATAAGCCCACATTTTTTAATTTCTTCCCGGAACTATGAGACAAAGTTAAAAAAAAAATTGGAAATATTTTTTTAAAAAACGGCTTATTGGTGCATGGGAACATGTCTGGCCGTGAGTGACGGTTGCACACCTGCACACGACCACACATCTGCAGTAATTTGAGTAACTCGAAGAGTTACTCAAGTGTAAAGAGTATTCGAAGTATTCAAGAGTAAAGAGTAACTCAAAGAGTTACTCAAATACTCTATGGGGTTTAGGTAGTACCCAGTAGAAAATTCAAAGAATATTCAGTTCAACCGTCTTGTCCCAACCACTCCCAATATTACTTTTTTTTTGTTTGGTAAATTTGTAAAGGTTTTCAACAAGAGATCTCATACACCTAAGCTTAGAAGGAAAATATTTGTTGCCATGTAATATCCAAAATTGGGCAATTTAGGCCTGTGATTTCTCTGAACAGATATGTTTGTCACTTCCTGTTCCCTAGATATGATGCGGTGTGAAGTCACTGACGTTTTTGAGGAAGGGTTTATTCACCCGCTTCATAATTCTTACAAGATTTGTTTATTAAATTGTGCACAATAGTGAACCCCTATGAATATGTTTCTGCTAAAGAAACGAATGATGTGGCCATGATGTATTGATTGATAGATTTTTTCGTGTTTCCGGGCGCGTCAACTGCTTTCGTTATTAGTAACGTAAGTGTAATGCATGTTTTTTCTTGGGAGATGGTGGTGATCTTCTCCAACTGAATGGCGAGATCCGGCGCCGACCTACCGTCGGCTAGTGTGGTTTCCCCCTAACCAGGACTCTCCCACCAGCGGAGTACCGCCCCAGCCACGACAAGCTCTAAGCTCCCGACCGGTCTCTTGGAATACGTGGTAGTGTAGTGCATGTTAGTGTAAGTGAGTGTGTGTGTATGTAAGGGAGGTCCTAGGTTCAAGTCCTGACGGCGGCAAGATTTTCGACACTAGCTTGTCTGCTTGGTCGAATTCAGTCGCTGTCTGGAGGAGAATTCTAGAGGCCGGCTGCTCTGATCGGTAGTTTTCCGTTGGTCCAAGGATGACGTCAAATTAAGTTTTTTTCGCCAATGCCAAAAGGAATTTGAGCATTTGTTCTCTAAAGAGGAAGACCTTGTTTTCTGCAATTATGTTAAAACTGTTCCAGTTACTGTGTTGAGCATATATCTGAGGATTGGCGTTTGTTCATAGACTCCTCGAAATTAAGTTTGCAAGGAGTGTTACTACATAATGGAAGCATATATTCATCCACTCCTTTAGCCCATGTTATTGGGTTAAAGGAAAAATATGAGAATGTGAAACTCTTACTATCCGTTATCAAGTATAACAACTTTTCTTCGCAGATATGTGGCAATTTGAAAGTTATGGACATCTTACTGGGGTTACAGCTTGGGTATACAAAATGTTGTCGCTTCTTGTGCAAGTGGAATAGCAGAGATAAATCTAAACATTATATTTAAAAAACTGGCCGAAACGAGAGTCACTTAATTCAAGACATGAAAATAACTTCAACCACTTGTACGTTCTAAAAAAATCTTATTGCCTCCACTGCATATCAAACTACGTTTGATTAAGAATTTCGTGAGAGCTATGGATCGTGATGGCAGTACATTTCTTTTCCTGAAAATAAGTTCTCAAGGACCAGTAATGCTAAACCAAAGGAAGGAATATATGTTGGATCTCAGAAAAGGAACAGATGAACGATACGCAATTTGAAATCGAGGTAAATATACAAGAAGCAGCTGCATGGCAATCTTTCAAAAACGTTGTAACAAACTTTCTAGGAAACTTCAGGTGATTACCACGAAGAACTTGTCAGTTAGATGATTGGGAAGTACAAGATAATTAACTGTAGTATTTCATTGAAAATACTCTTTCTGCACTCCCATCTCGATTTCGTGCCTCAAAAACAAGGGAATGTAAGTGACGAACACAGTCGAAAATCCAATTCACATGCATTTTAGGTGAGTAAATGTAATTTCAGCTAAGAGATCTTAATAGTGTAGTGATGTAGTATAGTGAATAGTGGTATAATAGTATAGTGAATAGTATAGTGTATACACGAGAAAAGTTTTTGATGTATTTACTCGAAATCCCTGGGTGATGGAGAAGTTCCGTAAAAATATTTGAAATAAGTACAAACAAGTTGATCAGAAACATCTTTGTTTCCTTTCTAACACAAAAAAATTCAAATTTTATTGGTCAGTGTTATTTGTTCAATTATTTTCTGTAATCTAAAAGTCCGGGAACTGTAGGTTCCTGGACTACAGGCTCTCAGGCAGGAACCTTCTATCTCGCCTGCTCTCAGTAGAGTGATCAGACGAAATCTTTAAAAAAATGCCAAATATGAAGACGCTAGTGTAACGAAGTGTAAAAATGTAGATGAATAATCCTAACAATGAAATTTAACCATAGAATCCAAATTACTGAAGAAGATGAATTATTACATTGTTTAAAAAAGAGTTTAATGTGAGCCATTAGTGTAAAGAAATAAACTTAAAGACCACTGTGTCACATTTCTTCCACCGAACTTCGTCACAAGTATTTTGCTACGCCCATGTAGTGCAGAACAGCATTGGCGAACTTGCACCAAGACTCGATTTGACTTTTTACGACCAGGCATAAAATTTAACTCTTCGGCATTGAAGCTGTGAACATGGGGTGTGCCATATACACATTCGCATTGGTAAAACTATTAACTGCTCAAAACGTTTACTACTTTGTGCATTAGCCCAAGATGCACGCGTGTCAAAATTACGTCATCTAAGTTCTTTTATTTCATCTGCTACAATCATGCATGTCGATTGGAGCTAGGATAAATGATGAAGTAATGGACTGTTTTCATATTTCGGTAAAATAAAACGTTTAAATTACAAGTTCATTTGCATTTAATTTGACGCTCACCTCTATAGAATATTCCACGATTTAACAGTATTCAGCTGTGCAACTCATAACATTATACAACTTAGTCGTGATGACATGGCATTTGGTAATTTGAAAACTAATGAGCATGCATTAACGATTGTTGTGAGCAGAGTTTCTTTAAAAAAATGTTTACAACTTTTGTTTGGTTTTTTGATTGTAATAAAAATTATCACTCGTTTTAATGTGACCAGACAGCAAACCTTTTACTTAAAAAAACTCTATTTTCTGGATGCATAAATATTTCATTCTGTCTAACTGAAATCCCCCAGTCATTTAAAAATAAAAGTAAAGTTGCATGTCATTTAATTGCTCGTGTGGGAAAAGTATGCACTCATCGAAAAAAAATTCACACCAGAAAAACCCGCTTTTGCATGTAATGACGCCTTCTTAAAAGACTTCGTTTCGTCACTCCTGCACCGAAAATCGAGCTCTGGAAGGTCAGCAAATGCACATTGGGAACTCTAAAACAAGGGTCAATTAACGGGCCCGGAGCTTTCTCAAGACTGTTCACACAATCTACATTTTACTGCATAGTACTTCCCCATTTAGAGTATAATTAACTATTCAAAATGTTTATGGAAAGTTGTCGAACAAGTTTAGTGCACTTTAACAAGGACACCAACTAAGGAAAATAACTGAATTTTGCATGAAATGAAACCTCATTAAAAAACCGAAAATCAAGCTCTGTAAGGTCAGCAGATGCACTTAAGGAGCTATGAAACGAGGATAAACATGCAGGGAGGCAAGTTTGGCAGATGTTTACACAATATATATTTTATTGCAAAATATTTCTCAATTTAAGGGTAATTAATTACTGAAAAGTGATTTGAAAGGTTTTCAAACAAGTGTAGTGCACTTCCACAGTAAAGAAAACAACTGAAAATACGATTTTGCATGTAATGGCCCATTCTTAAAACCCTTCAATTTTCCTGTACTCTTTCGAGGAACAGGATTTTCGTGTTCTGCGAATGCAATTCAATGAGATCTGAAATAAGTGTCAGACTCAACCAGATCTGTTTACGGAAATGTAATTTTTATTCCTTTATTATTTCTCTGTTGTGAAATTCATTGCTGAAATTTGATGAGATTTTATATAACACATGCAGAGCATTTTTTAAATAAGACGTCTAATTTCAACTGTTAATTACACTTACTAAATTGAGAAGTCTTCCTGTAATTAAATAAAAAATTTATTTTAAGAATGTTTCAACGTCGCCATGAACTAAGATTACATAAACACAGTTCTTATGTACAAGGTTAGATGATTATTACTTGATAATTAATCTGTTTATTGACTGAATGACTTTATCCACAAACAACTTGGTGTTTATTACATAATTTCTAATTAATAGGCAATATACATTTTTGGTGTAGTTTTAATGCACTCACATTTCGTTATATCATGCCATTTCGTCAACAATTGCAGGTATTCGATTCTGCGTGAACTGGGAAAATTCCATTTTAAATCTTTCAAATTCAGGTTCCGAAACTTCGAATTAAGGAACTACATTCTTACGTATTACAAGTTTTGAGATTTTGCTCCTGTGAGTGGCCCCAATTTCTACTTCGGATGTTCATAAACACGAAGAATCTCGATTTCTGTGTAAAACCATATTGTGTTGGATAGCATCAGCCTAATTGCCTCATTGGCAAAAAGCGCAGAAAACATTGTTATGTTTTCCAATATGTTCCTATATTACGGGTGCATGTAATCGAGGTTCCTATATCATTCGGGGCATGTCCATTCAAAGTTCAATCCCGTAAAATACTTTAAACAAGGATTTATTAAGTGAAGAAGTCTAAATATATTCTTACTTTCATAAAACGTTATGACTCTGAATTTTCTGCTGTTCTGTTGGGTTCATTCAAGACAGAAAACCGTCTCATCATACAACCCAATTATGCGCATATCGCCCTTGCGTATCATAGGCGCTGTTATGTAGCAGCGTTTCCGGTCGTTGCGTCTGTTACCGGCGGTACACACCGTCTGAGGTGGCTCAGGGTGTCAAATATCACAGCAGTGTCTTTGACCTCCTGAGGTTCTCAGGTTCTAAAGTTCGAGTCCCAACAGTGACAGCATGTTCGACACTAAATAGCTTGGACGAATTCAGCCATTGCGCTGTCTAGACGAGAATTCTGGCGACCGGCTGCTCCAATAGTTTTCCGCGGTTTCTCTGGTAAACACCAGGCTAATGCCGGAGTAGTGACCTACGAAAATAGATCTTTCCTTCCTCTTCCGTGTCCTATCCTCATCCCTTGCACACACCACATGCCCTACCACACATGCAGGAAAATCGGCCGGGAGCTTAGAGCTTCTCCCAAGTGGAACGGTGCTCCACTGATGAAGATACCTAAGCGGGGAATCCCCCAAGTCTACGTGTAGGTCGACGCAACACCTCACGGCCTTCAGTGGTAAAACACAGCCACCTCCTGGGATAAAATCACAAAATTCATATAATTTTGAAAAAAGAGTACATAAAATAACAAATGTACTGTTCTAAAGTGAAGTAAAATAAAATAAAAAGTAGTGCAGAAAAATAAATAAATAAGTAAATATAATAACCTTTAAATATAGATTTATTAACCGTGCTGCTACCAAACGTTTTGGGCCGGGAGCGGTAGCTCAGTGCATCAACTGAGCGCCTCTGTCCGGTACGTCCTAGGTTCGAGTCCTCACTGCGGCAGGATTTTCGACACTAGCGTTTCAGCTAGGTCGAATTCAGTCGCTGTCTGGAGGAGAATTCTAGTGGCCGGCTGCTCTGATCGGTAGTTTTCTGTGGTTTCTCCGATCAACACCTGGCGAATGCCGGAGCAGAACCCTATCAAACGGGCCACGGACCGCGCGCGATCTGTCCTGCCTCTTCCTTGCCCTATTGTCTCCCCTTACACACACACACACTTACACTAATATGCACTACACTACCACATATTCCGGGAGACAGGTCGGAAGCATAGAGCTTGTTCCGGCTGGGGCGGCGCCCCGCTGGTGGGAGAGTCCTGGTTAGGGGGAAACCCCACTAGTCGATGGTAGGTCGGCGCCGGATCTCGCCATCTAGCGGGGGACGTCACCCTGACGTACTTCTGCTTTGGTTTTATTTAAACCAAGATTCCGAACCAAACCATTTAAATCCGCCTGTATTACAAAGTGACGTTCATATATAGCATCATCTTCCGCAAAATTTGGATCATTTTCATCCACAACATTGGAAAATTCATCATTGTTATGTCATCTGGAGGAGTTGGTATGGGAAGTCCTGGCCCATGAAGCATTGGTGGAATTACTGAATCTAAAGACGAATATTTAACAGTGTGTCTGGACTTCTAACTTATTAAGATATATTTGTTAAGGAGAATTAACAGTCAGGCAAATGATCCTTACGTTTGCGCCATATCATAGGGACTGCAAAACGAATATGATGGGATCCTTACAATCAGCAAGTTAACAGTGTTACACATTTGGCACGAGATTTACGGAGCTCATGTCTTCATCGGGTCTATTTGGTTGTTCAAATAACAGACATAAGCTCCGTGTATAAGAGGAGTGAACTTTCTCCTCTGCGCTTTGAAAGTCAGCTCACCACACGTAACAAAAGTTATTTTTATCATTAACGCACTTTCGTGACATGATTCATTTCTACAATACACATGTGAGATATACAAAATGTCTCTCTACATTAATATCTGGCAAAGATCTTAGCGTCCGGCTTGCTGGGTCAATGGGTCACGATATATTATAATCCTTATTACCTTTATAATTGATTATAGGATCCGCTGACTATACAGCGCAGCTGGGAATCTGAAATAGAATGATTCTATTCCTAGTTCATTTCTGTTTGGATTGACTAAATGAAAGATCACTTTCTTTTCTAAAGAACAAAATTTAACAAAGTTTCATGTTACCTTTTTAGCAAACAATTTAGTGAATTTATGTTATGCCTTTGATCAAGATATCTTTGAATTTACAATTTTATACCGCGGTTAACTTATTTATTCTTCGTTGATGTCCCTCGTAGACTTCTGAGTCGAAATATCTTGCGAACTTGCGGTAGTCCAAAGTCCCAAGAAATCCTCTTCTGCCCCTATCCAAGCTGGTCTCAAACTATCAAAATTATCAGTCCCGATTACGTCCTATGACATAGTCCCGAAATCTATTACTCGATTACCACTCCCGACAAAGTCCCAATCTATGCATTAATATTACTTCCACATGCAATATCTGCAATATAATTCACTGTCCTTATAATTTCACGATCTGATAACCCGATTCTGACTATCTGAATTATACTCGTTCCCTCTCACGAACCTACGATCAGTTCAGAAACGCGATGCCGGTCAGAATGAAATCTTCCTGCATGATTCACCCTCGAAGACTTCGTATTAAACTACCTTCCTCTTTTTCATAACATTTGACCGTCCTTCTCTCACCCAGCCAATCCATACGTTCGTTATATTTTGGTGTAGCTGACCTTTCGAAATTTTCCCAACCCAAATTTTCTACTTTCGGCATCCAGACACCTCTTAATGCATTTACAAAAAACAAAAACTTTTTTTTATTTGCTAATGCATGTTCCACCATAAGTCTACAAATAAATGTTAGTTTATTTTCATGTGACATATCGGTATGTCACACATGAGACTATATATTTCTACACTACACCCTGCAATGCAGTGGACGGTATACACACTTTTGTCATAATCCACTTGACAACAGAAGAGAGCACAGAATTAGCTTCTTTCTTTTAAGAAACCTATCATCTGCAAACTTCACCTTAAATTGATGACAATGGAGTAGGCAACCCCAGTCGCAACAAAGCTCCCTATTGGTTGGCAGGGGGTTCCCCCCTTCTTCCAGCTCCCAGATCTTGAAACATTGAACTGGGATATTGTACATTCAAATCAGACAGTGTTGTCTCCATTGTTGCATGAGTGGTGAGCTGTGTGAGGGTGATCAGTGAAGTCTGTCGTAGGCACAGTGAGCGCCTGGGTGAAACGGCAAGGGATGTCGATGGCGGCTGGCGCAGGGCGGGTGCGGCTGGCGCTGGCGCTCGCGTTGGCGCTGAGGCTGACGCACATAAAGATGGCACGCGCCGAGGAGACCCTACGTGAGTATTGCCACCGTCAACAACGGCATACAGAGACAAATTGACTGTCATGACGGTCGCGGCGCCACAGTCAAACCGCGCGAGACCCAACGATGGGCCACAACAATACTCCCGGTGAGGGCCATGAGGGTCGAGAATGCGCCTCATGCGTTTTGACAATGGTGCCGTGAGAATTACTAGTGAGTCCCAGTAAAACTCCCAGTGAGAGCCATGAGGGTCGCGGGAGGGCGTCATGCGGTTTGACTGGTGCCGTGAGACCTACTGATGAGTCCCAGTAATACTCCGGTGAGGGCCATGAGGTCGCGGTGTCAGCGGTTGCGCCTGAGACATGGAGTCAGAACTCCCGGTGAGCACGGCCGCGTATGGTGCCGGAGACCTACTGATGAGTCCCAGTAATACTCCGGTGAGGCCGATGCGGAGGGTCATGCGGTTGCATGGTGGCTAGTGGTCAGTCTGTGAGGCGAGCTGTCTGGCTACTGGTGCCGTGAGACCTACTGATGAGTCCCAGTAATACTCCCGGTGAGGGCCATGAGGGTCGCGGGGGCGCATGCGGTTTGACTATGGCGCCGTGAGACCTACTGATGAGTCCCAGTAATACTCCCGGTGAGGGCCATGAGGGTCGCGGGAGGGCGTCATGCGGTTTGACTGGTGCCGAGACCTACTGATGAGTCCAGTAATACTCCCGGTGAGGCCATGAGGGTCGGGGTGGGCGTCATGCGTTTGACTGGTGCCGTGAGACCTACTGTGAGTCGAATCCCGGTGAGGGCCATGAGGGTCGCGGTGGGCGTCATCGGTTTGACTGGTGCCGTGAGACCTACTGATGAGTCCAGTAATACTCCGGTGAGGGCCGAGGTCGCGGAGGGCGTCATGCGGTTTGAATGGTGCCGTGAGACCTACTGATGAGTCCCAGTAATACTCCCGGTGAGGGCCATGAGGGTCGCGGGTGGGCGTCATGCGGTTTGACTATGGTGCCGTGAGACCTACTGATGAGCCCAGTAAACTCCCGGAGGGCCCGCGGGTGGGCGTCATGCGGTTTGACTATGGTGCCGTGAGACCTACTGATGAGTCCCAGTAATACTCCCGGTGAGGGCCATGAGGGTCGCGGGTGGGCGTCATGCGGTTTGACTATGGTGCCGTGAGACCTACTGATGAGTCCAGTAATACTCCCGGTGAGGGCCATGAGGGTCGCGGGGGGCGTCATGCGGTTTGACTAGGTGCCGTGAGACCTACTGATGAGTCCCAGTAATACTCCCGGTGAGGGCCATGAGGGTCGCGGGGGGGCTGCGGTTTACGGCCACTGACCCCCCGGGAGGGCCAGGGCGCGGGTGGGCGTCATGCGGTTTGACTTGGTGCCGTGAGACCTACTGATGAGTCCCAGTAATACTCCCGGTGAGGGCCATGAGGGTCGCGGGTGGGCGTCATGCGGTTTGACTATGGTGCCGTGAGACCTACTGATGAGTCCCAGTAATACTCCCGGTGAGGGCCATGAGGGTCGCGGGGGGCGTCATGCGGTTTGACTATGGTGCCGTGAGACCTACTGATGAGTCCCAGTAATACTCCCGGTGAGGGCCATGAGGGTCGCGGGAGGGCGTCATGCGGTTTGACTATGGTGCCGTGAGACCTACTGATGAGTCCCAGTAATACTCCCGGTGAGGGCCATGAGGGTCGCGGGTGGGCGTCATGCGGTTTGATTGGTGCCGTGAGACCTACTGATAGTCAGTCCGTGAGACCTGAGGTCGTGGGCGCATGGTTTGACTGGTGCGTAACCATGATGAGTCCAGTAATACTCCCGGTGAGGGCCATGAGGGTCGCGGGAGGGCGTCATGCGGTTTGACTATGGTGCCGTGAGACCTACTGATGAGTCCCAGAATACTCCCGGTGAGGGCCATGAGGTCGCGGGTGGGCGTCATGTGGTTTGACTGGCGTGTGAGAGAACCTCGGTGAGCTGAGTCGCGGTGTCTGCGGTTTGAGGTGCCGGGATATGATGAGTCGCGAGGTGAGGCGTCGCGGCGTTTGACTGGTGCCGTGAGACCTACTGATGAGTCCCAGTAATACTCCCGCGGCTGGGAGGGCCAGACTACGATGAGTCGCGGTGGGCGATCGCAGGGTGCGGGGTTTGACTATGGTGCCGTGAGACCTACTGATGAGTCCCAGTAATACTCCCGGTGAGGGCCATGAGGGTCGCGGGTGGGCAATGAATGTCACATAGGTGATATTTAATATAATTTTTAAACGATTTTCAAGAACATCTGAAAATGATTTCATTAATAAATTGAACAAATGATGGGGCTCTCAGAGGCCATATTCTTTTTTAGCGTATGACCACCAGATATTATCCTTTATTGTACATTTGGCAGTCAATAAGCTAAAGTAGCTGCAGCTTATAAGGGATTCTAAGAGTTCAATGCGCTGTTGCCACACATAATTACGCAACGTTTTACGCAAGTACTTAGGCATTCATCTTGATAGTAATTTAGGGTGGGAGAAGCATATAAATCGTGTAGTGAGTGGCGAGTAGTGAGTAAAAGTCCTTGCATTTTGCATTGCGAATTCTAAAGAAATGTTCTACAAACGCCAAAAAATTAGCATATATTTTGATGGTTCGCTCACTCATGGAATACGGAGTGGCATGTTGGGATCCGTACAGAAAGTCATACCGGAAAAATCTAGATAGAATATAGAGGAAAGCGAATACGTTTACCTATCGAACTAACGCAATAAAAAATCATAGGAAGCTCTAGAAACGAGAAGAACAAGTGCAACGCTTTGTGCTCTTTATAAATCGTACGTAGGACAACCAGCTTGGAAGGAACTTCAGGTTAGACCAGAAAAATCAAATTATTTCGGCCGAAGCGATCACACCCATAAAATTCGAACAAGGGAACGACATTACGATCCTACTACTACCGTCTACTACCTCCATCTCTTTCAACCGCTATCTGTCTTTGTCAGCAACAGCGGTGTATGCTCAATGAAGGGCCGCGCGCCTATACGTGTTAGTGTATCCTTACTTGGCACAATTTTAAAAGCCAAGCTTAATTCTCTATGGCGTAAGTGGTTATTTCAAAATATAATAATTACATTTCACTGTCTTTTCTCCAAGGTAGGTGCAGTATACCTAGCTTACCTGGAATGCACGCCACTGCTTCTTGAATACATATTTAATACTGTTTCCCCCAAGATTCCGGGATTCGGAAAATTGCAAGGCTTCTATAAAAATATTTGCTCTTATAGAATTTTTTAAAGCGAAAAAAGGGAAATTTACAATTAACAATTTCACTGTGGTTTTTCGTGATTATGTTCCTCCTGCGCCTAATATTAATTGTTAAGATTGTTTAAATTGTGTAATTATTCTAGTGAATAAAATTATTATCAGTCGAATAGTGGTTTTCTTTACTTTCCGGATATTTATTTTCAGTTTTTCACATCACTTTCAACGCATTTTTTCGAAAAATTCATGTTTTTTATGAAAGAGCTTCAAATTTTGTATATTCATTAATGCTTAAGGGCCATTTTCATATAAACGATTCCGAATTTTTCAACGAAAATTTCCTTACGGTATGCGTATTTACTCTTATATAAGAGTCTTACAGTAATATGAATCTGTTCTACCATTAGGAAACGAAAAAATTAAGAAAATTTCAAAAAGAGTAGTTTGGGTGGCGATAGATGGCAGCTGATGAGAGTATGTGGCAAGATCAAAAAGCTAGCTCAGACCAAAGAAATTAGAACATTTCTAGTACGAGAAAGTCTGTGCCATTCTGCAGCGCCACTAGTTATGAATTTCCTGTAATTAAATAATATCACTGACTTAAAATTTTGTGCAGATTATTTGTCCTGTGAGCATGCACACATACTAGTTGATCGTTGTTCTTGTTTTCTGTAATGTAATGAGAACGGTAGGTTCTAGTGATGTCACGGAACTTGAAATGTAATATAATTTGTGAATAATAGGAAGATCCGATATATTATAATAAACATGAGCCGCAACTTTTGATGTTTCCATTAAAATCAAAAGATTGATGTGTGAAAGAATGTAGAGAATTTTCTTAATGGAAAGATGTAATAGGGGAAAGAAGTGACACGGAAAACGTGCTTCTCCCATTCTTTTACGATATGAGTGGAAAGTACTGGCAAAGAGTTCTTCAATAGATGGTTCAATTATAATAAATATATATGATTCCAACTAAAATATCAATTGATAAGTGTGATTTGTTGATAGTAGTTTCTTATTTAGCTAGATAAAGACGTGTCTTGATCCACTAGTAAAAACACTGTATGCGTTGATAAATGAGATCGATAATAGGTTAACCAACACTAAGTCACGAAATTTCAATATAATGCAAATCTTTTGGGTTCATCGTGGGCAGCAGTTACATGGTAAAATATATGGTGACAACGGAGTCAAGAAAAGTTCGTCACATGACGATATCAGCACAATCGTCTTATAATGAACAACTTTTTTGCCGTAAAACAGTACAACAATGAGCTATTTTCCTGACAGTCTCGAATAAAAAATAATATACACGCACGTTTTCTTGAGCCCCGGAATACCTACTCGCACTATCTCGCCAACATTCGTTAAATTAAAAGTAAATGATAGAAACGAGCGTTGTAGACAAAATATGATAAACAAAAATGTTTGCTTTCGAGTAATAGAAACGATTTTGCTCCGAAAACTGAACTAAAAATTGTATATAAAATTCCATTTGTCAAAATAAACAGCCCCCCACTCCTCTCGCAACTAGCGAAGCGAGGTCTCAAGAAAGCATGCCCGGATAATACAGGTTGCTTTGGGCAAAGAAGTCGATCGTCGAGATGGGTGTTAACCCTTGCTCTTCTCACCTGTTATGTATGGAAATCAGCAAATTAACAATAACAAGATTTTCATTACAGCTTCGCTGGTTTTACAAAAAGTTGCACCAAAATCCAAAAAAGAGTAAACCTATATAACATAGCCGAGTCACCAGATGTTCCGTAGAAGTCCAAGTCCAAAGCCGAGTTCACCACAGTTAATCAGAAGAAATCACCTATTACACTGCCGGGTCGCAATCACAATACTCAACACAATCAAAGCTCAAATTACACTCGGTGCACTGTTCTGCCGCTACCCCGGCGGCTGCCCGTTATATCTTGCTGCGCGTGGAAGACTCGTCTCCTCGTAGAGGCTTCGCGCGCCGGCCGTTCCAACCTCATTGGCCGGCTCCTTCTTTGCTCGGCTGCCCAGTTCACGCTCGCTGACGTCACGGCGTGCCAACTCCGCGGCGCGCGATTTGGTGTGGCGGCCACCGCCGCAACATCACCGAATTGTTTTTCTTGTGTGTTCAGTGGGCGGTGCCTTCAAAGTGTGCAGTCGCAGCGATCCGCAGCTGGAGCAGTGCATCTTGGACTCGCTCAATGGCGCCAGAGATAAGCTCGCCACTGGTAAGTTATTACAAAAAAAATATCCAAAAGCATTTCTTTTTCGCATGCAAGACAAAACACAATGCCAGAAAGAGCACCCCTTTTTGCACTTTTAATTAGAAAATTGCCTGGCATATAACGACAGTCTAAATCAAAGCGCAAAGGTTATCTGTTCTTACCTTCTGCGATCAAATTTCAGGAACTGAAGTGCGTGTTTTCAGGTATGCAAGTGGCCATCCCTAATCTATCAGCAGGGCTCGTGTCCTTTGAACAGTCAAAACATAACTTTTAACATGAAGCTACGTAGCTATGAGGTTGCAACGGAGGCTGGCTTTGGCGAAAAAAGCATTTTCCCACGCAAATGTTGTACTGACAACTGAGACAGGGTAATGAAACGTAATTATCAAAACGGCTGTTATTCATTAAAGACTGATCGAAGAGATGGCTTTCTTGATAGCTGAAGTGGTTAGACTAACTGGGAGGTTCAAATCCTTACCAATTTATTTTTATAATAGCGGTTCTCAATTCTCAAAAGCCACACATTTTTGGTCGCGATTTGACCGTCTAGTGCCATGTAGACATACACCTCCCCTTACCGAGGCTGTTACATTTATCCCGTGGCAAGTGCATGTGACTCTTTGAGGGGTTCAGCATAACACTGAATCCTATTTTCATCCCCCAGGGTCCTGGGGGGATGGGATATGGAATGATGATTATAATGAAGGATGAATACATATACAGACACACATATACAGACACAAACACATCCATACCTGAGGTGGGACAAGAACCCGCGATCCTTCCGTCCAAAATCACCATGGCACTACTGCCCCAATGATCTCGGCTATCAGGATCGGCAAACACCACATTATTATTATTATTATTATTATTATTATTATTATTATTATTATTTATTTATTTATTTTTTCACAGATTTCTGGTACATGTTTGAGGAATCATACAGATATTTCTATCAAAGCATGATTTCCGTAGTACATTACTTTTAACAAAAATATATTTATTTTAAGTACTAATTAGAAGATGAACATTTCTACAAATATAAATTTAAACACTTAGTTTATAAATTAAAAAGTAAATAATTCTTTAACACACATTTATTTACCCATAAATCTTCTGACTAAAGAACACGTGCTCAAGATCATAGCTTTCTGTAGATTGATGATAATGTTCGTCTCAATCCCCAGTTTTTTCAGAGAGATTATTATAATAATAATAAGTCCCCCGAAGACCAGCCCTACGTCCGAGCGATGAACACCTATGCCACGTGGGGGACGGGCAACGTTACTAATTTATAGGTAACGGCACACAGGACAATGGCAACCCATAGCTATATGGAGAGTCGAATTAACAGTCGGAAAGCCTCGGAAAATAAGCCGCTGCCAGGGGAGCGCCAGGGTACGTCCGGAGCTAGCGCTGGTCGTGACAGTTTGCAAGCCGCTAGTGGTGTTGTTGAACAGGCGGGCACACACCGGGTCACCCGATTTGATTGATTGATTGATTTTTTCGTGTTTCCGGGTGCGTCAACTGCTTTGGTCATTAGTCCCGTGAGTGTAATGCATGTTTTTTCTCGGGTGATGGCGGTGATCTTCCCCCGCTGGATGGCGAGATCCGGCGCCGACCTACCGTCGGCTAGTGAGGTTTCCATGTCACCAGGACTCTCCCACCAGCGGGGCACCGCCCCAGACGGGATAAGCTCTAAGCTCCGGGTCACCCGAAGCTACTACAGCCGATGAACGCAGCACCCAAATACAATCAGCTGCACCTGCCAACAGTGTTTCCTGGACATCGCTCGGGATCACGCAGGCAGGCCTGCCCCGACGAAGATTACATTGGACTACTGACATGAATGAAAATATTGTAAGGATATTCCAGCGCACTACCTGTTGCGAAACAGTCTACTGAGGTTACCGACAGGAATTATATTAACTTTTTATGAAACTGTACCCACACTTAACTCAAATTACAGAACAGAATGTAGCAGACCGAAGAGCATTAATTTATAAGTCTGAAAAGTACGTCTCGCGTATCAGGAATGGCATGTATATTAATTGCTGTTGTAAGATACGAGAGTTGAGTGAGGTTTTGAGTATGGTATTCAATCTCTGGTAAAAACTGTTTTTAACTTCTCTTTTTTCTGACGGTGTATAATCATTTTATTTTGTTATATCCCCAGATAATTGTTTTTTTTTTTTTATTATTATTATTATTATTATTATTATTATTATTACACCTGAAGTCATTGTGCTCTAAACATTTGTAAGTTGTAAGTACACATTAAAAAAAGACAAAGTATACATTCCATTTTCGCAGCAATCCTTCTATAATTCTACCTTTCCCTCTATTATGTTTGCTTTTTCACCTTTTTCTTTTACCATCTTAATCCGTTCTTTTACTGTAGTTCATGTCATGAGGATTCAATGCAGGTGTACCTGAACTTGGCCTTCCTTCGCTGGAGCCTCTACGAGGAAGTGAGATTTTGGTGCGGGAAGGAGAAGAAGATTTTAATCTGCAGCTGTCTTGGCACAACTACAGTTGGAGTGGGCTCTCAGATTTTGTTGCTACCAAAGCTCGGTGAGTCATTGCATTAAATATTCGACATAAATGTAATCTGTATTGTAACAAAACAGAACATTACGCTACAGTAAAGTCGATTTTATTATATCGAAAAGGCCGTTCAGCAGCTGGAATATGAAATCATTTTCCAATCCACACCTTTGCTATGCAAAATTCCGATAAACAACCCTGTCAGGAATTTGGTACGAACAAGGAAAACTGTGCGTTGCCAGGCTGTTAACCTGGGCAGGTATGCAGCTGGGCCCTCCAGATGCGGGGGGTTACTCTGTCGTCATCAGGTAGGCGGGCGAGCGTTGCAGCGCCCTACGTCACGTGGACGTGCCTGCGTGGTAGATCAACCGATCCTCGTCAATCTTCTAGACCTCCACAGTATCCTTACCAAGATGAACAGTGCGGTGAGATCGCCACGAGGGCGGAACAATTTTTACGAACAGTGAGAGGGAGATGCATAAAAAGGGGATTTAAATATTAATTAATTAGTAAGTCTTAAATAGTTATTAAATTCATGTCAACCAATGCAGTTCATCATTTACAGCCTGGTTACCTATTACTGACATGCATTCGTTCCCTCGAAACTTTGTGAGGTCAGAAGCAACGTCTCCCTACTGGTCGCTGCGCAAGCTCCATCAGCAGCTAGGAAGGTCCAAGCGACGGGTTACAGTACCCTTCTTGTAAAAAACAATAGGAACAACGAAATTTGATTCGTCAGTAAACATCACAGATTTTCAGATAATCATGGGCTTCACTTACTGCTTGGTCAACCACATATTTTTTCCTTTTATTGTTCATAAGTGATTGCATTAAGTTTGGAAAATTGACTTCCATTCCTGACGCG
The DNA here is from genome assembly GCA_964035755.1 of Teleogryllus oceanicus. Lineage (NCBI taxonomy): Eukaryota > Metazoa > Arthropoda > Insecta > Orthoptera > Gryllidae > Teleogryllus > Teleogryllus oceanicus. The sequence goes on from CAXIVR010000008.1 coordinate 19,330,889, forward strand.
ACTTGTGTTAATGTGCTGCGGTGCTTTATCACTCATCTTCCGTTCTACCTTTGAGATATTGTATTGTTTTAATTTGCTCGAAAAAAGTACTTTCGCTGAGTGACCCTGAGTGGTGTAACATAGGGCTGTCTTAATGCAAGATGTCGAACCAAACTGCTCACAGCTACTCTCTGCAGTGCCCCGTGAAACTCTACCTATTTGTTAGACTAGTCGTTCCTACAACATCACAGGCTCCTAATGTTCGCAGGTGATTTAGCTTAGTCGAACTGATGCGAAGTCGGCGGACAAAAGGAAATAGATGAGATATCTGAACGATTGCCTCGCTGAGCTTCCCGAATTGCTGAGCCGTAAAAAGCTCGCCCTCAACTTAGACAAGTGCGTAGCCATCAACTTCACTCGACAGAGGGTCGACCCCGATGAAATCGTAAGCTTGGCCGATGAAATCGTAGGCACATACCCTGACAAAAGACGGCGAAGTATCGTGGTGGGATGCTCGATAGCGGCCTCCGATGGCACGCCCACACCCAATACGTGAGGCAGAAAATAACTGCCCAACGTCCGCTACGTCCTACACTCTCCTACGCCCGCTCCTATGAACCCCGAACTCCATCCTTCCCCCAAGCGCCGCCTATTCACCGCTTGTGTGCGCTCCATTTGGACGTACGCTTGCGAGGTATTCGCCGCGGCACCTCCCACCGCCCTCCGTCTGAGTCACTCGGCGGAATACTGTGCGGCGCGTCTCGCGGCGCTCCTGCCCATCTCCCCTTCCAAAACCAACATCGCGGCGGCGATGGTGTAACGGTCAGCTTATTGGACATATACCATAGTTCGCGGATTCAAACCCGATCAAAGCCGTGGATTTTTAAGAGCGAAAAAATCTTTCGTACGCGTTCTTTCGGGAAGTAAAGCCGGCTGTCCCATGTTTACTGCACGTAAAAGATCGTCAATATTAAATGAAGCCTTTGAGCTTAATTCAAATTGCCTGTTTACTTCGCGCAGGTAATACCTGCTTTCTCCCCTAGTTGGTGAAAGCAGAGTAACGAAATTTGCATGGTCAAATGGAAGAGCAGGCCTCATGAGCTGAGTCTCGCCACGTAAAATAAGGCTTCAATTCGATTGAAAACATATCCTCGAAACACCGATGTGTTCGGAGTTTTGGGTATAAAAAAAAAAACAATTCTTGTCGGAGCTACAAAGGTGCTCAGCCACGGCGCTTGCAAGGGCGCTGGGTCCGAAAGCACGCGCATTGCGCGACACCCGCCGAGAGCGAACAGCCACACACATCGATCCCATCAACGGAAAGACCCCAACCACATCCCTTCACATTCCGCGCGCTGCTGCGCCACCACATGCTTGCTACCCTGTGTGGGCAAATAGAAGCAGCCGAACACGGATGGGAAGATCCGTGCCATCGGCCGAGGGACGCGCGGGGAACATAGTTATCGGAAATTGTCTACGAGTTTTTTAACTGCGCGCGCTCTCGATTGTTTGATTGATTTTTCGTGTTTCCGGGCGCGTCAACTGCTTCGGTCATTAGTTCCGTTAGTGTAGTGCGTGTTTTTTCTCGAGGGATGGCGGTGATCTTCCACCGCTGGGTGGTGAGGTCCGGCACCGATCTACCGTCGGCTAGCGGGGTTTCCCCCTAACCAGGACTCTCCCACCAGCGGGGCACCGCCCCAGTCGGAACAAGCTCTAAGCTCTCGACCAGTCTCCCGGAATATGTGGTAGTGTGGTGCATGTTAGTGTAAGTGTGTGGAAGAGGAGAGGATAGGACAAGGAAGAGGGAGGACAGATCGCGTGCGGTCCGTGGCCCGTTTAGTAGGGTACTGCTCCGGCATTCACCTGGCGTTGATCGGAGAAACCACGCAAAACTACTGATCAGAGCAGCCGCCCGCTAGAATTCACCTCCAGACAGCGACTGAATTCGACCTAGCTGAAAAGCTAGTGTCGAAAATCCTGCCGCCATCAGGACTCAAACCTAGGACCTCCCGGACAGAAGCGCTGCAGTGACATCAGTTGATGCACTTAGCTACCGCTACCGGTACGCGCGCTCTCGAAGCGAGGCGGAAATTCGAAATCTCTTACAAGGGGCCTTTCAATAGGATCAGGTCGAAATCTGGCCTTTTTTGTTTTATATTTTTGTTTGTGATTCTGTTGAAAGAAATTCACTTATTATATGTTCCGCGAAAAAAATAGCTACCGTCGCGCACTGTAAGTTACTGGGGAGGGGGAATTGATCAGTTTTGGCCGCTCTGTTTTCTTTAACGCCACGGCAACCCTGCTGCAGGGAATTGTTTGAATGCGGACGACTCCCTTTGTACTTTATTCCTTACAGGATCTCGACTTACAGGTATGTCTGACAGTTTGTGAGTGAAAAAAAGTGTCATTTTGAGGAATTGTATCCCGGAATAACTAAATATGTGGATTTATTTGTTTATTCGCCAGTTACTGGAGATTTGTCACACTTACTATGACAATCTATAATTTTGCGTTAATCGGCACAATTAAATCGATTATAATTAGGCCAATGAATTAAATCAATTAATTTGGAATAATTACATCAATTAAAATTTAGGAATATACAGTTCGATTATTGCAATTAATTTCATTTTAAAAATTTCCTCACAGCAAGAAGGGCTACACAAACCCCACGTGATCGACGATTTGCGTCGTGAAATGAGTAGGATATTCATTTTTTTCAGTAACTTCCAGTGCGAGACGGCAACTATTTTTTAACAATATATAGAAATACTAAATATTTATCTATAGAAAAATACGAGGCCAGATTTCGACTTGAACCTGTTGAAAGGAATTCTCAACGTTTCCTCCTCTCGTGTAACAATGGCCCATATATCACAGCGCTGCGACGGGAAGGAGTGGAAACGGTTTTTTAACGCAGATATACGGTATAAGGGGAGGAGATCCTCCTGTAGAATGTCATCTATTATCAGCTATTGCAATTAAATGACCACTCGGCGCCTGCTGGGCGTCCGCATGTGCATGAATCACGGGGCTGGCCATAAGAAGCCACGGGGCTAGCCACATTGTAGTGTCATCCAGTGTAGAATGGCCTTACCGCCTTCTAACGTCTCGGAGAGCAAATGTGTTGGGTCGACACAACATGAGTTTCTGAAGATAGAGTTCTAGCGTAATGATGTAACAAATTTCTTTTACGGCTAAATGGAAGGTTTGAAAGATAAGAAGTCTGTTATTGTTTATTACGTATTGTGTTAATTACTATTAAATCCGTTCCTGTATTAAATATTTAATTATATTCAAAATAGTATTGTACTGAAGTGTGGTGACGTGTTATGCAGTGTAGTGCAGTATATAAATATTAATTAATGTTTTAAGTTGGGTATATTTTTATTATTATTTTTAAATAATTTAAAGTTACATTGTTAAGTAATTTAAAGTTAATATTTGTAATATGTAAATTGTAGTGTTCTGCCACCACGTTGTATATACCTTCTTGCAGAATAATAAATATCTATCTAAGTCTAAACTTACAGTTTAGACCTACACTTCTTCGCTACTCCAAGCTCTCTCGCCTGCTAGGACGACTTGATGATCATTACTTGTAAATATCAGTTAATCATAACATGTCGTTAGGACTTATGTATGTAAAATTGTCATCTATTTTTTCTAATACGTCTTTATACCTGTGTATTTATTAGTGTGACTTGTAAGTTAAAATATATCTACTGAAATATTTTTTATTTTATTTTCAGGATCCAGTTTTCGCCTCCGTATATAGAATTAGTCACTACTTTTAAAAACATTACTCTTGCTGGACCTTATGTATTCGGAGGATCACTTCTTAGCTTACGAATAAACGGCAATGGAGATTCCTATCTTAATTGGGGTAAGACACCAATATTATTTTTGACAAGTTTTTGATGCAGGAAGATTTGCTATCTCCACATGCAGGAAGCTTTGCTATTGAAATGAACTATGCGGAGTTTGGGCAATTGTCACCCCAGGGAATGACGGTATATTAACGAGATCGTGAACCTTTGGTTCCCCGAGCCGATCGCACACGCCGGCCCTTGGACTGCTTTATCTCTTCGTCGCAAAAATATCTCGTTTTTCTTCCAATGATGATGCTTTCAATACTCAATACTTACCTTTCTCTTCAGCACGTTTGTCAACCCCGACCGATAGGCGAGCCCGCAAATATTGTTTGGTGTGTTGGGTATATTCAAGGGGACTCTCCTCCATTCTGTGCTTAGTCTATTGAATCGTTCCTTACCATACCATACTATACCATAGCTTGCAACGCCGATGCTCTTCTGGATTTAACCTTCACGAACCAAAAGTAATGAAATATAGCACGCAGTTCACTTATTTGTAAATGCACGCATGCTGTATGTACTAATATTTGTGAATTTCTGCATGCTAAAAGTACTAATATTATTATAATTTGTATTGTTGGAGAGTGTTTGTGTACGTATTATGTTTGAGTTGACGTGCGCGGAGAGCAAAAGAGATTTTTCTGGGCTGCGCAGGTACCCACGTGACCCATCGTCTCCGTCTGGAGGAGGAGCAGAGGAATGGAGAGGTGTACTGGCGTGCTACTGAGTTCTCATGGACCCAGGACATCTTTCACCTTCACAGCGATTTCAAGAACCTCTTCCGAGGGAACAAGCGACTAGGTAAATCAAACAACTTAACTTTATAAACACATAAGCACGCACAGTTGAGAAAAATAATTGAAAATTATAAAGTAATAAGATAATTTACTTCTTAAATATGCATTTACAATTGGAACACAATTTTAAGGAGATGAAATATGCAAGAAAAGGTGCAATTAAAATCACAAAGCTTTACAACTTTAACGGCGTTCCGGCAATAGAACTAGTAAAGTGGTACAAATACGAACACTAGATTATCCAGGAGCGTAGCAATTATACCAATAGGCTGATGTCTGGGTGATTGTGATGACCATGGAAGGTGTTGCAGTTGATTTTCAAGTTCTTCAGACCATGTGTGTCAGCTCCGTCTTTATAAAATCCAATAACGGCATCTTGAAATATTACATCCATGAGGGAGAATAAAATCTGTTCCTTTCGATGCATCCGTTATCCTAAAATATCTTAAATATACATAAAACAGTCTCAGGAACTGTGACTGGAGTGATAGCTCAGTGCATCAAGTGATGTCACTGCAGCGCCTCTGACCGGGAGGTCCTAGGTTCGAGTCCCGATGGTGGAAGGATTTTCGACACTAGCTTTTCAGCTAGGTCAAATTCAGTCGCTGTTTGGAAGATAATTCTAGCGGCCGGCTGCTCTAATCGGTAGTTTTCCGAGTTTTCTCCGATCAACATCAGGCGAATGCCGGGGTACCCTACCAAACGGGCCACGGACCGCGCGCGATTGTTCCTTCATCTTCCTTGTCCTATCTTATCCCCTTACACACACACTTACACTAACATGCACCAGAGTGGAGTGTAGGGCTGTATCGAATCTCACGATCCAACGGGCAAGAAACTTTGCCACCTCCTAAGATTAAAAAAACATGCACCACACGTATGGGACTAATTACTAGAGCATCTGACGCTCCCAGAATATCGAGATAATCAGTCCATCAGTTATCTTTGTATTGTCTCTTGTATTGCTCGTGCCAGCTAGGTGCCGTATATTTTATAATCTGTTGTTGCAGGGATTTACGCCAACCAGTTCCTGAACCGCAACTGGAGGGCCTCCTATGCCTTGTATGGGCCCATAGCGAATCGCGCATGGTCCGGCGCCATCAAGACCCTGGTGGTGGACCCGTTCCTCGCACGGGTGCCTGTCAGCAAGATGTTCGCGCCCTGACCGCCACTGGACCTTGCTAGTCAACGCCCAAGCCAACGCCCACACCCACGCCAATGCCAACGCCTACGCAAACGCCCACACCAACGACCCTGCCAACCACCACGCCCACGCCAACCACCACGCCTACGCCAACATCCACACTAACGACCACACCAACGCCCACGCCCACGCCAACGCCCACGCCAACGCCCAGCAAATGCCAACGCCTACGCAAACGCCCACCCCAACGACCACGCCCACGCCAACATCACACCAACGCCCAGACCATCGCCCATGCCCACGCCCACGCCCACGCCAACGCTCACGCAAATGCCAACGCCTACGCGAACGCCCATACGCGAACGACCACGCCAACCACCACGCCTACACCAACATCCACACCAACACCCACACCCACGCCCACACCCACGCCAACGCTATGCCCACGCCAACGCCAGCGCCCACACCAACGCCCACGCTCACGAAGAGAGCAGTTCGAATATAGATGTTTAAAACACGTATGGTTTGCCCAATTGAAAGAGTGACTGGCGTGGGTTTGACAAATGAGGAGCGCGGGATTTAAATAACGGTATTTGTCTTTTTGGACGCAATCTCGTCCTGATAGCAACGCGACCGCTTATTCGTTTCTAAAATTTAGTGAAACCGCTCGGAAGTGAGCGCATATTGCAAAATGGCACGTCATCACATGCAATGTATGTGCCATCTGTTGGCCTCTTATCGATGCTTTTTACTCGTTTCAATGAACTTTAGCTTCGTGATTAGTTTTCACAAGATATTTGTTCTAACTAATATCATTCAGTGTGAACAACTTACTTCGCAATATTGATGTATGATTGAGTTAGAGTCTCGTCGTCAATGTTTATTCAGTAACGCGTCTAGATGTCTCTCGTCAATGTTTATTCAGTAACGCGAGAGTACGCTATAAACAGACCATTCGCAATGCAGCTCGACGAAGAAGTTTTCAGTTCTTAGCATACCATGAAAAATATTGAAATGAGTGACAAAGGATTACTTCAAAATCATCACTAGGAAAACACAAGACATTTTGACTTGCTAGAATATGGCATCTTTGAATTACTTGAAAATGTCTAACGCGTGGATCGCACAGACATATTGCGTGTATAGTAACTACAAGGCCATCAGGGTGACACCGAATGCTAGGCACAGATGCCAACGTTTCGGGCGCCATTTTGCGACTTCCCACAGAGCGAAATGGCGGAACGGCCTTGGACAAAAAGTTGGAACCTGTGCTTAAGACGCGGCGTCTTAGCCTAGTTGTAACTGACTCCGGCCGCGAAAAGCCTATGCCCTCAAATTGCGTGTATTCCTGGATTAAGCAATCACTGTTTGTTCCAGAGAGAAAGTGGAAGTTTGATTGGTACTTTCAGAAATTACAAAACTTTTATTGAAAATATGTATTTGTTAAAATTAGGAAAATATTGCGTAAAAATATTATGAAGAATTCTTATATTTAAGAAGTAATGTTACAATGTAAAAACAAAAAATTGTATCAAGTTTTTTATTGGATCGTAAATTTCGAGTTCAAGTTAACAATATGTTTTCTACTGAATACAATATCCAGGCTGGAGTACCTCAATGTTCTCCTCTATCTCCTATTCTTTTTAATATTTACATTTCAGACATCCTTCATTTAATTAATTCAGAAATAGCATTCTTTGCAGATGACACATCTTTATTTACTTCCCATTCAGACATTATAACAGGACGCGATAATTTACCAGATGACTTAAATATTCTTGTTACTTGGTATAACAATTGGCAAATAAAGATAATCAAAAGTAACAAGCAAAAATATTTTCTTTAAAACGAATCTCTCCTACTTACCCTCTTATTATTAATTATGAAGCAATTCCGTGGATTCCTTTTAATATTTCAATTACATATCTCGGATTACAACTAGATACTAAATTAACATGTAAAACACATACTTTATCTATAATAAATAAAACTAATCTTAAGCTTTTAAAATTATATCCACTTCTGAATAAAAATTCGCACCTCTCTGTAGATTCTGCATTAACTATATTTAAATATTTAATTCGCCCTTCGTTAACTTATGCATGCCCCATTTGGGGTGGTGCAGCAAAAACTCATATTAAAAAATTAGAAGTTATACAAAATAATTATTTAAGGAAAGCATTAATAGCACCCTGGTTCATAACAAACGATCAAATATTACGTGAACTCGATATTCTTTCCATAAAATCCTGAATCCTTCGTCTCTCAGATACATTTTATGCTTCTCTTTCTTCTTCTCCTGCTTATACATCTTTTCAATTAGGAAAAACAGTTAATCCATTCCCGCGAATTAAATCACGTTATCCCAAAGTTTTTACATCCTCCTTAGTTGTCTCTTCTCACAGTTTCTATCATTTATTGTAAAAATTTTCATGAATCATGTATTATTTATAAACATAGTTTCTTTTTAAGATCATTATCACTCTCAAAAATTTTTAAAAAAAGTCTACATATCAGTAATTTGTTTAGAGGTTGCTATTTAGTTTCTCCTCATATTCTGTATGATGTTAATGTAATTTTTCATACCCTTGAAAGACAATTTTTTGTCGAACAAGGATCACTAAATATTATTAAAAAAATGTAAAAACTACTTTTTCCTACGACCATATAATCAAATCTGGGTTTCCACGTGCTGCTACGTGTGCGTGAAGTTAGTGTTTTCTTAAAACATCTGAAAAACGTGTGGTCACCGTGCGTAAAAGACGTTTTTCATGGTGCCGTCAGTCTATGAAAGTCTTTTACGCACTGTAGGTAAATTATAAGAGAAGTAAGAAAATAAAACACACGTTAAAGGCAAAACAACATTAATTTAACTATTATTAAACACTTTCCAATAGCTAGTAACTTATAATTAACTGAGTAACATATAATGAGTAGGTAACTATTAACACGTAATATGTTATGAAACTCTTGTACATGAACACCAATTTCTCAACTGATGGAAAGTTATTTTCGTAAATACGAATGACGGGTAATAAACATTAGACTAGCGTACCCGTGCGAGAACTCTCACATCTCACAAAAAAACTACTCTCTTCTTTATCCTGCCATTTACATATTAAGAGGGTAAGTTGTTAACTTATTTGTTTAAAATGTATAAAGTTAATTTTCAATGTACTTATAGAATATCAAATAAAAATAAAAAAATTGATATTTGAAACATTTTGAATAATGGATTTTTCAGCTATTGACAGATTTTCTTTGAAGAATTTACAGCAATTCCTTTTATTTATTTATTTATTTATTTTACGTCAAAAAAACAGTTAAAAACTGCGTATGACGTGCTATGGGGAAAAGTGAATTGTGTGCACATTTTCAAAATTCTGTGATCCCTACACTAAGTCATATACTACTTAAATTTTGAATTTTTGAAAGGGAGAAAAAACAAAACTCCCATGTAGTAAAATCTATTTTCAAGGATAAATAAGCAATAAATTTTGGCTCATTACTTCCTGCCGCGACAACATGGAAACGATAATTTGAATAATTGTATTTCCCACAGAATTCTAGAAGACGTGCACAGGAAATGAAGTTACATTTATGTCCAGAAGCAAAACAAGGGGCCATCTCAGCATTTGCTCAATGGATCAGGGAAACTGGACGAAAAACCTGATCGAGATGGGGGTCATTGACCCGGAAGCTGTAGTACAATAGTTGTTACAGGTTGTTTATACTCATTTACACAGTTCAAATGGTAAATAAAGCATTATGAATCATTGTTAAAATGAATGTTACTTTTCTTGTGATGCTCAGTATAGTCTCTAATTGTATAGAAACAGTTATGCAGCAGAAACGATTTCACTTGGGATATAAACTTTTCTATTGAATTTAATCGTTTAATGTCATCTGGCAAAGTGTTGTAAAATAATGTACATGTATTGTATGGTATTGTCCTTAAAGACATTTGAAGTAATTTGACAACCTTGCTTAACTTTTAGCTTTTTGCTTTCCTTGACAGTCACAAAATATTTGAAAAGCTTTTTACTGTTAAGAAAGCTACGTAAAGTTGTTCATGCAAAAATAAAGGATCAGGCAATACTTCGCATTACTTAACTTTATTACCGAACTGAGAGGTATACCTGTGCAATTTAATCGCCTAGGATATCAAGTAATTAGTTTAATTTCGCATATAGTTGCAGATTCTGCACGTTTCTGCACACGTGAGCTAGGATGGAGAGGCGCCAAATTAGTACAATTTAATAGAATGTCCAAGAGACTCTCGTCCTATACATTCTGGTCCGATGAACATTTTTTCAGGTCATACAAAATTCCAATTTTAAGGCCCTAGAACACTTTGTTTAGGAGTCATTTAACTTAATAGATTTTAACAATGCTGCCCAAGGTTGCGGATTTCATTTGAAGTAAATATTTAGATTTTTTTCAACACATTCTTCATATTTTAAACTCAAAGTGCAATTCCCCACGTCTTCATGAAGTTCTCTTTCTTTAGAGACATTATTTATAAAACTTTGTTGCGTGTGAAAGTCGCAAAACTCATCTGTACTACTGAAAGGGAATATATAGAAGGGGAATTTATATAATATAAACAATAAAATATAAGGTGAAGTAGTAGCTTCTAGACTATCGTATGCTGTGCCAACTATAATTCCAATTTTGTTGTCTAAGAAAGCTATGATGTAAATTCCATCTAACATTAATGATAGTATGTAATCTAATTCCTGCAATGTTTGGAATTTCTGCTTAGCACACTTCAAAATAGTCTCATCTGCTTGCTCGTTATTGTTCGTAGTTGTGGAGAGACAACATATCTCCATTTCCTCAAAAACTTGTGTGAATTAAGAGTAATAGAAAACACAATACTGCAGTAAGTAGACAAATCAGCACACTGCAATACTGCAGTATCTGTAACACTGTTGTTCAGTGATTAATAAGTCGTTCTGTTTAATAATAAATTTAACTTGCTTGTACATATCATCTAAATCGTTTACTAATCTGCTCAAAATAGCATTTGCAGCAGTGAATGTACTACGAGAATAGTTCTCCTATAGCTGAACCGCTCGCAAAAAAACCATCATGGCGGACGTACCTTTGGTAAAGTCTCGGAGGCTGCCCCCACCCTGCGGCATCTGAGATTTCCCTTCTCGGCGAGAAGGGAAGCACGTAGGCGACAAGGAGAGGCGACTGCGAGACGCAGCGATCGCGCTGACCGCCACTCGTCATCACTGCCCCTGTCCTCAGAAGAAGAACTCGCACTTCCAGGAGTGTCCAAAGAAATGACGGATTCATAGATGTCTGCATTACATTATCGGAATTATTATGTTGCCTCTATTCCTTACACATGCTCGCAGGATTTCTTCCATTGTTCAGCACCGTATTGTGCAAACGCTTCTCTGCAAAACATTTCCTTTCCTTTTATGGACGCACCAATAGTTTCTGCTGCCTCGCGCCCTTTTATAAGTCCCCAAACAAGTGCTATTGGATTTAGATCTGGATGGTACGGTGGAAGACGGAGAGGAATGTGGCCTTGTTCAATGATTATTTCATCAACGACCTATCGTTTTTTCAGTGGTTATACATTCAATTATTTGTAATAATTGGGTTTTTGTGAATAACAGCAGTTACTGTGTAAAGCACACTGTCACTGCTCACTAGCCACGGTTAAACAGGGACTATAGAACGAAACTCTTCTTCAATACACGGCTTATTTTCTGTTGATCATTTGGACAACCCCTACTGTAGAAACACGTAAGCTGCCTTCCGTCTGATCCTTCTCACTCATGAGTTTGTTTTCACCAAACTCGCAGTGTTGAATTACCGCGCGACCCACGAGAGAAAGACAGAGGGAGGGCTATGTTGTGACAAAGAGCGCAGGCAGGCAGGGAAATATTAGGACCTTTGGAGGGAGAAGCCACGTTCGGGCATTCGCAGTGGAAGGTTTTTTTGAGAGTGGTAGAGCAATAGTTTTCTTTCAAATGCTTTAACTTTTCCAAGATATTCCTATAATTTAACTTGTATGAAATTATTAATCTCTCTCGGGAAAGTATTATTTCCCAGCTCTTTGAATGCAATATCATGACTGAGCACGCTGACTTGAAAATTTCACCAAATCATTGCTGATAAAGAAAATACTAACACAGGTAAAACACAAATCAAACCAAACAAGACGCAATCTTCTCTCTTAACTGTACACAATCGTTCATTATTTTCTCTTTGACGAAGAATATCAATGATGATGCAAATAAATATCGTCAGTCTGCGCAAAACACGTTGTTTTATGTGTTGTTTCTGCGTATAAACGCAGAAATCATAAATATTTGATGGAGGAATATAAGGCTTCTAAGTATGACGTCATAAAGGTGGCAACCAGCACCAAGGGCAAAAATATAGGTGGCATTGGTAGTATCGAAAAGCGCTTAACCGGCAAAGATTTAATAGTATGTCCAAGTCTCGTCCTAGATTACGATGTGATAAACGTTTCTTTGAGGCCTGTGGCCTGAGAATTTTAGGTTTTAGGGCTCTACAACGACTCTTTAGAGACTATTTATAAAGATCGGTTGTCTGATGTCACAAAATTATGATTGTGTATTAAAAACAACAACAAATGAATACAGAAAAATGGCGTTATGACATCATATACACTTCTCTAAGCACTACAACTACCAAAAGTTAAAAAAGATTGAGACGGTTTTTGAGAAATTCTTGTGTTTGATTTTCTTGTTTTTGTAAATCCTACGAGTAGTTTAGGGGCTAGTGTTGGGCACAGTCGGACATACGGAAAGCCGGACGCACGGACGTTTAAAAAAAAGACTTTTTGAGATCAGGGGATCAGAAACATATTTCTGTTGAAGTCCCGAAATTGATTGTCCGTAGCATTACATAACTTTCTCTATATTTGTTACTTCTTCTTCTTTCTAGGGTTTTTCTCCAGCCGACAGCCGGTTACGTCCCGATGGGACGCAACCCTTTACGTCCCGATGGGACGCATATTCGACCATACACTAGACATCAACACACTTGCGGGCTCCTCTGATCTGGGGTCAGCAGATCGCGAGGCCCTCCGCGACAACACACACAAAGTCAAGGGACAAACAACCATGCCCAAGGCGGGACTCGAATCCGCGACCCTTCGGACCGAAGCACTGAGTCGGTACTCGCTCTTAGCCACCTCGGCCATCCAGGTCGGCTATTTGTTACTTACTGTCTCTATTCTTTGTATTTTTGTTAGCATTCAAGAAAGTAAAAACAGGAAGGAACTGATAACAGTCGTATGTTCGAAACGTATCAAGCTGCTGATTGCTGAGTCGAGCAACAGCTCAAAAGACAATATTTGTAGGAGTAATTTAGAAAAATCAAACAATTCCACGAAAACAACGTAAATTGAGGTCAGCAATAAATTGAGTATTCTATAATCGAGGTGAACGAGTTTCACAGTCTTCGTCTAAAAGAAGTTGAGACATTTTCGACTCATACTCTCTTCACTACGCGATATTATCTGGGGAAAAAGGAAATGCGCCTGTCATTCTGCGTTACATGAGAATGCTTGTTCCCATCTGTATCCATTTCATTACTCAAGTGTGTAGTTACGTCGGTTTATTAAAATAAGCCCCTCCATGCCCACACACCGTAAATTCCATTTTTAAAATTCAAATACTCGCCGCCTTCTGAGATTCATTACGCAACGTTTTAATACATTCCACGTCTCTCTCTCTCTCTCTCACTCTCTCTCTCTCTCTCTCTTTATATATATATATATATATATATATATATATATATATATATATATATGCAGGTATCGAATATTCCAAGTTTAATCAAGAATATCTGGTAAACTATCTTGTATCACATGTAGCTATATGCAGTATTATTATCGGATTCACTTAACGGCCATGACAAGGTCGCGGGCAAGGTAACAGCTTACTGGAACTTGCGGACACTGCGTCCAGAGAAATTGGCGCGAGTTTTAAAAGTAAGGGTTGCACAAATTGCTCGGAAGTAGTAGATATTTTGACGTTCACATTTATATTATTGTTGTTTTTGACCGTTGTTTCAAGACTAATATGATCCTATATTGTTAGAGAAATGTTAATCTCTCGCTTTTTTAAATTTATTATTATTATTATTATTATTATTACTTTTCATCTTTCAACTATTAATAGTTAAACTAATGGGAAGGGATTCTGAAACTCAAAAAAGCGTGCGCAGATGATTTTCTCCCACATACGTCACATACAGTTTCTGACTGTTTTGACTAAATAAAAGAAACTTGTGAGTACTGATAGCTAGCGATTATCTTCTGATTCACTCTCCATGCAACTTTTGACATTCTCAATTGTGTTGCGCGAGTTGTAAGAGCTATGAGTGAGCGAGATATTAGATAGAGGATTTCAGAAGTAGATATTTATTTTATATATTTTCCAAAAGTTATCTGTAAGTATTTAGAAGTGTTCTAGTCATAATAATGATGTGAAATTACAAAGGTTTAATATAGTAGTTATTCCAAAGAAGATATAATTTAGATGAATATGCAAAAATATTGTTTTTCCAATTTTATATTGCAAAATATTTGCGAAATTTACACAAATGTTCTTGAAAAATATAATAAGATAATAAACAATACAATAATAATGCAAATACCATTTTGAACTCAATATAACAGATTTTTTGTAACAATATTTTGTGGGGGTCACTTGGGTCCACACTAACGGCGATGTTCAATATCGTGCTTGGTTATGTGAAGGTTAAATATTATAAACTAATCTTTTTTGCTTTATACTTCTAATAAAAAATTTCCTGAATTGAGAATTTGAAATCTGAGTGCTGTATTATATTTCATTTTAATGAATCATTTCTTTGCTTTAAAGTAAAAATGATAACTGAATTTGCAATAATAACTGTCAAGTAACTTTTCCCAAAGATTGTCATAGCCCAGGTATCCAGTGCCATACCACTACTCCCGACCGGGAGCGGTAGGTCAGTGCATCAACTAATGTCACTGCAGCGCCTCTGACCAGCAGGTCCTAGGTTCGAATCCTGAAGGCGGCAGAATTTTCGACACTAGCTTTTCAGCTAGGTCGAATTCAGTCGCTGTTTGGAGGAGAATTCTAGCGACCGGCTGCTCTGATCGTTAGTTTTCCGTGGTTTCTCCGATCAACACCAGGCAAATGCCGGAGCAGTACCCTACCAAACGGGCCACGGACCGCGCGCGATCTTTCCTTCCTCTTCCTTGCCCTATCCTCTCCCCTTACACACACGATTACACGAATATGCAATACACTACTACATATTCCGGGAGACCAGTCGGGAGCTTAGAGCTTGCCCGGCTGGGGCGGTGTCCCGTTGGTGGGAGAGTCCTGGTTAGGGGGAAACCCCACTAGCCGACGGTAGGTCGGCGCCGGATCTCGCCATCCAGCTGGGAGAGATCACCGCTATCTCCCGAGAAAAACATGCACTACACTAACGGGACTAATGACCGAAGCAGTTGACGCGCCCGGAAACACGAAAAAATCAATCAATCAATCAATCTCGCCACTTCTCGGTTGCAACTAGTACTTCTGCGTTGCCGTCGCCTTCGATTCCCTCGTTACCAGACGACGGTTGGAAACTGCATGTTCTGGAGATTGATGTACAACCGTGGTAGTGAAGGTAATGTGCTAATTGTAGGCCGTGATCCGGCGGGTTTTGACGGCGCGAATTTTGCTTAATATGACTGCCAGCAATGTCTTCAACACATTTTACTTGGGCTCAGGTCCTACGCTTCTTCGTTCCGTCGCCTCTGTCCGATCAAATCACAGTCCAATTCTATTTGACCACTAAAGAAGCGGCCTCGCTTACACCCTCGTTTCCTGTTTCTAGCACGAAGGCTTCTCTGACCACGTCGGAAACTGTATTTCGTTCCAGGATTCTTTCCTTGGTGAAACGACTTGAAACGGCTGGATAGAATGGTTCGTGCCACGTCGAAATAAACCATTAATCACGCTTCAAAAATTACTCCGATTCATCCCACAGCAGAATTCTCAACAGTTCTTCAGATAAACTAACAGATTTCTCAACCGCTCTTCTTCAGAGATTCCAACCGACTTGTCTCTTTCGGAAATTTTAACCGACTGCCGTCTTTCAACGGAAAAATATTTTGGCCGTTCTTTCCCTCACTTTTGCCTCCGGAGCCAATGGCGAGCGCCTCATTCAACTTGGCGGATCGCCTGAATCAACGTTTCAATTCGCCGTCTCGGGTTCTTGATGCTTGGGCAGAGCATATATTTGACTTCGGCTTAATATATATAACAATTAAAAGAAGATTTAAAAAAACATTAAAAGGAAGAAATTAAAAATAATAGTAATAATAAAATATTAATATTTTTCTTAGTTTAAAAGAGAGAAAATAAAAAGAAATAAAATAAAATAAATGAATTAAAAAATACACTAACATGGGTACTAAATTTAAATTCACTGTGAGCTAGGCTCTTGGATCCTACTAACTAATGGTCTGGTTTTTAAAGTCTGCCAGCTCGACTTGCGCTGATTTTTGTTGAGTGTTAATAACACTTTCGCACACGTAGCTGGTTTCTCACGCACTGGTTACAATTTTCGTTCTTCAACAGCACTACTCATCACTCGGAGGGGCACACGCAATGTCCTTCCATCAAAGACACTACCGCATTAAATTTTGTATTTTCTTTTATATGAGCATCGCAATTATCGATTAGGTTTGAGGGCACTTTTCACCGACTTATTCGGCTATACCCTTTATATATTGTGTCATGACTTTTTCAGATAAACGAACGAGTCAAATATCCATTCTTATGTAACAAGTTGAGTTTAAAAATAACATATTGATGAGAACGTTTCTTTTCAACGCACGTGACCGAACATTACACGCGTAACAGAAAGCTGCATCATAGCTGCAATGACCTGCTGTACCGCCCCTGTAAGGTCTTGCGTTGGTGTCGAGTTCCTTTTCAAGGATAGCTTTTTTCAGACAATTTGTTGCGTATATCTTCAGTAGAAGCAATAACGCGTAGCTTCCCACATGAGACGGAAAATTTGTGCGCTTCGTAACCACCTACACACTGGTGTGTTACGGAAATAAAATTTTGATGTCTTTCGAAGTCATTCAGGAAAATATATTTGCCAAATTAATCAAATTTAATTTTACTTGGTAAATTGTATGAAAATATTTTTTGTCGAGTACGACGAATGTTTGCCTTTTTCAAATATTTAATTCATGTTCAGGAAAATTTTAGAGGAAAGAGGAAAAATATAATGTTTGGATATTGAAATGAAATGTTAACTGGCTTGAAATAATATACAATGCACTACCTGTATAAATAGGAGCTAATTCCTAGCGTCGTTGTTTGACATTATCGAACTTCTGGTCCGCACCCAGGAATGACACTTTTGAAGATGTTAGAAACAATCCATCGGCCGATATCGTGAAGATATTTATTTCTCAGTGCTTCAAAATGGGTGATAGCAGAATATTTTTAACTCAATTTTGAATTCATGAAAAACAATTATTAACAAGACACAGAGCAGATCGAATCAACAAGAAACATTGTCTTAGAAGGAGAAAATTAATGGTGAGGTCTTTATTTTAAACTTTAATACCCTTTTTGATATCAACTGCAAGTGCTAAATTGTTCTGTGCTTTTAATTTGGATGTCCTGAGAAAGTGGATGTCCACTAGAAATGTTTATGCCACAAAAATATAAAGATGTGAACTTCCTTTTATTCATTGAAGGTGGAGAGAAAAGATGAGCTTCATAGGTTCGTATCATATTGGCTTCCTAGATTTTACTGAACATCATAGATTAATTAAAAAGCTGAAGGAGCAATAAAATATAAATATAAACCTCAGCTTCCACTGGGATAATTTCTTTCGATAATAGTAATGTCGATGACAATAAAGTAGGTCTGTAAAATGATGTTACTTGACAACTGTTTGAAGGAAACTGAAGGACAAGAAGGTAACGACAGTCCTCGGTCACGAATTTAACTCTCTTTGTGAGGGGAGTGAAATCGAGTGCTGCATCTTTGATGACTCTCAAGATACAACCAAAATATAAAGATTCCCTCTTATCAAAAATGTCTTTCAAAGTAGATAACAAAGACCAACAGTTTCCAAATTAAATTAAGTATCTATAAGTCATAAGTACGTAAGCGTAGTTGAAATGAACATGTTTGTATGAAATTAAAGGAAATATTAGATTCAACTGATTCCTGGTAAGTAAAATGTGTGTGGAGTTACGAAATAAACGATAACGTTACTACAAAATACTGAATTCCTTTCTGGGACTTTTTCACTAGCTGCCTCTATGTAGCATACGGGACTGTGTGCGAAGCGAGCAAGTATTTTTCTCAGGGTATCTCTTTCATTTCACACTAGAGAAAGAACCACACTGGATATGCGCTGAACTGGTATGTCAAACTTAAGGGGATTTTATTAATATAAAAGTAACTGATGAAGAAATTCAGTCCATTGGAGGTGACTGTAAATTCGAACACTGCTTTTGATTTTAACCATTTGCCACAGGTTGACTAAAGCTGATTTGAATTATTAACTGATCAGGCCAATTTGTACTCTGTTCTCAAATTGTCTGCCATTGACGCATTTAAGTTCAATCCTAGATTGCAAAACATAACAAGGAGCAAGGAGCCAGGAGTAAGATTCTTGACACTACCACGGAACTGGAAATCCATCCATGAATTTCTGTATTCTCAGTTGGAGATACTTTTATGCCATCAGCTGAGAGTACGATATAAGACATATTAACTAATTCAATCTAGAATACAAGAGACCGTAAGATCAGGAACAGTTCCTTGAAGTCTGGTTCGCTTTGAAATTGGTCCAGGAAGTCACTCACGCTTTTAGACATCTAACACGAATTGTCGAGATTGTATTTCAAAACATGGTTTTTGATAAAAAAATCCTGAACATTTTTAAGCTTAATAGAGTATATTGAAGTAGTGTATTAACCGAGTTGGTTCAACATAATCATTAGGTATTCACGGATTGAAGGAACCATGGTTCTCATCTCATGTTTTGAATCAATATTCAATTGATTCAAACCATGGCGTGAGAACCATGATTCCTTCTAGTCCTTGACACCAATAGAAAATTGTGGTGGATGTTGTTTAATCAGCTAGAAAGTTTTCGTCTTTGGGTGCTTTTAGTGAAATGATGATTCAAACCCTCTTCCGTTTTGATGCCCTAAAAAGTTCAAAATAACAAAAGAGGGGGAAATATCAGGAAACTAAAACAGCTCTCTGAAATGAAATTAATCATACATTTCAATCCAAAGGCTTCTTCTCTTAGCACTTAATAAATCAGATATCGATAAGAGTCTCATTTGACTTGTAGTTTTAAGATGTTTACTGATGAAAATGAGTAAAAGACTTCGTTTTGTATGCTTTTTATACGAAAGAAATGTGTGACACATCGATTCTATGATATTTATATCAACAGTAGAACCAAGCTCATTCTAGGTACAAGATACACATGTCCTAAGTAAACGTTTTGCTGTATACACCTGGTGTCCCACCAACTATAGATCACCCCCACGACTTCTAAACAGTTCAGGATATCGAAATTCAGTTTCTCTGAACAATGCACAATCATGGGGCAAGTAACATGCCATAGAGAAATTGTCTATAACATTTTTAGTTTTCGAGAAATTTAATCATATTTGATTTTTTAAATATAACAATATATTTTTCTCACCAGCAATGGACAGATCATGAAAATAGGAGTAAAATGTTGTATCACATGATAGAATTTTATAGTAGTTTGAGTATAAAATTAGATTTTCTGGCATGAGATTTTCAAGTAAATGGGGAACCTTTGCAACAGTCGCCGTTGGGGGAAGGTGGCCTTCGCGGCGTCGATACTGTTTTGTGAAGAGAGGAATGTGAGAGGGGTGGCCGTGCAGGATGAAGGCGTAACTGCAGCAATTCATGGTCTTGACACAAAAAACATGAAAAAACATCAATTTTAACGATCAGAATGAAAGATTTTGTCCTATTTGTTAATCTGAATTGAACATTTCTTCTTCTGAAATTCCAAATCAACGATAATCGAAAAGAACGAAATAAAAATATATTGTAGCGAAAACGATAATAATAAAGGTAATTTTCAAACTTCCGAAAATCGAGCTCACTGTAGAAATAAGCCATCATTTTAAAACATGGAAAGCGAATGTCTGCTTAAAGATTTTCATTGTAATATCTCGATTAATTCATCAAATAATAGATAGATAGACATTTTCTCGTATTATTTACTGTTAATAACCTTCCTATTTAAACACGTACCAAAAGAACAAATGAATAAAAATTTTGAAATACTCTTGACAGTTCTACCAGTGTAAATTTACCAAACGTTAACCAAAATGCATATCTGCAGTTGCGACTGCTGATACTGATTAGAGAGTTTCTCACTTCATAGCGCAAGCACTGCCACAAACTTGAAAATCAACGGCAGAAGACGGAAGTGCACCGTTTTCTTTTCCATTTATGAACAGCAGTAATCGTATGGTTGCAAAGTGGACGAGTGATCATTTTATTTAAAAATAAAATCTAACAACGAAGAGACGGCAGGTGGATTCTTGTTCAGTTTGAAACTGATATTTATTATTATCATCTTACTTACGCTACCAATTTTTTTATATCTTTTATTCTTTGGAACGATCAATGCTTTGAAATTTCAGTAGAAGACCAGTTAAATTCAGATAAATAAATGAAAAAAATCTCCCATTCTGATCGTTAAAACTGATATTTTTTAGTGTGACATCTGTGTCAACACTAAGGATTCCTGTAGTTATGCCTTTTACCCCCACTGCCAACCCTCTCAGTCTCTTCACTCCATGCTGCAAGTCTTGATGCTAGGCCACCTTCCCCGAAGGCGACAGTTGCAAGGGCGGCTACACGATTGCCGTTTCATTAAAAATCACAAGCCAGAAAGTCTAATTTTATACTCAAGTTACCGGGAGCGGTAGCTCAGTGAATCAACTGATGTCACTGCAGCGCCTCTCACCGGGAGGTCGTAGGTTACCAGGCAGAATTTTCGACACTAACTTTTCAGCTAGGTCGAATTCAGTCGCTGTCTGGAGGATTATAGCGGCCGGCTGCTCTGATCGGTACTTTTCCGTGGTTTCTTCGCTCAACACCAGGCGAAAGCCGGAGCAGAACCTTACCAAACGGGCCACGGACCGCGCGCGATCTGTCCTTCCTCTTCCTTATCCTATCCTCTCCCCTTACACACACACACTTACACTAACATGCACTACACTACCACATATTCCAGGAGACCGGTCGGGAGCTTAGAGCTTGTCCCGGCTGGGGCGGTGCCTCGCTGGTGGGAGAGTCTTGGTTAGGGCGAAACCCCACTAGCCGACGGTAGGTCGGCGCCGGATCTCGCCATCCAGCGGGGGAAGATCACCGCCAGCTCCCGCGAAAAAACATGCACTACACTAACGGGACTAATGACCAACGCAGTTGACGCGCCCGGAAACACGAAAAATCTGTCAATCAATACTCAAGTTACTATCAAAATATTGGTATATTTGCTGTTAATAACCTTCATCACCAACACTTCATCACATGGACAGACACCACAATCATTTTAATCATTGCTGCAGTTCTTTCAAATATTTTCAATTACCTGCAGGCAAATAATCATCCAACATAATTTTTAACAAACTGGTTAAAGTTGCTTTAAACAAAATAAAATTCCCGGACATTCCCAAAAAACACCAGTATAAACCAATTGATCGATAATGAGACTTTATTTTCTCACTACGGAGTATAGGGAAAGTTATGTAATGCTGCGCGAAAAGCGGCAAATTTTCGGCAGAGAAAACTCTTTATTAGAAAAGGCTCTGGTAACACAAAAGTGAGTAAATCCAGTTCCTAAATTTTAAAAAAATCGTCTGACACGTGGAGTAGCCAGACACCATGGTTTGTAGGTACTGAAAAAACATGACGACAAAACGTCTTCCCGTCTGTCTGTCCATCCATTTGTGAACAACGCCAGTGTTTAGCTCAGTTCAGTAAAATTGATATTCCCCTGGCTGATCTGGCTGCTGTCGCGGCCCCTTCAATTTAAAATCGATATTTTAATTTTGTGGAGTACTTTACATGAAGCCCCTGGGACATTTTCATAATAAGACACAATCGTTTTTAATTAAATTTTGTTAGATAGTGTGAAGGACGTTAAATTGATTGATTGATTTTTTCGTGTTCGTCAACTGCTTTGGTCATTAGTCCCGTTAGTGTAGTGCATTTTTTCTTGGGGGACGGCGATGATCATCCCCCGCTGGATGGCAAGATCCGGCGCCGTCCTACCGTCGTCTAGTGGGGTTTCCTCCTAACCAGGACTCTCCCACCAGCGGGGCACCGCTCCATTCCGGACAAGCTCTAAACTCCCGACCGGTCTCCCGGAATATGTGATAGTGTGGTGCATGTTAGTGTGTGTGCGTAAGGGAAGAGGATAGGGCAAGGAAGAGGAAGGACAGATCGCGCGCGGTCCGTGGCCCGTTTGGTATGGTACTGCTCGGGCATTCGCCTGGTGTTGATCGGATAAACCACGGAAAACTACCGATCAGAGCAGCCGGCCGCTAGAATTCTCCTCCAGACAGCGACTGAATTCGACCTAGCTGAAAAGCCAGTGTCGAAAATCCTGCCGCCGTCAGGACTCGAACCTAGGACCTCCCGGTTAAAGGTGCTACAGTGACATCAGTTGACGCACTGAGTTCCCGCTCCAGGTAAGGACGTTAAAGTAAATGGTGCAGGTCTCATGTTCGTTGTACAATTTAATTTTTCGAAAATTACAAAATTCAAATTTTTTGGAAGTCTTTCTAAGCCTAAAATGTAAAAAGAAAGACATTTTTCCTTAATGAAGTATGTTGCTAAAAGATACATTTGAAATAAGGTCATGTACAATTTTACGAATATTTGAGTACTTTGGCATAATTTTGTATGAAAATGCGGGCGAGAATGTACGTGCTGTTTTAGCAATGGTTTTCTTTAAATATTTTCCATGTAATAAACCACCCTATTTCAGCAGTTACGCTTCGCTCGTGACAGTACGTCCGTGTTCATTAGTGAAAGAGGAACGGCATGTGCGTCAGTCGCCGAGGAAACATTACCGAGTCCAAACATTGTCATGCTTGTTTCTTATTAGAGTAACCAACAAAGGAAACATACCTTTTCTGCATCTCTTCGTTCAAATAAAATATGAGGTGTACTGAGTAATTATCACTTAATAGTGAACATAAAAATTAGTAATTTAATGTAAATTAGTAATGTTAAAGACTAAATAATAATACCCTGGTGTTTAAAGTTCTCACTATTGCGAAAGGATAGCGCGAACCCCTCCCACTTTCGCATTGTTTGTGTTGTATATCTTTACATTCGTACCACTGGTATTTGTGACGTCAAAAAGTGTCTTAATTAGTCTCTTCTTCACACTATCAAATACTCGTTATTTAAACATGTCATTAGAATTACTCACATCTGCGTAACTGGATATTTTTTCTCAAGTCGTTAGAGAAAAAGTGTGCAAGTTTTTTTTATGTACAGGGGCTGCAATACTGGCATAATTCGAAAACTATGAATTGTGAGTTCTGAATTTTACATAACATTTTATAATTATTGATATTATCAGAACTTGAATTATACTATTGCTCACGTTACTCCATAATTCGTTACTTACACTGGTGAATATTATTTTTTGAGGAACACTTCTCCTGTGACAGAGACGTCTTCAAACCCGAATATTTTTGTTCTTTTTGATGGAATAGAAACTTTTAACTCAGATGATGTGGTTTTATTAAGAACATATTTCAGGAAATGATATGTTACTAGCTGACCCAGTGTGATTACATCGCACAGAAGAAGAGCTGTAGAAATGTTACCACAGAAAATGCTGCATTTCCATGAATATTCACATGTTTTATGTTTACCAAGATTTTTACTCTATATACACGGACAATGACATCAAATTCTTAGCTTATCGTAAGGACTGAATTGTTTAATGTCATCACTGAAATTTTCATGTAAAGAGACACACATTTGTTTTTTGTTTTTTTCAGTTCACTAATAATTGGACTACAGAACGTATGTCAGTTTTTGTTGTTTTGAACTCATAAGTAAAAGCAAACAAAAAATAACATGTTGACGAAGATGACTTCTTTCATTTCTTCTCATAAGAACGTCAACAGCACCACATCAGAATTCCCACAATTCCCACAACTGACAGGAAAAATTGATTGTTAATTAATGACATTGATGTTGAATAATAATATTGATGAAAGAGAGATCAGGTGTATGTTATTTTATTTTGTAGTAAGCTGAATTATTTGTAAGTGCGATAATTGTACTGTAAGTTGTTAGCTGAAAGTACTTAAATAGTAAGTGCTATTATCTACAGAACGTAATGTAATAGATCCATGTAGCCATGTCTGTAATTATCACACGCGGTGCATTTCCATTGCGATGGTAACCGCCTATTGAGATTGCGACAGTAGCATGAAATCACCATCGGATCTGGGAGTCTGTTCCCTCAACTTCGTTCCGGTCTTAGACACTCTGCAATTAACAATGCTAATGCGTTAACAGCTGCCCAGCTGTATACTCTCTGGTAAGCATGCTCTAATTATTACACACTTGTTAACTGACGCCTTCATTTGCACATGCAGTATATCATTTTGACTGGATTTGTCGGATGGTGTTTAAAAATAAATGATTTTTGATAGGTAAAAAGGTCATTTACTATACTAAAGGAAACATGGATGTTTGTGTGTCCATATGTGTGTTTCGCTACCGTTACCCCTACGTTGTAAAACCAATGTTAAATTACAGCGTTCGCTATATGACTATTAGTTGAAAAGAGACCTTAAATAAGTAAAGAAAACTTGCTTGAATCTAAAAGAATGTTTATAATGATAAAGATGTCCCAAAGCAAGGCCTTCAGCCGCCATTCAAGCGTATGCCGGAATGGTCCCTAGTTTGCTCTCCCAGAAGTAAATCTAAAGGCCCTGCCCTCCTCGATCTTATCCTCTTCATAGTATAAGAAATAATGTAAATATTTTATGTGGTTAGGCGGACAGCAGGCCTAATGGCATGAGCCTCCCCATTAATAAAGATAATTTATTATTATTATTATTATTATTATTATTATTATTATTATTATTATTATTAAAGCAAATGAAGTTCTAGAACCCAGACTAAGTATTGTACCCAGAAAGTAAATGTGTGCAAAATATTCTCGATATTATTGTCTATCTCTTTCTACATAACTTTGCTACTTGAACATGCAATTACCTGTAATCTTTGAAAACTATTTTGGTTGTAGTCGTAAATCCGTTTTCTTGGAACGACTTGACACTTGATTTAATGTGGCAACGCCTTTGAAAGTATGGGTCTCTGATCGGTCCTACGAAACACTGTGAGAGGGGAAATCAATTTTAAACTGACAATATTGTACAGCAGCTAATTCTTTTACTTTTCCCCTATGGATAACACAGAAAGTTACGTAATGCTACGCGAAAAACGGAGAATTTTCGGCAGAAAACTCTTATTACAGGGCTCTGGTAACGAAAAAGTGAATAAATCCAGTTGCCAAATTTAAAAAAGTTAATGTTTAGTTTAGTTAATGCCTTATTTTACGTGGCGAGACTCGGGCCATAAGGCCCGCTCTTCCGTCTAAACACGCAAATTTCGATACGCTCCTTTCACCACCTAGCGGAGAAAGGAGGTATTATCTTGGGCGACGAAACTGGCGGATCTCAATTTTGCTCAGAGGCTTCTTTTAGGCTTGAGGATCTTTTACATGCAGTAAATCTACTACATGGGACAGCCGGCTTTACTTCCCCTCCGAAGGAAGGCGTATGAGGGATTTTTTCGCCCTTAAAAATCCACGGCTTCGACCCGCAAATAATTTAAATACTATTATAATTTGGAATTCTTGAGTACATTGTCTATACATCATGAACTACAAACAATATAAAATGTCCTCCTTTTCATTGAAATGTCCTCCTTTATTTGATAAATTGTTCTTCGCTGGAAAAAAAATTCTGGTATCTCTGTTCCTATGGAATCCAAAAAACAGGTATTTATTTTAGTTGACAGTCATGACCGCCATCTTTCCTTCATTCTTAGTGTTGGAGGCTACCCTGCAACCACTCAGTCTCATCTATTTTTAAACCTAACGGCAGGTTTGCAAACCCACACGAAGAAACTGACCTATCAGGACACCTATCAGGACAGGTCATTATTGGGGGGTGGAATTTAATGAAATGTCATTTTCTTTATTTTCACTTGACAATGATGTTTAGTGTAGAAAATAATTTGATGTTATGACAAAATGAAATGATCCATTCTATAGATAATTTTTGTCATTTTTCATCGATTTTGATCAATAAGTCTTTACTTTTTTGTCATTTTTCGCTGATTTAATCGATTTGAATATTTTAATGCTACTTGTTTCAAATAAAATTTACGAAATGCAAAAAATGTTCTCCACAGAATTCCTGAATAGCCTATTTGAATTCTTCACTCTGTAATTGTAATACCAGCCGTTGTGAATATGTAATTTCAAGTTCCTGTGACGTCTATCATCGCCATTTCGGCCGATTCTGGGATTCCTAAAGACAGAGATTATCTGGTAAAGAACAGTCGAAATCGAAAGTTTGCAAGCTAATTTCACTTGAACAAATAGAAGAAGCAAAGATTACATCAGGAACATATCAAGTAGCTTGAGTTGTTCATGCGAGCAAGTTTTCATCGCATTTTTTGTCATTTTTCTTCGCTTTTGTGGCATCTTAAAAACATTTTAAGAACATTTTATTAACCATTTTTGGCGATGTTTTAGGTCATCAAAATTCACCCCTTAATGATCATGAGCATGAAGTCACGTCGATGATCACATATGCTGCGCGGAACATTTTTCCGGCGTAAATGGACACTCCACAGGGGTGACACAGCGGTGAAAATTAATTGCATTAGCGATCTCGCCAAAACCAGGGGAGGGGGCTTTTGCGCATCGTATCCGACTTCAGCCAATGAGCTTCAGACACCAGTTTGCGTCCCAATATTAGTGGGAATTTTAAATGCAGCCAGATACCAAAATTATCACCTTGTTACGAGACTGTGGCGTCATGGACAAAAACACACAGACATTTAAAAGTATGTACAAATTTGTTTAAACGTATGTACAATAACTAAATTCTGCTCGGAAACTACACACTTTTGAGTATTTCCCTGTGGATACCCCACATAGCTAGAGAGGCCCCTCCTCCACTGACGCTTCTCCCGCGCCACTACCGTGACCTCGTCACCCGTGCAAGAGGCACGACACGCTCCAGCCTGGGCGTAAAGTTTTGCGGATCGCGCGATGTTTCCAAAACAAAAACCACCGTGTGAGCTCGTCGGCTCGATTTTATACCTGGTGAAGCCGTCAAGTGACCGTCCTTGGTGTAGAGGGAGGCTCGCGTCTACCACGTGACCTTCCAGGTCAAGCTGGCGTCCACTTGGTCTAAATATATTCCAACACCGTGGCGCCAATGCTATTCAGCCCGCAGGTATGCGATACTTCCGCTCCTCCTCCTCCTGCCCACAGCCGCCAACGTGACGCTACAAAGACATTGAAACAGATTTATGGATCATTTATTTTAAATATTGCATCTTGTACACCTTCGTTGAGTTATTTTTGGTTGGTCACCGTTCAAAATTATTAGTTTAATCCACTTTCAAAATGTTTGTTAACTCTTCTCGCTCTCCATGCAACATGACGGCCAGCGTCTGGTCTGGCTTTTCAAACGAAGTGTCACGTGGTTTATGACGCAAACTGGTGATACGCAGAACCAGCTAAAATCGGTGTACCGGAGGAACTCACCCATGTATTTCCAACATGGGCCAAACTGCGGGGGATTATTTCATCATCGAGGGGTTGGTTTGTTTTTGTTTTTTTCGTGTTCCCGGGCGCGTCAACTGCTTTGGTCATTAGTCCCGTTAGTGTAGTGCATGTTCTTTTCGCGGGAGCTGGCGGTGATCTTCTCCCGCTGGATGGCGAGATCCGTCGCCGACCTACCGTAGGCTCGTGGGGTTTCCCCCTAACCAGGACTCTCCCATCAACGGGGCACCGCCCCAGCCGAGACAAGCTGTAAGCTCACGACCGGTCTCCCGGAATATGTGGTAGTGTAGTGCGTGTGTAAGGGGAGAGGATAGGACAAGGAAGAGGAAGGACAGATCGCGTGCGGCCCGTGGCCCGTTTGGTAAGGTACTGCTCCGGCATTCGCCTGGTGTTGATCGGAGAAACCACGGAAAACTACCGATCAGAGCAGCCGGCCACTAGAATTATCCTCCAGACAGCGACTGAATTCGACCTAGCTGAAAAGCTAGTGTCGAAAATCCTGCCGCCGTGGCGAGTGGGAACCTAGGACCTCCCGGTCAGAGGCACTGCAGTGACATCAGTTGATGCACTGAGCTACCGCTTCCTGTATCATCTAGGGGGAAAATGACATCTTATTGGTGGAATACCAACATTACACAGCCAGCAATACGGCAACACTGTCGTGCCCGCAGGAGCGCAAGGCTTCTCAGATGGGTAAGCAGCTCGCATGGGCGCATTTTGACGTAGGTGGTTCGCAATAATCTTCGTTGTAGTGCAGGCGCATTACGCGGAATTCGCACGCTCTGAAGTGACCTTTTCGTGCGGACGGCTCGTCCTCGTTCGCTCAGGGTTCTCTGCGAATCGCGACCGGTTCAAGGAGCGCCCAAGTGTAATCCAATGAGTAACATCAACACATAATAATCATGCATAATCATTTATTTCATTAATTCAAACTCACGTGTGCTCATGATCTCGTCGTTTCCCAGTTGGATGAAGGAACGTTTCACATAATGGATCTCTGACGTGTATTGTACTATTTCTTCTTTTGTTCTGTTTCTTAAATAAATTTGAATGAAAATTATGATTGGAAAATAAATAGCTTCTGAAAAATAAATATAGAGTTGATAATTCATACCCTATTGAAACAAATTGTCTAATATAATGTTTAAATTAGATATATCCTCTGCCCTTCTAATATTATTAAATATTAATTCAACGTAACCCGTTCCAAATTTATATAAGAATGTGGGCGCCATGAAAAGGTTACGTTAATTCTATTATTAAAATTAATCTTAAACTGCTATTTCCAATAAATTAATATTCAAGTAACTGGGTCGATGGGTCTTATGAGAAATATTCGCTATTGCCTACTAATAGCCGATTATTCGATCTGCCATCTGAACAGAATGTCCGAGGAATCTGAAAAGCAAATATACAATTCTAGCTACTCATTTGCTGGAATTGGCTAAATGAAAATCATCTTTTCTATTCACAGAAACTTGTAAGTTTATTTAATGCCCATGAAATACTTGGTAACAATACGAAACGTACTTTCGGTGATGACCAGTTTCAAACCTTGTACTGCAGTACCCGTCTTCGCGCGCTCTTGGTCGATGTCGCCGCGTAGAACCATTTTCATTTTTTTCCCGGTGTCGATGGCTCCAGGTCCAAATGCCATCTTCTTTTCTTCCGTTCTGGCACAAGTGTACTCAAGTCACTGATCCTCACCGCCTCATAAGTTGATAAGTCTTCATTAATTTGCCTTTTAAAAGTTTCCAGTTCTTTCTACGCCTATGCTTAAAATATTAAAGTTCAGTAAACTATTATCTGCTTCAAATACTCCTAGTCCTGTTGCCGTCAAATTCACCTAAGTTCACTGTTTAAATTCTAGTGCTGCACTCGAAATATTTCCAAGTTCTAATTTCCGCACATTACATCAATCTTCAAAGTCCGACAACCATACGCTCCAAAGTAGACGTTCACAATTCCCAAACTCCCAAAATCAATTATCTACACACGATCCGGACAGCACCACAGCAAAAGTCGGAATGAATCCATATTCCCCTCTTTCAGCCCTTCAAAACTCGGTCCATATTTTCTACTGTTTCTTTTCAGAAAAAATTCGACCCACTTCCGTCGAAATACATTGTCATTCCATGCCTAGCCACACCCTCAATTACTTACAAATTCAACTAGCCGCGCCCTAGACTGTCATTGCTCTCTCGGCCAATCCCCAAGCAGTTGACTTTACCAACTAGCCGCGCCCCGTGGTTCAAAGCAATGAAGTTTGTTGACCTTGACGACAACTCGTCTACCGTTGCTAGGCCGCCATATTTACATATGTCTATCCTTACAATTCACCCTGTTTACAATAATTGTCACGCAATACAATGTCCCACATATTGGTATGTCACAATATACATTCACTGTAAGTTTAAACGAATTTCACTGATACAATCTAATAAAAACAGATTCAAAGTCCGATTGAACCAAAAACAATATTTATTGACAAAAAAATGAAAACTAAACAAATTACTGTACCTTAACATCTTGTATCTTCGTATTCTTCCAATAATAATGAAATTAAAATGGAATGGGTAAAACATAATTGAATTCCGTAATGCAATACCTTGAAGAAAAAAAAGCAAAAATAATTAGATTGACCAAACAATTACTTGAATGAAACACCCTACAAAATTCATCACAGTTAGTTTGTTTAACAACTTCACGCTTTTCAACGTTCATTTCAAAACTTTTAAATAGATCATCGAATTTTTTATTGAAAATACTTGTTCACTGTATTTAAATGTCTTGAATTTCATTCACATTGCGTTATACCTTCTGTTTACTTCTTCATATCCTTTCAGCCTCCTTTTATTGCCTTAAACTTCACCCATTTGTGTAGGGATAGTATATTTTCAACTCCATGAAAATCCGTACAGTTTCCTATATATTTATCTCCTCCTCTTAGAACTTTGGTCATGTCTAATAATTAGTTTATTGTAGCTTCTGATCGTATACCAAAATGAATTCATTATGTAAATGTTTTTCCTCAATAATTTCTAAACGGTCTAGAGTAACAGGACTATCAGAATTTTTTCCCAGCGGAGGACAATTTATCAAAAAGAGGAGGACATTTTAATGAAAAGGGGAACATTTAAAAATTTTATACTCCACGATGTATAAACAATGTACTCAACAATTTTAAACCATCAATAGTTTTTAAAAATCGTACGGACTGGTATTAGAATGCTTCATTAATTTGTTGCGTCGTTGTTGACTTAACCCTTATTGGGCGTTGAGCGCTTTTCTTGGAGTATTCCTCCGTTCCTAATTAATTACTATCATTACTGTTATTGAGTAATTACTGTATTTGTCGAGTCTCGTCACATCGCAGTCAGTGCCTTTTATTCCTTCGGCCAGGGGCTCCACGCCGTTAGATCCCCGGGTTCCTAGCCGGCCCAACCAGGAACCCGCGAGTCTCGAATTCGCTTAACCTTTGTGACTTCACGGAGCGTAGTAAACGAATTCGGCTAGCGCCGCCGGCCACCTTTCATTAAAAATGAAAGCTTCCGATTGGATAACTTCGCTTCCGCACTCGCCTTCGTTATCTGCCAAAACAATACGAGCATAAGCAATAGTAAGCATAAATAAGTTTTACATCAAAATAAGCCTACTGATCTTTTTTATTGGCCCTTTTTTAAATAAAATGTACATATTCAAGACGTGAGATCCCTTTAATGAATTAAATCACTTGAAATGTCCTCCAAAAGGAAGACTGATGGTAACCCTGAAGATAACAAAATAGTGTTCGCTCAATTACACAGAATCGTGAGAAAAAGTGCAGAAGGGCGATTGCTCGAAATATTTTCTTTTATGTTTGTGTTCAATTTTATTTTTTGAATGCAACTTTACAGATTTTCATTTGAAATAGACGAAATAGACGAGAGAAATAAAATGATACAATATCGTAACTTCTGAAGAGTAATTTTGCACAGAAAGAGATTTATAAATTCATTCGTAATAAAAAAAATATATATCGCGTATAAAATTGTATTACATAAAAAATGAGTTAAGATAATATATTTACACAATACTCGGTTTTTATTAATTATCTCAATGATGATAATCTATTAACCTTATAATGCTATTGCTTATTGTTGAGATATTGCACAAAATTATTCAATTATCGCCATTAATTTCTCAAATTTTGTCAATTATTGAGGATGACCATAGTTGGAAGGACGACATCCAAGCTTTAGTTATGGCGTCATGGGAAGATTATGGAGTCTAGACATGTATCTTTATTGGTACACAGTGATTTGTCAAAATTTGTTTGATTATAAACGAATGATGAAATATACCTATTGTCCGAAATAAACATGCAAAAAGAAAGGTGTGTGAAAATTGAGAGTTTTTTTTCGAAGTTCCTACGACCTTAGAAAATACTGTCTAATTTTCTCCCCTCAGTAATCGGTCAACCAAAAAAATAAAACATCGGAATGCTCTCCATCCCCAATAATGGAAAGGGTATGGGAAGCATAGTGCTAAACCACATGTCTATAATTTTTGTTACCCCGACAAGAAAAAAAGTTTTAGTTCAATGAGAAGTGATTTATTTTACACGTACACTTTGGGCTGCTTTCTACACACATGCTGTAGTTTAATAAACCCCTTTATTTAGCATTTCGATCATAAAGTTTGTTTTTATGAGGCATTGGAAGATTTTTGGTTTGGATTTATGAAATGAGGGTTAACATTCCTTCAATTTTAAATATATTTATGTTTTTATTTAATACTGAATTTGAACTTCGTGGAAAATGTTGGGTGAATTCTCATTCAACATATCCATTTATTAATCTTGACAAAAGATGATAAAAACAAGAACTCATGAAAAATATGCACCTGAAGAAGAATTCAGATATGTAGGGTTTAAAAAACTAAGACGAATTAACTGTATGTTAATAATTGTTTCATATATACTTGGATTTTTTTACGAGGCATCTGTGGGTAGTATCTCCAAGATGGAATATGGCACGGCTTTTCGCGTCTTTCTCGGACATGCCCCTAGAGTCGCTTTATCTGCAGCACCGCTTGATACGGACGCGATCATGCGACATCTTGCGGCAGGACCGAGACACACGCAAAAAACGGTGCCATATTCCATCTTGGAGATAGTACCCTCAGATGCCTCGTTAAAAAAATCCAAGTATATATGAAACAATTATTAACATAGACTTAATTCTTCTTAGTTTTTTTTTCAATCCTACATATCTGAATTATTCTTCAGGTGCATATTTTCAGGTGCACGTTAGAAAAAAAAAACAAGTATAATTCACCCTTTCAATTGTTTCGGAAAATCGGCGCTCTACCGGAGTTACATAAAACACACTCCCCTCATGCGTATCGCCCTGTCACTCCGGGAAGTCGTCAGAAAGGGACTTCTTGCGGCATGCGAGCGGGCGCGTGGGGGGTGAGGGCAAGGCCGAGGATGAGCATGAGGTCGAGGTCGAAGGAGTCGGTGAAGCTCCGTCGGGCTGTTCGCCGTCACTCGTCGCCATGCTCACCTACGCGCGCTGTCTCCTGCTCGGTCTGGGGCTGGTGCTCGCACCTCTGGCCGCCCAGGCTGCCGCGGCCACCACCTCGCAAAGTGAGTATTGCTCGCGCCAGTTTTGGTTTGGTTTGTTTTTTTTCGTGTTTCCGGGCGCGTCAACTGCTTTGGTCATTAGTTCCGTTAGTGTAGTGCATGTTTTTTCTCGGGAGATGGTGGTGATCTTCCCCTGCTGGATGGCGAGATCCGGTGCCGACCTACCGTCGGCTAGTGGGGTTTCCCCCTAACCAGGACTCTCCCACCAGCGGGGAACCGCCCCATCCGGGACAAGCTCTAAGCTCCCGACCGGTCTCCCGGAATATGTGGTAGTGTAGTGCATGTTAGTGTGTGTGTGTAAGGGGAGAGGGTGCGCGAGGTCCGTGGCCCGCCTGGTAGGGTACTGCTCCGGCATTCGCCTGGTGTTGATCGGCGAAACCACGGAAAACAACCTATCAGAGCAGCCGGCCGCATTCGACCCAGCTGAAAAGCTAGTGTCGAAAATCCTGCCTCCGTCAGGACTCGAACCTAGAACCTCCCGGTCAGAGGCCCTGCAGTGGCATCTGTTGATGCACTGAGGTACCGCTCCCGATGCGCCAGTTTTCTTGATACACGCGCTCCCTAGTCATCAGCCAGCGCTGAATAGTATGGTCCGGTCAGATACTTAGGTTCGACACGGAACGGCACGTACCAATTTACAATGCTGTCAACAACCTAGTACTTTCAAAACAATTGTAGTATTCCTCGTGGCACGCTTTGCCTTGTTAAAATCATGCTCACAGTTGGTATGCTCTTTTAAGCTGTGACGTAGTAAGAGCCCTTCTCTCCCCGCACCCCCCGCTGTGGAATATCAAGAAAACTTGCGCATGTAGTACAGCTCTGTGTTTGATGTAGGGTTATACTTGGGTTTTTCTAACATGGCATCTGAGAGTAGTATCTCCAAGATGGAATAACGGCACCACTTTTTTTGTCTTTCTTGCTCTTGCCGCAAACTGTTGCGTGATCGTGACCGTATCAACCAGTCCTGCAGGTCAAGCGACTCTAGCGGCACGACCGAGAAAGACGCGAAAAGCCGGGCCATATTCCATCGTGGAGATATTATCCTCAGATACCTCGTTATAGAAACCGAAGTAAAACACTCGAACCATATCTGCTTTCTACTTTCTCGGTACCGCTAACGCAATAGAGAAAAAGTTATGTAATGCGCGAAAAAATTTCGAATTGTCGGCAGAAAAGCTTTCATTACAGTGGCCTGGTGACGAAATAGTGGATAAATCCAGTTGCTAAATTGAGAAAAAAAGTCCTCTACCACGTGGTGTAGCCAAAAAGCATGTTTTGTGGGTCCTTGATCCCGAGAAATCGAATAATCGGTTTCTCGGGATCAAGGACTGATCCCGAGAATGTGATGTGAGAGATGTGAATAATTGGATAGTTGGATTGGAAGAGTGCAGGTCGTATTTTCGTTGAAAACTCTGAATTTTTTGGTAAATTAAAAAATTCAAAATTGTTTTCTGTCTTCTTACAACTACAATTATGAAGATAGAGATTTTTCCCTTAATGAAATCTGTTTCTCAAAAATTCTTTTGAAATTAGGTCACGTACAATTTTTCATAAATTTGAGTGCTTCTCGCGTAATTTTGCATGAACCTACGGGCGAGAAAGTATGTGCTGTTTTATCACCACTAGTTTGTATAAGGACTCTACCTACGGTTCTTCTAGCCCCCCTCCCCCCATGTTCAATAACAACTGAAAGTGATAAACATTAATGTATAGAATGTGTGCGGTAGTGTACTGAGTGTATAATGAAACGGTTTCTTTAATTCCAGTTATAATCGCAACTGGAAGTTGTAATGGAGGTTATAATCATAAACAAAAATATTGATATTTATATTGCCCTTCTTTGCTACACATTGGGCAGTCAGTTGTTACGGTTCCCTATTTCTCTAATGTAATTTAATTCGTCAATAATAATAACATACAATATGGAACTATTTCTACCTACCTGTAATTTGTAGTTACTTGTTATCATAAAATTTTTATAGGGAGTTATTAACCGTTCAATAAATTTATTTATTTGGGTGTGGGTTTGCAAAGCCTTCTTATACAGGAAACGGGATTTCTATGATCGATTGTTGGAAATTGGACACGTGAATTATTTTTCACTCGCTCCAGATCGAATAAAACATCCAAATTATCAAACTTTTGTTGTTGTTGCAGCAAGTGTCGGTGCAGCCTGGTTTATTTGAAATCGAAACTTTACCTCACTGCCGCCTCTCCTGGCTAATGCACTACATACGAGTCTCAAACAACGCATGAACATAGACCAAAACAGAAATATTTACACATACATTCACACATAACAATTATCAAAAGTCATTCATACTAAGCACGCATAACTTTCCTAGTTTTTCGTGGCCATTTTATCTCTGACACTTTAAATGTTTTCTCACACTGCAATATACATCTTGGCCTTTTTATAATTTCAAGTTAATAAAATAAATTTCAAATCATCATTTCCTTTTTGTATATCGCTGTGGCTGTCTTCAATATCTTCACTTACACGTCCAGAATTACCACAACCATTCGTGTCCATTTCATGTTAATAATGCAACGTCCATCTGTAGCAATTATAATACCACACTTTCATATCTCAACATGGCATCCTTCTGCCTCCTTCTACAAAATCTACAAGTATTCTCCTCGAGTTTTCTCTACCTTAACTAACGTTTTAGAAAACAATTGCCGTTTTTATATTTTATTCGTTATTCATAAAATTGCGTTTTCTATCAAAATTTTCTTTGCATCTCATTATTTTCCGTATGTAGATTAACTACATATTGATTCCTGTTATTCACTGAAGTTTTAAAGTCTGTTCACGATTAGTTTATTAAATTTGACATGTGTACTTACACAGATTCTCGTGCTCAATGTACATTTGTCTTGTGAAGAGAAAGTTATAATTTCTTTTGAATTGATTGGAAACCTAAAATTTATCTTCATTATTTCTTTACTCTGGTCTGATTGTATTAAACAGTTCGTCAGCTCTTGCGTAATAATAAATACCCCTATACTCCCGAACCCGTCACTTGTCTTCGTAAACATGTCGGATTTCGTCTCTATTCAAAATGATTAAATTCTTATCTTTGCCGAGTCCGTCTGGACCGTCACAATATAATTGATTTTAGTTAACGATACCTTTCATAAGTTAAGTTTAATAACATAATAAATATAATGTATTCAAATTAAATATTTCATCAACCGACCTGGATGACCGAGGTGGCTAAGAGCGGGTACCGGCTCAACGCTTCGATCCAAAGAGTCGCGGAATCAAATCCCGCCTTGGGCATGATTGTTTGTCTTTTCTTTCTCATGTATTGCTATTGCGGAGGGCTTCGCGTTCTGTTGGCCCCAGATCAGAGGAGCCCGTATGTGTGTATGGGTAAATGTAAAGGATAAACTACTGCTGGCTGGAAAAAGCCCTAGCAAAAAAATCTTGTAGAAATAACCTCGTTCGTACGTTGCCTCCACTACTGTTACATAATGCTTCGGAAATATTTATAAGAGTTTGCGTAAGTTATTTGCTAATAAATCAAATATTGACGGTATCAGATAATCATTAAAACTAATAAAATCGTGGCGCACCATTTTAGTCTGAGTCTTCCCCAAATAATCTTCCAATAGCTATATATATATATATATATATATATATATATATATATATATATATATATATATATATATATATATATATAAAATCCCCCCCACAATCGTCTCTGGATCCACCCCGGCAATATCTTTGGTAAACAATTAATAACACTAATAAAATTTGGAAAATATGTGAAAATGGCTGCTTAATAAGTGTACGGAACATTCAGAAGACTGAAATTATTCTACAAATATTCTGAAAAGTATTAACAAAGTAATTATGGTGTGGGACAGACCTCAGATATGGTACACGATATGCGGTTGTTGGAAAGGTTGATACCATTTAATAGCGGAACATAGTGTTAGGTTAAATGAGTTAAGGTCAAACAAGTTGAAACGAAATACTCAAGTACACCAATTAGTAAAATGTCGTTATTTTTTTGTTTAACAAATATATGTCTGAAAACTTCAATCTCTGAAATTATGGACTTTCATACTCGTGTACGTCTAAGACCAAAATAAAGATTTTCTCCCTTAAACTGGGGGACAGTCATATTACCCATTTTTTACTTACATTTTTTAAAACCAAGTGATATAAGAGAAACCAGTGTCTCTTGGATTCAGTTTATTCTCTTGCAAGTATTTTTGTAGAGTAAAAAAATATTTCCGACTAATGAAACACAGGCAGAACTGCAATAAAGTTTCCTATATTTTATAGAAATTCTATTTATTTGTTTAAAAGTATGTAATAATTACGTATTATTTACTGCCTACGTATTAATTGTGTATTATTTATTTTTTATTAATCACTAGTTTAAGAACCTTGGAATTGCTTGAGAATCTATTTTTCCCAATCATGTATTTTTCTGTCGCACTTGGCGTTGTCCGAGTTTTGCGTGAAGATGCTTCCCGCTATCATAAAAAACGCTTCCCGCTATCATAAATAACGGCATTTTCTTCGTATGTTGGATGAAAAAATGAAGTATAAGCAAATTTACAATTTTATTGAAGATATATTTGAATCTGTTAATATCACACTGAAGTACCCTGCGTTGCTCCGATATTCATTTTTCACAATCTATAAGACAGGAGTAAAATTTCTGCCCTGCTTCCCCACTTTCATTTATTCTCGTGTATCCCCCTCCCCTCAAACGGTCTTGTCCCGCATATCCCAGCCAGTCTTACCTTTCCTTATCCTGCACCCTCCCCCCTCAAAAACGTCCGCGTTCTACTTTCACTTGCTTTCTAACATAATTAAAGGGTATGGGATGCCCTGTCCTAACAATGTTAAATGTTTGCGTCTAAACAGTATATATGAAAGTTAGGCGTATAAAATTTTACAGGTTGCAGATATAACACGCGTAATTATACAGAAACAGGGGGTTTGAAAATATTTTCTATTTTTGTAGATAAAAATATTTTCTCATAAATTATTTGTTTACCATGTTTTCTAGTAAATAAATTTCCTTAGAACGGGTAATACTAAGGTAATTAGAAAACAAATTGTTTCAGTAAATTCAGGAGTTCTTTATTAACAACTCCGGTAAATTTCAGTAAGCTGAGAAAGCGAAAATTTAGTATCAAAAATAACAACTTTCGGAACATAGGCTTTAAAGATGCAACCCTCAGTACATAACAACTCCATAACTTGCCTCATCAGAATAATTTTCCATTAACTACGTCCCTTTAAGGCTTTTTTGTTGGTTAGCTTCCCAACATACGTTCTGCATGTCCAAGACTTTCAGTGTTGATGTGCATGCATGAAAGGAGGACTTCATATATAAATAATTTAAAAAATACTTGTATACTGCGGTTTTTACAGAACTGCCTCTCAAGGTCTCTCAAGACCCGTCACCACGGTGGCATTAGGACACGGTTTTTCGCGTCTTTCTCGGTCGTGCCGCTAGAGTCGCTTCATCTGCAGCACAACTTGATACGGTCGCGAGCGTGCGACACCTAGCGGAACGATAGAGAAAGACGCGAAAAGCCGTGCCATAATGCCACCTTGAGAGGCAGCTCTGTAAAAACCGCAGAATGAGAATGAAATCAACATATTTCAAACGCCAATTTAAAGAGAAATTTTGGAGATTTATGAAAAATAAAATAACTAAAAACTATTTTTTGTGCCCAAAGACTTCATGATGGTTGATTTCTCCTGGATGTTATACAAAACAGATTCCGAAGCAGTTATCAAGAGACCTGGTAGTTCATCACATTTGTGCGTAAGCTTTACTAACACTATTTATTAGGAAATTGAATATGGTTGACTTTGTTAAAAATTGTAACTTTAGAAAAATAAACTTGTATTTCTGATTATTACAAAAAGTTTCATTTTGTAGATCTGTGTAATCAATCATTGTGAGTAAAGTCTCAATCAGATCTGTGTAAAGACAGTCATTATAATTGGATTCAGCAAGTAATATGCATTTATAACGAGGCTTTAATCGCGGAAGAAGCTTTATTGGAGTTTGGAGAATTGTTGTAATTATTTCTCTAAAGACATCAATAATATTAAGAACCTACAATTTGTTCACATTATTAACTGCGTTGTCAACCATTAACTGACAAAAAGCTTCATTATATAATTCTGGTTTTTATTTCACACAATGTAAAACGTTTCAAGTAATGAAGTTTCAAAGTACGATTAAGGCAACTCGTTAGCAGGCAAGACATTCATCACAGCCCTAATCCAAACTTCTCGCGTTCATTGCGCTAACCACTTTCGAAAGGGAAGACAAAAAAGACTAGTCTTACTGACGACATGACGGCAAGTAAAAACTATACACATTTATCTTTCATGAGGCAATTTAACGTTCTTGAGTTTTAGAATCACATACTCAACAGCAATGCATTTGGTATGATCCACTCAACATTAAGTAAGAAATTGTCTGCTGGTAGATATTTTATTTGCATCATCTGTGAACGGATTTCTACAATTATGTGAGTTGCTGTTTTAACGACTCTTAAGCTTGTTTTACACGGTCATTTTTTCATCATTTCCCGTCGACACTGAGCAGACTGGATGTAATTTGTACGAAAAAATGATGCATGCTTCATTTTTCCGTACAGATTTCATCCAGTTTGTCTACAGCGCGCCTAGTGTCACTTTATGGACCTTTCTTCGATTGCGTGAGTTATCCGGCAGGGAGTATATATATATCTGGTGCGTAGCGTGGCAAGTGTTATTTAATTTTGAGTGTTGTTTGTGTTATTGAGTCTTTGCGTTCAGTGAACCCTCACAATACCTCACACATCTTTCTACTCCTTCGTAACTATCTGATCAATCTTCCCGCTAATTTAATTTGTTTCCGTAAATGCGATGTTCAACTGTTAAACTTCCAGCGATTTTTGCGGCGTTTGGAGGAAGTATTTTTATCACAATTACGTACAGACCAGGAATGACCGTGTAAAACGCTGGAATCACGTTCATCCAGTTTTGGTACGCATAGAACCGAACGTCCTTTTTCCATCCAGTTTCTGTACAGGAAAATGATGAAAAAGGGTGAAAAATGTCCGTGTAAGACAGGCTTTAGAAGCTCGTCCGCGGCATTACATTTAATAGTAAATGATATCCTCTATCGAGGTGTAATCATATTTCCATGTGTTTTGGGCCCTTTTCACCGCAAAATCGAATAACAGCAAAATCTCAATCTGCCCGTCTATCTTTCTGTGATCAGTGCTAGCTCCCCTAAACCGTTCAGCCGATTTTCTCCAAAATTGATATTTTTCAATCTTCTTAAATTTAATGGCACTCAAGGCTGTGCAACTTTGAAAAATGAATTTTTGTTTTTGCGGGTGCTCTTTCACATTTTCAAAATTTTCTCAAAAATTGCTCCAAGTTTGTTTGATTCAATATTTCCGTAGTCTCAGTCCCATTTTGTCAAAAATTTTAGAACAATTACTACTAAAGAGACTCCGTAAAGTTATATATCAAAACAACATTATTCTTCCCTTTCAGTTTGGTTGCTCTCCCTAAATCACTCCACAAGCCACCAATTATTGTGTTTAACTGAAAATTTTATCGGAAACGGCACAAATTTTTATCTTTAAACTTTTGGTAGGGATAAAGCTGAATTCACTCTACAAGATAACATACACTCCATATTGCTCTATTCTTTTGATTTTTCAAAAATTACAAAAATGTAATTGTTTTGACTTGTCTTTCACGTTGTTTATATTTACATTAGTGAATATTTGTTAACATTACTGTATTTACGGATACATGGGTTTTAAATAATGTCAGTCAAAGGTTATGTTAAATAATGTCAAAGGTTAGAACGCGGTAGAATGTAGGTATTGTAATGGCTTAAGGCCTTCGGCCTAGCCACATTGCATCAAGTTTTCTAATTTGGCTGTAATAATTACCTATTAAATAAATAAATAAATAATGTCACATAAAGGTTCTCGAAAACCCAATAGTTTTCTGTGAAAATGAGCTCAAAATTCCGCATTTTCAAAATAGCTCAAGCGCCATTTTTACAAAAATGGCTCCAAATTGTTCCTTCAAACATTTAGTACGAATAGTGCTTATTGTACTGTTTAATATGACGTGAAATTAATTTTGGTGTATACTTTTGTTTTTTCAACAATTACACAAATGTAATTTTTTAAACATCTCTCATGCCCCATATATGCACATTTCCAGAAATTTCTAAACACTATTACTTTTGTGAGTTAACGTGCTTGAAATGACTTTCAGTGAAGGATTTCGAAAACACAAAAAAAATTCTGTGAAAATGGGTTACATATTTCCCATTTATAGTAACGTTTAAACGCCATTTTCTTAAAAACAGGCCCCATTTTTCAAAAAAAAATTGTCATGTAGGACGAGGTTTTGCTCTTCTTTAGTATTATTAAAGTAATATATCGTTTATACTATTAGTAAACTGAAAAATTGACAAAATGCCAAAAAATGTGTACTTTGAGCGGCGATAGATAGCAGGTGGCAAGGGGATGGGGCAACACAGTAAAGCGAGACCACACCAAGGAAATTAGAGAACCATTACGAGAATGTCTGTGTCAATCTATAGCACCACTAGTTTAAATTTATTATGACAAACGGTACCTCTTGAATGACTCATGGGCAGCGAACTAGCTTCCTGTGCTGTGGTCCGGTCGATTCCCGGTCGAGGGGAAAATTGAGTTGTAGCTTTCCTTTAAAAATCGTCTGAGTTTCTGTAGCTGTGTGACGAAGAAAAGCTGAAGCAGGTGGATTTCGTCAATTACGATGAAGAGAATACGTCATGTTCGCCTCATGTCGCTGTTAACCCTAAGGATGGAATTTAACTAGGCCCAGGCAGAAGGGACACCGATAGCTGGCCCGCGAAGTCGGACTACTGACCTAATTACGTCAAATACATACATGATATACGATTGTACAAGTACATCGTTTGTTGTTCTAGAGAATTATGGGTTTGGAAAACAATTTGAGGGTGTGATGCTGCAGCTCTGTAGTAATTTGTTATTCGTATTTAAAGTGGAGGGCTGCTATTTCCACATTAGGCAATGAGCAATAAAATATCTACCGCATGAGGTTGATATTCAGAAACTTAGTATTGAAATGATATTGCTGAATGAATTATAATAGATTAAAACAGGCATTCTCAACGTTTTTCTTTCATCAATCCTACTAAGAATATTGTTTGTTTAATAACCCTCCAAACGTGTTCTCTAATATACAATATCCATTATCATAAATCAAAGAATTTCATATAAATGCCTTTCATATTACAATTTTGTGCACCAATATTGTGGAAATAACTCGATTTCATCAAAACCGCTTCCGCTTTAAGGTACCTGACTTTGTAATCTTCACTGTAGTACGAGTGTTACAAAACTGAGTATTTGTTTTTATTAAGAACTGTGTATAACATTTCCTAGTGTATATTTGAGAGTATTTTCTGTGTGTGGAGCGCCGTGAATGCATAGTTATAATTTCTTGAGTTTTGTTAAGCTCATCAATCTCAAATTATGATTTGCATATTACGAACATAACCATCTTGTTGGGCAGCAATACATCAGTAAATCATACTCAGTCCAGGAAACTAACTAGTAGAGATAGAGACGGGGATACATGCTCATGCTCGAAAGTTACAATTCTTCTCCTCGACAGATGTGTTTAAATTTACAATGAGACTTCGGTAAAAGAAAATCGGGTGACTGGACCCTGTACATTTTTCTATATAATTTACTGTCTATAAACTCTTTCGAAATCATTATCATTGTCACTAACATCAAAAAAGTAATTTTTTCTATGGAGTTTATCCAGCCGACCGCCGGTTACCCTGTCCGTCCCGAAGGGACGCGTATTTGATCACACACTAACACACTTGCGGACTCCTCTGATCTGGGGTCATCAGAATGTGAGACCTTCCGCCACAATACATACATGAGACAACCATGCCCAAGGCGGGACTCGAACTCGCGACCCCTCGGACCCAAGAACTACTTAGTCACCTCGGACATCCAGGTCGACAATAGGTACTTTTAGACGCTATGATTGCGTAGGTATTGTAGGTAACATAAATTTCCTTTCTTTTGTTTCGTAAAATTCTGGAATATGTTAATATATTAATTTACAATGTCTACGTCAAAATACTAATTTATGCATATACGTACAAGTTGTAGATGCAGCCATATAAGGCAGCGCGTTACACATTGTGTAGACCGCTGCTAATGAGATTGGTGTCTGTTGCAGTGGAGAAGTTCTTCAAAGTATGCAGCCGCAGTGACCCCAATCTTGAAGAGTGTGTCGTTGAGTCCCTCAACGCGGCAAAAGGCAATATGGCGAAAGGTGAGTGTCTCCTCTCTAGCCAAAAGGTGGAATTCTGATAGTCATCAATAGACATCGGGCGTTTAGGGAAATGCTTATTTTATTCTAGCGAACTTATTTAAAGACTAATACACGTGCAAGAATCATGACATATAACAGTTTTTATTAATTATTTTTGCTATTTTTGGCATAAATGCCTTTTTTGCATAAATATCTTTTTTGGAATAATTGGACTTTTCGGCCTTTTACGCGTTATTTTTATTTACAATGCGAAGATATCAGGAAATCGGCCATGGTCCAACGTGACCATTCATTATAAAACCTTCAATTCACGTCCTTGTATCTTAAAACACGAGAGAATTCCTAAAAGTATACGAACAGATTTTTCTCCATTTCCTTATTTCGTAAATACCAGACATATTGTGAAAATATAGGCGATTGACATTACACCGAAGGCACCGAAATT
Source organism: Teleogryllus oceanicus (assembly GCA_964035755.1). Lineage (NCBI taxonomy): Eukaryota > Metazoa > Arthropoda > Insecta > Orthoptera > Gryllidae > Teleogryllus > Teleogryllus oceanicus. The sequence continues at coordinate 19,375,058 of CAXIVR010000008.1, forward strand.
TTAAGTAGAAATAAATGTAAATTCTCAGAAGGCTACAGTGTTGCTAAAGTTGGACTTCTAAAATACGTGCCAGTCACATCAGTAGATGTTAAAAGATTCTTCTCCTCATTCAAACTGATTTTGTCTCCCAATTGTTGCAATTTTGAAATTGTGATCCTTGAAAATTTATTGGTAATATGTTGCAAAGCAAGCTATTTAGAATAAAATGTAAAAGAGATGTAAATACCTAAATTTTGTTTTACATTAAAATGCGCGTACTTGTTTTGTGCATTTAAGTTAACAAAATAATATAGACAAAAATATCAGATAATTTTTCATTTTATGGTGTATGACACTGCCTTTTTCTCCTCATTTTTGACATTTTCAATGCCTTTTTAGGCGCCTATATGCCGATGTCTAGTCATCAACGCCCTTAGGCCGATATAGAACAAATAAGGGACGCGATTCAAATATTTAATCCAAGGTTTAAAACTAAGAACAATATTTGTGATATCGACTGTATGTCGTTCTGTCCTTTTTGTAATGTCATCTTTTATCATAACCATCCAAATAAATATCTTCAAAAGCTGTTCTTTCAGGGCATGCATAGCGCGATAAAATTGCAATATTTAGCACTGGTACTAAAAGTGTGACGATGTTCAAATGTTCTGATAAATCTGTGAATGCAGATAAAAAACAAAATACTTTCATTTGACTGCATCAGTTTTTATTGACCTTGTGACATTAAGTAATATATATATATATATATACAAATATATATATATATATATATATACACATACATACTCCAATTAAAATAAATTGAAAGTTAGTAAGGCTATCTAAAAGCAGTGTATGACACACTTAGTAAAGTGATTTTATTTTGCTGGAAGGGTTGAGCCATTGACCTGACGGCCTAGTGTCGCAGCCTTTTTACTCGCAAAATGGAATGTCACTTTATTACATGTACCATAAAAACTAGTCTGTGAGCAGGAGGATTCATACATCATATTCAAAAATTTTCATTTTATGGTGTATGACAGTGCCTTTTTCTCCTCATTCTCGACATTTTCAATGCCTTTTTAGGCGCCTATAAGACGATATTTTAGTACCTTAACATCCTATGTCTAGTCACCAACGCCCTTAGGGCAATGTAGAACAAATAAGAGACTCGTGATTTTTTCGACATTTTTCGCGACTCCTTTGTTTCGATTGTTCTTAACAGACATTGTTTTCATAAATTTAACAGACGCCGACCGTTAAGAGCGGTTTTCCTTCCTCTGTTTACACTTCGAATGTTGATATAACAACAGTACAGAGTTATGGAAACATTTATACAGGCGTCACAAAGATTCACAACTTACCAGCTTAGCCGTAAATTGCCCTTCTCTCTAGGACAAAAAGAGTCAGATTTATTTTATTTATTTATATATTTAAGGTCACTTTTCAAGTACTAAGGTCATACAGAGAGCTCATTAGAGGTCTTTGGCAGACTTCTAATGAGCTCTTTTGTTTGCAGTTAAGAACCACGTCTGGCAAACGTAGACAGTAAAACTGCATGAATTAATGCACGTATGACCAGCTTCTATTCTGAGTTTCCTGTTCAGCGATTTGTTCAAAAGAATAAATTTTAGTTTCCAGAAGGATTTCCGTGCTTAAGCAATTCATCTCTTAATTTCTTTATACATTTTATTTTTTAGGGTGACGCGTTCGCCCAGGTACACATAATATTCTACTTGCTCTAACTCGGGTTCCATGGATGATAATTTTGTCAACTGGTCAGTTGGACATTCATTTGGTTTTGTTGTAGTTCATCGTTAGTACTTAGGAAGTTTTGAATGAACGAACGAACGAACGGATGAATGAACGGATGAATGGATGAACGGATGAATGGATGAATGGATGAACGGATGAACGGATGAATGGATGAACGGATGAATGGATGAACGAATGAATGGATGAACGAATGAATGGATGAACGAATGAATGGATGAACGAATGAATGGATGAACGAATGAATGGATGAACGAATGAATGGATGAACGGATGAATGGATGAATGGATGAACGGATGAACGGATGAACGGATGAACGAATGAATGGATGAACGGATGAATGGATGAACGGGTGAATGGATGAAAGAATTAATGGATGAACGAATGAATGGATGAACGAATGAATGGATGAACGAATGAATGAATGAATAAATAAATCCGAGAGTGCGGTCCGCGTGCGCAGGCGTGCCGTCGCTGGGGCTGGTGCCTCTGGACCCCGTGACCTTCCGCGAGGTGCGCATCGAGGAGGGCCCCGCCGAGTTCCAGCTGCGCCTCGTCATGCGCAACACCTCCATGACGGGCCTCGCAGACTTCACCGCCACCGGAGCCAAGTACGTCTCTCTCCCCTCTATTTATTTTATTTATTTTACGACAAAAGCAGTTAAAAACTGTGTGTGGCGTGCTATGGGGAGAAGTGAAGAATTCTGAGATCCCTACCGTGAGCCATATACTACTTGAATTTTGAATATAGAAAAAATTGAGCGTTTTTTTGCAAGGATTGTTTACAAAAGTATTCGCTCCGATGTAATAAAATCTATTTTCAAGAGTAAATCAGCGATAAATTTGGGCTCTTATCCCGCATCATACCATTCGTCAAGGAATAATACTTCCTGCCGCGACAACATGGAGAACGATAATTTCAATAACTATATTTCCCACTGAATTCTAGACGTGCACTGATAATGAAGTTACATTTATGTCCAGAAGCAAAACAAGGGGCTATCTCAGCTTTTGCTCAAAGGATCAGGGAAACTGGACGAAAAATCTGATCGAGTAGGGGGGGGTCATTGACCCAGAGGCTGCTGTACAATACGTGTTACAGGTTGTTTAGAATTTTACAGTCCAAATGGCAAATAATACATTAAATATCACTGTTAAAATTAATGCTACTTTCATCGTTATGCTCTGTATAGTCTCTAATTTTATAGAATCAGTTACGCAGCAGAAACGATTTAACTTTCTTGTGTTCCTAAAAATAAAGACTCCCAATAAAATGTTAAAATTTATATTAAAAAAGACAGAAGACGGCAGCGCCGCACGCACACATGTTCCTAAATTAACCGAAGGTGAAATTCAACATAAACCTTCCATAAAGCATATTTTTTAGAATCGTTAGAAAGAACAATCAGCAAAATCGGACCAGGGGTTCACTAGATTTCGAAATAATCGTAATCGTACATTTCGCTTTCACAAGCATGGACATATGGAGGCCATTTTTGCTAGAAGAAAGCTGAGGACAAATATGGTTTTTAATAAATATTACGAAAAGGCCTGAAGGGATCGGGCTGGAGCTTCATAGAACAACGGGGCGAAATTTATGAACAATTTCAAGACTAATCACGATTTTGGGAAACATCTAGAAAGCTAATTAAAATTAAATGTAATTACGTTTAATTAAAGTATATAAAACAAGAGACGCATCTAGTGACGTCACACGAAATATCGAACTAAAAATGGTTACATTTAATGAAATAAGATAATAAAAGGAGAAATAGATAGTGCAGTAATTATCAGAGAAATTATAGACAGTATTGAGAATCGGGAACAAGGCGTAAGAATGTTGAAAACATGAAAATAAGAAATATTTTGTAATCTTGTTTGTGGCAACGGGCGAGCGATCGGCGTCTGTTCAATGTAAATCTATTTAAGATATTGGACAACAATGCTAGAGAGAAGATGATGAGACGGTGTTATGCGCTTGGCGAAGACGCTAGCTCCGCGTTAGCGTAAATGTAAAATTTTAAAAATTATTGTTCGGAAGTGTAATTTGAAAACATTTTTAGATATTTTCATGCGGATTGTAACAAACGGGTGAATGGATTCGTAAGTAATGGTGAATAATTTTTCGGGTAAAAGCGATGCGAACATTAATTTTACGCGGTTGCACTCTTGAACAATGGTCGCAGACATTTTTTTATTGCAGTGTTAGCAACACGAAGTTTAGCGTGCTCCGGACAGTAAAAGGAAATACAAAAAAGTATTTTCATTTTAGTTCTCGTAACGAACAGTGTTTCTTCGCCGCGGAAATATTAAATATTTTATTTTCATTCGTGAATGAACAGTGTTTCCTCACCGCGGGAACTTTAAATGTAGTGAAAACTTTGCGTTTCATCGCTAAACGTTTCGTAGTGGTTTTTTAGCTATGCGAGTTCGTGGTATATATGGTCCTGGGAACTGGTGGAAGCTGAGACGGTACTAGCGCCGTACACGGGGAGTGCACTTTCGCCGTACACTTCTTCTTCTTCTTCTTCTTCTTCTTCTTCTTCTTCTTCTTCTTCTTCTTCTTCTTCTTCTTCTTCTTCTTCTTCTTCTTCAAGCATTAGAACTTTCGTTCCGTTGCGTCTCATTATTGGTCCATCCATCTTCTCCTAGGGAGTTTTGTGAGCGTGAATTGAAATCTACTACATCATGAAAGTTATATGTATTTATATATTTATTTAATCTTATTTACCAAATTTAATATTTTTGTGATAAGTGTTTGTTTTCTTTTGACCTTTTTATCGTTGTGACAATAACTAAATTGTCCCGTTTTTATGATTTCAAACTATCGTCACCTAACTCTCAACCCCGTCATCGCTGACCCTTCGCTTGGGAGAGTGGCTGAATGAGCATTTAGTGTTTACGGGGACTTTATCTACTGCAGTCGTTAGGCCCGCGAGTTATGTTATACTCCGGGAGGCGCCTTTGTTGCCCTCGAGTTTGAGTTTCAGAGCTAACTTACATGTCGGGTTGCAAAGCACAAGGGGCATTAAAGAGACAAATTAGTGTGGAGAAATAAACGTTTATTTTTACAAAGCAAGATTTCAACAACGGTTCATACAACTTTCACCATACAATTTAGTCATTTTAGATATATTAGCTGTTTTTCAACACTCAGCAAGTAAAAAACGAATCACAGACCGTTGTTCAACCAATGTGGAGTTTTCAGGTCGACGCGCCATCGTTCAATTAAATTTTGAGGTTATGAACACAATAATGTCGATCACCCGGATGGTCAGAGCTCATCCCAGTGATGCCAACTTAAAGTCCTAAAATTACCAAACTTGTCCTAGCAACTTTTTTTTCTCCATACCAATTTGTCTCTTTATTTAATACCCTACGTAGTGCCCGACGTTTGTGATAATGTAGTGTATGTCAATGAAACAGTCTGTAAGAGAGTAGGACAGGACAAGGAATAGCAAGAAAAGATCACGCGCGATCTGTAGCTCGTTTGTTATGCTTCTACTCCAATCCTTCAATCTTGAAAAGACTGAAAATAAGGAAAAAGGTTTCTAATGATAATAATTGAAGACTTCTTCACGACGATAATTGAAGATTGCTTCACGTTGAAAATGAGAAACTAACGAGGACATGGTCAAAGGTGACATGCCGAAAGGTGCTGTGAATTTTGTTTGTACGGAAGTATATATTCATATTTCTTTCAGGAAAATACACTAAAAACGTTTCAGCTAATCGTATCCTCTTGAGGCATTTTTTATTGACAAAAATCATCGGTTATTGCCACACGAATCATCTTGAACCGTGGGATTGTACTGCCCTAGTCTTTAGTGTCACGTAAGAGTGGGGGGTAATGCTAATTTCCTCTGACGGAGATTAGTTTGTTGAAATATAACATCAAAAATGACCTTACCCCACGAGAATATTAAAGTAATTATTACTTACTGAAGTACTATTATTTATTTTTAATTGGAAACCACTTCCATGGATATATTTTATGTGCTCCGCAATTATTTGGTTGCATTGTCGACAATTTCAATTTGTACATTTTTTAATTTTTTAAGTTATACAATACATTTCTTACTATATATTATTCATATTATTTACGCTTTTTGTAACGTTACTTGAAAATTAAATCTCTTAAGTAATTTCATACAGACAACTAATAGTGATTGTGATGATACTTACTCACTATCACCTAAATTGAAAATGATTAGAATAATATTACGGCATATTTATAATTATATTACATATTTACAACATCACTATTACTGGGACAAATAAAAAACAATTTAGTCGTTACCTCTACATTTTTTGACTCTTCATTCTCATCACTAATGAACAAACTCTTTCAGCGTTTCAGATGTTTTAATACTCACATTCAAGTCAGTGTTACAGTGCTTACTATTGGCCATGTACGCAACAAAAACAATGGTTTATAAAAATGGAAAGCAGTGTTCCAAGCAGTTTAAGGAAAATATATTTATACACGAAAAAATATTAGAGTTACATAATCTACGATGTATTCAGTATCAATTTACACACCCTTTCTTGTGTAAATAGCACGAGCAAGTTTGTTTCACATTGTTACACCGCCGGTTTCTCATCCAGGTATCTCCTACCAGCAGGGCACCGCCCCACACCCTGACCGGTTCTCATGTGTGGTAGTGAAGTGAATGTCAGTGTGTTTGTGTGTGTGTGTGTGTGTGTGTGTGTGTGTAAGGAGTGAGGATAGGACTAGAAAGAGGAAAGAATGATCGCGTGCGATCCGTGGCCCGTTTGTTAGGGTAGTACCCTTGCATTCGCCTGGTGTTGATCGGAGATGCCACCGATCAGACAATTCTCCTCCAGCCAGAGACTGATTTAGACTCAACTGAAAAGCTAGTGTCGAAAATCCTTCCGCCGTCGGGACTCTAACCTAGGACATCCCGGTCAGAAGCACTGCAGTGAAATCAGTTGATGCACTGAGCCACAGATCCTGATGTCTCTTTCGAAACAGGTGTTAACAATTTACAGATTCACCTGTGATCGTGGTGTGAGATACTACTAGACTTTGACTGATTGATTTTTTCGTGTTTCTGGGCGCGTCAACTGCTTCGGTCATTAGTCCCGTTAGTGTAGTGCATGTTATTTTCTCAGGAGATGGCGGTAATTTCCTCCCGCCGGATGACGAGATCCGGCGCCGACCTACCGTCGGCTAGCGGGGTTTTCCCCTAACCAGGACTCTCCCACCAGCGGGGTACCGACCCAGCCAGGACAAGTTCTAAGCTCCTGACAGGTCTCCCGGAATATGTGGTAGTGTAGTGCATGTTATAGTAAATGTGTGTGTAAGGGGAGAGGATAGGACAGGGAAGAGGAAGGACAGATCGCGCGCGGTCCGTGGCCCGTTGGGTGGGGCACTCCGGCATTCGCCTGGTGTTGATCGAAAAACAACACGGAAAACTACCGATCAGAGCAGCCGGCCGCTAGAATTCTTCTCCAGACAGCGATTGAATCCGACCTAGTTGAAAAGCTAGTGTCGAAAATACTACCGCCGTCAGAACTCGAACTTAAGACCTCCCGGTCAGAGGCGCTGTAGCGACATCAGTTGATGTACTGGGCTACCGCTCCCGGTACCGGCAGGCCAGATAGCGCAGTTTGAATTAGTGGGGTGTGAATTAGCGATGTTTAAGAAGAAATAAAAGAGGTTATCTTCGTCAACATATTAGTTTTATTTAGATAGCCGGCTTTCGACGGCTTTGCCGTCATCGTCAGTCTACAAGATACAGAAAGATATAAGAAAATTATAAATAAATACACAATAAGATAGAAAATTAAATTACAATTAATGATTACATCTAAAGTATTTAGTTACAGATATCAGATAAAATTTCAAAGAAAGGAAATGCAAAGGGAGCATTAGTAGCAGTTCGAATTAAACCCAAAAAAAAAATCAATAAAGAAAGACACATTATATGATTGCGACAGGGGGGGATTAATACCGTATTAATTGTCCCGTTGCATTTCCTTTTTTTGAAATTTTATCTGATATCTGTAACTAAATACTTTAGATGTAATCATTAATTGTAATTTAATTTTCTATCTCATTGTGTATTTATTTATAATTTTGTTATATCTTTCTATATCTTGTAGACACGATGACGGCAAAGCCGTCGAAAGCCGGCTATCTCAATAAAGCTAATATGTTGAAGAAGATGACCTCTTATTTCTTCTTATAAAATTCAGTTCGCGAAGTTGCAGTTAGTGAAGTTCGAGTTGAAGTACGAGTTAGTAATTAAGTACGAATTTTGTGTATTAAAGTACGAGGTCAGAGGTACAGAACCAGTTTCCCGCAACTTATTCAAGGGGTTATTGAATCCGCTTTTATGTGTCACTACACGATTAGGAAATCGTTTCTAATATTCATGTGCCACTTTTTCCTAACTGCCGTCACTAAAAATCTAAACATAAAATCATCCCTGCGTATTTGTTGTAGCTGTTCTGGCGTTGTAAATTTTTAAGTGAAATGCATATCGCAGTAGCCGAATGAAGACTGTTAAGATAAGGACACAATCATCTCCGTTTCGGCATTTTTCAAAATTAGCGTCAGCAAAACGCTGATAAAAATACCGTTTTCGAATCTGGAGGGGTTTCATTCGAGTTTCTCAATCTCATGCTCTGTCAAGTATTAACTATTTCACTTCTACACTAAACAAAATTAATTATCAATTAATCAATTGCAAATATAGCTAATGAAAGAAGAATTGAATATAAATTTACTGAAGATTTTTTAATTAAGAACGACTTCAAAAGTAAAGTTTTAAAGTTTAATCTTTTCCTCCTTGGACTCCTGTTTCAGTTACATTTTCTAATATTCGAATTGTTGAGATAAAGAGGCACATCTGTCTATAATCAAGGTCAAGGAGACCGCAAAGAAAATCGATATGACAGACAATTTATGATGTTGGGCCTTGCGCTTTGGAAGGGCCGCTGTATACTTAAAATGTCTTCCCTCACTTCATAAAGAGCGTTTTTAGACTCTTTAAATTTACCAACCTTCAAAACCAATTAACTTTAAAAGACGTCCTATATGGCCTTGTCATAAAAATATTTACTTAATGTCTGTGTAAATAACGGGTTCCTCGAAAATGAGCTTAATTAACGGTGAAATAACTATGTGGTGACGACTTTGCTTCTCAATTATGTAAGTACACGACTTTGCCACCTCGTGGGGTGTTCAATGTTAACGAGCACCATACCACAAATATGGTTCTATTATTAACCAAAATATAAGCTTAATTTTGTATCCCTTAAAATTTTGTTCTTTCAGTTGTCGTAATACAGTCGACTCCAGTAATAGTGTAATTTAGGAGACTTGACATTTTTGTTTTACTGTAAATAAGTTGGCCAATCCCTGAACTACGCAAAGCGCTGGCGTTACGAGATGTAGACCTGGACTTAGTAGCGGAAGAATATATAAAGGTGTTTATTTTTATAGGAATACAAATAAAAATGGAAAAAAATAAATTACAGTCGTTTTTTAGTAAATTTTCTAATTTCTTGAAATGTGTCACCTTTGCTTCAACATTATATAAAACCGACTAATATTTGAAGAAAAAATATGCTTGAAAATATCTAAAGATCTAGTATTGAAGAATATATTGCATTAAGAAAGAAGTAATTCATTTCAACTAGGACCTGCACAGCCAAAAAGCTGCTGAACAAAACCACACAAAACTGATTTCCAGAACGTAGCCGTACACCGATCAAGAACAACTTACAAAATACTCTAAATTATGTACATTTTAACAATACAGTCTTCGCAATTATTGCAATATCATAGTATGGTACATACGGTTACACAATAAAATAGTACTTTAAATAATAAGAATATCAAAAAACTGCTGTTCCATATATAAGCAAGATATGAATAACAAATGTTTAATGGCAGCGGTTTCTTTCTTGACACCTTGAAGTCGCATGACGCTGAGTCATAAGCAGTGACACACTGAGTGTGAGAATTTAGAATATACGAATTCTATTCGGAATAACGCAAGAAAAAATTTGCATTTCTCAAAATTGAAACAATTTTTTTGGATTTTAGAGCAATTATCTAACAAAACCATAGACACCTCTCAATGCCCCGAGGCTGCATAGTTTTCATTTAATTTCTTTGTGCATTAAAAAGTAATAATATAGATAATAAAGGGTAGGAAAATCTCAGAAGTGGTTAATAGGTAGAACGTAGTTTCTAAATTTAAATTGGTTTTAATGATAATTGTAACACCACAATACTTTTACCTCAGTTGTTTATAAAACAACCTACAGTATGCTGTACTACAGAAAAAAGGTAAAGAAAAATTTAGAGTTATTTTTGAGGACACGTTGAATTTCCTAAGGTTTTGTGTAATGTTCATCAAAAGTTTCAAGTTCACAGGGCTGTGATTACGGTCAGATCGATCGGATAAATAAATTTTGAGGAAACTTGCATTAGGCACTTATGTTGTTCACAGATATAAGGTACTGACTGGGAGGTCCTATGTTCGAGTCCCGGCGGTGACAGGATTTTCGACACTAGCTTGTCAGCTAGATCGAATTCAGTTCCTGTCAGGAGGAGAATTCTAGAGGCTAGCTGCTCTGATGGGTAGTTTTCCGTAGTTTCTCCGATCAACACCAGGCGAATGCAGTACCATAACAAACGGGCCACGGACCGCGCGCGATCTTTCCTTCCTCTTCCTTGTCCTATCTTCACCCCTTCACACACACTTACACTAACATGCACTTCACTACCACACATGTCAGGAGACCGGTCGGAAACTTCGAGCTTGTCGCGACTGGGGCGCGCTATCATACAGTGATCAATTTTGCGCTGCTAGGTGGACAAAAATCCTAGGGACGATATCTTTGAGATTAACAAAGTTTTTTGAGTACAAGTGTGTTCACTATCAACACGTGTATCGGCGATTGTACAGGCAACACCTTGCGGTCGAGTACGCCGGTGAATGGGAGGTTGTCAGTTCGATGCCGGACAACTGCCGGAAGTTAGCTTTATGAGATAAACTGAAGCGAGTTTGTGGCCTTGTCGGAATTGAAACGGTAATCTAACAGCTCTGACTCCGATCGTTTCCAGGTGAATGCCGGAGCATCACCATATCCGAAGACCTCAACCAATGCAACAATTAAAAATTGAAGTAATAAGATAATTAAGGACCGCTTAACGAATCTTTGTAAGCGCTTTCAATATTTAAACAAATTTATTATCGGCTGTCATATTTCGTAATAAATAAAATAATAAAAGGAACTTTCAGTATAGAATAAAATTGTTTGTAAAAGAATAATTTTGTGTCTGAGGCTAATCTGTTTTCTACCTGCATAGTTGAGGTCTCAAGACTTCCTTGTTCTGGACTCGATTTGTTATCTTCCAAATGTTTAGGTTCGAGCTGAATAATGGTGTGTTTGTAGTTTCGTTCACCGAAAAAGTTCAGTTATGCTGAACTGTCTCATCAGTGAGAGATCACTGGATACTTATTTGATTTCTGTTTGATAAAGTACGGCGTGGTGTCGTTTAGGCTTAAAGCAACAATAAATAAACCAATTACCTTAAAGCTGAAATCTTAAGGTGCCGTATGCGAAATCGGAACTGCGACAAAGGAATACAATTTCAAGAAATTTCAATTGAAAACAGTAATTGACCCATGTCTGATTCTCAGAAACAGTTCTTTGAAAATAAGGCAAGGTGTCGATTCGTGTTAATATAACTATAGTAAAGTTTTGAACTGCTGTGATAATGTTTGTGCAAGTGCTGTAAAATACCTAAGAACAAATTCAATATAATTTATATGAACATGAATAACATTTATAAGAATATGGATTTCGAATTTCCAGCCTAATTAAACAGTTGAGAATATAATCTTCTGTCAGGTCTGCAATAAAGAGGTAAGCTTTTTACTGTATTTTCTATTATTTTGTTTATTCACATGACACCATGTATGTTAACTACCACGTTAAATTGTACCATATGACTTTTTCTTCTACCTGAAAATAATCTCAAATTTTTTGATGCGTTTTATTAAGTCCAATACTGGGCTCTAACAGTACAACAGATCAAGACAATGCCAATTTTATAAAAGACAATTCCTTTAACTAATTTTTATGTAAATTATATTATTCATTTAAAATTTTAACTATTTTGACCAAATATGATTATACCGACATTAAAATATATTTATAAATATATTCTATTTAAGGTTTACGTTTTCGAAAAAAGAAGTCACTTGGTATAACAAGAGAAAACTTCAATGCATCAAGCAAATTCTGAAAGGAAAGATTCTCAGAAGCAAATTTTACTTACATAGCCCAAGCCTTTTTGTAAAGTTTTCTGCTGTCAACATCCTTGAAATGTAGAAAAATAGAACCATGAGGTCATTTTTAGAAAAAGTATTGCAAAGAAACAATGCCCTTCGAATCGCAGCTGAATGAAATAAGGTCATAAATTGGAGATTCCTACATCTGGATTTGGAATGGATAGATGAAACCACAGATGCCCTGAGGCGAAGTAGTAATCAAATTTAATTGTAGGGAATTAGATGAAACGAATTCTGGAAATTCTCATTTGATTTGCTCGAAGGTGTTGGAGGAAACTAATGTTCAATCAGTTGCCTACTTCGTAAACTCCGGATTAAAAGTACTGTATCCTATTAGTGTAAAGGATGAAAGTATGTTGTTACTGTACAGTGATGCAGCACCATATTTTATAGCAGCTGGGAAACTATTGAAGGTATGTTTCCAGAATTTAACACACGTTGCTTGTCTAGCTCATGCACTTTACAGAGCAGCAGAGGAGGTTCGAAACCAGTTCCCCAAAATTAATAATTTATTATCCTCCATAAAGAAAGTATCTTTAAAGTCAAGTTCTAGAATTGCAGCTGACAAAGAAAGATGTTATGTTGCCAACATTAGCTGTCAAAACGGTCCTTTCTTATAAAATATCGTTCTATATATCCTGATTAGGGACCGGATTTATTATACCGGGAGCGGCAGCTCAGTGCATCAACTGATGTCACTGCAGCGCCTCTGACAGGGAGGTCCTAGGTTCGAGTCCTGACGGCGACAGGATTTTCGACACTAGCTTTTCAGTTAGGTCGAATTCAGTCGCTGCCTGGAGAAGAATTCTAGCGGCCGACTGTTCTGATCGGTAGTTTTTCGTGGTTTCTCCGATCAACACCAGGCGAATGCCGGAGCAGTACCCTATCAAACGGGCCACGGACCGCGCGCGATCTGTCCTTCCTCTTCCTTGTCCTATCCTCTCCCCTTGCCCACACACACTTACACGAACATGCACTACACTACCACACTTGCCGGGAGACCGGTCGGGAGTTTAGAGCTTGTCCCGGCTGGGGCGGTGCCCCGCTGGTGGGAGAGTCCTGGTTAGGGGGAAACCCCACTAGCCGACGGTACGTCGGCGCCGGATCTCGCCATCCAGCGGGGGAAGACCACCGCCATCTCCCGAGAAACAAACATGCACTAAGGGGACTAATGGCCAAAGCAGTTGACGCGCCCGAAAACACGAAAAAACCAAACCAAACCAAACTATATAAAGCTGGAGGTGCTAGTGTATGTGCGTTGATTCTGAAGAGGATTGAGAAGGACGTGGTTTAACGGAGTGAGTGTGTGTTACAGGGTGGACTTCCCGGGGCGATACATCGAGGTGGAGATGCTGGTGCCACGGCTCGCGATGTCAGGTCGCTACTCCTTCAGTGGACAAATACTCACCCTGCCCATCAGTGGCAACGGACCATTCGAAGCCATTATGGGTGAGCTTCACTAAACCGCTTATCAGCATCAAAAGCTGCCTATCCTTATCTAATGCTGCTACGTTTTACAAATCCACTATCATAGACACTTAACGTAAGTCAAGTTTACTCACATTTTTGATTCGAGTTTAAAATAGAAGAAAAAATGTTTAGTGATTACGTTTTATTATAAACTTTTTTATTTCTTTGTAAAGAATATTAGCATGAAATACTATGTGATATAAAATTTGAAATCATTTCAGGCTCTGTTTGTATCAGAAACGCTATGTATTCGATTACGGAATAACGATTAAAAGATAATGACAATACATAAAACGAAACAATCTGAGAGAAAACATGTTTATAAATTAAAACCAATTATTTAATGATCAAATTAAATATGTTTTTAAGAAGATGGCAAATTATGACAGTGAATTATAACAATATCCTTTACATTATTGATAAAAATGCAGTACTTTCCAAATGAGGTCACAAGAGGTGAATCTAGCAGGATTTATTTTGTCCCAAGAAAGTGGTAATTAATTAATTAATTTCAAAGATCTTAGTTTACATAACTTTTAGAAAAAAATTGTTTTCATACCAAGGAATAAGTTAATAGACTTTCCTTTACGTCGAATATTTACACTGCCACTTAGGGAAATAAAGAGAGTTACGAATAATCAGACGTTCCTCAATTTCCTGATCACTGGATACTCTCATCAAACATTGCGTGTTTCGTACGACAATGAAATTTTCAATTTTTGTTGTCTCTCAATTCACGCGATAAACGTGATTATTCCATTACCAATATTTGTACTCGTACATTCCTTTTACTGACAATGTACTCAATTCTTTACCAAATATTTGTATTTGATCCTTATCAAATAAACTACGTATTCTCATTTTTCGCACTCGAGGTAATCTCGAACTCAAAGACCTCGGAAACTCGCAAGTCTATGTTCAAAATAAGATTTGAAAAGCAGGCCTGTGTTAACGCACGAGCCCAAAGAGCCACAGATAGTTGTTAAAAAATATTTAATACTACACTTTTAATAACACAATTAAAAAATTGTGTACAAAAGTAATGTACAATTAAACTATACGCAAAACTTGGCGTAACAGAATGATGTGTCGATCATCACTAATATTAATAATATAGACTTATTTTATAATATAGACTTAGATTAATATAGAATATTGCTGGTTGGTGCAAGAATGTCACTCAGTGATGAGAAGTTTAGTTTTTTTAAACAAAACTTGTCTTTAAATTGGGGGAGGGGAAGATCAGTGAAAGTAAGAATAGGGGGCCCCTAAATATCATGAGCCCAAGGGTCCCCAAAGCTGTTAAAACGGCCCTGTTGAAAATATGTAAAATCTTCATGTTTTTGCGCAAAATATGCAAATATACATATTTTTGGCAAAAGTTAAACAAAAATAAAATTACTTCCATGCATTAACAAATAAAACCTCAATTTATAAAGAGACTATAAAAAACATCCTTGTACAACAAACAAGAACTTTTCAAGCCCACAATTTCAAAAGGACTAATTTCACAAGAACACCTTATAGGAACATTTTTTAAATAGAAAAGTCTTCTTTAATTTTGTAAACGGCATAATTTTCTGTAGGATTAATAGTTATCGAAATAACTATTAAATACTCTCAATTTTTTCGTTAGGGCTGTATTCCAACCATCAAAATAATCGTCCATGGACGAGTTCACGGGAAAAACAAGTCATCCTTATACCTGCCGAATTTAAATTCTCTCTATTTCTCTAGTTTTATTTATATTACGCGCACATATACACACACATACACACACATACACAATCTGATTTATTATAATGGCGTGATTTATTACGAATGACTAGATGTTCATTCTCCACGAATGGGATACAGTTTTGCCTCTTAAGACCAGCTCATGCAACACGCCATGTAGTAAAGTCAGTGCCGTAAACTATTGGACCATGTATTTTATAATTTAAATAAAACCAACCGGTTGTTTGATAAACAAAAGGATATAACAAAAATAGGAGATAAATCTAATGTGGTCTACTCTATTCTTTGTGATGACTGTAAACAGGTGTACGTTGGAGAAACCAAACAATATCTTAACAAAAGAGTTTATAAAAAAATACAATACAAAAAAAACAACTCTATTGGTTTCGATAAAATCAAAATTTTACATACGAAAAGCTAACTTTTAAAAGACAAATTGCAGAAATGATATATATTATGTTAAATGATTCTATGAACACTAAAAATGACATATTGAATCTACATCAAATTTATAAATCATTAATAATAAACAGATATTCATAATTGCTTTTTGCCCTAATTTTGCAAAATTTTCCTAATTTTGCACATCCATTCCTTGATGTATTTAATTTGTGTTGCGTACATATGAATGTTTTAGCCACCAAATTAGACCCCAACTTTGGCATATTATAGAAATACTTTACTTGAAAATGTTGTTAAATGTTAATATATCTCCAATATGTATGTTTAATTGATTCCTTTGTTTTGTATACTACTCAAAAATGTTATGTTTATTGCCAACCGATTGTCAAATGCTTTACTTATCAAGTGCTTTTGAAAAGGCACATGCTAAATGTGCGAAACGTTAAGCAATAAATAAATGTATATGTCTTATATGAATTATACATCTTAATTCCTGATATCTTCATTGATTGATCCTATTTGGTCCAATGGTTTAAAAAGATCCATCTTTCTACTATATAAAACAGGATCAACAGGAATAATTCAACCATAATAATAATAATAATAATAATAATAATAATAATAATAATAATAATAATTTTGTGTAAGTTAGGTATGCCGATGTGCTACTAAATAACTAGCAAATTAGATTTAGGGACCCGGACAGCCCAGATCAAATTAGATTTAAGTTCAAATTAAGTTAGCTTTAGTTAGTATTAGCTTCTTATTAAGGAAATCCCTCCCTTTCAGCGCTTAAGCCGCAAGGAGCAGTTTAATTTTCTTGCAATGAGTTAATAAGTTACCGCCTCCTGAGGGTTATTGTGAAGGGGAAACGTAAACACGCCATGTGTCTCTGCTCAGGTTCCGTGAACTTGACGAACAAAATTCGCTTCACGGAGGATGTGCGCGATGGCGTCCTGCACTGGAAGGCGGTGGAGTATCTCTGGGACATGAACATGGACGAGCTCAAGGTGAACTTCCGGAACCTCTTCGGCGGAAACAAACGGCTGGGTAAGTGTATCCAAGAGGCTTTCAGAGCTCTGGAGGATTTTTTGTTGCAATGCTTTACACGATTCAATTCATCCCCATTTAAAAATTTCCAACTCCCTTTTACCGGGTGAAGTCGCTTAGGGAATCATTGATTTCACTGCAGTGTCTTTGACCGGGAGGTCCTAGGTTCGAGGCTAGGTGGTGGCAGGATAGATTGATTGATTTTATCGTGTTTCCGGGCGCGTCAACTGCTTCGGTCATTATTCCCTTTAGTGCAGTGCATGTTTTTTCGGGAGATGGCGGTGATCCTCCACCGCTTGATGGTGAGATCCGGCACCGACCTACCGTCGGCTAATGGGGTTTACGCCCACTCTCCCAGCCAGCGGGGCACCGCCCCAGCCGGGACAAGCTCTAAGCTCCCGACCGGTCTTCCGGAATATGTGATAATGTGGTGAATGTTAGTGTAAGGTGTGTGTAAGAGGAGAGGATAGGACAAGGAAGAGGAAGGAAAGATCGCGCGCGGCCCGTGGCTCGTTTGGTAGGGTACTGCTCCGGCATTCGCCTGGCGTTGATCGGAGAAACCACGGAAAGCTACCAATCACAGCTGCTGGCCTCAAGAATTCACCTCCAGACAGCGGCTTAATTTGACCTACTTGAAAAGCTGGTGTCGAAAATCCTGCCGCCGTCAGAACTCGAACCTAGGACCTCCCGGTCAGAGGCGCTGCAGTGACATGAGTTGATACACTGAGCTACCGCTCCCGGTGCGGTGGCTGGATTTTTTCACTAGCTTGCGAGCTAGATCGAATTCAGCATCTGTATGGAGGAGAATTCTACCGGCCGGCTCTCCAATCGGTAGTTTTCTGTAGTTTCTCCGATCAACACTGGCAAATGACGGAGCAGTGCGGTAACAAACGGCCAGGGACCGCGCGCGATTTTTCTTTCCTCGTCCTTTTCCTACCCTCACCCCCACTACTACCATTCCCATGCATGTTTATATTTGAAAATAGTTATTTTCACAAAGAAGATCTTTATATATGAGAAACCAGATTCTGTTCTCAAAATGCAGAATTTCAAAATTACGATTTTGTATGAGAAAGAAATCTTCACTACTGTCATAATGAAACTGCACTCTTTCAAAATACCTTAAAATAGTCATTACACTATATAATAAACTCCCTAAAATATATATATATATATATATATATATATATATATATATATATATATATACAGACATATGTTCCATGTCTGACATTCCGAACAATGATCAATGGACTTTAAGAACGGATTTTTATTTTAGTCTCCTTGTGCTACCACTTACAAAATTAATATGCATTGTGGTGTGGACTTTAAGAACGGATTTTTATTTTAATCTCCTTGTGCTACCACTTACAAAATTAAATGCATTGTGGTGTAAGTAAACCGAATTACTTATAATTTTCTTTATGGTATTTAGTACCAAATTCATAGAGTAATATGTAGTACCTTGCTTTGTCAATCATAGCTTGTGCTGTATTTATGTGGCAAATGTAACTAAATTCTCAAACTGAAATGACTAAGAGTAGTGAAAACAATGCACTATGTCTATATATAAAGAAAATATACCTAGAACATAATTAAATCTAATAACTGATTATTTTTTTATATTTCTTTGGAATAAAAAATAAGCCTTATTTCAACATTAAAATCATTAAACGAAAAGTTACTACTTAAAATGTATGTGTATGTAATCATGCCAGGCACACCTCTTTTTACTTCCTCTCTAATCTGTTTGGCTCCTTTGAGTTACTATTTTTGAATAGTGAACCTTGAAGCTAATATTTTTGAATAGTATATTTTTGCTGCAAACCAGTTCTCCTCAATTTCGTTTAAGGAAAGCAGTGGTATGGAGAAAGACTCAAGTCATTATGTCTTCTAGTAGCTTGTTAACATGTCTGAGAAAAAAACACATTTCAACTATCTTTTCTAGATTCAGCAATGTTTGAAAACCAATACCAATCATCTGTCAGAACAAACCTTTTTATTTGACTCCTTTATAGCTTACATAGTTGTCTCTAAAGTTCAACTGTGGCAACTTTAGGGACAACTCCACATTTCTATAACCATAGCTATAAAAAAAGGGTCAGTAACATTATTTATATTTCAAATTCAGTCTTCAATTATTACAATGTACGTTCCACTAACTCATTCTTTCTCTACCTTGATCTCGGAAATTCTCTCACTAATAAGCTGTTATATGAAGTATTGTCCATAACTGTTATGCATGAGCCAAGCTTTTCAAGGCCAAATATCAATTGTGTCTGGACTCCATCTTTGAAAATTAAAAAACCATTATTCAAATGTTATACATTACTTGTTTATTTTGCGTAATTACCTAACTCACTTTTCAAAATTCTCTTTATTCATAGAACCAAACAATGATATTCTTAGCCTCTCTTTAATTCTGTTTTTTACATTCACCTGCTCCCATAATTTGTTCACTGACATCAATATAATGGAGGAAATCATGCACAAGCAAAGAAATTATTAACGTTATTTAATTACTGATAATGAAATGAATTTTACATTATACCGTAACAGTGAAGAAACTGAATTGGGCCTTGTTAATCCCATTACTCAGCAATTAACTCTCCGTGGACAAACCCAATTTTACTTCCTCTCTGAACTATTACTAAAATTCTTCCTTTTGCCCATTTTACATTTCCCTCTGCCCTAAATCCATGTTATCGATGACTTACTTATGAGAACAAATTTATCATATCTACAAATAAAAGTATCGAAAGTGTTTTATGAGAATCATTTATTTCAGCAATTGCACAACGTTTCGTAACTAGTTTTATTACATCATCAGGTGCTAAAATAATGGGACACAGAAACCGTTATTCTACATATCAATTAGTGTAATTTCTAATATAGTTTATAAACACTACAATTCTCTCAAAAGTATAAGTCTATTGAGTAAAATTATCTCAAAATAAAACATATCTACTACAAAAGAGATCATTATAAACTTATAATTTTTATACAAACCAACAAAACAACAACACAAATTAAAATTCCGTAGAACAATCGAGGAAACATTACGAAATTAACTCACACTCACTACAGGTGATATCAGATAACTAACAGTTACCGACAGACACTCCATTTCCAAGGAATGAATGGCACGAACAGGCGTATGAATATGTAGTGAGGTAACAACACGGCGTATGAATATGCAGTGTGCCACTTAACCTTAACACTACACTGGATCTACATTCTCCGGATCTTTAATTTTAATTTACACATTTAATTAACACATTTTCATAGGCATTAGTAAAAACATTCATTTCAACATTGGTATTAAGAGTCTGATTTAACTTAATCTGAAGTGTTTCTGAAATGAGTCGTGGGAATCTCCTAGCCTCGGTGCCTAAAATAAGAGGGTTCTCAAAGTCAAATTCGTGTGACAAATTTAGTCTGTGTCGAGATAAAGAATTAAGTCGTGGAGAAGATTCTTTAATATTTTATAGAATGCTCTTTCATTCTTTGTTAATTAATGTGTTGTGTATGTGCAGTTTAATGTTTGAACGGAGACATTCTTTCTTGAACTTATTCTGTATTTTAGGTACGTATGGCATAATTATGGTCTGTTCATTACCTGAACGTTCTGTATCTGCCGTAACTTTTATCAGCTCGTGATTCGTCACTCAATACATTCAATCTATTTAATCTTTTGTTGATGCAGCGCCTCACGAATAACTTAGGATAATTGTTTTCTTCTAAAATTTTCCTGACCTTGTTCAACTTATGTAGAATAACGGTTTCTGTGTCCCATTATTTTAGCACCTGATGATGTAACAAAACTAGTTACGAAACGTTGTGCAATTGCTGAAATAAATGATTGTCATAAAAAACTTTATGATACTTTTATTTGCAAACATATATTGACAATCAAGAAGAAATATTGATTTATCATTCTACCTTCCAATTTTGTTATAACTATCCAGAGGCGATTTATATTCAGACACCCATAGCAAGCCTAGAATATGTGTCCCTGTCAGGCTACTTCAAATTAGGGTTTTATTATTTGTTTTCGTGGGTATACTACAAATAGCCTAGTCCTAGTGAGTGGCGCCAATGACACGGGCCATATCAGCCACACCTAGATACATCTCAGTACCTATCAAGTTGTTTACTCAACAAAGAACACTTCTGATTGGTTCACCTACAATTTGGCATCAGTATCATAGGTAAATTCACAAGGAAAGTAAATGAAATTATAAAAATACAACAGTATGTGGTGTGTCAGAATTCTTGTTCTTCATAAAATGTCTTAAATACACTCCATCGAAAATTATATTTTCTGTTTCCCTTAAAGTTTTATTATTATCTTCTATCCCCAAGTAGAACTCATTTCCTTAAACACAATAATGTTAAGAAAGACTGAGATCCTTCAAAATCTAAAGTTAGCATCATCCACTACTTTCAAATAAAAACTTCAAATAGAGATTCCAAGACCAACATAATAGTTCATGCAACTGTAACTTGTTAAATATGTGTCTTATCATAAATTATAGATAACATTCCCATCCATAACAGTAATGTTGCCTATGAGACACCATAAATGTGTGGGCAACATGAATGTCTTCATCCACTAATTCTTTCCACAACCAAAGGTATAAATTTACTATGCCCTTTGGAAGTGAAGACTTTTTCAATCTCGATAATTTTTACAGATGCTATATGTGCTATAGATGCCTTATAAGCCAAGTCCTATAGGACTAGTCATTATTTCTAATTTTAAAATAAACAAGTAATAAAATGGAATAAATAAGAAATTAAGATTAATTGCAAAAAAACACAATTAATTGAACCCTGCACTACAATTTATACATTTAAATAACTGATTAAACAATGTGAAAATAATAAATTTAAAAAAAGAAAATCAATGTATATGGAATAGGTAAAACAAAGAACTGAATGCCAAATTAAGTTAATTATAATGCAATGGAACACGATCACAAGATTATAAAATAGGTCTGACAATTAAATGAACACTTAAGGAAAAAATAGCCATTGCACACACAAAGGAAATCAGTAGTACTGAACAAACTTTTTAAAAGAGCTTGAAATAAACAATGTAACAACAATTGAAACAAACATCTGCCTCTTTCTCTCTCAGTATCTTTTCTTGTGAGTGGGGGTGTGTGAATGTATAGGAGTGGGGATGAGTGTGAATGGGTATATGCTCATGGGGAGAGCGCCAGGGGTTGATGGAAGAATGATTAGTATCTACACAATTTATTGGCTCTTCAAAAAATCGTGTAGATTCCAATCATTTTTGAGTTAGTTTAGTGCAATCATTTTCAGATGCAGAGGGATAAAAGACAAAAATATTGAAAAAATCTGTAAAGACAGTGTATCTAATAAAAGTTTTTAGAATTTCAATTATAAAAAGGTTTAAAAAGTTTTGGGGAATTAAAGAATCCTTATCAAAATTAAAGCTTTTGCAAATAGAACAAAATCACTGTTTTTACTGCAGCATTTTACTATCTCTAAGTACATACTAAGTAGTTTATGAAAAAATTGGTGTAACTTAATCATTTTCAAAAAATTCTATATTAATTTAAGTTAAAAAGCTTTATAGTGTTACGAAAGAAAGTAATGACAGTAAAATATAGAATTGAAAAAACAGAGAGTAAAAAAGACAACTTTTCCTAAAAGAGTTCTTACACTAATTAAACAATACATCTTGTAATGCGCATTCTAAAAACCAGTAGTTCGAATGCCCGATCCTTGGCATATACTACACTTGTTCGTCCTATTTTAGAGTACGGACCGCCAGGTAGCATCTCCGCGTACGCACCTCCTGCCACGCGCTCCTACGTCACTACCCAGCGGCCAGAATTGGGAAGGAATAAGGATAGGGGTGGGGTTTAGAACACTTCACAGGGGTTGGAATAGCCCTTGTGACGCAGCCAAACTCGTTAGGTTGGAACAAATTTCACATCAGATTCGACGGGAATCGAACCCGGACCTCACTGGTGAAAGGCTAGCGACTTCGCTATGTGCCACGAATGAGTCTATTACGTTTTAAAAATGTACAACTGACACTCACCTCTATAATAATATGCGAAAACTATGTTTCAGGACAATACGCCAATACTTTCATCAACCGTCATTGGCGGGCTATGTACCAGATCTACAAGTACTTGGTGACGACGAACGTTGGATACAGATTCCAGAATATCACAAACGACATGCTTGCCAGAGTGCCACTTGACGTAATGTTCAAACCATAACTCATCACCACCATTTTTTTAACGACTGCTCACCAAAGTATTATAAAGAGACAGTTATGAAAAGAAAAAAAATAATGACATTTTATATTGTAAATGTTGCATTTTTGCTTCATAAACACGCATAAAGCGAATTTTTGAGCAATTATTACTTACCTTAACCCATTGCACATTGGCGGAATTGACTTATACGTGCGGTCCGACTAGGCATGGTGACCCGGAAACATGAACAGGGATCCGGGGTGATCCAGATGCAGCTGCACCGGGGAAATCAAGGCTGTGATTCACATTCCGGGTAAGGTATGGATATTAACAGTTGTTTGTGGCATGGAGTACTTCCCCAGTTCCGCACGTATGATCTCTGTAACCTAATTCAGTGATTTCCAACCTTCTTTTTGCATCCAGGAAAGTTCTTGTGCATGGTAACCGACTTCAGCCAGTGAGCTTCAGACACCGCTTTGTGTAGTCACAATATTAGCGGGAATTTTAAATTCAGCCAGATACGAAAATTATCACTTCGTTATAAGTCATTGAAACATTTATGAAGCATTTCTGAATCATTATAAAAAATATATGAAGCATTTCTTTTAGATATTGCATCACGTACACCTTCATCGCGTTATTTGTGGTTGGTTAAAGTTGAAAATTATAATTTTGTTCCACTTTCAAAATGTTTCTCAACACTACTCGCTCTCGATTCAACATGGCGGCCAGCGTCTGGACTGGCTTTTCAATGGAGTGCCTACGCTGTGGTCACGTTTTGGTTTTGAGAAGGTGAGTTTCTTATAGTCATTGTTGTGCAATGGTCACAAAGTGTAAAGGGATTTTTTAAGAATTGGCAATAACATTTCGGCAGAGAGTTTTGCAGAGAATATTTTCTTACGCGATAAAGTATCGTTAAAGTATTAGCTATAATTTTGTTGAGTTTGTAAACACCTAAATAAAGAACGATGGATACGAAAGAAGAGTAGCGACTTTCTAAACCAGATCACAGAAGAGTTTCAGAGCACGGCATCAACTGATGTCACTGCAGTGCCTCTGTCCAGGACATCTTAGGTTCGAGTCCCGACAGCGGCGGGTATTTCGACACTAGCGTTTCAGCTAGGTCGAATTCAGTCGTTGTCTGGAGGCGAATTCTAGCCGCCGGCTGATCTGGTTGATGGTTTTCCATGGTTTCTACGATCCAAACCAGGCAAATGCCGAAGCAGTACCCTAACAAACGGGCCACGGACCGCGCGCGATCTTTCCTTCCTCTTCCTAGTTCTATCCTCACTTCTGACACACACAATTACACTAACATGCACTACATTACCACACATGTGGGGAGACCGGTCTCGAGCTTAGAGCTTGTCTCGGCTGGGCGGTGCTCCGCTGCTGGGAGACACTGGATGGGGAAAACCCCGCTAGTCGACAGTAGGTCGGCGCCAGACCTCGCTATCCTGCGGGGGAAGATCACTGTCACCTCCCGATGAAAAAACATGTACTACACATACGGGACTAATGACAACAGTGGGCAACACGCCCGTAATCACTAACAACAAATCAATGAATCTACGAGCACGGGGGCCATACCCATTCATTCAAACTTAAATAAAAACTGCTGTTGAATACAGCATATAGAACAAGGAAGAGGAAGGAAAGATCGCGCGCGGTCCGTTTGTTATGATACTATTCCGGCATTCGCCTGTTGGTGTCGGAGAAACCACGGAAGACTACCGCCGGCCACTAGAATTCTCCTCCAGACAGCGACTGAATTCGACTTAGCTGAAAAGCTAGTGTCGGAAACCCTGTCGCCGTCCGGACTCGAACCTAGGACTTTCCGGTCAGAGACGCTGCAATGACATCAGTTGAAGCACTGAGTCACCGCTCCGAGAGATAGAAAGAAAAAAAATACATAACTTTTAAACTTAATCGTTCTTTACTCCAACCCGCTTTCCAGATTTGTATATTTTCTAGGCCTTTGAAAAACACTCCTAAGTTTTATTCACAAAATTGTCGACCATACTTCTTTCACCTCGCACCCATGTGAAACTTTTCTTTCCCCGAAGATTTTTTATTCAGTTTGGATAAGTAGTAAATGTCGCTGGATGGGCAATGAATTGTTGTGTGTATTATCCAATACCTTGAAGCCTTAGTTCTGCACAGCATTCTTTGCCATTTGAATAGTAAGCACAGATCCATTGTCGTGAAGAAGCTAAATACAACGAGATTTCAAGCACCGCATCCAACTCAAGTACCTCTCTCCACAAAACAGAGTGAGATGACGGCTTTAATCTTGTAGCATTACAACAATTAAAAATAACGCTATACAATGCTAAGATTTTCTCATTTATGAGCGATAATTTGGTCTGGCCGGAAACCTATGTATACACAAGATGTGTTCAAAAACATCGCACTCTTCAATTAACACGTTTATTTTGAAATATACATATCAGTCGTGTTTTGTCGCCTTCAAAGTACAACTCTTAGCTCGCCACTATCATAACCTACAACCAGTATAATCTTCGTCTCTCTGTGCGAGCAAACTCTACCAGTCGGCCAATCTATGGATACAACACAGACCTCATTTTTTGTGAAAAGTGTGTGAGTTTCTGTTTTTCAGAAATTGGTGGATTTGATGTGAATAAATATTGTTCTAATTATATTTGCGCGTGTGAATATTGTACGAAGGATTTCGCAAACCACATCCCTTTCAAATAACCACGATGAGGTAAGTTAGGTTTTGGCTAGTCAAGTTTTGTGGTCGTTTGGCCTGGCTTTTGAAACCAAGTGCCAATCGTGCTGCCACGTGATTCATGATGAATCTGGTGCTGCGAAGAACGCCTTAAATGAGTGCAGCGGAACAGCACACCCTAGTCCATGCATCATGGAGCGATCCATTATTGCAAAGCCTTACATCGAGCGAGAGACAGTTCTGACGATAAGGACAGTGATGGCAACTTGTAATGTTTCCTTGTCCTTCCATATCCACATGAAAAGACGTTGATAAACTGTTCAATAATTTTTAATAATGCTATAAAGGAAAATACGTTCTGGTGTGGTTGTAGGCTGTGATTCGAAATTTTCCTCTGAGGTATGATATCATGTGCTCACTGATGAGTGTCGTACTTCGAGTACAGTGTTATGTTTCACTCACAGAAAGACGTCCGTCCAGCTGGCAAAGTCACTTCAGGGACCCTAATGTTCTTTCTAAGAAATAATTTTGTGCTTCTCAAATATAAAAAGATATTTTGTCCCCATCTGTATTTCTGAAAATAGCAAAAATAATTTTCTTTATAGCCAGGTAATTGTGTTATTTTTGTGCTTTTTAAACACCTAACATTATTTTTCTCTTTTCTTCTTTCAAAATTGAAAAAATAACAGAATTTTCGAATTTTAATTTCCAGTATTCTAGGCTTAAGTAAGAAACTAATTGAGTTATATTTTAATAGTTCAATATTATATCCACAAGTATTATCTCTAATTCTGTCTTAGTTTCTTTGCACATCCTCGGTAGTTGGTTTGAAGTAGTTAAAGAACGCAGATCCTTGTCCTTGCATCCTGGAGCATCCATTATTGCAAGCCTTACATCGAGCGAGTGACAACAGTCTGATGATAAGGACAGTGATGGCAACTTGTAATGTTGTCATGACAAAAACTCGTTTAATTTTGAATATTCTTATTAGGCAGCAGTTGGAAATGAAGAATTCTGTTAAAACATGAAAAGTTGTTGATAAACTTTTTAATAATTTTTAATAATACTATAAATGTAAATGCGTTTCGATGTGATTGTAGGCTGAGATTTGAAATTTTCTTCTGACGTAAGTAGATTGGAATATGATTTTTAAAATATCAACAATCTCGTCATATATGGAAATTTTCGTTAAAAAATGTTGAACCTTTTAAGATAAAATCGTTAAAGCTCAGCACATAAAAGAGCTGCAAATGCAAATTTGAAGTCTTTTTCACAGGAATATTTTGTATTTTCGAAAAACTTTGTTTAAAATCATTTGAAGAACTTTCACTCACAACTGTAATAGTGCATACAGATTGCTAAAGATGACCATATTAACGGCGTGAGAATGTTTTAAAAAGTTACATTGTGTAATTTTTAAAAGAAAATAATAGAATACAGTAAAATTAATTCTATGTCATTTTAAACAGTGCAATAAACACTATGCGTCAAAAATTTGAAGAAATATTAGGAGCTGTTTTTGCCAAAATGGCGTTTAAGCGTTTCTGAAAATGCGGAATTTTCAGCTGTTTTCACAGAAAAGTATTGATTTTCCGAGAATCGTTTTCAGACATCATTTAAAGCACATTACTGAAAATCAATAATGTGAACCAATTGCCACTAAGAAAATATTAACACGTGAAAGGCCAGCCAAAAGAATTACATTTTTGTATTTTTTAAAAACAAAATTAAGAGCAAAATGTCTTGTCTCATAGAGTACACTTAGCACTATCTCTATCAAAATATAAAGAAAAATTTGGAGTCATTTTTGAAAAATTTTGTTTTTTGTTATTTTTATAAATTGCATATATTGCATGCCATATTGCCCGAAAACTACCAAAAATTTAAAAATATTGTAAATGAACTTAATATGGAAAACCTAAATATGGACAAGAAATTTCTATTGATGAAAAAGTCTTTAATTTTGTAGTTGTAGGAAGACGCCGAAAACAATTCAAACTTTTGAAATTTCCAAAAATTCAGAGTTAATCATGAAAATCAGACCTACGCTACAGCTATAAGCGTATTTGTCCCTATTCTTACGAGAAATTTGAAGAAAAAAGGGACATTTTTGACACGTTTTTGAGAAAAGTTTGAAAATGTTCCAAGGACTTCATGTAAACTACCCCTAAAAATTAATGACGGGTTTTTCAAAATGGCTTCGACTCAGGCCAGTTCGACAGGAGTTTTAGTCAGTTTGGAGAAAATTCTACGCATAGTTTAGGCTCTAGTGTTGTTCACATACACCAGACAGTTGGACGGACAGATGGACGGACGTTTTGATTTTAATTGTTTTTTCGGCATCAAGGACCCACAAAACTGGGATACTGGCTATACCACGTGTTAGAGATTTTTTTCTCTTAATTTTTGCTACAGAATTCATCCACTATTTTCTTGTCAGAACCCGGCAATGATTTTTTTTGTTAAATCCGGCTTTTTCATTACATAACTTTCTTTATATTACGTATATTCTCCATATATGTACAAATTAAAAATTAATTTTTCAAATTTATTTTTACTGAAATTATTCCTTTATTATGTTTATGTACATGTGTTTTGGATACCTGAAAGTTAATCTTCAAAATCTGTACTCTACATAATTGCATTTTTATGCTAATTTTAAATTTTACAAGTGCATACCATCATCAGGTACCCTTGCTCCTACACTATGTACTCAAAGACATTGCTACTAATATCATAGATTATGCCTTCATTAGTTTTCTAGTGATGCCAACCATCTATATTCTATTTAATTTTTCCTATGAACTTATCCCTTGAAACGTGGTGAGCGTTTCTGTAGATACTGCTGTATTCACATTTTAATTTATTATTATAGATGTTGCTTTATTGCAAATATTAATTTAATTTTGGGAATAATGGATTAAATAAGTACATTTTCTAGATTTTTTGTGTAAAATGGGTAACATCTGTGTATATTGTCAGATTCCAAATAAAAGAAATGTGGTTATTTAATGGTATTATGGCATTTCTTTCTTTCTTTATTTTATGTCTTAAATTAGAGACATTTTACCTACTCATAAACTCTGTTAAAGAAACTAATGCAGGAACCATCAAAAACATTTAAATACTGTTATTTCATAATTGAACAGGAATATTTTAATAATAACAAAGGTGAAACAAGAACTTACAAAGTAATTTTAGTTATTCATGTCATGATTAACACCTCTAATATTGATTTAATACATATTTAATGGACTTTGATTAATCGGACATAAGAATGACAAAATTCAAATTAAATTAAAATATTAAAATCATCCCCCAAACCATCTTTTATTGACTCATGTCACACTAACCAGGTGGTCAGTAATTATGTATTAAATTGAAGATGCAACATTAAGCAGTTTGGGATTTTCATAGTTCCCGGGAGTGGCGGAATATTCTTTCACATGTACACTCGATGTATAACCGGTTGATTTATATAGTCGATATGTGCGATCCAGAATGGTCGCTTGGAGCTGTATCGTCGCACTACAGAGCTGTCCTCTAAAGCTATTCACCAAAACGCGGGAGTTCCGCCATGGTAGCAGGGCTGCAGCATACCCCGTCACACGCTCGTTGCAGTGTTGTCCTGGGGCGGGCGGCTGGCGGGCGTTCAGTCGGGGAAGATGTCATCGAAGGGGAAGTGGCGGAAGCTGGTGTTGAAGATGGTGGTGAAGGCGGTGGAGACGAGGTCGTTGACGAGCGGCAGGAACACCGGCAGCCCAGCACGCCACGCCCCCGCGTTGATGGTGCGGTCCAGCAGCCCCTCTGCGCACACACAACCAACAATAGCAACAGCACATTACGTAATAATGGGTACTACTACACGAGTGAGATATTAAGATACGAGCGAGTGTTGTAAACTTCATACGAATGTATCAATACCCATTACATAGAGTTCCTTACGGTACTTTTTCTACGAATTTATAAGTTCAACTTTTACGACGTCTTGGAAGTTAGCAGGACCATTTCACCCAATCACAAAACTGTATAGCTCATAATTTGCCGCTGTTTTGCCGTTCTTAAGATGTGAAAACAAAAAATTTGCCGCGGGTCATTTTCTCAAAAACATCGATGTTCATGCTAACTTCCATTGGAAGTTTCGAAACGACATTTCTATTGACATGAATATTTAGATGCGTTTATTATTACAATAATTATAAGAATTAAATATAAAGTATGTACTGTGACCTAACACATAGTACCTGTTTACCAGTTAGTGTGAGTTTAAGTTAGTGAGAGTTTGAGTTGACCAGATAGTGGGTCTGGCACCACCCCATTCAAATGCCCGCGCCGAGATGGCCGCCTAGACGCACACAACGCCACCTGGCTGAGTGAGTGCCGAACTGGCCTAAGCTTGGGAGCACGGTAGAACCTGAATCCACCTAGGGTTCGGTTGACGGGTGTGAGTGGCACTCTGTCTAGTGGTGTGTTTGGTTACGGATGGCAGTGTGATAGTCGTAGGGGAAGAACTACCCCTGGCTATTACAACACGGCCGGGCCCAAACAGTGCCTGGGTAAAAGCGATATACTCTTTGGGTAAAAGAATGAGTTTTTGAAGAGCCGGACCCGAAAAAGTGAATAACCGCCGGTGATGTTACGTTGCGACAGCCGATCCACGAACTAAAGTGAGTGACCAACTGATTTTTTTTATAGAAACTACATTATAGACATTTAAATGACTATTAAGAACGTTTGTGGGATTTGTTAGGAGAATACAGTTCACTACAAACTCAATATAATAATTCATCTTTCACAAAACAGCATAATAAGATTTATGTTTGTTACTATTGCATAGGAAGTCTAGTTGTTTGGATTTACTACAATCGCAATTGTTTTTTGTTTTTTCTCTTCATTTATGGTTTATGTGTGTGTACTTTGCATCATAAAGCGGTTAATGGTTAAAGGCATTTGTGCAGGTGTGGATGTGTGTGGGAGGATTACAGGTTTTGTCATTATGAATACAACCAATGTAATCTGTAAGCTGTACCTCTTTTGTTTTCAATTATATTTACTATTAAGGGATTGGACATGAGTTTTTATCATTGTGTGTTTTACCAAAATTTCGTGCATATACCCCCAAACTCATGAAATTTCTCCTCTTGATGCTCGCATTCCCTGCTTAGTTTCACATACGTTGCAGAAAAGCTATGATCTCCAAACAAAGAATGGTCTCAGTACTGTTAACAACACAAAAAGCAGTTGTTCTGAACATCTGTCATATAGTCAGGAAAACTGTCACTGATGTCTGGCATGTACTGTTGGAGATCCTAAAAGTATAGAAAGATCTTTCTGGTTCGTCCTCATTGGAGCTGTACGAGTGATCCTCGCCCATCTGTGGAAGTGAACGCCCCCCTCCGCAAGGAAGAAGTGCATAAGTTATATCCAGGATTTGCAGTAAAACGTGTCTACTTGTAGACAGAACTATGCTGTGCGATCAAAACGTCGTAATCAAAGAGGCAGAGAAACGCCTTAAATACAAGAGTTTGCAAATTGAGATTAGCCGAAGGTGGTGCGTTAAAACACAGGTCGTCCCGATAGTTATCGAAGCTCTGAGATTAGTTCTGCAAAATTGGTGTAAAAACTTGGCAAAACTCCAACGGTCATTCAGAAGACTGGGAAGTGCAACGTTTGGCTTTATTGGGAACAGCCCACATTTTGCGCAAAGTATTGTAGAAGTACGAGAGTCCCTAGATCTATTACGTAGGAAGCTGGTGTAGATTTTGTATTCTGGCGGATTTTCCTCAGAATCTATTCTCCACCTCTGTTTATAACAGGCACTTTCTTCTATCACATACGATGGCAGTACAGTATCTAATTCCGTTTCTCTTTAGTTCTATTACGCAGGTTCACTCCTTCCGGCTTCTTTCCCTTCAGGCTTCCGCGGCCGGTGTCAGGAGCTACTTGGCTTTCCGGAAGACACCGCGCCCTAGTCACAGGTGCCAACGCTTTGGCCGCCATTCTGCGACCTTCATTTCGCCCTGAAGAAGGTTACAGAACGGCGGCCAAAATGTTGGAACCTATGACTAGGACGCGACGTTACTCGGACAGTGAAGTAGCTCTGAGTTTGTGTGTGGACGAGAGTTTGTGTGTGGACGAGAGTTTGTGTGTGGACGAGAGTTTGTGTGTGGACGAGAGTTTGTGTGTGGACGAGAGTTTGTGTGTGGACGTGAGTTTGTGTGTGGACGTGAGTTTGTGTGTGGACGTGAGTTTGTGTGTGGACGTGAGTTTGTGTGTGGACGTGAGTTTGTGTGTGGACGTGTGTGTGTGGACGTGAGTTTCTGTGTGGACATGAGTTTGTGTGTGGACGTGAGTTTGTGTGTGGGCATGAGTTTTGTGTGTTGACGTGAGTTTCTGTGTGACATGGTTGTGTGTGGACGTGAGTTTGCGTTTGGGCGTGAGTTTGTGTGTGGACATGAGTTTGTGTGGACGTAGTTAGTGTGTGGACGTGAGTTTCTGTGTGGCGTGAGTTTGTGTGTGGACTGGTTTGTTTTTTTTTTGAGAGCTTTGGTGTGTGCGTGTGCGTGCTTACCCATGATAGTGCGGCCGCGTAGCAGGTTGGAGACGTGCAGGTCCATGTTGCCAATGTGCGTCACCTTCACCTGCACGCGGAGGGGCCCCGTCTTGTAGTCGGTGGAGCCGTCCGCTCGCACCACGGGCCTCCGGAAGATCACCGTCGTCTGGTTGTAGTCGTCTGTAACAGAGCGCTCATCAACATCTCTCAATTCAGTCAAACCTTAAATGGAACGTCCATTTAAATGAATTGAACGCAAAATTAAGTTCATTGTGCTACGCGTTCAGAATTCTAGCAAATTCAGTCAGCCTTCATACTGCTCGTTGTGTATACTTCGCGAATGTTCATTCCCGCCTGAGATATGGCATAATATTCTGGGGAAATACATCTTATAGCTCCCAGACTTTTAGATTACAAAAACGAATTGTACGAATAATAACCAAATCCCACCCACGTTATTCATGTAAGCCTCTCTTCATTAATCTAGGAATTCTACCATTACCGTGTCTTCTTATTTACGAATCAGTGGTTTTTGTAAAAAATGACTTGCTCAAGGGCGGGAATATATTTTCAGAAAATGCCGAAGTCTATTACTATAACACTCGACGTAGAAATCATATTCATCAGGTGACAGTATCAACAGCTCATTACAAAAAATTCACATACAATACATGTACATTATTTTACAACACTTTGCCAGATGACATTAAACGATTAAATTCAATAGAAAAGTTTAAATCCCAAGTGAAATCGTTTCTGCTTAACTGTTTCTATACAATTAGAGACTATACTGAGCATCACAAGAAAAGTAACATTCATTTTAACAATGATTCATAATGCTTTATTTACCATTTGAACTGTGTAAATGAGTATAAACAACCTGTAACAACTATTGTACTACAGCTTCCGGGTCAATGACCCCCATCTCGATCAGGTTTTCGTCCAGTTTCCTGATCCATTGAGCAAATGCTGAGATGGCCCTTGTTTTGCTCCCTTTCTAAATTCAAAATTTATTGCATATTCAAAATTTATTGCTTATTTATTTTTGAAAATAGATTTTACTACATGGGAGTTTTTTTGTTTTTTTTCTCCCTTTCAAAATTCAAAATTTATTGCATATTTATTTTTGAAAATAGATTTTACTACATGGGAGTTTTTGTTTTTTTTCTCCCTTTCAAAATTCAAAATTTATTGCTTATTTATTTTTGAAAATAGATTTTACTACATGGGAGTTTTTGTTTTTTCCCTTTCAAAATTCAAAATTTAAGTAGTATATGACTTAGTGTAGGGATCACAGAATTTTGAAAATGTGCACACAATTCACTTTTCCCCATAGCACGTCATACGCAGTTTTTAACTGTTTTTTTGACGTAAAATAAATAAAAAAATAAAAAAATAATAAAACGCGAGTAGGGGTGACGAAAAAAATCTATGATTTCAAAACATCCAAATTTTCGACGAGAAAAATTGATGTATTGTTTCTTCCATCGATTCATGCTATTCTCTACTCTCTATTGTCTATTTTCTCTCTCTCTCTTTTTCCCTCCCCTCTCTCTCCCTTCAACCAAAGTAATAAAGGGCAACATTTGAATTACACGTGATCTTCTTACTTGGCAAGCTCCCCCATCCCTTTACTCTCTATTCATATCATTATCATCACAGCACTGCAAGTGACGCGCCGCCCTCGGACCAGGAAGTCTTTAAGGACTGATTGATTTCGTAACTTACAACTATTCTAAACGCGTGAAAACGCGGAAAAACGATTCTTCTAAATTAGATAATTTCTTTAATCAAATACAGTTCACACCTTCCAAGCCATATAAAAAAGTAACTAATAACGGAACGAAAATATTTTTATCATTCTGTCAAATATAAACGTAAGTAAACTAAAAAATCTTTCAACTTATCACTTTGTACTTATGGTTATGAAAAGTCTGGCTACTAGGGGCGCTAGCTTCAAGTGTCTTCCGGTATAGCCCTGTGGCATTTATTTTTGATTGATTTTACGTATAAAAAACGATGGAAACTGCGTATGACGTGCTATGGGGAGAAGTGAATTCTGTGCACATTTTCAAAATTCTGTGATCCCTACACTAAGTCATAACCTACAAGAATTTTGAATTTAAAGAAGCCCTCATGTAATAAAATATATTTTCAAGGATAAATAAACAATAAATTTTGGGCTCTCATTCATGATCTCCTTCGTCAAGGAATAATACTTCCTGTCGCAACAACATGGAAACGATAATTTGAATAACTATATTTTCTAATGAATTCTAGAAGACGTGCAGAGTTTACAAGTTACATTTATGTCCAGAAGCAAAACAAGGGGCCATCTCACCATTTGCTCAATGGATCAGGGAAACTAGACGAAAAACCTGATCAAGATGGGGTTCATTGACCCGGAGGCTGCAGTACAATACTTGTTACAGGTAGTTTATACACATTTATACAGTCCAAATGGTACATAATGCATTAAGTATTTCCAAACAATGTGCAATGCATGTGTTGTCTCAATAACAAGCAATGCATGTGTTCTCTCAATACATGACACTGGAATGTATTTGATTACATACGTGTATGTAGCCCGCTCGAGTACTCCAGGTCTAATAAAGTCAGTTCCTTCCTATTTAGCCCTTATTTCACACCGTAGCAATTAAAGCAAGGATTGATTGACTGATGACTGCGGGCGCGTCAACTACTAATGCCATTACTCCTGTAAGTGTAGTACATATTTTTCATCGGGAGGTAGCGATGATCTTCCCCATTGGATGGCGAGATCCGGCTCCGACCTACCGTCGACTAGTGGGGTTTTCCCTAACCAGGTATCTCCCACCAGTGGGGCATCGCCCCAACCGGGACAAGCTCTAAGCTCGTGACCGGTCTCCCTGCATGTGGTAGTGTAGGGCATGTTAGTAATGGGTGAGGACAGGAGAAGGAAGAGGAAGGAAAGATCGCGCGCGGTCCGTGGCTTGTTTGGTAGTGTACTGCTCCGGCATTCGCCTGGTGTTGATCGGAGACACCACGTAAAACTACCGATCAGAGCAGCCGGCTGCTGGAATTCTCTTCCAGACAGCAACTGAATTCGACATAGTTGAAAAGCTAATGTCGAAAATCCTGCCACCGTCAGGACTCGAACCTAGGACCTCCCGGTCAGAGGCACTTTAGTAGCATCAGTTGATGCACTGAGCCGCCGCTCCCGGCCTAAAGCTAGGAAGATATACTTACACAGAGTGATGTTCCAGACGCCTCGGTTGTGCATGGGGTACTGCAGCATGAGCCCGTCCACTTCGTACTCGCCCGTCAACCACTTCTCAGGGAAGTACTGCGAGTACTCGATGCGGTTGCTGTCCAAGTCCGACCTGCACACGCGACACAATAGAACAAACACACAAGTTGGGGCAGAAGGACAGTGTTGCTAGCGAAACGGCGAAAGATGGAGGTGTCCCAATTATATGCAATCACATGGAATAGTACATTATGAAACGATAATATAATGATGGGTATTGATACACGAGCGTGATTTACGATACGAGCCAGGATCGAACGAGTATTGTAAACTTCACACGAGTGTATTAATACCCATTACATCGAGTTTCAGACGGTACTTTTTCAACGACTTATGGTAACTTTTGCAAGTTAAAGATTGAATCTTTTCGTCGCAGTTGACATGCAGGATTCAGCCAAGGCCACATAGCGGACAGCTACCCTACCTGCCGCAGGGGGTTTTGGTTTACTAGCACGCCTGCGAGAGAGCACAAAAGTTTCGGCAATAATTCTGAGGTCACCATTTTCGCTTTTTCTCTTATTTCTGGAGGTGCCAACTCATTATCTGATTCACTGGATATTTCAAGCTAAAGAATTGTCCGATTTTTAAGGACAAACACACGGCATCAACTTATAACACAATAACTTGCGTTCTGATCTTAACGTCAGTCAAATGTTTCCTCTACCACTACCACTGCGCTAGTCAAATAGGATCAATGTGAAATTAGGATCCAATTTATTTTAAATAATACACCTAAAAGTTACTGATAATAAGAGACATTAAAACTGATTATGATGAAATCTGTATCGTAATAAGTATCATGATGGAACGGGTTGTAGCCATCAGATGACAGAATTATACAATAGGAGTTGAAAAAAGAAATTTTACTCCAGTGATCGTGAGAATTTGCATTTTTCATCAGATTAATCGAGTGATGATCCGAATTATATGAAAATAATTTAATATGTATCTTGAAAGAACAATAATCTGAGTAGCGCAGCGGAAAGTATTAATTTCCACGCACATTACACTAAGGGGCAGAACGAAATGCAAAACTGATGGAAAGCCTGGAGAGTCATTTAATGTGGAAAAACTCTCCAGCATCTTCCTCAGAATGTTACCAATAAATAATTCCTCTATCTTTTCGCCTTAAATCGCACAGATAACCGTAGAATGTGTTTTCTGTAATTTTTCAGTTATGACGGTAGATTGTGTATTATCAGAACTTTCGGCGTTTCTCATACTAGAAGCGCTAATGTACATTCGAGAGGTCAATAGCGTCATTTGCGAACCGCGAGAGCCCTGAAATTCTAACGGTCGACTGATGGGGTGAGGTTTTGATCACAAAACATCGAACATGACATCAAGGATTACCTTAAAATGCACCCCAATCTCATGAATTGACAACGTTTCATTTTTGGTCATTTGTATTACAAAATGTACATTCTTTCTTCGGCCATACTTAGAAATATCCTAACCGCATTGACTTACTTTAAGCACAACCTTCTGGACATAATACATAGGAACATAATAATTAAATGACATGATGTTGCGCAGTGAATAATTATCAAGCAATAAAATTAAAGCGTTTGGAAAATTACCAGTCTAGCCCACCCTTCATTATTGGAAATTAAATTAGAAATGCCAACTTACGTGGACACTCAGGGACTACGTTTGCATATATCAATGAAGTTGGTTGTGATACCATACGATTAAAAACGAATTAAGGTTGTTAAATCAAATTTTTAGCGTCTGGATTGGAACCTTAATGACCATTATATTGGAGTTTAAATTTAGTAATATCTGTAATAACACAAAGGAATTAATTACGTATATTCATATTTACAAATTGTACACTTCAGAATATTATTGCACATTGCAGGAGGACGTTGTGACTACATGCATTCTATCCCTAGTGAAGTAAAAGCTAATTAATCAGAAAGATGAAGAGACCAGAATGTTAACAACATTTTGAATCAAGAGATAAATAAAACAAAAGTTGAGAATATGTAAAGTTACTCATTTCACACCTATGACTTGACATCGCTATCTCTTAATACAAAATGTATAAAAGATGGAGGCTCACTTGAAGCGGTCGACAAAAGAGCGCGACCAGCCGTACTCCATCACGTCCATGAGCCTGAGGCGGTAGTTGAGGTTGGGGCCGCCGCGGCGCTGCAGAACCTCGAGCGCGTGGTGCGGGTCGAACGGCGCCACATTGAATTCCGGCATTCCTGCGACACACAAGCACGGGCTCAGGATTGACAGATTGGGGAATTTTGAACACAAAATGGGGATTTGTTTCGTCATGGGGAAAATGGGGAACATAAATGTACGGGGAAACGTTCGGGGATAGTTTTTGGTAAATTATTTTGATCCGGAGTCAAAAATAGAAATTACATTCTCTCAATTATTATGAATATAAGAAAGAAACAGTAGACATTATTTACGCTCATTTTTATCTATCAAAAAGAGAAAAATAAATGATAGGGATCGAGTTAGAAAAAACTTCGAGGAGTCTTAACGGAGGTTAATGGTTGGTTGATTTGAATTATTTTAATTTAAGGGGACAGCCAGAGGAATCGTCAGGGACAGCTTATGTTGTTGGTTCATTGTTAGGTGAATGTTCCTTCCAAAGTTGGAGAATTTTGTATCTTTGAAGTGGTTATTTCAGGAAATTCCGTTGTCGTGGTGAGGAAAGAGTTCGCCATCTACCTGGCATCCCTGCACAGGCCGTGAAATGTGTAGTGCACTGACTCACTACTCAATTCTCGACAGACTGGCAATGCTTCTCGGGCATGTTGCAGTAGGAATTTCTTCAAGTTGCTTCTACGTTGTTGTTAGTAAGTTTCGCAGTATTCAAAAGATGAAAATCAACTGAAAATTTTGGTAGCATAATGTATGGTGACAGATCTGTGGCTGTTCGACAAGGTTAGAAAGTAGTTATTTATGGTTCGAGTGGTGAAAGAGACATTTCATTTTGCGAGGAAGGGTTGCGTCACGAGCCGGAGTGGGGCAATCCTATGCGCGAAATAAAATCACATTCACCGCCTGCGTCATGGACTATTTTTAAACAGCCTTACGAACTTTAATTATATTTCATTCTTTTTTAAACAATTTTTCTACTCCCATTGTATAATGCTGTCATTTGATATCTGCCACAAGTTGCATAATGATACTCTTTACGATACAGATTTCATTATGATACAGACTCTCGACTAATCACAGAGAAGTTTACAAACCAAGTATTGACACTTATCGATTCATTGAGAATCGTTCTAGTAAATGTTATGTTCGATTGTGCATATAAAATTGCATTTGATATTATATTTTGATTGATAGTTTTATTTTCTTTTATTATTAGTATTTTTTCGTGGAATATTATAATAAATAATATGGAATAATAAATATTGTGGAATATTATAATAAATTGGATCGTAATTTCACTTTGATACTGGTTGACTAGAACAGTACTCGCTCGTTCCTCGCTCGTATGGTAATATCACACTCGTGAATTAATACCCATCATTACATCGTCGTTTCATAATGTACTATTATTCATCTTTGTTCGACCATGAAGTTTTTCAAACATTTTTCATGAGATTGATTAGTGATTCCAGGCGCGTCAACAGCTGCTAAGACCATTACTCCCGTAAGTGTAATGCATGTTTTATCGAGAGAGAGAGAGAGAGAGAGAGAGAGAGAGAGAGAGGGATGGCGTTTATCTTTCCCCGCTGGATGGAGAATTCCGGCGACTACCTTCGTCGGTTTGCGGGGCTTTCCCAATCCAGATATCTCCCACCAGCATGGCACCACTCTAACCAGGACAAGCTCCCGATTGGTCTCCCGACAAGTGTTACTGTGTAGTTCATGTGAATGCAGGTGTGCAAGTATGGTGTGAAAATAGGACAAGGACAGATAGATCCCGTGCGGTCCATTGCCCGTTTGTTAGGGTAGGTACTGCTCTGGCATTCGTCTGGGTTTGATCGAAGAAACCTTAGAAAAATATCAATTAGAGCAGCCGATCAGAAGACTTCTCCTCCAGACAGAGTAGATAGCTTTTGTAAATTCTGCTTGCAAATTATGGGGATTGCAATAGATCTTTTGAGAATCGAGTTTTAATTACAGTATTTGAAGCTGTTTTATCTAAGGAGAAAGATGCTTAAAAATGGTGTAGGTCATATTTTCGTAGAAATCTCTACATTTTCGAATCTTTCAGAAGTTAGAAATAATGCAAGAAAGTAAGTGCTCTTGTAGTACTACTAATTTTCTATATTGTTTCAACAATAGCTCTTAAGAAACATCAGTTATTTTCTTAGATCTTACATTGAAACATTATGCTAAAAATTAGAATTTGGTTTTCAGATAGAAGAGAATGGTAGAAAATCAATTAACGTATTCTCGGAGCAAGTTTTATGCAATTTTTGTATAATTGATTCAAGAACATGCAATATTCAACCTCTATTTTTTAATGCATAGGAAGGACGAAACTCATCAGATAACGTCAATTTTTAATGAATTTCTAGAGATTTTCGCATTTATCACGAAGAAACGCCATTTTGCTACAAAACACTTTGCCGCGAAAACGCGCGAACTAACTGATTGAATTCTGAGTCCCAACAATACAAACTGACAAAATATTTTTTTGTAATTGTTTTAACTTAATGTTTGTCGCTTTCATCGTTGAAATAGATGCCTGTACCCATTGGTAAGAGACCATCCATAAATTACGTAACCCAAATTTGGAGTATTTTGAATACCTCCACTCCCCCCTGTAACGCCCGCTTGAACCCCCACCCTTAAAGAATTACGAAACGCTTGCGAGAACACCCCCCTTGTAAGTACAAGAAATGAAAACAAATTATAGCACAGTAAAAATTGTATTAATTTTAATTGTGTGTATATAAAATGTTTGATAATTAAAGTCGGACTTAATAGTCGGTGTTGAGTGCACCTAATAACAATATTGGGCAAATTGTGACTGAAAGAAGGACGCGAAGAAGAGAAAATGTTTTATTACATGCAATGCAGACGCCTCCGTCGTGTATAACGCATGTTGAATCTACTGTACTATCAAAGGCTTCTAGACTGTACTGAACAATGGACTATTTACTTCATAATCTTACAAATTCAATAAAAAGTGTGTGAAAAAATATTTCCATTTATTGTAACAATTTACACCACATAATTTTAATTTACTTATGTTTAAAAAAAATCATCAGTTAATATTGTGTTGTTTTAATATAAGGTTCGGAAAAGGAACTATGTCAGCAAATGTTGAAAAGTGTAAAAAAATAAATATGAATGTTCCGTAACACTAACCACCTATATAACGTCTAAAAAGACCTTGCCCACTCTTTGGCGTTATGTAACTTACGGACGACCCCTAAGCTGCCACCGGCAGCGGTAGCTCAGTGCATTAACTGATGTCACTGCAGCGCCTCTGACCAGGAGGTCCTAGGCTCGACTCCTGACGGCGGTAAGATTTTCGACGCTAGCTTTTCAGCTAGGTCGTATTCAGTCTCTGTCTGGAGGAGAATTCCAGCGGCCGGCTGCTCTAATCGGTAGTTTTCCGTGGTTTCTCCGATCAACACCAGGCGAATGCCGGAGCGGTACCCTACCAAACGGGTCGCGGGCCGCGCGCGATCTGTCCTACCTCTTCCTTGTCCTAGCCTCTCCCCCTTACACACACACTTACACTAACATGCACTACACTACCACATATTCCGAAAGACCGGTCGGGGCTTAGAGTTTGTCCCGGCTGGGGCGGTGCCCCGCTGGTGGGGGAGTCCTGGTAAGGAGGAAACCCCACTAGCCGACGGTAGGTCGGTGCCGGATCTGGCCATCAGCGGGGAAAGATCACCGCCATCTCCCGCACTACACTAACAGGACTAATGACCAAAGCAGTTGACGCGCCCGGAAACACGAAAAAACCAACCTAACCAAACCTAAGCTGCCATCCCACCCTGTCTCAATATTGTGACATATCACATCGTGGCGTGGAAGTGCTTATTCGCGAGCGGTGCGGGTCGCCACCGGACCAGGGCAAACAAACATCGGTTCGCGGCGCGGCGCCGTCTGTTAGCTCATCTCGGGTGCCGGAGCTCCAAGGCCACCGAACGCCCACAGAGGCACTGGCACGTTTCTCGCTATTCACATCTCGTCGCTGGTGAAAGCGACATGGACATGCGCGATGCAAGATTCGGCCAAGGAGATACCTTCGCGAATACAATATGCACACACACGTTTACTATCCACTGGGTGCTAAGAGAAACAATAATAATTTATGTCAATAAGCAATTTCACTCATGTAAGGAATTGAGAGATGAAATGGTACAAATTTCTTTTGTTGCAAATGGTTTTTAATTTGTTCATTAGGCGTTTTTGATTCAATTTCAAGTTACTACTACTACTAGCATTTATTAGAGATCAAGGATGAAGAGTATACTTGACGGTGATGATGAAGATTATGTAGGTGGAGATGATGAGGGTGGATTTGGAGGGTGGGACGAAGGAAAGCAGCGATGTATAAATAAAATTACGTCAATTTGACACCGTCGTTAGAATGTGTTCCTTTAAATGATGGCCATAAACAAGTTCCCAGACGTCAAATCACTTCTGCTAGTTATAAAATAAAACATTTTTGTATAAAGACTGGAAC
The DNA here is from genome assembly GCA_964035755.1 of Teleogryllus oceanicus. Taxonomy (NCBI): domain Eukaryota; kingdom Metazoa; phylum Arthropoda; class Insecta; order Orthoptera; family Gryllidae; genus Teleogryllus; species Teleogryllus oceanicus. The sequence continues at coordinate 19,417,226 of CAXIVR010000008.1, forward strand.
TCATTGCGTTCCTATCTGTAAGGACCGTGCAGAATGTTTCATTCGATTTCAAAATGATTTACGGAGTGCGAAATCACATATTCGCTTTCAGCTGTAGTACCACCGGACGACCAGGCAAAGCCACATCGCAAGTTTCTTTGCCAACGTGCCAGCCTTCACCACGTCTGCAATGTATCTTTGATGGCATTGCCTTGTCAGGCCTGAAGAAGGCCACGGTAGTGGCGGAAGTGCCGGCGCACCTTACTTTGACGTCTGGCCGCGCAGTGCCCGGTCACCAAGAGGATCCAGGGGCGTGGAGGAAGGAGAGGGAAGGGGAATCGATTGTGAGTGGTGTGTAGAGTGCCGCTCACCTCGCTTGAAGAGATGTTGGATGGAGTTGAGCCCCTTCATGACGCACGAGTCGAAGGTCGGACTCCGCTTCCGGCAGCCCTTGAACACCCGCGCTGCAACAGGTCATAACAACACCAGTAATAACAACAACAATAATAATAACAATAATAATAATAATAAAAAATATTATTACAATAATTATAAGAATTAAATATAATGTATGTACTGTGACATACCAATATGTGGGACCTTGTATTGCGTCACATTTATTGTAAACAGGGTGAGTTGTAAGGATAGACATTTGTAAATATTGTAAATATGGTAGTAGTGCAGTGGCGATCTCGGACGGAAGGATCGCGGGTTTGAGTTCCGCCTCGGGCATGGGTGTGTTTGTGTATGTCTGTTTGTGTGTGCCGTCCATTCATCCTTCATTATCATCATTTCATCTTCCATCCCCCACGACTAACAACCCTGGGGGTATAAAAATCGGATTCAGCCTAATGCTGATCCCCCTAATTAGTTACATGCAAGACTTGCAACGTGATAAAATGATACTGAGCCCCTGCAAGTGCATGTCCTGCGAGGTCCAAGATGGCCTATACGCGAGCAAAAAAAGTAATAATAATAATAATAATAATAATAATAATAATAATAATAATAATAATAATAATAATATCAAGTACAAACAACAACATATAAAGCCGGTTTCGTGATGCAGTCGATTACGGCAGCCGTGGCCTGTGCCGAGGACGTTGCAGGTTCGAGTCCTGCGTAGGCATGGGCGTATTTGTGATTGTCTCTTCACCCCTCATCATCATCATCATCCTATCATTTCATAATTCACACTACGTATAACCCGACCAAGCGGAGTGTAGAACTGAAAAGAGACCGGCGCATCTGAAAACTAATAACGGCGACAGTTGCGTCGCGCGTTAGCGCTGGGGGGGGGGTATAGTCTGGTACATTCATGTTCCTGTTCCAAAGTAATGGAGCATTTCTGAATAACATTGTGTGTAATGGTAATTAATGCTATGCAATGCTAATCATCCCAGTGAGATTCTGTTCAGGTAATTTTCCACAGAAATATTACGTTCATTACACAGAAAGCACTTAATAATTCGATCACTTATTAACGATTTGAAACACATGCATTGTATTTTATGGAAATATGGAAGTTAAAGAAGAGATTCCTGGATGTTTTTCATTAAATTAAATAATGAAATGTAATCATATTGTATAAATTGTTGTGTAGCATGACTGTAATATGTTTTTACTTTTAGGGATTCAAGATACTTTCATTCTTCATATCGTTATATCTATTAATATAATTATGGAACGCCCCGATATTTCCCCATGAAGGGGTGGACTGTCATGGATATTGTTGAAGGTACGATGATATTTCAAGAAGGTCATGTATACGTCTTCTGTCCTCGGTGTACAGCAATGCATCAATTTAAGTCGCACTGAGTATTCCATGTAGTTATTTTCCTCGCATATTATTCACTTCTTACTGCTATTTGATGTTTATTTTCTTACTAAATTATTCCTTTTGTAAATATCTTTGCTAAGTGACACTAATTTGTTTGAATGGCGAATTCTTTCCTCGTTTTTGTTTTGCGTTGGGTTATTAAATCATTGAGTTATATATTGTATTTAGCAATAATGTGAAATAAATTAACAAGTCCTTAAAAGTTAACAAATCAAGATTCTTTTGAATCAAGATTCTTTTTTAAAATTTGATTCTCAATTGAGAAATTGAAATAGGACTGATGTATTATTTCATTTTAATGAATAATTTAAAGAAAAAATGTAAAGAGATAATATGGATAAATTTGTGATAATAACTATCAAGTAACATCTTCCAAAGACTGTCATGAGCAAGGTATCCAGTGACGTACTGCCACTCTGGAGGAATTTGTACAACCCTTACTTTTCAATCTCGCGCCAATTTATTTGGACGCAGTGCCCGCGAGCCTAGTAAGCTTCTTACCTTGCCCGCGACCTTGACATGCCTGATATATAGGAACAGGATTTATTCACTTTTTCGTTACCAGGGTATAACCATTGGAGTTTTTCTAACCAAAATTAGCCGATTTCCGGTGCACGATTATATAACTTTCTCTTCTTACGATGTACGTGCAAGAAAGTAAAATGGAGCACATACTTACGGAGTGACAATGTTTGTTTTCTGAGAGAAATCATGATCCCCCTTATATGGACAAACAACCTTTGTGCACTAGGTAGATATGACGAGAGTTTTCCAAAAATAATATTAAGTCAAAATTGAGTATGAGTGGGCATAAAATGTTGTAATATTACATGCCCACTGGTAAGACATCCAGACAGGTTTGTCTGCATCTGAAGAGCCGAATACAAGGCGAAACTGGGGCTATCTGATATATCACCAACCTGTGTGGTGAGTGCTTTTAAAAAAGCTTTGCAAACAGCTTCGCTTCATCTCGATGACGCGTCTTTGGCTTTACGCTAGTCTATCCGAACCATAGTGTTCCGGTGCACTGCTAGTTCCGAATGGACTTCGATAGAGTAATTAGCAGCGTAAACAGCAATTAGTCCTGTCGGACTCATGAGATAGGCATTCTGTTTATGTCTCTATTGTTTTCATTATGATCCTGACCCTTCTATTAATACAACTCCGGAATGTGCGTAAACATTTGCGGACGATAATGTGTCTGTTCGACCCATTCACAATACGAAGAACTCAGCGACACACGCACTGAATAGCCATGAAGCAACGGAGCAGGCTTTCTCTATTTGTGGCGCGTGGCCCAATTTGTGCTTAAGCAGCCTGCGGAATGGACGTTACAGTGCGGCTGACCAAATCGCTTGTGACCGCTGTGGCGCAACGGTGTGCCCATACTTCCGCGAGTACTTCAAAGCCTTGCACTAGTGAGGGCGCTTTCAGACTCGGTGGCATAACGATCAGCGTGCCGGGCTGTTGTACCGGAGTTTGCGGGTTCAAACCTGATCGAAGCTGTGGATTTTTTAGGCGAAACAATCCTTCGTACGCCATCCTTCGGAGGAAAAGTAAAGCCGGCTGTCCCATGTAGTAGATTTACTGCTTGTAAAAGATCCTCAAGCTTAAAGAAGCCTCTGAGCAAAATTGAGATTCGCCCGTTTCGTCGCCCAAGATAATACTTCCTTTCTCCGCTGGGTGGTGAAAGGAGCGTAGCAAAATTTGCATGGTTAGACGGAAGAGCGGGCCTGATGGCCCGAGTCTCGCCACGTAAAATAAGGCATTAACTAACAGTCTCGGTTCCCTTTGACAACTCCTTTTGACAAGTCCGGATTTATCTACAAGGCCAAATAGCAGTTGCAAGGAAGGCACCACGTTCCGGAAAAAATGTCATAAAGTATTCGAAAACAGTCGAAATGCGCATGTTTCTGTAAAATAATTGTTACTGTACTACTGTAATACTACTGTACTGAAATAAAACATGTTTTCAATTCTATAAGTAATTTTTTAATTTTCATTTGTATTTGTACAAAAAGTTGAAGCACATCTCGAAGTATGGCCCCAGCACATGTGATATGCTTGGGATAGCCGCTACCGCTCGGCCGTAGTTGAATTTGGCTCTGGCCTTTGATTGCTTGTCCACTACTGCTCAACTGCCAGAACATTTTTTTAAACATATTTATTTACATTCTGGTCAACCATAATGCCTTAATTTGTGTATAATTGTATTTTAGTTTCTGTATATCAGTGAGTTTTCATTTCCACCTTGAATATATGACATAACAACCTATGTGGGTGGTTATTAGTTATTTTTATCGTTAATTTATTAATTTCATCAAATATTTCAAAATATCACTAAAGATCAGGTTTTATTCAGGATAAATTCTTTATCTTCAATAATGTAATTACAGGAAGACGCCGAAAAAATTTAGACTTTTGCAATTTCGAAAAAAGAGACTCAGAGGACCTCGAGTTAATTTAAATCGATCGGGAAGTGTCAATTTTGGAGAAAATAGGCTGAACAGTTTAGGCGCTAGCGTTGCCCACAGACGGACGGATCGGTAGCGGTAGCTGTCAGTCGCTGTCTGGAGGAGAATTCTAGCGGCCGGCTGCTCTGATCGGTAGTTTTCCGTGGTTTCTCCAATCGACGCCAGGCGAATGCCAGAGCAGTGCCCTACCAAACAGGCCACGGACCGCGCGCGATCTGTCGCGGTGGAGGGATACTTCTCTGAAATACATGTAACGTTCACTTGTTTTCGCGAAATGTCACTTTGGCTCATCCTTAGGAAAATCGTTCAATAGCTTGGTGTATTTGCACACAAGTTGCTCCCGTGCGGCTCTCGAGGTTAGTCAAAGTGCAAAATGCTGCGCAGGCCTGTACTACATCATCACAGAGTAACGTTTTCTTAAATCATTTTGTTCTGCGGTTCTCTCGATTTTGTGCGGCGGCTCGGGACAAACCAATAATATTGCCTAATTCTAGCATTATGGCGGTCTCTTGCATTTTCTTCGATAGCTTTGTAACTCCTTTTCAATAAATTACAGACAGTATATAGGCTACCTTTTGCAAAACACTTTTGAAAAATAATAATAGTTTATCTGAGATATGGACATACAAACATACATATAGGTATGAGAAAACTTCTCGGAAGAAAGTGGATCTTATTTTCGATACATACGTTGTTGAATTTCGAGAACGCAGTGTACCCAAGCGACTGAAACAAATATGGGATGAACTAAACTGGATTTCTCCATGGGAAGTGACAACCTATGTCAACAGTTTCAAATAACTCAAACTTTCTCCTAGAGCTCCTGTCATGGTCTCCTTAAAATCGTTTCGCGATTTACTCGAGCAGTGCGGGCCACAGTTTGAGAAATTATTACTGATAACAAAAGGAATTCCCAAATTTTAAATAGTACTTAAATTTAATATTAAAGAAATTCAGTTGTGTTGTTCTATTCATTATAAGTAATTATTATTATTATTATTATTATTATTATTATTATTATTATTATTATTATTATTACGGAATTTTGATTAAGGCTCGTCATTCCTGACTAGTAATAATAATAATAATAATAATAATAATAATTATTATTATTATAGTAATAATATGCATCAATAGACGCGATCTTCTCAATTTCAGTACTTTGCTTTCCCTCCATTTTCGCTGTTTTTCCTTGGCAAGCAGGTTTCGTAAATAGCTCCCATACGTCCTCCACGTTTCTATGTGGCGTCATGTCTGCAATCTGGGCGACGTTCTTTGAATTTCTCGAGTAAATTTCCACTTCAGAATCAATTTCTATAAAGTAGTGAAAGTGCTGTTAAGTCTGCGCTAGTGAATATCACACTTAACAATATTAATCACCTTCAACAACTTAATATTGAATTTAATTTAACGCATTAAATTCATTATTTTACCGATTTATAAAAGTGACTGCACAAACTAGGGCTAATTTATTATGTCGAAATGCATGTAACATTATTTTCTCAACCGGTAGCGGTAAGCTCAGTGCATCAACTGATGTCACTGCAGCGCAGTTTGGTAGGATACTGCTCCGGCATTCGCCTGGCGAGAATTCTCCTCCAGACAGCTACTGAATTCGACCTAGCTGAAAAGCTAGTGTCGAAAATCCTGCCGCCATCAGGACTCCAACCTAGGACCTCCCGGACAGAAGCGTTGCAGTGACATCAGTTGATGCAATGAGCTACCACTACCGGTGTGTCCGTGTTCGTTCAAAGATAATTATAAAAAGCAATTCAATGTATTTTTCTTTAAATTCGGAAGTTTCAATGAGGTAAATGAAAATGTTTCATAAAATCAACAAATATTTCCAAGCGTTTGTTAACATTTTGCAAAGCTAAAAAATTAATCCTTTAGTCTAAATCCGCTTGCCAAATTCAAATAAATACAAAAAATGTCAAAAATTGGCACCTGCTAAGAGACTTCATCGGACAATTGAAAAGGTGAATGGATACAATCTTTTGCTTACATCGTCATTTGATTTAGCACATTCAATCAGGCTACGAAGTCTGTAAATCAAACATTTCAGGATGTTGTACAAAGCTTGTCGCAGTAGATAGAACACGTCGTCCACGCAATCTAAGATAGCGCAATGGTCTAACAACAGTCACAAGATTTATTGGCGAGTTCACACCATTATACTCCATGTTTTCACCACCCACAATGGAAACCATGAATAAACCATACAAGACGCTGGAGTTGGCATAATAGAAAACTCACCTTGAGGAATACTCGCATTGTAAAAGTGGGAAGAAACGAAATGAGATCTGCTACCCAATATTTCACACGAATTCAACAATAAAATTGAGTATGTCTCTGCAAAAGGAAATCATTTAAAGTACACCATAAAACTTAAAATTTATTAACATACAGTGCACATTACCCTTCAATTTTCTTTAAAACCCTAAACATATAGTAAGAATATCAATGAAAATAAATTAAATCTTTATATTAATTCATGTTACTTTTTAGTTTCGAGGAAAACGAACTAATTGTCAGTAAACCCGCCTTTAAGCATTTCACCACCCCCGAATTATATTTATCCACATCAGGTAGGTAAAATGTATTTCGTTGATCTTGTCCACACAAACAACTATTTTATTATTTAAGAATTTACAGAAAAGATTACTATTTTAATGTCAAAAATGTATATTACAATTAGTACACTTTAATCTTGACCAAACATTAATAGTTCTGCTTTGCAATTCTTTTGCTTTGTTTTAATCAGTGAGATCTAAAAAATCTAAATTTACTGTTAATGTAGTCGATAGCCGATTGGAAGTTCACGAAAATATTCTCAAGAACTTTAAGTGAATTTAATTCTGGTATATCTTTAGGCAATGACGAAATGGTTTCATATGTTATTATACTTTTCTTCACCCTAGTGTTTATTTGTGTCAAAACTCTTAGGTTAGTGACAATGTCATGATATCTAAACATATAACGAGTTAACTGATATAGTTAACTTTATATATAAACGTCGACAAGTTTACATTTAGATGCACACGCGTAACTTCATACGCCTCGGAAAGACAAATGTGAATGGAAAAGCTACAAAGTAAGAAAATTTGCGCGCTATTTGCTTTTGTTGCGTACACCCACATCGTTCGTCAATTTTATGAACTCGCATTTTAATTATTTTCCTAAAAATTTGAGAGCAGTTTGTCAAGAGCAAGGAGAATAAAGTATTTTCATCAAGATGTAAAAGAATGGAAAGAGGGTATCACGGAAAATGAAGTGTTACGATAATGGCTGACTACTGCTGAATATTGTAATGCATGGAAGTATGGAGTTTAAGAAAGACGATTTCACGAGCTTTCCGATTGAATGTGGTGTTAATTTTGTCGTGAGTTGTGCAAATAAGTTAATATTTTTAAGTAAATAAAATCTTTGCGTTAAGAGATTTTTCAAACGATGATCATCTGTTTGTTCGAAATCTGGACGTCCCAGGACAAAACTGTTATCATATCTGGATTCAAAGCACTACAAAACGCAAGAATCAGTCAGCCAAACCGAAGCAGCTAACCAAAAGGAGTTGGTTGGAGACTTGTGAATCTGACGGTGTATCTGTGAATGCGCATCAAGTACACTTTACTCGTGTTTAGTGGTTTCATTTCATATACTTATTTCACCGCTAAGTGGCTTCTATGAAACATTTTGTGATAAACATTTGAATAGAATTTTTTTAATACTTCCAATAATCGTCTCCTATATTATTTCAGTAGTATACATACCTTTTGGGGCTCCCACATGCCACCAATCTTTATAAATAAAGTCTCTAAATAAAAAACATTTCCCGGAGACGTGACGAGTAGCGTTTGGCTTAAAAAATATGAAGTATTTGTTTTTAAAAATTCATTTTAATACTCATGTCAAATGCAACCTGCAACACTTGGCAGGATTTCTTCAGGGAGAACTTGTAAACGAAGCATTCTAGGACCTTAAAATCTAAAAATTTGAGGCCAAAGACTTCAAAGAAACGTTCATTATATTATAATCTACAGGAGGAGATCTTCTTGAACATTATATTAATTTTTGCTGGTCCGTTACTTCTTGATATTATCTCACCTGCTCAGAGACGTGCATAATCTGTAACTGAATGTGAAATTAAACTAATTAATTGATATTCTAGGCGATTGAATTACACGGGTGTACCTATCTGTTCGGTTAAATGAGACTAGTTTTTATTGATTAGGATGTACTGTATTGTTATCAATTACAAGGAGACATATAGAACAAGTGACGGAGGATAAGAGGGTCTTGAAGAAAAAGATATATTACAGGCTTAATATGGAAATGGAAAAATAGGGTCGAGTGGGTACCCGAATTGACAGGCTAAATCTTTGTCGCAGAGTAAGAGTTCTTAAGTCGTAATCAGAATATAAAGATAGCGTTGAATCATTTTTTATTAGTTACTTCAAAAATGCTTGTCGCTTCTTTTTTTTTATTTGGGGGTTCCAAATCCTATTTAAAAAAAAAAATCAAAAAATTTTTCTGCTTTAAAGGGTTTTCTTAATTTTCAAATTTTAAGTCCCCAAAAAAAAAACCCCGGGATCGTAGGGCACCGCCGATCTTTTAGGCTTTTCGCGCGATTCCCTTACTACGCAAGGAAAAACCTCTCTTCGAATTTTTAGGAACCCGGGTCCCCCCAAAACACAATTCAAACAAAAAATGCAATTAAAAAAGGGAATTTAAAGAATTTTTACATTTTTTGGTTTCCCAAATTTGGAAAAAAAAAAATTTGAAAACCCCAAAACCGGTAAAAAGTAAAAGGAAACCCGGGAGCCGTTGATGTTACCCTCCCCAAAACCCCCAAACAAACGCGAACCCCCGAGAATGCGTCAGGTTTCCGTCGGATCCCCCAAACCCCCCGGATCCCAAACTTGCAAGGCTTAAAAACGGCCCCCAAACCCACCTAAATCCCCAGGCGTTTTTTTTCCCAAAAGGAAAGGGAAAATTTTATTTTAAAAAAAAAGTTTGGGGGTTTTTTTTGTTTTTTTTATTTTTATTTTTTTATTTTTTTGTTTTTCTTTGTTCCCTTTACCCTTCAATTTTTTCCTTTCTTGAAGGAAGTAGGATGCAATATCACTGTAAACTGAATTAAAAAATTTTAAAAAAAATTATTTGGGGGAAAAAAAATTTTCGTTGGTGTTTCGTGACTGGTCAAAAAGCCCCCAACCCATTTTTTTCCTTTTGTCCCATTTTATGGCAAAAAACGTAAAGATTAACCCCGGGCCATTGAAGGGAATTAATTTTCTTTTCTAAAATTTTTTTTTTTACTTTTTCAATAAAGGTATTAATTACGTAAAGTACCATTAACCCCAAAAAATTTTTTAATTTTCTAAGTCTGACCCCGTGGATCAAGACCCCCCGCTGGGCTTTTAACCGGACCCCCACCGGGGGCCCGGGGAAACCCAACCCTTCCCCCCCAAGGTTGGAAAAAAATTTTTGGGTTTTTGGTTGGGAAAAAGGAGAGGGGAAAAAAAAGGGGGGAAAAAGGAAAAATGGCGGCGGTTTTGGGGTTTGTGGGGTACTGCCTACCCCTGGGGGGGGGGCCCCAAAAAACTTTAAAAAAGGTATAAAAACCCCACAGCGGGGAATTTGATGTGGGGGGAAAAATTTCCCCCCCCCGGGAAAAAATGGTAAAGGCGCTATGACTATTGGGCATTTGTGCGATACCCTTTTTTTATTTTTGTTTTTTAATTTGAGTTGGCAAAAAGGGTTTTTTGTGGGGGGTTTTCCCAGTGGGGGGGTTTTGGTCGATTATTTCCCCAAAAAAAGGGGTTTTAAACCCGGTATAAAGGGGCATGCCCCGCCGGGAAAAAAAGTTCCCATCACTGGCAGGGGGAGGTATCAATGAATTAAGAAGGGGGGGGTAAAAAAAATGGGAAAGATGGCCTCGGACCCTTTTACACGTGGTTTTTCGCCGGATTGTGGAGAAACGAAAAAAACCCCAAACCGGGCTTTAAAATTTCCCCCCAACGCTTAAAAAAACCTGGCAAACTGGCCAAATTCCTGATTGCGATCAATAATCTGATAAAAAAGGAGCCATTTTATTCAAAAAAAAAAAGTTCGGGGATTATATAAAATTTTTTTTTTTTTTTGGGAAATTTAATTATAAAATACTACACAAAACCCTAAAAATACAAAAACCCTTCATTTTTTAAAAAATGACTCCTTCCCTTTAAAAAATAATTTTTTACATTATTTCCTTCTTAAAAATTTAAAAATTTTTTCCGGGAACAAATTTTTTAAAACTATTAAGTAAAATTTTAAAAAATTTCCTTCTCAAAAAAACCCCCAAAAATTTAATACACCTTTTTTTCCCTTTTAGATAAAAAAAAAAATTCTATATTTTAAATTTTTTTTCTTTTTAAATTTTTAAAAAAAACCCCCAAATAAACCCCAAAAAAAATTTTTTATTTTTATAAAAATGCTGAGCGTCGAACTAATAAAAGGGCAAAAAAAATTAAAAAAATTGTTTTGGGCCCCCCCCCAAAAAAATTTTAAGAAAAGCGTAAAATTTTTTAAAAAGATTATTTTTTTAAAAAAATTGGTTTTAATTAAAACCCCTTTTAAAAGTTAATATTAAAAAAAAAAATTCCAAAAAGGAAATTTAAAACCCCCCCAAAAAAGGGAATTTGTTTTAAAAAATTAGCCCCTCAAAATTCTTTTTTAAAAACCCGTGATAAAAGGGAATAAACGTTTGAAATGGGGCTATTGCCCTTTTTAAAGAAAAACAAAACCAGTTTTAAACTTAAACAAAATGTTTTATTGGAAAAATTTTTAAAAAAAAAAATTTTTATCCTTTCAAAACCCTTTTTTCCGGGGGTGTAAAAAAACCCAACGCGGAAAAAGAAAATTCCCTTTTTTGGGAAAAGGTTAAATTGTTTTTTTTAAAACCAAAAAAATTTTCCCCCTTAAAAAAAGGAAAGATGCAAATGAATGGCAATTCTTTTCATTAAAAAAAACAAAATGTTTCCCCCCCCCAAATAAAAATATTCAAAAAAACATTTTTTTCATTTTGGGAAAAGTCCCAAATTTCTACTTTTGGGGCCAAAAATGGTTTTTAAACCCTTTTTTGGGGGAACGTGGGTTTTTGGGTTTCCCCGGGGGGTAAGGGTGAAAGGAGGAGGTTAAAAAAGGGGGAAAACCCCCTTTTGTGTTGGGGTTCGAAAAAAATCAGTTTTACAAAGCGAATTTATTTCGTAAGAAAAATTTTTAAAATAAAATTTTTAACTGCAAAAAAACTTTTTTAAAATTAAAAGGGACTTTTTAAATTTTTTTCTGTTTTTTTTGGGCCCGGGGCTAATTTTTTAAAAATTTTCCGGGTTTTCAACCCTTTCTTCGCTTTGGGGGAAAGTGGTTTGAATTTTAAAAAGGTTTTAATCAAGTTTTTTTGTTTTTCGTAAAATTTTGACAGGGAAAATTTTGAATTTTTTTTGTCTTTCCCCCTTTAAAAACAACAACTTTCAAAGGACTATACCCCCTAAACCGGGAGCGGTCGGCTAATTGCCTGCAGCGGGTCCCGGGGGGCCCCTGGGGACCACGGTGGCGGTTTTCATTTTTTAGCGGTGACACCTTCTGGAAAAACTGCAAGGCTGCTTGACAGAGTTTTCCGGGGGGGCCCACAAAACCACACCCGGGGACCAAAAAAAAAACCCGGGGGACCCGGGTTTTCCCCCCCTTTTCCCCCCACCCCCAAAACCCCCCCCCCCCAACCGCCCACAACAGCAAAAACCCCAAACCGGGGGCCGGCGGGGGGGACGCCCCGGCGGGGGCCCCCCCCGGGGGGGACCCCGGGGAAACCGCCCGGGTGTCCGGGGTTCCCCGCGGGGGCCCCCGTTCCCGGAAATAAACCCCTAAAACCCCCAAAAAACAGTTGTGCGAAGACCAAAAAAAAAAGGGGCCCAAAAAAAAACGGGGGGTTTAAATCCCGTTTTTTTCGCGCGGGGGGGGTTTGAGGCTACCGGGTCTTCCCGGGCGGGGGGAAACCGCCCCAGGCCCCCGGGGGGGGGCGAGGCGGGCGGGCGGGCGCGGGGGCCGGCGCCCAGAGGGGCGGGGGGGGGGCGAGGGGGAGGGGGGCCCCGGGGGCCGGGGACCGGGCCCCTTCGGGGGGGTTTGCGGAAAGTGGGGGGTGGGGCGCCGACCTCCCCCCGCAACAGGTGGGCGCGGGGTGGAAAGGGGGGTCGGGGGCGCGGGGGGGGGCCCATGGGAGGTTGGGGGGGCACGGCTCGACCCGGGGGCGGGGGGGCGCTTGGGCGGGGGGGGGGGCCGGCTTGGGGGCCCCAGGCGGGGCACGGCTCACCCTCAGGGGGGGGGGAGGGCGGGGGGCTGGTAAAAAAAAGGGGGGGCGGGGGGGAAAAGGGGGGACCGTGGGCTGGGGGGGGGTTACCCGTTCGGACCCGGGGGGGAAACCCGGGGCGGGGGCGGGACGGGGAAAAGGCTTCCCCGGCAGGGGCCGGGCAGGGGGGGGGCCGGGGGGCGGGGCCCCCCTTTGGCGCGGCCCCCTTTTGCTTTTTTTGGGGAAATAAAAAGGGAGCCGGCCCCTTCTTTTTTTCCAAAACCCCCTAAAATTCCATTTTAAAAAAGGGGGTTTCGTGTCCCCCCGGATTTTCCCGGGGGGAATAACAAATTTTCCCCCTCGCTACCCCTTCCCCCGGGGTTTTTTTTTAAAAAAATTTTTCCCCCGCGTATAAACCCCTTAAAAAATTTTTTTATTTAAAATTTAAACGCAATTTTACCCTTTTGGGGTTTTTTTCAAAAAAAAACTTTATATAAAATTTAAAAATTTAAAAGGGCCCCCCAAAAATTAAAATTTTTACCCTTTTTAATTCTTGTTTTTAAACTTTCAAAAAATTTTTTAACTGCTTTCAAATTAAAAACAAAACAAATTTAGGAAAATCCTTTTTTTTGAAAAAAAGATTTTTGAAAAAAAAAATCAATTTTTAAAAAAATTTTTTATTTTTAAAATTTTAATTTTTAGATTATTTTCCTCATTTCCTATAAATTTTTTAAAAACGTTTTGGGGTTTTTTTAGACCCAAGGAAAAGCCTAAGCCCGGGATAATTTTTTGAAAAGGGGAAAAAAATTTGTTGGGGGGAAAGTTTGGGGGCCCCCTTTTTTTCTTAAAAAAAGGAAAAGGGGGGGGTTTTTTTTAGTTTTTTGGGGGAAACCTGTTTTGGCCTATAGAAATTAAAAAAATTGGAAAAAGGGAAAAGGGTTAAAATTTTTCCGAAATAAAAATTAAAAGGGGAAATTTTTAAATTTTAAAGGGGGGTTTCGGGAAAAAAAGGAAAGGGAAAAGAAAATCACTCTTTTAAAACCTTTTTACTTTATGGGGATCCCCAAATTGTTTAAACAAGAAAAATTAAAATTTTTTTTAAAATAGAAAAAAGGATAATAAACAAAAAAATTGGAACCCCCCTCTTTTAAAAATTAAAATAAATTAATTTTATTTTAAATTATTAATTTGTGTTGATTTTAACATTTTTATTTATTATTAGAATTTTAGAATTATTTTTTAATTAAAGGGCCCTTTTTAAAATTTATTTTTCAAATGGTTTGTTTTAATTTTCTTTGTGATTTTGAATTTTTAAATAAAAAAAGGAAATTTTCAAATTTGTAAATAAAGGGTGAAAAAAAGGGGAAAATTAAAAAAAAATTTTAAAACAATTTAAAGTTTAAAATAATTTTTAACCCAAAAAGGCTCTATTATTTTAACAATTTTATTTTTTTAAAATTTTATTATTATTTTTTTTTTAAAAAATTTATTTTTAAGAATTAAAAAAGAATTTGAAATTTTTTTTGGGGTTTGACCATTTAAATACCAAAATTTAAAAAATTATCACAAAAATTTTAAAAATTTTTTAAAAAATTTTTGTTGTAGTTTTTGCGTTTCCCCCAAAAAAATTTTTACGGAAAATTTCTTTTGGTAAAAAAAAACCGTTTCCCCTTTTTCCAAATTGGAAATTTTCATAAATTCTATTTTTCAAATGTGAAAAAAAGGGGCTTTGGTAAAAATCTTTTTAAATTTAAAACTCTTTTAACCAAGAAAAAATTTTTTCCAGCCTTTAAAAAACTTTATTTTTGGCAAAATTAAATTTTTTCTGATATAAAAAATTAGGAAATTCGCTGCCTCTTTTCCTTTTTTTAAAAGAAAACTTTAAAATTTTATTTTCATGTTTTTTAAATTAAAATTTAGTCTTTTTTGGTTAAAAAAGGGGATTAAAGGGATAGGGGTTTTGGTTTTGGGTTTTTTCGTGGAAAAAAAAATATTTTTCCCAAAAATTTGAAAAAAACATGAAGACTCCTCTTTTTTTAAACAAAAAAAAAATCGAAGACATGGAAAGCTGAAAAACGCGTCTCGGCTTCCAGCGCGGGATGGTTGTTTTTTAAAAAAAGGGGGGCAGTTTTAAAGGTAGGGAGGGGGGGGGGGGCCAACAATCCCGCTCCCCCTTTTGGGGCCGGTTCGCCGGCTTGTGGGGGGGCCCCGTCGGGCGGGGGGAAAACTGACAGAAAGTGACCTGCTAAAAGCGGGGTTAAAAAGGGTCCGCCCCCCCGGAAAAATCCTAACTCCCGGTCAGGCGCTCCCCAAAAAAGGGATCATTATTTGACCCCTCCTGGGGTCCCGGAAACCAAAGGTTCCCAAGCTATTAACTTGTTCCATTACTTATTTACACTTCTGTTTCCTTTCCCAATGGCTTTGTCCCCTGCTGTATCTTGACCTCGACGCTATTGGGTTACGAGGCTAGGTGTCATTTTTCTCTTTTTTCCCTTTTTTTAAATTTCTTTTTTCTTGCCTTTTCTTATCTTTTATTTTCTCCACAGCCTTTCATTTTCACCACATTAAAGGGTTTTAAAAGGGTGGGGTCCGTTTTTTCTCCTAAAAGGGAAACCCTGAAGATGAATAAGCCCACCAGAGGCTTTGGTAACAGCCCCACCATTTGGGCAAATGAATGGGCCAGTAGCCCCATCAGGTAAATCAATTACTAAATTCTCCAGAACCATAGCCGGACTCACCCTATGACAACAATTACCAAAAAAAACGGTAAAAAAAAGGATTAGGGGAAAGACTACAAATAGTGGGGAAAGTTAGATTCTAAACGGGAAAGAAAAAAAAAATTTTAACTTTACAAAGAAAAAGAAATTATATTTTGATCCAGAAACAAAGGGAAAAAAATTAAAGGAACAATAAATAGGGGAAAATAAAGATATATAGTGGGGTCTCACAAGAGAAAATGCAACATCAGGTGTAATATAATTCTAAATAAAAAATGGGCCAAAAAAAAACAATCTTATAATGGGTTTCAATAATTGTAACTGTGGTGTAAGGTAGACAGAGGGTTTTTCATTGTGTCTAGCACCAGAAGAGGGAAAAAACAGAAACCAAAAAAGTTTTATTTTTTCCAAAAAGTATAAAAAAAAGAATATAATAATTGGAGGGGGAATAAATGTAAATTGAAAAATTAAAAAAGAGAGGATTGGAAATTAATGGGGTCATTTCAAATTATAAAAACTATAAAATTTTGCTTGTTAAAACCTAAAAGTTATGAATACCTTCTTTCCACACAAACGAATACATGTCAGGCAGTGGGCAGAAATCCAATTGTTTATTTAAAATAAAAAAAATTTTTTATGACGATATATAAGAATGGGGTATATACAGGAAACCCTTTTTTATTGGTTGTAAATTGAAACTCAAAAAAAGTGGTATAAAATGAAAAAAAAATTGTTTATCTGACCAAACAGGAAAGTCTATTTACTTCAAGAAGACTCCATAAAACAAATTTTTAAAAAAATTAGATGAAATAAATGGAAAATATTAATTAAGATGTCGAGAAGAATGAACTATTAAAAAAGTGATAAGACTTCCCGAAATGGAAGCAATTGGTACTACCCACAAAATGAAAAATAAGGCTGAATATGGATTTAAGGGGATACAGGAAGGTGAATACAAAAAAAAGGGGAATTTAATTCTCGAGAAAAGGCCCCCGTCAAAGAAAGTATTCTAATGCGTCAAACTACGTAAGAAGTCTTACCAGGAAGGCCAAAAAAGGAAGCTGGGACAGATACGTAGCTGACCTGGGTATATTATACCGGGCGCGACAATGAGCTATAAATAAAGCAACATTTTAAAAAGAGGTGAAAGATACACAAATATTAAATTGTAAACATGACCAATTCCCCTTTATTATAAACGTTTTGGACAGAAACCCGGTTTCAAAAACAACACAGAGGAACCCAAACAAAAAAAAAATTGATGAAATAGAATATGAGAACTGGGGAATGTTTTAAAAAAAAAAAAAAATAGGGAAAGGGGTGGAAGGATTTTAAAGCGAAATATCAAATATGCCTCAGAAAATTTAAAGAAACGTTTTTTACACTTTCTCAATATGTAAAAAAACTTATAACCCAAGAGTGGAAAAATGGAAAATTTACTTTGAAAAAGACCCCCTTTGAAAAAAACAAAATTTTTAAAGGTTTAAAAATCTTTTTCGATAATTTTTATTGCAAAACCCGTTATTGAGAAAAAATTTTTGGAAGGGGGCTTTTTAAGCCAATTGGAAAAAAAAAACCATAAAAAATTCTTCAAGCCCAAACTTTTGCACCGTAAACAAGTACACTATTTAATGTATTGCTCGTAAAAAGGGCTCCACAGTTTGATTGATTTTTTTTGCTTCCGGCGCGTAACTGCTTTGGTTTGGGCCCGTTGTATAGTGCATGTTTTTTGGGGGATGGCGGTGTCACCCCGCTGGAGGCGAGATCCGGCCCACCCACCTCGCTGTGGGGTTTCCCCTAACAGGACTCTCCCACCAGGGGGGGACCGCCCCGCGGGCAAGCTCTAACTTTACCGGTCCCCGGAAATGTGGAGTGTCGCATGTTAGTGTAGTGTTTGGGGGGAAATAGGACAAGGAAGGGAAAGGGCAGATTGGGGCGGTCCGTGGCCCCTTTGATAGGGGACTGCTCCGCATTTCCCGGGTTGACGGGGAAAACCCCGGGAAAAATCCATACGCCGGCCGCAAATTCTCCTCCAGGCGGACGAATTGGCCTAGCGGGAAAAACGGGGTTTGAAAATCCTGCCGCCGCCGGGGGGGGGAACCTGGACCCCGGTAACGCTGCGTGCGCATTTATGATTTAGCACCGCTCCGTCCCACCCAGCTGATTACGGTTATTGGAACATGTATAGTAACTCAGAAATTTGTACAAAAACCAAGAGAATAAAAAAAAAAACAAAAGTAAGGCAAGGACGAGTCTCCCAATTTTTTTTAATTTATATTTAGATGAAGTTTTAAAAATGTGGTATCCCGACTAAAATTTATGCCCTTTTGGGGGAAAAAAAACCCATGATCATTAAATTTGCGGATGGCCAACATAAAGCAAATGATGAATATAGTCTCCAAAAAACTGTTTGAATTTCAAAAAAATTTAAAAAAAATACAAAACCCGTATTCTCAACAAAAATTAAAATAAAGGCCTTTAAGGGAGGAAGATTATATCCAAAATTTGTTGATACATTCACCTAAGAACAAGTTTTAAGTTTAAAATTTTTTGGGATACAAAAAGTATACAAGGGGAAATAGATATACAAGGGAAAAAAATTTAAAGACTAATTGATGAAGGAAAATCCAGAACCCCGAAAAGAAGTTCAGAAAGGAAACTTTTATTAAATTCTGTAAGTATTAAGTATCTAACTTGTTTATATGGAAATGAAAAATTTGGGGAATGACCAAAAAAAATAGCACAAGACTACAAAAAACGAAATGAAATTTCTGAGATCAGTAATGTTATAAGGGGTGACAAAAAAAAGGGAATTTTGGAAATTTGTAAAAAAAACTTGATGTGTTAAACTTCAAAAAAAGTTAATTACTATCAAAAATTTCCTGGGTCAGCCTGAAAGGATGAAAACAATCGACTTCCAAAATAATTTAAAAAAACCGCCAAGGACGAAGAAAGATCCAAGAAGGGGGGGGTTTACCAGACGGGAACGGAGGCAAAAGGCAGTGCCGAAAAAAAATATGGGGGGAAAGGAGGGAGGAGGAGAAAAAAAAGAAAAAAATTATGATACTGGGAATTTTTCCAAAATTTATATTCCCCCCTTTAAACTGGGAAAAATCGCGGCCCTGCAATTTCAAAAGGATAAATTTACGAATTTTACATTAGATTAAAAATCCAAGTTTAAAGAAAAGCCCAAATTTTTGAAAAAAACTCAAAAATTAAAAATGAAACTCATTGTATTTTTTGAAAAAATTTTTAAATTTTTCAAATTTTTTTCGACGCTTTTTAAAACTTAAAAATGAAGATAAAATTTTTAGAAATAAATATTTTGGAATTTATTTACGCAATTTTTAAAACCAATTATTTTTTTTTCAGGTCAAAATTTTATTTTTATAATTTTATTTTTAAAATTGATTTTAAAAAAAAATCAGGTTTTTTTTGGGGGTACTCCGGATTTTTAAAATTTAAAAAAAATTTGCAAATACAAAATTATAAGACTTTTGGAAATAAAAGATTCAAAAAAAAACTTTAAATAAGGTTATGAATTTTTTTGAAAAACATTTTTTCGGGAACAAGATTTAAGATTTTTAGTTAAATTGGTTTTGATAGCAAACCCCAAATATTTACGTGAGATGCCTTTTAGAAATCTAAGCAAATTTCAAAGATTTAAAATAAAATTTAAAAACAGATAACACTTTAATCTTTTATTTGTTTTTAAAAAAAAATTTTTTCACTATTAAACCTTCAAATTTTCCACTTTTTTAATAAAATATTGGTACTTTTAAGGGGGAAAACAATTTTTTTCAAAACCCTTTCGATTGAAAAAACAAACAAAATTTAATTAAAAAAATTGGGGGTTAAGTGACTTTTAGGACTGATTTTTTTTAAAATTGGTCGATTGAAACCAATAGGGCCAAATATTAAAGTCTTTTGTTTAAAAAAATTTACGGAAAAGTCTAAACAAGTTTTTTAAAGATCAGAGGGGCAAAAATTTAAAATTTCAAGTTTCAAATATTTAAAGCCAATTAATTATTTCTTTCTTTAAAGTATGTAATTCTTTGAAAAAATTTTAAATTTTATTCAAATTAAAAAAAAGTGAATATTAAAAATTCAAAACCCCAAAATTTCTCAAAAAGGGGCCATTTTCTTTCAAATTTTGTCAGGTACTAAAAACTGCATTGATGACATAAACCGCATTTTGCCTATTCTTTTGTTTTGTTTTTAAAAACTTAAAATTTTTTATTGTTCTCCCCAAATATTTATTTACTCGACTTTTTTCTTACATTTTTGAGTACAGCTTTGTGTTTAAAGTTTTTTTCAAATCAAATTTTAGGAAAATAGTAAAATGCCCCATTTTCAGAAAGTCTCATTTTTTTGAACGGTCCAAATATTTCTTTAAACTTTTTGTACAGCAGTGATTTTTGTTTAAATAATAAATTATTTTGGTTAATTTTGGGGGTTGTTTTGCAAAAAACAAAAAATTTAATTTTATAATCTAGGTTAATATGCACATTTAGCCTTTGAACATTTTTTCAGGGTTTTAAAATTATAAAAAATAAAAAAAAAAATTAATTATAAAAAATTTAAAAAAAAATTAAAATAAAAAAAAAAAAAATTACCACAATAAAAAAAATTAAATAAAATAAAAATAATTAAAATCCTTTAAAAATAAATAAATAATTAAAAAATAAATTTAAAAATCACAAACTAAAAAATCAACTAAAAAAAAAGGATTATTTGTTTCAAAAGCTTTTTAAAAGGGCTGTAATAGCTGTCCCCTTCGCTGATTTTATTAATTCAATGTTTAAAAATTTTATGTCCGGGTTTCTAAGACGGAAAGGAGTTCCCCCGAATAGTGTTAAAAAAACCCCAAACAAATGACATAAAAAGTGTTTAACTAATAATTAAAAAAAAAAAAGTTAAACTTTCCTTAGCCCCATCCCAACCAATTTGTAACAATCAACAAATTTTGATATTTTTCAGGAAATTCAAACACAAAATACAAAAAAATATATATAATTTTTTTATTTAGTCTCGGGGTTGAAAAAAACCAAAACGATTAAACAAAACTATTTTGACTCCCGCCACGTGTTTAACGGATATTTGAACATATAAAGCCTGCCACACAAGGTGCTTCCCCGCTAACCCGCGGCAGGGGCCCTAAATAAATAAATAAATAAATAAATAAATAAATAAATAAATAAATAAATAAATGTATTGGTGGCGAGGCTCAGGTCATATTATCTGCTCTTCCGCCAGACCACTTTCAAAATTTATATTACAATAGTGCATAACAAAGGAAGTCATTCAATGAAAAATACGAACGCAATTTGATAAAGGTTTTCACATAGAAGACAGGAAGAAAAGCGGGGAGGACGAATGTGATATAAAAGTCATGCTCACGTAGCATTTATGTGATTAAATTCATTAGTTTCAAGTTAGGGATGTATTTAAAAAATAATATATCAGGTTGAACACGAGGAGATTTTATTCAAATTGAGAGAAATTTTCTTTTGTTACTCAGCAAGTTATGTCATAAGAGGATCGGGAAAAAGAAGGGGAAAAGTTAAATCTGTGAAATGTTAATAAGTTCTCCTAATTGTTTCAAAGGGGCTATTGAATTGTGTCTATTTTGAACTGTTAATAAAGAGAGGAAGATCTTAAATGAATGTTCTACAAGTTTCAATGAGAATGTAAATTGCAGCACAGCGAACAGTTTCTACATCACTCTCAAATCAATAATCAAGAGCAACTCTCAAAATAATTTTTAAGACATTAAGATATTAGTGCTGCGGTTGGTTAAAGGTTTTGTGTAAGCAGACACAAGCGTATCTCTCGCACCACTTTCAGCTTTCCCCTCTCCTCGACAATCCGCGTGGACACGCCACAATATTCCAGGACTGCTTGATGGACGAGAAACTGGAGCGGCGACGTTGAGCAGGTCAGTGATGAGGCGAGGAGAGAGTCACTGCGCAGCGCTTACGTCAGAGGCCACGCAACCGCCCCCCTCTCCACCCACCGCGCTTCCTTCAGCGGCCGGGCCACAGCAGCGCCACTGGCCTTCCCGCCGCGCAGTGGGGTCAGAAAAGAGACGAGTTGCCAAACTATAGCTGAACCGCTCGCAAAAACCATCATGGCGGACGTACCTTTGGTAAAGTCTCGAGGCTGCCCCACCCTGCGGCATCTGAGATTTCCTCTCGGCGATAAGGAAGCGCGTAGGCGACAAGGAGAGGCGACTGCGAGACGCAGCGATCGCGCTCACCGCCACTCGTCATCACTGCCCTCTTCGTCAAAAGAGGAACTCGCACTCCCAGGAGTGTCCAAAGAAATGAATACATCGTTTGTTGGTCCATCACATTGTGAATTATTGTCACCTCTATTCCCTACACATGCTCGCAGGATTTCTTCCATTGTTCAGCACTGTATTGTGCAAATGCTTCACTGCAAAACGTTTCCTTTCTTTTAAGGATGCACCAATTGTTTCTGCTGCCTCACGCCCTTTATAAATCCCCAAACAAGTTCTATTGGATTTAGATCTGGGTGGTACGGTGGAAGAAGGAGAGGAATGTGGCCGTGTTCAATGATTATTTGATGAACGACTTATCGATTTTCAGTGGATATTCTTTGAATTATTTGTAATAATTGGGTTTTTGTGAATAACAGCAGCTACTGTGTAAAAGCACACTGCCACTGCTCACTAGCCACGGTCAAACAGGGACTGGAGACCGAAACTCTTCAAGACACGCCTTATTTTCTGTTGATCGTTTGGACAACCCCTACTGTAGAAACACGAAAGCTGCGTTTCGTGTGATCCTTCTCACTCATCAGTTTGTTATCACCAAACTCGCAGTGTTGAATTACCGCGCGACCCACGAGAGGAAGACAGAGGGAGAGCTATGTTGTGACAAAGAGCGCAGGCAGGCGGGAAATACGAGGAGCTTTGGAGGGAGAGGCCACGTTCGGGCATGCGCAGTGGAAGGTTTTTGAGAGTGGTCGAGCAATAGTTATTTACTAGTGATATACCAAGCGTTGTTCGGGCTTTCTTCATATTCTATCCTTCTATCCTTCTATCCTTCTATCCTTCTATCCTTCTATCCTTCTATCCTTCTATCCTTCTATCCTTCTATCCTTCTATCCTTCTATCCTTGAATGACGGAAAATATCTACTTTACACACAGGGAGCGGTGGCTCAGTGCATCAACTGATGTCATTGCAGCGCTTCTGACCGGGAGCTCCTGGGTTCGAGTCCCGACGGCGGCAGGATTTTCGACACTAGCTTGTTAGCTAAGTCGAATTCAGTGGCTGTCTGAAGAAGAATTGAAGCGGCTCGCAGCTCTGATCGGTAGTTTTCGTTTATTTCTCGGATCAACACCAGGCGAATGCCGGAGCAGTACCCTACCAACGGGCCACGGACCGCGCGCGATCTGTCCTTCCTCTTCCTTGTCCTATCCTCTTCCCTTACACACATGCACTACACTACCACGTATTCCGGGAGACCGGTCGGAGGCTTAGAGCTTTTCCCGACTGGGGCGGTACCCCGCTGGTGGGAGAGTCCTGGTTAGGGGAAAGCTTGTAGGTCGGCGCCGGATCTGGTCATCCAGCGGAAAGACCACTGCCACCTCCCGATGAGAAACGTGCTCTACACGAACGGGACTAAGGACCTCGGTAGTTGACACGCTCGCAATCACTTATAATCAATCATCAATCAATCTACTATGCGCCGGGACGCGTTCCGCGCATCTCAATGAAATGCTCTGTGGAGCCATTGCATTGAACAACTCATGTGGATTGAATGATGACTCCGCGCGCGTCAACTGCTAAGGCATTATTTCCGTAAATGTAGTACATTTTTATTATTATTATTATTATTATTATTGTTGTTGTTGTTGTTGTGGTATGTGTGCATGTACGTTTTTGTATGTATGTATGTGGGAGGTGGCGGTGATTCCCCGCTGGATGCTGAGTCCTACCTACATCGGATTGCGTGTTTCCCAACCAGATATCTCCCACCACCTGACACATTGTGTAGGCATGTTAGTGTAAGTGTGTGTAAGGGGTGAGGATAGGATAAGGAAGAAGAAGGAAACATCGCGCGCGGTCCGCGAACCGTTCATTAGGGTACTACACCTGCATTCGCTTGCTGTTGATGGAAGGAACCACGGAAACTAACGATCAGAGCAGCCGGCAGCAAGAAGTCCCCTCTCCATGCATCGGTTGAATTCGATCTAGCTGTCTACCTCGCCGAAAATCCTGCCAGCGTCAGGACTCGAATCCTAGGACCTCCCGGTCAGAAGAACTGTAGTGACATCAGTTGATGCACTGAGCGACCTTTTTCGGTAACTCATGTGGAATATTGGGTAACGTTCTTTACATTCGCAAAAGATCTTTTCAATTTAATACGTTATGATATGGATGGAAATAAATAACTAAATGGCATGTGTAATATATTCTGTAAGACACGTGTAATACATTATTCATATTATTCTTGGATACGTTGCACTCTTCAAGATTTACTGTTTCAGAATTTTCTCAGTAAGCCGTCATGCAATATTATAATTACATAACATACTTGAGGTGTGACATTATTTCCAAGTAAAACCTATATTTGTCAACCCAAGTCGCAGAAATCGAATTCATCGACCTATCACCTTACGTTTTAGGTTTTAGGGAAAGAAACCCCCAAATTTCATTTGTAAAATTCCAATGCCCGTGTCTTTTTGCCGTAGCACACAATAAGCAAATCCAACAAAAAGATCCGTTGTAAATATTTTCTATCACGCAACCATGGAAAATCACATCACCATTTTCTCGAAACTACACGATTTTCTTTTCCCAGCACAGAATTTCTTTTCAATTAGAAATAGATTATGTGATTCGAGCAAATAGCAAATCCTGCTTGTCATCATTCCATTGTCTGGAATATTATCCTACATTGAGAACTAAAACACATTCCGGAAACGTAGCATAGGACTGAAATCTCAAATTAGACAAATTAATCACAATACTCCACACACGTAATGTAAGAGCTTACTCATGTGTACTCAAGCTTTCGAATGCATAAACGAACACGAGATTGGGTCGATTTCACATAATATAATACAAGAACTAAAAGAGCGAAGTAAAAGATACCGA
Organism: Teleogryllus oceanicus; assembly: GCA_964035755.1. Taxonomy (NCBI): domain Eukaryota; kingdom Metazoa; phylum Arthropoda; class Insecta; order Orthoptera; family Gryllidae; genus Teleogryllus; species Teleogryllus oceanicus. The sequence continues at coordinate 19,441,685 of CAXIVR010000008.1, forward strand.
ACTGCTAATGAGAATAATTAGTCCTGAATATCGCAACGTGTACTGATGACTTTTAGATTATTCTCAAAAGGTAATTATAAACATTGTGTTAATTATGATGTTCATTCAAATGAATAAGGAAGCTAAATTAAATTTATCTCTCACAATTACAAACGTCATTTATTTAGTTTAATATCCTGCTGGTAATCACACATATTACCAGAGGCATCGTGCGATAGGAATAATAAGTCAGCAGGTCGATGCGGCTTGCACTGAAATCAAGAGGGCATTATATGTTGCCCTGTGCTAAGGCATGCTGGCGCGTAACATAGTGTAGTATATTTTGCCCTGCTCTTCCCATGCAGCAGAGACGCGACATGGTTGCTGGAGCGTTACGTGATATCGCGTTGAACGCCATGCCCTGCCGCCACTGGATCTCGGCATGGCGTGGTATTTGGGAAAGATCCCGGATCCCTTCACCTCGTACGGCAGAATCAGAAGGTATGTGGTGATAGTACCAAGTTCGCCATACAGTTAGCGTAAGAGAAACAACTATAGGGTAGGCCAGGAGGCGACTGCAAGACGCAGCGATCGCGCTGACCCCCGCATCTGAGATTTCCTCTCGGCATAAGGAAGCGCGTAGCGACAAGGAGAGGCGACTGCAAGACGCAGCGATCGCGCTGACCGTCACTCGTCATCACTGCCCTCTTCGTCAAGACAGGAACTCGCACTCCCAGGAGTGTCCAAAGAAATGAATACATCGTTTGTTGATCCATCACATTATCTGAATTATTATGTCGCCTCTATTCCCTACACATGCTCGCAGGATTTCTTCCATTGTTCAGCACTGTATTGTGCAAACGCTTATCTGCAAAACGTTTCTTTTTCTTTTAAGGATGCACCAATTGTTTCTGCTGCCTCGCACCTTTCATAAGTCCCCGAACAAGTTCTATTGGATTTAGATCTGGATGGTACGGTGGAAGACGGAGAAGAATGTAGCCATGTTCAATGATTATTTGATCAACGACCTGTTTTTCAGTGGATATACTTTGAATTATTTGTAATAATTGGGTTTTGTGAATAACAGCAGCTACTGTGTAAAGCATTCTGTCACTACTCACTAGCCACGGTCAAACAGGGACTAGAGACCGAAACTCTTCAAGACACAGCTTATTTTCTGTTGATCGTTTGGACAACCCCTACTGTAGAAACACGTAAGCTGCCTTCCGTCTGATCCTTCTCACTCATCAGTTTGTTATCACCAAACTCGCAGTGTTGAATTACTGCGCGACCCACGAGAGAAAGACAGAGAGAGCTATGTTGCGACAAAGAGAGAGCGCAGGAAGGCGGGGAAATAGGAGCTTTGGAGGAGAGGCCATGTTCGGGCATGCGCAGTGGAAGGTTTTTGAGATTGGTAGAGCAATAATGATGCTACAGAATGCCACAGACCTCCTCTTATAAGTTTTTTTCATTGGCCTAGGCTAGTTATTCGGGCTTGTCACATATTCTTGACAGATGCCATCTATCCGCACAAAGCATATTTTTCAAAATTTTGTCAATTTTTCGTTTTCTGAATAGTATAACAGATATATAATTTTAAAAAAATATTATAGAAGAGTAAAATCACGTCCTATATGGCAAGTTTCGTTGAGAAAATTGGAGTCGTTTTAAGAAAATAGTGTTTAAGCGTCATTGTGAATACGAAATTTGAGGCTCTTTTTCATAGAAAACATTTTAGTTTTTGACAATCTTCATATGAAGTCATTTGAAGCACTTCAACTTACAAATGCAAAATCACTGTTTAGCTTGGCTATCCGGGAGACGCCGCGACCAGGGCACAGGTGCCAACGTTTCGGTCGCCATTCTGCGACCTTCCTCAGTGCGTAGTACTGCCAAACGTTGGCACCTGTGCCCTGACGCGGCGTCTCCCGATAGCCAAGCTAATCATGACTCCGGCCGCGGAAGCCTACGCTTCAGAAAAATCACTATTTACGTAAGTCTTTATAAACTGCATCAAAATTCATTACTACAGATGTTTCGGAGATCTGTTTTCTCCATCTTCAGGCTTTTAATCAACTTTATATTCATAGTGGTTTTGAGATTCCTTGTAGTGTTGTGTGTTAATGATTTTAGGTTGATTTCACGCCGAAAGATGGAGACAGCAGATCTCCGAAACGTCGGTAGTTAAGGATTTTGATGCAGTTCATAAAGACTGTTATGTAAATAGTGATTTGTATTTAATAATGTAGTTGTCTTTAATACATTGAAGCTTAATTGTGTGTTAAACTGATGCAAAAATTGACAATTCGTGTACCTTATAAAATAAATGCAAAAATGTTTACAAAACTCGAGAAATGTGCATATTCACGCAGCAAGAGAAAACATCTTATTTGTGTAATTAAAAAAACAAAAGAATACAGCAAAATTAATTTTATCTCATCTCCAAGAGTGCAATTATCACTATCCGTAAGACAAGTTTTAAGAAAAAATTGGAGCCGTTTTTAAAAAAAGGTGTATGAGCGTTTGTGGAAATAAGAAATTTCGGGGTCGTTTACACAGAAATCCTTTGAGTTTTCGAGAATCTTTGTAAGACATTATTTCATGCATATATTCTCTTCAATGAAAGATTGTTAACAAAAGGCCGCTAATGAAAATATCAAATTTACATGACCCCATTGAAAGAAGTAAGGATGAAGAAAAAATTTTCTTGAAGGAAAATCTCAATCAAAAAATCAATTTTGTAGTTGTAGGAAGTAACCGAAAATTTCAATTTTGCAATTTTCAAATATTCAGAGTTAACAGTGAAAAACAGACCTATGCCACGTGTATTAGTGTATTTTCCTCTATTCTTACAAGAAATTTAAAGAAAAACTTGGCAGTCATTTTTGAGAAACTTTTGAAATTGGTGCAGGGGCTTCATTTAATATACCTGAAATTTTAAAGAATGCTTTTAAAAATAGCAGAGCTTTGACCAGGTCAGATTGACAGGACTTATTCAGTTTGGAAAAAATCTTACGCATAGTTTAGGCACTAGTGTTGTTTACATACACCAGAAGGACAGACAGACAGACGAACGTTCTGAAAAAATTTTTTTTTCGGTATCATGGGACCCCAAAACGTGTATTTCCGTTGAAATCTCGAAATCGATTTTCCGCAGCATTACATAACTTTCTCTACACTACGTATGTTTCTCCATATATATGTAAGTATACAAGATCGTAACTAGTGGTGTTATAGAATGGCATTGACTCGTAATAATTCGTAGTAACTATACTCTCGTCAATAGGGTTAATAATAACTAATAGTTTATATATAATCTATCGCCGCCCTAAGTAGTACATTTATTTGAAATTTTGTCACTTTTACGTTTTGCTGATAGTATAACTGATATAATAATTTAAGATTTTTAAAGAACAGTAGAACCTCGTCCTAAATGGTAATTTTTATTAAAAAATTTGGAGCCGTTTTAAAAAAAACTGGCGTTTACGCCTTACTCTAAATGCAAAAGCTGTAACTCTTTTTCACAGAAAATTTTAGTTTTCAAAAACATAATTTAAAGTAATTTGAAGCACCTTAACTCACAAATGCAATAGTGTTTTCAAATTGCTATAAATGTGCATATCAACGGCGTGGAAGATATTAAAAAAAGTTGAAAAAAACGAAAAATACTCTAAAATAAACTATATGACATATTAAACAGTGCAATTAGTACTACCCCTTGGAAACGTTTCAAGAGAAAATTTGGAGGCATTTTGGTGAAAATGGCGCTTGACCGTTTCTGAAAATGCGGGAATTTGAGCTCATTTTAACAGAGAAATTTTGAGTTTTCAAGAAACTTTACATGACATTATTTAAACACGTACATACCTACTCATAAATTAATTAATGTTAAAAATCGCCCTAATGTAAATTTATGTAATATTTTTAAAAATGGATAAAGCAATACGGCGTTTATGCCATCTTATAGACTGTATACACAAGAAAAATCTGGAGTCGTTTTTGTGTAAATATTCATTGTTATTTTTAAATTGCATATATTTCATGTAATATTGCTCGAAAAGTGTTATGTACGCAAAAAGACACAAGTCAACAATAACAATTTATTGATCAAGCTTTTTTACAGTGGTGATCTCGTTAACCAAAATCCAGAAGCGTAGTCCGTTGTACAATGCCACGGTGTCCAAATTCCAGTAGAAGTCCCAAGATGCGCGCACAGTCGTCCAAAATACCAGAAGAGAGAGAAACCAATTACTCTGCCGAGTTTGCACCCAGGTACACTATACACGGGGTCACTGCTGGATCGCACTTCAGAACTGATCTGTTCCTCTGGCCGGCGCGGCCGGTTAAGAAGCACGCCGTGCCGTAGTCTCGCCTCGTGGCTCTTGATCCGCTCGCCAGCCGCTCCCGTCCTATTGGCCGGCCTTCGCGCCGGTTTGTGGCCCTGCTGCCTTCGGTAGCCTGCGTCCCGCGCTGCCGATCTGGCGCGCGATACGAATCCTCGTATATCGCGGCAACAAAAAGTACTAAAAGTTTCAACAAATGTACATGACCCTAATGAAAGAACTAAATATGGAGAACTAATTTTACTTGAAGAGAACTTCAATTTACTTGATCTTTATCTTCAATGTTGTAGTTCTTGGAAGACGCCGAAAACTCGAACATGTGCAATTTTCGTAAATTCAGAATTAATTGTGAAAACAGACTTATGCCACCTTTGTAAGCGTATATCACTCTAATCGTACAGCAAATTTAAAGAAGAAAATTGGAACCGTTTTTGAGAAAATTTTGAAAATATTCCAGGGCTTCGTGTAATGTGTCCCCAAATTTTAAAGAATGATTTTCAAGAACGTCCAATCTTCAGCTAGAGCTAGACAGGGTATCTTCGGAAAATGTCCAACGTATGGTTTAGGCGCTAGTAGTGTTGTTCACAGATGGATAGAAGAGACAGTTTTGGCGTCAATTGATTTTTCGTTATCAAGGACCCACAAAACAGGGATTCTGGCTACACCACGTGTTACAGGATTTTTTCTCAATTTAGCAACTGAATTCTTGTTCTTCGACTTTTTCGTTATCAGGATTCGGCAATGAATTTTTCTGACGAAAATACGTCGTTTTCTGCGCAGCATTACATAACTTTCTCTATGCTATATGTATTACTCCGTATATACGTACGTAAACGAGAATGTAAAAACGGATGGTACCCAGAGAGGTTTAAACACAGTATTAATGCTAATGTTCTTTATTATGATTTGAAACATTTATGTGGCAATTTATTGCTGAAGTGGCACTCCAGTTCTCTCACCTGACTCATATCACAGCCTAACGCCTAACCCGTTAAATAGGATTTGCAACAAAAGTGACACTTAATGATCGATCCCACCGTATCGATCAAAAGGAATGTTCAGGGGATCGCGATCCTCTACCCGCTCTGCACCCGCCTGTACACTATAAATTTCGCCTACGCCAAAAATATTCCGAAATCACTCCAGATATCAAACTGTTACTACAAATGTTAGAAGATACCTACCCCCTCCTTACGGATAAAAACATAAAAAGACGTTTCACAAATTTAAAAAAGAAATTAAAAACAATTGACATAAGCAGAGAACTGGCAAACTTAAGTGAAACCAGTGATGAAGATTCAAACTAACACTCTCTCCAAATTTTGCTCTTGAAATGGCATATACAATTCTCCAATGGAATATAAATGGCTTTAATCCACAAAAAGAGAATTTCTACTGTTAATTAACAAATACAACCCTGATATTATATGCTTACAAAAAACAAATAATAAAATCAACCAAAAACCACCATTAAAAAATTTTGGATTTCTCTTGTGGAACTCAACCTCCACAAAAATCTGTAAACTAACACAAGTGTCCATGTATGTTCAAAGACTCAACTACTTTCATACCAATAAAATAATATCTATTTGATGCCTTCCTCCAGGTCAAGTGTCTGAACTATCCACAATTATGTATAATACTATGTAAAATAACCTACTGTATTTGTCATTTTGGAACTTATTGAAACATACTTTGTAAAGAATCAACATACAGAAATATTTTGTAAATATAACTGACTGTATTACCTAGTTGTTTATGCGACCTTTATAAATAAATTATATAAAAAAATATTCCTAGGTAGATTAATTGTCAGTGTTAGGGATAGTTACACTCAGCGCAGGAATGCGTCTCCCACATTAGTAAATATTTTTATTGTTTTTCTTCACACTTTGTTTTAAAGAATATAGCACTTTACACAGAATTCAGGGTCAGGAAAACAATTGTCTTTTAAATTTTTGAAATTCCAAAATATTATAATATGTATTTTAGCTTTATATCTGGCTCTCTGATTAGATTCTTTTAAAGTAGGGGCTGATGGGTTTGATTAGATTTAATTTGTTAAAATCAGTGAAAACTATATGTGAAGTATGGGGAGATGTACAATTTGCGCACGTTTTCTTGACCTCAGAATTACTACCCATGTTTTTACTAACCTCATTGCCCTTCTTCGCACAGTATGTCACTCACAGTTTTTAACTATTTTTGGTGTTAGTTAAATGAATAGCTAACAAATAATATACACCATTGAATGATGAATTAGTGGTGCTACAAGAGCATATACATTTTCATATTATTTTTAAATACTCTGCTGTATTATACTACTACATAAACATGCAAAAATATTTTCAGCGAGCAAAAAGTATTTCCCGCACCGACCCTCAAACTCAGTTGAATGAAAAAAATGTGATGCGGTTTTCGAGAAAATATTTTTCTTACAAATTGCATAAATTTCAGACACAAATTACGAATAAACTACTCGTTATTTTCGCATGATCGCCTCTCAAATTTAAACACTGCATTTTTAAAAGAGTTGATTTTTACAGCAGACATTCTTATTCACTATCTTCAATATTTTAGTTTTGAAATGCTTTTATTTTCGAAAATACCGCCGAAAATATGACAATCACAATAATTTTCATCATTCTTTGACACATTCGAAAAGAAATCTTAAATGAAAAAATTTGGAGCGTTTTTTGAGAAACCATTTTCAGAAATTGCATAAATTTCAGACACAAATTAGACGAAACGTTATCGCTTTTTCAAAAAATTGCACATGACTTTATTTCAAAATCAGTCATTAAGGACCCGATTGTATTAAGAAAAAAATCTCTACCTTCAATATTATAGTTGTAGGAAGACACTCCCGATAATTGCACTTTTGCAATTTTCGAAAAATGAGAAATTTAAACGAAGACGAGGCCTGTACCATTCTCTTAAGCGTCTTTTACGCTATCAGAGGTTTAATAAAAACATTTGGAGTGGTTTTTGAGAATCGTTTGAAAATGTTTTTAGGGCGTCATTTCAAGAAGCCTCAAAATCAAAATATCCGTTTGAAACTCTCAAAGTGTCGAAGTTGTTCATATCGAAGGGTAATATCATTTTGGAGAAAATAGGCTGAACAGTTTAGGCAAGAGAGTATGGTTTAAGTATCTCTAGTCCATGGTCTACACTAGTACCTAAACTAGTGTAAACCACAGACTAGAGATGGGCTTAACAACTTTTATTCAATAACTGTTATCGGAATGATAGTCGACTCGTAAAAACCGTTATTAACAGCAGTAGAAAAATAACTGGTCCATGATCAGCAACCAAACATAGCCCACTGCTATGAGGTAAATCAGTTGTGGCGGTTGTTAAGGATTAAACCCAATGATGTATAAGATATACATGGCTCGCGTATATACTCTATGAATAGGACAAAGTGAAGTCAGCTTTCCCGGCAGTCGCCATGCCATGTTCAAATCACACATATGCTGAGGAGTACAATCTCTGTACAGGCAGCACGACTCAACACACACATACGCAGTCGCCATACCAGTAGTTGGCAAAACATACTCCTGGTATCTTTGTGATATGGGTACTGCTTCTGCCAATATTTCAATTTTTTCTATGGTGCAGTTTGCATAAGAGCATTCATTAGCATGCCTGTGTCGTAATACCAAAAGATACGGCTTGAAAATATGCAGTTTTAGTCCGTCTTGTGGGTGCATAATATACAACGAGCTAGAATATACTAGTGTATTCTAGCTTGTTGATAAGACATGATGACCTTTTTATAAAAGCTTTTGCCATCAACTGTCATGGCTGCCACGCGCAATCTCAGCTTCAAATATGGCGGGCCAGTGAGCGATCTATACCATATACATCATTGGTTAAAGCAGGGACAACGAATAACGTTGGTAGTATTGTACAGGTTGTGCAGCTACCTTACGGCGCTTGCTTGCACTACATTCCCAAACACGTTTGAACAGAGAAACTGCAAATATGAACAAGGCTGGATGAACTGCCAAGGAAGAATAGTAATTAATATGATGATTAATGTAAATGTGTATAGAATATTACACAATAACAATGATTCGTGATTCGGGTTCAGATTGCAAATATTCTTTCGAATATGAAACTTGTGCATGGTGAAGTGACGAGTGCCAAAAATGATGAGAAGAAGAAACTGTTTTTACTTACTTACAACTAAAGTGATAATGACTCTTGAATATCAAATATTATAATGCGAGATATTTCATCATAACTCATTTTATTTTATCGAATCTAGGGAAATAGTGGATCATAAGCAGCAATGGGACAGAAAGAAGTTAACAAACATATTGGACGGATTTAATTTTAAGGACAAACTCCTTATTGTAGTGTATCAATAACATACAAAAATATTTCGGCACATAGTGTGTATCTATTAAGAATTATATATTAATGAATCTATAACTTGAAATGACTAATCACCATTGATTATCTGCAGTGGAACTTGTTATCCTACAAATGGTTACCAGCTTTGTAGTTCGGTTTGCCAATAGATTGCAGTACTATGAATTTCAACCGAAAACAGCCAATGTTATTATTTTATTATTATTATTATTATTATTATTATTATTATTATTATTATTATTATTATTATTATTATAATTATTATATATTATTGTTGTTGTTGTTGTTGTTGTTATTACTTTATTTATTATTATATTAATTGCAGTACATTTATGTTTATCTTTATGTACAGAGACAATATTTATCCCCTTTCTCGTTACAAGAGCCCGGTAATAAAGGTTTTACCTGTCGAAAATTCGCCTTTTTTCGGAGCATTACAGTACTTTATTAAACATATTTGAAAAATACTACTGCTTACGCTGTATACGGAAAGTGAAAATTGGCAATTAACAGATTACGAAGTAAAGAAATGAGCAGCACGTGCACATTCAACACTAATTATGCTACAGCACACGTTACCATCATGTTTTCCATATATTTTCATGTGATGTATTTCTACAATATGCCACTTTCATATGGTTTTGCACCGAGAAGGAATAACATTGGAATCCCCTAAATCTAGTTATGTTTGCAATAAACGCCATCTCTCGACTCGACCTGCACGTTCTGCCTCAACCCTTCGCCGGTAGAGTGCTCTATACGCGAGTAGGAGAAACACTAGCGCTCTCTGACAGCAGAGGAGCATGTTTCGCGTGATGCGGGTTGTGGGACAGTGACGCGGCGAGCGGCACATTTTGGAGGCTTCTGCTCCGAGAAGTGTTGGGAACAGCATCAGGGCATATTGTTGTATTTGTGGCGATTCTCATTGTCGAGTCACCAATCTGTCGTGTCGTGCCAAGTAACTGCGATGTTTAGAAAAGTATAGAAACTGTCAAATTCATAAGACAACTACAGTAATGACGACTCGTTGGCTCCCTTCGAGGAGAATTTCTAAGGGGTCCTTCAACAAACACATTCATTAAAATCGTAGTTTTCGATGAGAAACTTCTTTACATGTGGAAAGAGCACGAAGTCTGCAAGTCACATCGAACATTGAAATGCATAGTTCCCGCTGTGGCCGCATTCGGCGTTGGATGAGCTTCTGCGGTGCAGTGCGCTCTGGTAGCCCCTGGACGAACTTCGTCGACGAGCGTTTCGAGTTATTTGATGCAATTTCCGCTAATCGTACGTAGCCTCCTGTCTCTCGTCATCGAAGCCCATGACTGACTTATTTTGAAAATATGAAGTATTATTTTCAAAATACAACTTGAAGCATTTAAATTAGTACTCCCCTCCCTCTTCGTCATATGTCTTGAAGGGCCAACTTCCTTCCCCTCGAATAGCACTAGAACGCCGGAAACATTGAACTGGTTATAGTGAACCACTAAGAATCAACAGTTTTGGTTGGCTGTATCAGGTTGTCACTGTATCATATGTATACGTCACTGCCATTATATGTCACTGTATATATCGAAATAAAAGTTTTTCCCCGATTATTGATTTGGTTATTTCAAAGGTCCTGGAAAATATCCAAACATGGTGAATTCATTATTTCATTTCCAAGCATCTCGAAATCATTTAGTCTTATAATAATATATTTTATTAGTGCTTCCTGTGATCAGATTTTTATTAAGTTTTGAAGGACATTATACTGAGTCTATGCTCTCTTCCCATTTGATTAATCTTGAGAGATTGTCTACACACTGTCTCTCTTGAATGACTCTTGCCCTGTTGAAACACTCATTTTCCCCTCTTTGTCATCGTCAGTTCGAAAAGACCTCTTCGTAGCAATTACGATGTCTACGTCAGATAGATTTCACTTGTATGTGCAGATTTCACATGTATCTCCCAGTTTGCATCGATGACGTTTTCAGCATCAACAGAATTGCCATAGAGAGATAAAATAATTTCACACGACGAACGTTCCTCAGACGCTTTTATTACTCTTTCACTACGGAGTAGAGAGAAAGTTATGTAATACTACGCGAAAAACGGCGCATTTTCGGCAGAAAAACTTTATTACCGCGCCCTGGCAACGAAAAGGGATAAATCCAGTTGCTAAATTTAGAAAAAAATCTCTAATTCGTGGTGTAGTCAGAATCCATGTTAAGTGGGTCCTTGGTAACAAAAAATCGATTGAAAACAAAATGTATATAGCCCGTCAGTCTGTCCGTCTAATGCTAAACCGGTTAAACCGTTCAGCTGTTTTTCTCCAAAATTGATATTCTCCAATCGAACTGGAACCTGAACTGTATGGAGATCAGAAGATAACTGACGAAGACAAGTAGACAAGGACAAGAAAGAAGAAGGGATATGAACATTGCAAACAGACAACAACAAACGAAGAAGTGTACATTGTGGCCAACCTCATATTCCCTGCAAAGGAGGCCTTCGCCCTTAATGGGATCCTAAGGGCTAAATAAAAAAATCGATCTGGCTGATGTCGCGGCCCCTTGAATTTGAGACCGATATTTTAATTTTGGGGGTTCTTTACATGAAGATCCCGAACTCCGCTAAAAAAGAATCCTGAGGTGTAATATTTTCTTCATTTCACAGTTGTCGTATTGCGTATGTTCACTACATCTGATGTGAAGAGTTTACTAAAATCTAATCTAGCGTTTGTAATATACGTCATTCGGGACCATTGGCTTTGGGTAATCAACGAAGGTTCTCTATAGAGATGTCTAGAATTTTAGAAAGTCACGTTTAGCGGGAAAGTGATCGGTGACAAGCTGTGGTGTGCGCCTAAGCAATTCCTAGAGAATTAGTACGTTTTTAGTTGTGTTATGCGGTTGCCAAGGTTTGTAGTTCTTTATCACATTTGGTATTTACAATGATATTTGCGTTTTTCGTTTTGTTAACTACTGACTGCGTTCTCCTTTATGTCTCGTTCACAGATTTGATTTAAAGAAGCAATATTTTATGAGCACACATCAAATCACTACCTTTTCGTTTTGAAAATGATTCAAAGTAAATATGACCATGACATTATCGACGATGTTAAGGTGCTACTTTATAATAAAATGAAATGTATGAAATATTTGGATCACGAGCCATTTCAACGGATATGAAAAATGCAAACGAATTTCAACCCCTATGCTATTCAAGTAAAGAAGTAACTCCTCCCGTATACTTTCAAAATCTGTCGGATTTTTCGATATTTATTTTATAAAATTGTATTAATTAGTATCATTGAGAGAAATATTACCGAGATTAAAATTTAATAATCGTTGGTAAAAAAAAATCAGAATGTTAATAAACACGGTCCTAAAACTGTTAGTAATTTTTCACGGAGTAAAGGAACTTTTAGCGCTTAAATTAACCAGAATTTTATAAAATGTAATGTATTAATTGTAATAAATATATGGATATTTAAAAATATAAATAAATATTACACTTTCGTCATATTTTTAAAAAATATTTGCAGTTCCATTGCTGAATTTAAATTTGCATTGTTGAATTTCAGTATTCAAGATACACATTTAAAATATTATGTGTTGTACCTAATGATTATACTGCTAGCGTTTTTTTAATATTAGCATTTTATCAAACGTATTTTCAATAGCTTTGGCTAGTGAACTTTTAATTAACTTTTTATATCATTTCTTGCAATGCAATTGGGACGTATGACTTCATAGCTCTGGAGCAGAAGTAAACAGTGATGGTTTGGTGAGCTACGAAATATTTGGGCTTAGCTTTTATGCAAATAAAATCTTGAATATCCACAAAATTGTAGTGACTCGGGCATATAATGATGCCTGTGTGTGTTCAACATGTTCAGGCAATACATGTAAATGACAACTCATTGTGAGAGCTATGTCATTTCTATTGGGTTGTGTATTTTGTTGCAAAAAGTGGATAGATAAACATACTTTTTCATGTGAAATGTTTGAGAATGATATGAAAATGTTTAGTTGTTGAGATGATTGGATGGCGAATTTCAAAGATGAATGCTAGCTGTAAATGTCGAATATTAACTTGAAATCACCATCTGACTTTCCTCACTTCAAAGCAGTAATTCACTTTTGTTCTCTTTTCTTCGAGGGTGCTATAATTGCACTTTCCTGATTTCTGAGAATAGTAGGGAATCTAAAAAGCTTTTTTCTCGTTCCGATTTACCCCAATCTACAATCCAACAGAATTTGATTAATGCACGTACTTTCTCGCACGCATTTTCGCGGAAAATTACACAAAAAGTACTCAAATTTTCGAAACATTGTACATGACCTTATTTCAAAATCTATCTTTAAGGAAAAGATTTCATTAAGCAAAAAATCTCTTTATCTTTATAATTGTAGTTGTAGGAAGACCGAAAATTTTGACCTTTGCAATTTTCGAAAATCAGGGTTTTAAGAACATTACACCTACACCATTCTCTTAAACGTCCATTACATAATCCAAAAACAAAATTTAATCAAAGACAATGCAGCGATTTTTAAAAATTTGAAAATGTCACAGGGGCTATAAATAAATTAACCCCAAAATTAATATTTCGGTTTCAAATTCAAGGGACCGAATCATCAGTCAGATCGATTAAGGAATATCAATTTTAGAGAAACTCGACTGAACTGTTTATTGACTAGCGTTGTTCACAAACGAGCAGGCAGTTGGACAGACGTTTTGCCGTCAATCAATTTTTCGTATCAGGGACCCACAAAACATGGATTCTGGCTAATCCGTACAGAGAAAGTAAAAATGACCTCGTCATATAACAAGAAAATAGACATATACACTGTATTTTAACTATTGGCTCCGACGTTCAGCACCTGACACTTCAAGGGATGAGAATCAGTATGTTAAATCTGACAAAATGTACATTTCGCAGAAGAACGCTTCAAAGTTTGGTGATGTCTACAGGCCAACGTTTTAATGCACGTGATTGTTTGTAATTTGTAAATAATGAATACGTAATGCAGTATGAAATGTTTCGTGTTTTGTTGAGAAAATACAATTCAAAGATACATTCACAATACAGTTGTTAAAATGCTGCCAGTACATACAAGCTTTTGATACCGAATGTTTCTCGAAACTGAAGATTCAGATGGTTCTTTATAATGCATTACATCATCTTGGGGCATTCACTTCTTCATAGATTGGACATCTCTTGCGTTTTCTCGGAGCATTGGCTTCCATAAAGGTGGTGGTGCCCAACAGATGGTGAATTCATAACTAGAACTACTATCCCTTTCTTAACCACCACCATAGAAATAAAAGGAACATATTTATGGGAAAATTACCTACGTCTGGCCGCAGAATGTCATGGTAATGATTCTCAATGAAAACTTTAAAGTTGACTCCCACCACAACTAACTGGGATGAGGATGGGTTAGTTTAATCTGAAGTTAATGATTTCTTTGAGATATTTTGATGTTTGAATTGAAATGCACGACGATGTCTACTATGAATGAAATTGTTTACGACCGTTACATTTATTCTGAGAAATTGTTTTGTGTATATTTGTACCTCTTGACCGGAAAATCCATTTAAATCTACAAATTAAATTTCAAAGATGGTGTTCCTTATTTTCCGACTTCGAAATTTTTGAACACTCGCCTTCCATGTTGTTTGAATGACTTTAAAACATGCCTATACAAAATTATGTTGAGATCGGAACATTCTAACCCGTGCCGATGTCCAAATCTATCACCAACCGTTGAGTCAGCCCCGAGGCTAGAAAATCAAATTTGTCAATAGACTCAGCATTAATAATATTTAAGTACATTATACGACCTTCACTGACCTACGCCTGCCCAATTTGGAGAGGTGCCGCTAAAAACAACCTTCAAAAACTGGAAGTACTGCAAAATAAATGTTTAAGAAATGTTTTAAAAGCTCCATGGTATATCAGAAATGATAAAATTTTAAAGAATTATCTATAGAACCTCTGAAAACTTGGATTTTAAAACTTTCTTCTGATTTCTACTCTTCTCTTTCATCTTGCCCAGCTACGCCCAGCCACTCTAGGTAAATCAGTCAATCTTTTTCCACGAATAAAATCAAGATATCCTAAAGACCTACTACACCCTCCTTAATTAGCTGCAAAGCAGGTTCAACATTTCTAAATTAAATATTTATGTTTTTAATCCAAATATTGTATGTATTTTTCTGAAGGACCCTTCCTGGGTATCCTTAGTTGTTATTCTCTTATATTGTCAATATTATTGTCTTCAAGCATTCTACATCAATGATGAAATGTACTTAAAACAAAATTGTATATACTATGTATCATAAAAACCCTTGAAAGACATAATAATGTCGAACAAGGATAATAAAAACTATTTTTAAAAAAAGCCCCGAAGCTAATGGTACAAGAATTTTAATCGACCGTGTCACACCTGTATGCAGGTCGCTAACCTAAAATAATGTCATATGTTAGTGTCACAGGCAGTGCCGGGGATCGTGTGTTTTATATATGGGAATATACTATATATTAATATAAAACACCAAATAACTGGACACAATTTACCATCAAATAAACAAGTGCTTGAAGTTTCATTGTATAACACTTATTATTATTATTATTATTATTATTATTTTATAACTACCCGGAAAGTAAAATTAACAGTTAGTGCAAGGGCTCGACGTGAGGTTCGTTAGTGAATGATATTTTGGGAGAAAGCACGAATTCCGACAACAGCTGCCGACAACTGCCGACAAATTCCGACAACTGCCGAAATCAGCATTGGTTGCAAAAAACTTATTATCTTGTATTCGAAGTGGAGAAATAAAAAAAAACGCAAACAAGTGTGAAGCATAGTGAAGAAGAGTTTAGAAATAATTTGAACAATCTATTTGATATTGCACATCAGATTACTTTACAAATTATTGCATTGGAAGAAGACAGGATGTTTTTACTTCGGCCGAGAGAGCCAGGGCGTAGAAGCTATCTTACACGAGTAGACCAAAATCTCGCGGATAAAAAAAAAAGGCTAGGCAAAGAGCATTGCAGGAAGAGAAAAGAAAAGAGAAACAACAGTGTGAATCGTCTACATCTTCTCCTGTGCCTCCTTCATAATCTGAAGATCCAGATAATGAACTTCTAAGTTCAGATGAAATCAACGTTGGTGAATTTTCGAGGGTACATCAATACAGGAAACTGCTAGGTGTAGCACACAAAATTTCATTACCCTTAAACTAATGGGTTTGATAGATGGCAGCAGAGGCACTTGACCACAATACACGAAGAACTCTATATTAAATAATTTCTTCGAAACAGAAACTAGCATTGATGAGAAAGTTAAGAAACTATTAAAATGACTTTTAAGAGTAATTTATCTGAAATTTTTACTGATCCTTGGGATGGTAAACTGTTGCCTACATAAAATATCAGTAACCTAAAAAAAGGAAGACTTCCGATTGTTGTTACATGTGGGGACAATCAGCAGGTCATCGGGTGTCCAAAATTGCGGAATTCTGAAAAAGAGCACACTAACTCTTTTTGTATGTGTTAACGCACTGGGGTATCGAATACAATGTACAAATTCTATGCTGTGACATAACTACCTACATCAAACACTTGAAGTTTTAAAAGAGCATGCGTCTTTTTTGAGAAAATTTGGAAAGGGAATTGTTCTTTTCCTGTTATTATGTTATCGTATTTTACAATGTGTGTTTCAATGTAAAATACGTGATTTAATCCTTAAAAATGTCTTTTCTTAGATTGTAACTGTTTATGTTAATCCGTGGCTTCAGTGCAGTGCAGCTGTAAAATCTTCTCATCAAGATATCTGTTTTTAAAAGTTCTAAAATCACAGGCAAGGATAGATTCCACAGTTTCAAAAGCTGCTCTAAAACATTTAGACACCGTATGTGGTATTTATTAGAAGAACTTCTCTGACATATCACTCCTTGATGAAGTAGACGTACAAACCAAAATCAAAATGGTAGCAAATTTACCCAGAGAGAATCTATACATAGAAGAGTGATATATTTCTTTTGTGGAGAATTGGATGGAGAAAAATATGGTGAGCGTAATTGTATCTCGAGGACCGTTCTTTAATTATAATTTTTTATATACAATACATCTCCTAATTCAAATTAATCTTCATTTTCTTGAAATCAATGGCCGACTTTTGTCAACAAAAGCAGATTTCTGTTCTCTTGCCTGAAGATGGATACTAGTTTTATTCAAGAAATGACTTTGACCAGGAAAAGCAACTCTTAATATTTAGAAGCTGAAAGGTTTTTATAAAGTAGAAAGCTCTGAATGACAGCACTGAAAGGGCAGTTAAATTAATGCAATATTTTCAAGCACTACTGACTGTAGATGAGGAGCGAAAACAAATTGTGTTGTGTTATTCGAAAACATTGTTCACAGTACCAATACTGCAAGAAAGAAACGATAAAACAAGCACCACAAGAAAAGAAAAGACCATAAGGCAGTCTAAAAGTGAAAATGAATTAAATTATTACATAAAAAATATTAAACACGTATCAGTAGTTTTTAACTGACTTTGCATTGACCAAAACCAATTATCCTAGATTCAAACTTCGCGATCAAGTTGGCAAGGGTTAATAAAGGTATATTAAGACGAAAATTTATTTTTAAGTAAATTTGACCTAATTCAA
Organism: Teleogryllus oceanicus; assembly: GCA_964035755.1. Taxonomy (NCBI): domain Eukaryota; kingdom Metazoa; phylum Arthropoda; class Insecta; order Orthoptera; family Gryllidae; genus Teleogryllus; species Teleogryllus oceanicus. The sequence goes on from CAXIVR010000008.1 coordinate 19,459,054, forward strand.
AATATTTAGAGGTGAGGCCTAAAAATTAACTAACAAACTTTTTTGCGTTATAAGGAACACCCTAAGGAGGAGGCTCTGAGTTAAAATCTCGACAAAAATCTCGCTAAATAGCAGGGTCAAAATCGATTTATGTCTGTTTGAAAATTCTAGAGTTCGGCTGCTCCGAAGTTCTGGGATTCCTGTCAGATGTTAAGCACTTCCATAAACAAGGAATCATGAGTAGACTGTTACCGATCCTTCCTTTCGATTCTAAAAGTTTCTTGTGGAAGAATTATCGAAATAATGAACGTCATAATAAACACATATTTGAAATATTAGTTACAATTAATTCCAATATTCTTTTAATTCTTTTAGTGCAGATGTGTTTTAAAGAGATTGTAAATAATATATTTAATCGGCGTAGTAATAATTTTGCGTTGTCTTCAGCTTTAACGAGAGAAAAAAAGTTCGAAAACATCAATAAGGTAATATTGTTTAGCAATAGTCCAAATCCTCATTACAAAATCAAACAATGAAGAGACAAAGGTCACACGGTCACAGCATCTAATTGCCGTGATGATAAATTGCGCAAGCGGTCAAGGGTAAAAAGAATGTTGGATGCAGACTAAGTTGGAAAACCGGATGTGAGAAATGCCATTACATAAAACGGAACCTCTTTTACAGGAGTGGCCGCCGCCAACGCCAGGAGTTCCGCTTGCGGAAGCAGCACAGGTTGGTGGTGTGGGAGGGGGTGCCCTGTTCCTCCTTGTTCGCCCTCTCCCACCTTCAAACATCTGCCAACACCCGTGTCCGTTGTGAACCGGAGATTTCCTTGGGAGAACTCGCCTACTCTCTGCTTGTATTCTCGCTCGGTTCTCCCGGGACGCCGCGGAGCCTCAGAGCACAAGCGCTTCACCAGTGGAAAATTCCACTTCTCACCAGAAAATACCACATCGGAGTATCAATTCTGTAGATAAAGTCGTTAAAAATCAGTGAGTGAACATGTTATTAGAAGGGTTTTACTTATCGAAAGAAATATAGTAGACAGTTAGTTAATGCCTTATTTCACGTGGCGAGACTCAGGCCATCCGGTCCGCTCTTCCGTCTGACCACGCACATTTTGCTACGCTCCTTTCACCACCAAGCGGAGAAAGGACGTATTATCTTGGGTGACGAAACATGCGATTTGAATTTAGCTCAGAGGCTTCTTTTAGGCTTGAGGATAATTTACATGCAGTAAATCTATTACATGGGACAGTCGACTTTACTTTCCCTCCAAAGGAAGGATTTTTAACGGGTCTGAACCGGCAAACTGGGGTACAACAGTCCGGTACCGTTAAACCGTCGAATCCGCGGAACAGTAATCACTAATTTTTTTGGGATGAAACTTCCTTCTTGGTTTGGAGCCATTGTGCTTCAATTTCCGAACTTCTTTAGTTCCAGGTTCGAACTGCAGCGTAGATTATCCACGATTTGGTTAGTGGATATTGGATACTGGTTAGTTGATACCAATAATACGATAGCCTTTTATTGTAGCACGTTCAAAAAGCATTGTTTTTATGAACTCAGAATGTATAATAAGCGCTATAATAAATTCATTAGAGACCAACGAAACTTCTTACAGCATCCTTCAAGCTGCGCTAATCATTATCCTGGATTACAATTATTTACAACTCTTGTGATATCCATAACCCAGAGAGTTCTACAAATGAATGGGCCTGCAGGAAAAGTCGAGGAGTGTTTCTGCAGGTTGCGTGTGCTGTTGCATAACCGCAGCCGAGTTCCGCCACCGGAGGGGAACAGGTAGTCTTGGGTTGGGGTCTCGGCTGCCCCGCGGCCTTCCACGACAGCCAGTCACGAAGCCTCTCCCGCTGTCGCTGCGAACCGTCACCGCTCACCTTTTTTATTTATTTTTTTTATTTTATTCAACAATTTTCTGATACAGCGTGCATAGCCACTTTACAGAATTGTTATACAATGTATACAATAGTATACAGACAATGTAATGAGAAAGATGACCCCACTGAGCTCCTCAGCGGAAAAGCAGGTTTGGATGCTTGGGAGTAATTGCGGTGGTTTGTGAAATGGGTGAGATAAGGGGGTTATGATGTGCAGAACCGCTCACCTCGTGTATCGGTCAAGTCCAGATAAAACTTTGAGCCCTTAAGGAATGGGCACGGTTATCACAAAAAACAGGTGGTTAAGGGCATCAATGGATATCACAGTGCCTCTGATTGGGAGGTTCTTGGGATCGAGTCCCGGTGTGGCACGATTTTTGAAACTAGCTACATAGCTGGGTTTAATTCAGCCGCTGTCTGGAGAAGGTCTGGTTTGGTTTGGTTTTTTCGTGTTTCCGGGCGCATCAACGGCTTTGGTCATTAGTCCCGTTAGTGTAGTGCATGTTTTTTGCTCGGGAGATGGCAGTGGTCTTCTCCCGCTGGATGGCGAGATCCGGCGCCGACCTAGTGACTGGTCTCCCGCAATATGTGGTAGTGTAGTGCATGTTAGTGTAACTGTGTCTGTGTGTGTGTAGGGGTGAGGATAGGACAAGGAAGAGGAAGGACACATCGTGCGCGGTCCGTGGCCCGTTTGTTAGGGTACTGCTCCGGCATTCGCTTGGTGTTGATCGGAGAAACCACGGAAAACTACCGATCAGAGCAACCGGCCTCTAGAATTCTCGTCCAGGCAGTGACTGAATTCGACCTAGCTGAAAAGCTCGTCTCGAAAATCCACCCGCTCTCGGGACTCGAACCTAGGACCTTCCGGTCAGAGGCGCTGCAGTGACATCAGTTGATGCACTGAGCTACCACTCCCGGTGTGTCTGGAGAAGAATTCTCGCTGTTCTGACTGGTCGTTTTCCGTGGTTTCTCCGATCACCACCAGGCGACTGCCGAAGTAGAACCCTAATAATTGGGCCACGTATCCCGCACGATCTTTCCTTGCTCTTCCTTGTATTATCCTCAACCCTCACACTCACATGCAATCCACTACCACACATGCCCGGAGATCAGGCAGGAGCTTAAAACTTGTCCCCGTTCGGACGGTGCCCCGCTGCTGGGAGATACCTAATTAGTGAAAACCCCGCATGTCGATGTGTAAGATGGCACCGGATATCGCTGTCTGGCGAGAGAAGATGACTTTTCGGGTTAAGAAAATGCACTATACTTCCGGGAGTAATGACCAGTTAGCAGTAAACATTTGACTCGACCAAAACACTAATGAATCTATCACCTAAAAACTGGATTGTCATGAACTATCAAGTTGAGAAATATACATGCAAACAGGCGCCCTCAAATAGTCAAACATGCATGAATAAGGATAAAAATGACACAAATATGCGCAATTAAATGTTTTAGAATTTTTTAACAATGAAAAAAAAACAAAGATTTTTTGTAACAATGAACAAACCTTTTTATAAAAGTCAATCTTCGTCTTCAGTGATATACGAATTTTCTGCGATGAAATTCAGAAATTCCATGAATTTTCTTGAGTGAAATGTTTTTCATTTACCTGGAAAAATATTTCGAATACAGAAAATGAGTTCGCTCCGTGACTACTTCTAATAGTAATATGCTCAAAGAACGAAATTTGCAATTCTATCACTTCAAACTAAAAAACGAACAATACTAACTCTTCTGCGCGGAATGTCTTCCGCAAACGTCTTTCACTTTTGCTGACAGGAAGATGTCAGACGATGCCATGAGATGTTCCCTTCATTTCACGGTTGCTATTGCATGAAGCACTTCAGAGCCAGCATTTCGAACCGGCGGCAGCGCGGTCTCTGCCTTTTCTCTTAGTAGCTGCCCGAAGTCGCCTTACTTGTACGTATGATATGTTTGGTTTGGTTTTCTCGTGTTTCCGGGCGCGTCAACTGCTTTGGTCATTAGTCCCGTTAGTGTAAAGCATGTTTTTTCTCTCGGGAGATGGCGCTGATCTTCCCCTGCTGGATGGCGAGATCCCGAGCCGACCTACCGTCGGCTAGTGGGGTTGCGCCCTAACCAGGACTCTCCCAACAGCGGGGTACCGCCCCAGCCGGGACAAGCTCTAAGCTCCCGACCGGTCTTCCAGAATGTGTGGTAGTGTAGTGCATGTTAGTGTAAGTGTATGTGTAAGGGGGAGAGGAGAGGACAAGAAAGAGGAAGGAAAGATCGCGCGCGGTCCGTGGCCTGTTTGGTAGGGTACTGCTACGGCATTCGCCTGGTGTTGATCGAAGAAACCACGGAAAACTACCGATCAGAGCAGCCGGCCGCTATAATTCTCCTCCAGGCCGCGACTGAAGTCAACCTAGCTGAAAAGCTAGCGTCGAAAATCCTGCCGCCGTCAGGACTCGAACCTAAGACCTCCCGGTCAGAGGCGCTGCAGTGGCATCAGTTGATGCACTGACCCCGGTATGTGCACTGACTACCGCTCCCGGTTTGTACGTATGATTGGAATAGGCATATAGTTAGAAAATAGCTGTTTAGCCGAAGAGAACAAGTGGTTTTAACAAGACGTCAGACGGGACATTTAAAAATAAGCCATCTTCACCAACTACAAAAGATCCCCCCCCTCACCGAACTTGTTGTAATTGTACTCTCACTTGGACCACATCATTGAGTGATGTCTCAAATTTTCCTTACAGCGAAAAAACCTCTTGCGGGGACTGGACGTTGGTGCACTCTTGTAGTCCCCTGGCCATCAAAATCAAGTGGTTACGTTTTGTAAAAGTATTGTTATTATGTCGGAAATTTGAACTCAAACTAACATGTTAATTATTGTGAACAGTAATTAGGTAGTCAATTAGATATTGTGTTATTGTACAATTGTGGTATTGTAACAATATAGTGTTATATTGGAGCTTTACATTTAAACTTGTGTGTTGGATATTGTAATTGGTGTAGTCGCTAATGACCTTGCAGTTGATGCGCCGTAAAATAAATTTCAAAAAAATTGTTGTGTGTCAAAAAGTATTTTGTAATTATGTCTTATTAAAACGGTGTTAGGATAAGATGAAACGCCTGAAGACTATTATGAACTTGTTAACAACTTTACCCTCGTGAATAATCAAGTAACTTACACGTAATGCCCTCTTTTAGCTACTAGTAAAATAAATATTAATCATTATTTGTATATCAAAAGACATAATTCATAAAAATTAATAATTTTTTTTATCCAAAAAAATGGTTTACAAGCAGGTATAATTACTGGCAAAAATTAATGGTTTAGTGCAATATCAAATCATCAGTTTCTTTCCTTCATTGCCACTAGCTTTTAGTATTCACTTTAAATATCTCTATATTTAAAAAAAAGTCTGTTGTATTCTTTTAGAATGAATTTTTAGAATGAATCAAAAACATTTCGTGATTTTTTACTTTCTCCCTATAGAGTAGTGAGAAATTATGTAATGCTGTGCGAAAAAAACGAAAATTTGGGGTAGGAAAACTCTTATTACAGAGATCTGGTAACGAAAAAGTGGATAAATCCAGTTGCTAAGTTTAGAAAAATATCCTCTAACATGTGGTGTAGACATAAGCAATGTTTTGTGGGTCTTTAATAGCGAAAAATCGATTGCTTGGTCTGTCTGCGAACATCGCTAGCAGCATAACCGTCCAGACGATTTCCTCCAAAATTCAAATTCCCCAATCGATCTGGCTAATACCGTGGACCTTTGAAGTTGAAATCAATGTTTTAAATTTGTACGATACCTTACATGAAACCGCTGAGACATTTCCCAAATTTTTCGAAAAAAAAATTTTTAATTAAAAAAATAGTTTTATTAAATGTTCTTGTTGGTAGTTTAAATTTTTTGAAAACCCTGATTTTTCAAAATTTTTCAGCGACTTCCAACAACTACAGTTATAAATATAGAGATGTTTCCTTAATAAAATCTGTTCCTTAAAGATGGATTTGAATGATTGATTTTTTCGTATTTCCGGGCGCGTCAACTGCTTAGATCATTAGACCCGTTAGTGTAGTGCATGTTATTTTTTCGGGAGATGGCGGTGATCTTTCCCCGCTGGATGGCGAGATCCAGTGCCAACCTACAGTCAGCTAGTGGGGTTTCCCCCAAACCAGGACACTCCCACCAGCGGGGCACCGCCCCAACCGGGACAAGCTCGAAGCTCCCGACCGATCTCCCGGGATATGTGGTAGTGTAGTGCATGTTAGTGTAAGTGTGTAATTCGTTTTGTGTACAGTTATTAATAAATATAAAACATTTCAAATACATTTTCAGAAACCTGTTTATCTCTGAGCTTACAGTGAATAGTGACTGTGTTTTCCAGAATTTGTAAATCCCTCCCTTTGTTAGTCTTCGAAATTAATATACTGAACCAATTAATCAATTTAAGGGAAGAGTCTAAGACAAGGGAGGGGAAGGACAGATCGCGCGCAGTCCGTGGCCAGTTTGGTAGGGTACTGCTACGGCATTCGCCTGGTGCTGATCGGAGAAACTACGGAAAACTACTCAGGACTCGAAACAAGGACCTTCCTGTCAGAGGCGCTGCAGTGACATTAGTTGATGCACTGAGCTACCGCTCCCGGTCATATCACTAGTGATTCGCTTTCCACCAACAGGTGGTACCATCAGGTGTTCACACACCACCGTTCGCCCACCAATGCCAAACCCTGACATGAATATGCGTATCGCAAGTACCTTTTACAAATAGTAAAATCTCATAACATACAACACATAGAACAGTAGGGAAGCACTGGTATCTCGTCGGGACACAATTCGCCAAGTCAGAAGGCCGGTTCCTCGCCGTCGACTGGAAAATGTGTCGGAATTCCAATCAAATTGACCTGCTTAGATGGCCTAGCGTATCAATGGATGACACTGCACCGCCTCTGATGGGTAGATCCTAGGGTTCGATTTCAAACGGTGGGAGGATTTTCGACACTAGCTACTTACACAGGTCGAATTCAACCGATGTCTGGAGGAGAATTCTAACGGCCTACTTCTCTAATCAGTAGTTTTACGTGGTTTCTGTGATCAACACCAGGCGAGTGACGGAGTAGTGCCCTAACAAACGGATCACGGACCGCGAGCGATCTTTTCATCCTCTTCTTTGTAACCTCCCGCTTTACATATACACACATTTACATGCACTACACTACCACACATGCTGGGAGACCGGTCAGGAGCCTAGAGCTTGTCGCGATTGGGGCGGCGTCACGCTGGTGGGAGTTACCTGATTGGGTAGAATAACCACAAGCCGACGGATTGGTCGGTGCCGGATCTCACCATTCAGAGAGGAAAGATCAGCGACACCTCTCGCAATAAATATCACGCACTACACTTACGTGAGTAATAACTTTAGCAGTTGAGAATCATTAATGAATCAATCAATCAAGTCAAATTGGAGATGTTTATAGTGTAAGTAAACTCAACCACCGTATAGCACTTACCTTTATTCGCGGTTATTCTTAAGTTCACGGGTTCACATACGATTTTTAACGGTGTATTCCTGCGGAGGGGAAGCAAAGTCGACTGTCTCACGTTATTGTTTTACAATACAAGATCCTCAAACCTAAAACAAGCCTCTGAACTAAAAGTCTAATCGCCTATTAGTGATTTCTTCTTTCGTATCAAGGAGCGTGGCAAAATTTGCGTGGTCAGGGGGCAGAGCAGGCCTAAAGGCCCGAGCGTCACCTCGTAAAATAAGGCAATAATAATAATTAATAAATAATAATTTAATCTGAATTTGACACGTGCTACATTTATCTATCTGTTTAAGATGTAAAAAAATCTACTCGTGGGAGGGCATGTGGCTGGACAAAAGAGGCGGAAGCGCTTGTTAGCAAGAGGCTGAGCAGAGCGGAGCGCTTTGTGCATCAAGGCTCGGCCGAGAGCAGCGGAACATCTCACTTGAACAGATCTGCCAGCGAGAGACTGGGCGCATGGGCGGGCAGCTTGCTTTCACGTGCACACGTTTTGGAATGCACAGCTACTTCAGTCCGGCAGCGACAGCTCTTCGAGTCTTGAGTCCGCAAGTCAAGCCTCTCCGATCGGTAAGTCGCTGGTTCCAAGCATTGCCATAGTTAAGCCCATATTTCTCACTTGTTTAATGATTGAGTGATTGATTACTGATTCCGGACGCATGAACTGCTAAGGTCATTACACCGGGAGCGATAGTTCAGTGCATCAACTGATGTCACTGCAGCGCTTCTGACCGGGAGGTCCTAGGTTCGAATCCTGACAGCGGCAGGATTTTCGACTCTAGCTTTTCAGCTAGGTCGATTTCAGTCGCTGTCTGGATGAGAATTCTAGAGGCCGGCTGCTCTGATTGGTAGTTTTCCGTGGTTTCTCCGATCAACACCAAGCGAATGCCGGAGCAGTACCCTACCAAACGGGCCACGGACCGCGCGCGATCTTTCCTCTCTCTTCCTTGTCCTATCCTTATTCTGGACATTCTTCTTGCTTCTGGACATAAATGTAACTTCATTTTCTGTGCATGTCTTCTAGAATTCAGTGGGAAATACAATTATTCAAATTATCGTTTCCATGTTGTCGCGGCAGGAAGTATTATTCGAAGCACAACATGATAAGAACCAAAAGTTATTCCTTATTTATCCTTGAAAATAGATTTTATTACATGGGAGTTTTTCCCACAATTTAAGTAGTATATGACTTAGCGTAGGGATCACAGAATTTTGAAAATGTGCACACAATTCACTTTTCCCATAGCACGTCATTCGCAGTTTTAACTGTTGTTTTTGACGTAAAATAAATAAATAAATCCTCTCCTCTTACACACACACTTACACTAACATGCACTACACTACCAGATATTCCGAGAGACCGGTCGGGCGCTTCGAGCTTGTCCCGGCTGAGGCGGTGCCCGGCTGGTGGGAGAGTCCTGGTAAGGGGGAAAACACCACTAGCCGACGGTAGGTCGGCACCGAACCTCGCCATCCAGCGGAGGAAGATCACCGCCATCTACCGAGAAAAAAACATGCACTATACTCACGGGGCTAATGACCAAAGCAGTTGACGCGCCCGGAAACACGAAAAAACCAAACCAAACTAAGGTTATTAGTCCCGACAGTGTAGCACTTGTTTTATGCGGGGGGTGGGGTGGATCGCGGAGATCGCCCACCGCTGGCTGGCGGGATGCGGTGCCAACCTCCGTCGGCCTGCGGAGTTTTCCCCAACCGAGTTTTCCCTTCAGTGAGGCACCACCTCAGCCGGGACAAGCTCAAAGTTCTCGACTGGTCTTCCGGCGTTTGTGGTAGTGTAGTGCAAGTGTTGGAAGTAAAGGGTAAGGGAAAAATGTAAGGAAGAGGAAGGAAAGATCGCGCGCGGTCCGTTGCCCGTTTTTTAGCGTACTACTCCGGAATTCGCTTAGAGTTGATCGGTGAAAACACGAAAAACTGCCAATCAGAGCAGCCGGCATTTGTTATTCTTCTACAGACAGCTACTGAATTCAACAAAATAGTTATGTAGCTAGTACCGAAAATCCTGCCGTCGTCAGCGTTCGAACCGTAGGTTCTCCCGTATAGAGGAACTGCAGTGACATCAATCAATGCCCCAGAGCCTCATTTGCCGGAACACTTGTTTAATGAGGTGTTTGGATGTTAAAAGGACTGGTTTAAATTGAGTTCCAAGTGACTAATTAATAGTTGCTATAATCCATAAGATTAAGAAAGACGGTCACAAAATAACCTTGCTTAACAAAAATAATAAGAATAACAAACTGTCTACTAATCTTTTTATAGAAAATTTTAAAATATAATACAAACAGTGATGAGCATTGAACCTGAATACATTAATATTTGTGTAGATATTAGTTTTCAAAGCAACAATACAGACTTATTTAAATTTATGTCTGACAAACTGTCTACTAATCTTTTTATAGAAAATTTTAAAATATAATACAAACAGTGATGGATTCCAATTTATAAGAGTTTCATTTATAAAATATAAATTGTTAATCTATCGTTAAATGTTTGTAACATCACGTACATCACTATAGCATATTACATTTCCCTCCTACTCTTTTTAGGCCTACACAACATTAAAAGTTTATCTTATTTATTACAAATTGTTGTCTTCGTCAGTTGAAAATTATAGATCTGAGAGCCCAACAGCATTCGAAGGTGAAGGCTAATTCTAGCGGCAACGTGAAGGCAGTGATAGAGTTATCTCGGACCGAAGGATCGCGAGTTCGAGTCCCGCCTCGGGCATGGTTGTACTTGTATTTGTCCTTTCACCCCTTGTCATCACTATATCATTTCATCTTCACAGTTACCACAATGTTAACTCCAACGGTGGTCGCTAAAGACCTAGTGACACAAGTTGATGCGACCTTAAATAACAAGAAAAGTTATATGAATTTACTGGATGTCTACGCAATCGCCGAGTAGTTGCAGGGCTTGCACGTTCGGCAGGGGAAGGGAGTGATGTGGTATGGGATGGGAGGGCAAATGAAAAGAAGACGTTGGTAGGGAGATGAAAGTGAAAGATAACAAGGAAAATGTTGAAAAAGTGACTGTATTAACGTAAATTATTTCATGTTTAAACTTCAAAAGAAGAGTGAGTTTGTTGTACACATATAGGATTCTAGAAAACATTATTTAAAACGTAATGCTTTTTGATGTTTGATGTCTCCATGATCAGTCTTTCATTAATTGTTCTTGAGTGAAAGTGAAGAATTATCAATATGAATAGTATGATTAGATGTTTACCCGGTGACGAGTGAGAGAATTCTGTTTTAAGATGTGTTCATAGACATTGCGTTTATACTAATTTATTTTCGCACGTAATTTCCTCTTAGATTGTCTTAAATATTGTAGTGGGCAATCAGAAGAGGATATTAAACTATAACCCTTCTTTGACAATCATATAGACGGGTTGAGATTTGGTGTTTCATGTTCTCCTTGGTTATGATATTATTTAATACAAGAATTTTAAAATTGTCCTGTAAGTAATGTTTTATTTTATTGTTGGTGCATTTAATGTATGGTAGTTTAATTTGATATTCATCTTTTTCATTTATGGCACCTCCAGCACTAAGATTTAAGTTATGATGGTGAATGTTGTACAAGATTCTTGTTAACTGTTGATACTCGTTTTCTTAATGAAATTATGAGATTTTCATTTTTCAGTCAATGCTAATTATCTAATCAATAAATTTAGTTATTATTCTTATATATGAACAGATGGTGAATAAATGTTTAATAAAAAATTGTTCTATCATAGAACATTTTATTTGATACTTGGATCACTTTGTCCATCAAATTAAAATATATCCCTTCTTCATTACAATTGGATGAGCGAATTAAAATTGTGTTTAAGACTAGAAAAGGACACATTTGTTTTCGAGTAAGGAAGAAACTTCTTCTTCTTCTTCCTTTCAGGGATTAGGCATGAATGCCTGTTGCGTCTTCACTTGCACTTCAGCTCCATCTCTTCCTGGGCCTCCCGACATCTCTCCTACACTTCGGTCGGTATTGCATCACTAAGCGTGGAATTCTTTCGTCACCCATTCTTTCAATGTGATGTCTCCATGATTCTCTGTATTCCTCTATCTTTTCATTTATATTATATATATCCACTTCTTTACGGATATCTTCGTTTTTAAGTGATCTTGTTGTATGAAGCCTTTAACTTTCCTGAGAAATCTCATTTCCGCTGCTTGGATTTTACTTTTATCTCTCTCTTTGGCTATCCACGATTCACTTCCATACATGAGAACTGGAGCAGCCATTGTTTTATAAAATTTTATTTTGTGTCTTTCCTGTGTTGTTCTGAAGTGTTCGGTCTATTAGGAAGAAACATACAATAAATTTATCTGTCCCTGTGTTTCATTCTTCATCGTAAAATTAATAAATGGTTGGTAAAAGCATTAAAGAAGAAAAGATTCGATTATATCTTTAATAATCTTCATCATTCTCTAATTATAATAGTTTCCTCTACATATCTATTATAAAACGCGATATTAGAGCGTGTTGAGAACGGAACACTGAAGATCCCTCATTACAATCTCTGAAATTATCGAACTGCAGAAACCTCCCATAGCATTTCTTTGGGAGGTAGGTGTTTTGAAGGAATGTGGTATTGTGAAAGGAAGAATGCTTGCTTTAGAATAAACTGGACCACTTTCTATAATTCTTCTCACGAATGTTTGTTGTCGGGGTTACTATTGTGATAAAGTTGAGATAAGCCTAGTAAAATGAGTTCATGGGGGATGGTGGGGAACATATTAACGATATCAAAAGACATCATTAAGTGTGAACTACCCACGGACACCTTGGTTATTTCGCGCACATTTTATAGTCTGTCACTTTGGTTATCCAAAACCAAACTGTACAGAACTGAAATGAGTTTCATAATATTATTAAAATTTTTAAAAAAATATTAAAATACAAATATCCTTATAAACTATGGTCTATAATTCCGATCAACATCAGTGTTACCATTTCAAGAGCAAATAGACAAAAGTGAAATTACATTTAATTTAAAAGTAAATTTAGTTTAACCCTGACCAAGGAAACTCCATAAAAGCATATGCAGGGTCTCTGAGCCCATACGATACACGCTCTTGAAAAATGCACATCATTTTTTATTCTTAACTTATTTTTTTAATAATACCGAAGTCAATTCTTAATGGTAAGCAAATGGTTATTTATTGAAATAACTATCCCTATGGCCTTAAAAGCCCTGCATAATCATTGACGTAATATAATCCAGTTTTAATACCTATAATACCTACGAGTATATAACTTCTGAGACTTTTTTCTTTGCCAGTGACTAAAATGAAAGTAGAAAGAGAGAAGAGAGATTGCACAGTGTACAAGCTCTCTGAAATGCAACTTTGCAGAGTAAAAGATGAAATAACAAAACATTATGGCTTCAAAGACACCGCATTTGCATCATAGGGTACATTCTAAGCAAAAATTATGGTTAGTGGAGTGTGTAGAAGTGGATAAATCATGTTCGACGTTCGTGTCGTAACATCTTATTACAATATACGATTGGTTTTCAAACACACATAAATGGGTTTCATAACTCTGTAATATCGTAATGAAACGATAATTCTTACGATATATGTCTCGTAACAATTATTTTTTAATTAAATTATTTAACAGGAGACGCAAGAAGCTACGTAAATGGACGTTCATTTAAGTGCCTTTTTTAATCTTATTAAAACCTACGGAATAAAATGAAATTGAATATTGCCACGACCATAAAGATACTTGAGATACCGCATTAGGTCCTTCATTTCTTGTGTGGTAATCGTATTTCTTTGAAGATTAAGTGAAGATTAAGTATCACTTTCGTATCTCAGAAAAATTATTATTTAAGAACTTATGAGAAAAATACATTTTGGTTCATGATTTTCAATGACGCTTAACCCCTTCATAAAGACTTAAGGTAGCTGTCTTCTTGAGGATATAATATCATATTATGTTTCTAATTAATTATATTCTCTTGTATATTTTATTTCTACAAGTTCTTGGAGATCAAATAATTTTTAGAATAATTTCTATTTGTTTATAATTAATTGCTCAAATTACAGGTTTTTACTTCAGACATTCTATACTACGACAATTGATGATTTTAACACAAATTAATGTTCTAGAGAATTTATTAGAATGGTAAATGTAAAATGAAAACTAAAGAGTCAGAATTTGTTTATTTCAGAAAAATAATTGTTTAAAAGTATATTCTGAACATTTCAGTTCATTTAACAGAAACGTGTAGTGACACATTAACTATTATAGTCCATTTTCTAGAGTAAATCATGGGTTGCAAGTTGCAAGACATATTATATCATTATCTTTAATAGTTTATAATTTATGATGTTTGACGTGCATGGATGTGTTGAAAATTCCCAATACAGGAAAAATTCAGCTGAAGTTCACTCACGAAGGACTTGACAGATGACAATAGGTAACGTGGCCCTTGTGTACTCGCTTCGAAACGAAATATTTGTTCAAAAACTAAGAAACGTAGAAAGAAATAGGTTGAAGCATTTACAAGATAATACAATGAAACATACGGCCCAATAAAATTTGAAAACTGTGAAATTTCACAATTTTGAAGTTGACAGCTACCTTAACACCTCTTGACATCAAGTTACCCCTTCTTCCGTCTTCCTTCGCACTTCCTAAACGTAGTTTTCCGTGGTTTCTCCGATCAACACCAGGCGAATGCGGGAGCCGTACCCTACCAAACGGGCTACGGACCGCGCGCGATCTGTCCTTCCCATTCCTTGTCCTATCCTCTCCCCCTTACACACACACTTACACTAACATGCACTACACTACCACGTATTCCGGTAGACCGATCGGAAGCTTAGAGCGTGTCCCGGCTGGGGCGGTGCCCCGCTGGTGGGAGAGTCCTGGTTAGGGGGAAAACCCCACTAGCCGACGGTAGGTCGGCGCCGGATCTCGCCATCCAGCAGGGAAAGATCACCGCCATCTCCCGAGAGAAAAAAACATGCGCTACACTAACGGGACTAATGACCAAAGCAGTAGACGCGCCCGGAAACACACAAAAAAAAACAACCAAACTTCCTTAACGTACGTCACTTGAAAGACAACTCCAAGTGAAAGAGCGCGCCATGGCGAGGTAGCGCTCGCCGGGAGTCAACGACTGAGTTCAACGGTGCGTAACGTACAGCCTTCTCAAGGTTTCCCAATTGGAAAGTACGACGCGCACCCGATGCTGTTTCTTTTACGACAGCTCACTCGGTTTGAAAGCAAAACACAGCATACAATAGAAATTCAGCGATAGTGAAATGCACGGGGAGTGTGCTTCGATTGCATCAGTTGTATTCGAACGTAGTGTATCTGCATTGAAAATGTCCAAACGTAGGAATGAAAAATATCAATGCATTAGTGCACTGAGAATACCTACACTTTTGAAACCTTGTACTAAATCTATACATATAGTCATGAAAAATAATTATTAAAAGTGTATGTTTTCTGAAAGTATTTGAAGATGCCCTAAATAAATAATCCGGATATCAATTATAGTTTTGATTTCTATTAATTCTGATAAAATTCTAGTAGCTGCACATTTATTTTTTTTCGTTTAGTTAACTAAATATGCTCATTGATTCTATAAAAATAGTTTATTACCACTTTATTAATTGCATGCGTGCCATGGAAACTCCACCGAGCACTAAAACCAATAAATAAAGCGATATTATAAATTAAAATTACAAGACGTGCCAAGGATTTCCGAAACATGATCAAAAGTGTACATCACAATTACGTACTACTACATGAACTACAAATAAACAAGAATGAATAAAACAAAATTGGTTAAGGAAAACTTTGGTTTGACACAGACTGGCTAATGAAACAACATAAAATATTGAACATTAATAAATATTCTGAAATAATTAAATTTATATGTAAAACATTTAGTCTTAGCATATTACAAAGGTAAAAATTATAAATGACAGTTCAGTTTACTCGTTCTTAAAAAGACTCCAGCGAAACGATTAAAAGTAACTCGTTTTGCACCTTCCAATGTTTCTTACTTTTTGCGAAATAATTCTTTCATGGTTTGTCAGATTCTTCCCATATTTCATCCGGAATATGTTCCATATTTTCCATTTCCAAACATTTCTTCATCCTCTATGTCAGTATGGTGGTCATAATGGCAAGCGTACAAGACCCACTAAAATATATTTTTCGAAAGCAATACGAGTATAAAATGTATTCTTCGAATGGAAAGATATGCACAAATTTCTCAAAATTTAAATTATTCTTAAATGGAATCGAAAAATATTAAACGTAACATGTGGATAAATTGATGTAATTGCACTCGTGGTAAATCGTGGTAATAACTCGAATAGTGGCGATGGTGGTGGTGATGGTGGTGATAGCGGTGGCAGTTACTGCCTGTTGCCAAACAATGCCATCGCGCCGTTGCCAAACCACAATGTGTCGATGGATTCTTTTGGCACGTACGGTTTTCCTAATAGCGCTGACCACGGTGTAAGAGAGGCGCTCACAGAAGCATATACCAATGGATCGATTCCGATTCCGAAGGATTTTTAATATTAATTTAATTTAATATGTTGTAATACATTTCTCAAAGTAGATATTTTCGCTCCCGAGTTACCGAAAACTTGTTTGCAAAAGTAAATGAACTACAGGCTTCATGTTTTAGTACTGCTAACAAAATAGCAAATCAAGTCTCGTTCTCTAGTTCTTCTACCTACTAGCAAAAAGAACGCTTAACAAAACGTGCGCATAGTGACACTATATTTACGTTCAGAAGGAAAACAAGGTGCCATCTCAGCCTTTGCTCAACGGACCAGGGAAACTGAATAAAGTTATATCTGCAATCCAACAAGTACTCGTTGCAATTGTAATTAAAGTCGCTGCGTTCCAACACAGATAAAAAAAATATCAGCTAAATTAATTTTTACGATTCAATTATAGACGACTGAAAAGTAATTAATGAACACCTAATTGCGAAAATAATAAATTATTCGCCTATTTGTTCACAGTTATAGTTTATAATTTACTAACAAATTCACCATTTAGTCATTAACAGATAAGATTTGCTAAGGAGACTATATAGAAGACGATGACAGCATCGGCATCATCAACTATTCTGTACGCTTGTTCTTCCTGTACGGAAGAAGACAGGAAGACAGTACTAGACGATGAGCATCAACAACTCCATCCTACACTCACGTTTTTTAATTTTTTTTAAAGGTCGCATCAACATCTAGGTCATTAGCGACCACTAATGGTGTTAATGTATTGGTGTGTACCATAAGGTACCTGAGAAGATGAAACGATATGATGATAAGAGGTGAAAGGACGAACACAAATACCACCATACCCGAAGCGGGTATCGAACCTGCGATCCTTCGTTCCGAGGTCGTTGGGTCACTACTGCGATCTCGGCCATCGGACAGGCACACTCACGTTATTCTTGTACAGAACGTGGTTTGCTGGCACTGTGTAAACGTCTTGAGGCACTACGAAGTTGAAGCTTTGGAAAAGAGCGTGAACGTGTGTTCGACCGAGAGGTTACACAAGACTGCAAACTCCGCCGGCTGAATATAAAGAGCCGGAAACATTGCTTAAACCAATCGAGGCTGTGAGAAGATAATTGCTATTAGAGATTTTGCACTTCATGGAATTAATTTCAATATTTATTCCTTTAAAATATCTTGTAAATTAAATTTGGTTGATTGCTGTGTCCGTGCTCTTCACATATTAGGTCATTAGTCCCTCAGCCCTGGCAGATAATGTGGGTACGGTGGGTAGCTGTATGTACACGAAAAATTCCGAGTGGGTAAAATAACCACTCGGAATTTGGAGTGATAGAAATATCCCATAAATTCAAATGTCGGAAATGAACAAAGTTTATTGGTCGACTCAAAATGTATATATAATCAACTATCTTGAAAGATCGGCTCAACAGTTATGCGATATTAAAAGTTTATAGTGACAAAACCGGCAAAATCGATTTGCAAAATTGTTAAATGAGTTTATATAAAAAAATGCCAAACGCATAACTATATTGAATTGCAAAATTGAACTGCTGAAGTTACATAAAATAGATGTTCTCACAATTTAATGATGAATATGCCAATTAAAAAAAAATTGTTTTGAATTTTCCCCTTCATATATATTATCGGAGGGAGATGGAGGGGGCACTCCCACCCGGCTCGGCTACCCACTCGAACTTGTACTTAAGTGTTCATAATGTGGCGCGTGAGGTACTTGTCATCACGATGGAATATGGCACGGATTTTTCCGTTTTTTCTCGGTCGTGTCGCTAGATGTCGCTTGATCCGCATATTGCCGTGCCATATTCCATCGTGATGACAAGTGCCACATGATAAGCGTCACGTTATGAAAACCCAAGTAAAACACCAATCTCCGACCCTGAGTCACATAAGTGTAGGAATTGATTGTTAGTGATTCCGGGCGCGTCCACTACTGGGGTCATGAATCCTGTAAATGTAGTTCATGTTTTTTGTGGAGGTGGCGGTTTTCTCACTACGCTGAATGTCGAGATCCGACCTACCGTTGGCTAGCAGGGTTTTCCTCAACCACGTATCTCCCAGCAGCGGGGCTCCGCCCCAGCCGGGACAAGCTCTAAACTCCCGACCGGTCTCCTGGTATGTGTGGAAGTGTTGTGTGTGTAAATGTAAGTGTGTGTAAGTAAGTGGTAGGATAGGACAGAGAATGGGAAGGAAAGATCGTGCGCGGTCCATGGCCCGTTTGGTAGGGTACTGCTCCGGCATTTGTCTGGTTTTGATCGTAGAAACCACGGAAAGCTACCGATCTGCGCAGCTGACCGCTAGAATTCTCCTCCAGACAGCGACAGAATTCGACGTAGCTGAGAAGCTAGTGTCGAAAGTCCTGCCACTGTCGGGACTCGAACCTAGGCCCTACTGGTCAGAGGGACAGCTGTGTCATCAGTTGATGCCCTGAGGTACCTCTCCCGGACGTAAGTGTAGAGCATGTTAATAACTCAAGGGAGGAGGCGATGTTCCTCACCTAGTACAACGTGAGATCCTGCGCCGACCTACAGGCCGGCTTCAGAGGCTTCCCCCTCCAGATCCGCCAGTGAAGCACCACCCCAACCAAGAGAAGCTCTATGCTTCGGACTTGCCTCAAGGAATGTGGGATTCATGAGGTGCAAGTGTAAGTGGGCATGTGAAGGGAAGATGAAAGGATAAAGATGAAAATCGAAAGTTTGACGCATCCGGCCCTTTTTGGCCGGATTAAAAAACCAAAAATTTTCAATCAGAGCAGCCGGCCGTTAGAATTCTTCTCCAATCAGAGGCTGAATTCGACTAGCATACAACGGCAGTGCTTTCTCTGAGCTAACTCAGATGGTGAATTAATTTGAGAATAAATGGAAGGAAAACAAATTGTAGAAACTGCCTCTGACCGATTGCCTAATCAGCTTTTAAAAGTATTGTCGCTTAAAGGGAAAGTGCAGACTGCAAGCAAACCATGTGTCTGAAGCAAACCATTTCATGTTTTCATTGCTGTATTGACAGAGGAGTATTTCCCAACATCAGTTTTGTTTCCTTTCCAAGCATTTTCCTGAAGTGGTCTCTGTGGTTCAAACAGGCTGGTTGGATTATCAAATATTTTCCCTGTTCCGCATGAGATGGCCCAGGGCAACATTTCTTGCCACTGCAGCATCTCTGACCGGGGTCCTAGCGTTCCAGTCCTGTTGGTAGCAAATTGATTGATTGTGATTCCAGGCGCGTCAACTACTGTAGTCATTACTCCCGTAAGTATAGTACGTGTTTTTTCTCGGAAGGTGGCGGTGGTTTTCCCCGCTGGATGACTAGATCCGACGGCGACCTACTGTCGTCTAACGGGGTTTTCCCAAACCTGGTATCACCCACCAACAGGGAACCGCCTCAGACGGGACTTGTCCACGACCAATCTTCCAGCATGTGTGGTAGTGTAGTGCATATTAGTGTAAGTGTGTGTGTAAGGGGTGAGGATAGGACAAGGAAGAGGAAGGGAAGATCGGGCGCGGTCCGTGACCCGTTTGTTAGGGTACTGCTCCAGCATTCGCTTGATGTTGATTGGAAAAAAACCGGAAAACTATCAGCTGGCCGCTATAATTCTCCTCCAGACAGCGACTGAATTCGTCTTGGCTGAAAAGCTAGCGTCGAAAATCCTGCCACCGTCGGGACTCGAACATAGGACCTCCCGGTCAGAGGCGCTGCAGTGAGATTAGTTGATGCACTGAGCCACCGATCCCGGTCCGATAGTTGCGGAGTTTCAACACAAACTGAATAGCTAGGCCGAATTCAGGAGCTCCTGAAAGAGAATTCTAACAGACAGCTGCTCTGATTGATGAATTTTCCGGTGTTCCTTTGGTTAAAATCAGGAGAATGTGGAAACAGGTTTTACTTTTAAAAAAATGGGCTACATACTACGCCCTATATTTTCTTTTTACCTTTTTTTCTTTTTAATTACCGGTTTTTTTTTTTATTAAATTTGGTTATTATATTAAAAACAGACAAAAATAAATGTAACGAACTATTAATTTTTCTTTGTATTACAACACAAGTAAATTATTACATATTGTTGATTACTGACAATTACTGCAGACAATTTTTTTGTAGAGTGAGTTTTGTAAACAAAGCGACCGCACAGACTACATGTCATTGTTGCGAAGTTGTTTTTAGACCTCCCGTAAAGGTTGCATGTTCCACGCTTTTTTTTTCTTGTGGTCTCGATAAAGCTGAAGTTGAGGGTGGTAGATATTTGAGGTCTATTGAACGGCAAGTAATTTTGCTCCTGGAATACATATGTACCTTCATTAGTTCAAGGACAACATTTTCAAAAAATTCTACGTAAAATGGGTCTTTATTTACTTCCAGCAGTATGTACATCACCTGGCTATTGACTCAGCATATTTATAAGAGAAAAAATCGATAGAGGCCACATTCTTGTCTGGCTACACTATATGTAGCACATAACTTGTCCAGCGTGTCCACTCCACCTTTGGCCCTATTATAATCCAGAATTATATCTTTATAATCTTTATCTCTAATATCTTATAAGAATATTTCCACTTTCCTGATCTATCTTTCCACTATCATGCATTGTAGACATCAAAATAACCGCTTTATTAATTTTGGTTACATACGAAACGAGAGTTCGGTCTTTTTGGTAACCAAATTATGAAGAACTTACAGCTCTTGTCTCGTTAGTCAAACATTCTGGAGGAATGACGCCTTTGTTTTTTCTCATTGTTTCCTAAAAGTGTAATACTTCTTGACATAAGGAATGTGGCCAGAGGAATAGAGGTATACCAGTTATTGGTAGTTAGATTTCTGTTTGTATTTACTAAGTCCTCAACAAGAAGCTTTACAACTTCTGGCGAGTTTGAAACAGAGTACGGGCTAAATGATGCCTCTGAGCCAAATTCAAATTGCCTGTTTCGTCGTCCAAGTAATACCTTCTTTCTCCCATGGCTGGTGAAAGGAGCGTAGCGGAATTTGCGTGGTCAGGCGGAAGAGCAGGCCTCATGGCCTGAGTCTCGCCACGTAAAATAAGGCTCGTTCAATTAAATTCAAAATACAACGGCGCGACCGGTAGAGGGTAAAGCGCACATACACACACTTCTCCTTACACGCTCCACGCGCATACTACCTCACTTTCCGGAAGACTAGTAGCGAGATGAGAGGTTACCCGGGTGGGGCGGGGCTCGGTTGGCGAAGATACCTGGAGGGACAAACTCCGCAAGCCGACATGTAGGTTGGAGCCGTATTTCACTTTCTGATCGGGAGAGGTGGCTAGGGTCAACAACTGCAGTGACTCTGATCGGCAGGTTCTTCTAGGTTCGAGTCCCGGCGGTGGCAGAATTTTCGACACTAGGTCGAATGCAGTCGCAGTCTGAAGGAGAATTCTAGCGGCCGGCTGCTTTGATCGGAAGTTTTCCGTAGTTTCTCCTATCAACACCAGGTGAATTCTGGGGCAGTACCCTAACAAACGGGCCATGGACCGCACGCGATCTTTGCTTCCTCTTCCTTGTCGTATCCTCACCGCTTACTGACCCACACTTACACTAACATGCACTACATTATTACACATGCCGGGAGACTTGGTATGAAGATACTCCGTCTGCAAATGGAAAAAAAACAGAAGACAGCTCTTGTTTCTTTTTCCTTCGGAATTTGCAGTGTAATCTTCTCTGGTCACACTTGTGCGTTTCTCAGCTCTCATCGTCAACTTTTGAGGAGCTTCTACTATTAAAAATTTCAGACTATCAGCCACGAAAAGCTAGGTGTCTCAGTGGTCAGGCGTCTTTATGGATCTCTGAGGTTTGCCTCAAATTTTCTTAGAACAATGATGATGATCATCAAGGCCGGCCTTAACGGCTGGAAGTGGGTCCGAAAAGAAAACGTAGAAGAGGGACCAGCTTAGTGAACTGTTCTGTAAAGGTGACACCATACATTCGGCATTCGCCGAGCAGCGAGTTACTGCTTGCCCAATTGTTAACAGCTGATGTGTTTGACAAATGTTCGCTTCCTTTGATGTGTCCTAAAGACCGACACGCGGTGTGGTAGGGCGAGCAGCAAATGTTCGTCACTCTACAAATGGCAAGCAACTCATCCACACTACTTAGGATTCAGCGAGCGCTTGCTTGCTACTCGCCGAATGACGAATGTGTGGAGCCGCCTTACGGCATGCTCCTGCATCCACTTGAAAATTATCGGAAGAAAAAAAATGAGGAAACATTCAGGACAAAGGAGAGTGAGAAGAGTCTAAGAGAGGAAGTTAAATTGATTGATTGATTAATTTTTTCGTGTTTCCGGGCGCTTCAACTACTTCGGTCATTAGTCCCGTTAGTGTAGTGCATGTATTTTTCTCGGAAGATGGCGGTGATCTTCCTCCGCTGGATGGCGAGATCCGGCGCCGACCTACCGACGGCTAGTGGGGTTTCCCCTAACCAGGACTCTCCCACCAGCAGGGCACCGCCCCAGTCGGGACAAGCTCCAAACTCCCGACCGGTCTCCCGGTATATGTGGTAGTGTAGTGCATGTTAGTGTAAGTGTGTGTGTAAGGGGAGAGGATAGGACAAGAAAGAAGGACAGATCGCGCGCGGTCCGTGGCCCGTTTGTTAGGGTCCGGCATTCGCCTGGTGTTGATCGGAATACACGAAAACTACCGATCAGAGCAGCCGGCTGCTAGAATTTTCTCCAGACAGCAGCTGAATTCGACCTAGCTGAAAAGCTAGTGACGAAAATCCTGCCACCGTATGGACTTGAACCTAGGACCTCCCGGTCAGAGGTGCTGCAGTGGCATCAGTTGATGCACTGAGCTACCGCTCCCGGTTTGACATATTAAAAACTAGTATGTAGTTACCACGACTCGCAGTGTCAGACCGCTCACCTTTTACCTCCAGGTACCGGGATGGACTGAGCTACCGCTACCGGTAGGAAGTTAAATAATGTGTGATTAAGGTCCTGTGGAAATAGACGCAGACGAGACGAGAACGTCACGATGCAGTCAGAATGAACTCGACCGAAGAGTTCGTGTGTGAACTGATTAAGCGAGTGTTAAAGGAAATTATTTTGTTTTATGACTGCAGTCTGCTTTATTGCAACTCTTCATGTTGCTTGAACTGCGCCGAAAGATTGATCTCTCTTGGGGTGACTCAGTTCTCCTTGAGTATAGAGAAATATTAGCTGTAAGTAGAGCCGTGATGTAGCGGTCAGGCCGCTTGTCTTCCACAGCTAGGACCAGGGTTCAAATTCCGACTGATCTACGTGGAATTTTTGGTGGTCAATGACAATTTGCCGCGGGTTTTCTCAGCGTTGTCCCGCCTCAGTTTCTCATTCGATTGTTCTATCTTCATTTGATAATATATTCGTACACATTTATTGATATAACTCATTCTCCTATTTCAGGTACGGCCGTAAGGCTATATGGCTTCAGGTATGGCCGTATGGCAAGGCATTGACATATTGATTGATTGATTTTTTCGTGTTTCCGGGCGCGTCAACTGCTTTGCTCATTAGTCCCGTTAGTGTAGTGCATGTTTTTTTCAGCGATGGCGAAATCTTCCCCTGGATGGTGAGATCCGGCCAGACCTACCGTCGGCTAGTGGGGTTTCCTCCTAACCAGGACTCTCCCACCAGCGGGGCACCGACCCAGCCGGGATCTTTCTTTCCTCTTCCTTGTCCTATCCTCTCCCCCTTACACACACACTTACACTAACATGCACTGCACTACCACATATTCCGGGAGATCAGTCGGGGGCTTAGAGCTTGTCCCGACTGGGGTGGTACCCCGCTGGTGGGAGAGTCCTGGTTAGGGGGAAACTCCACTAGCCGATGGTAGGTCGGCGCCGGATCTCGCCATCCAGCGGGGAAGATCACCGCCATCCTCCGAGAAACAAACATGCACAGCACTAACGAGACTAATGACCAAAGCAGTTGACGCGCCCGGGAACACGAAAAAATCAATCAAACCGAAAGTATATATCGACCATTTCTTAATGGATCAAGGGAAACGGGACGAAGAACCTGTCGGAGGTATGGTCATTGACACAGAAACTGAATTACAATACTTGTTACTGGAATGTTGTCAGGCACAGACACCCAGACCGGAATGCTTACAAATTGAAAAATGATTGCTTGGAGGGCATTGACACTTGCCACTGGACCAATAGGAGTGCGCGAAAGGTCCTCGTCAGCGGCGCCACCAACAACTTCACGAGCTCTTACTCAGCACCTTTAAGATCGTTGGCTGCGCAAGAGCTTTCCTCCAACTGATGATTAATGTCCTATTTTCTGAGGATGCATAAATGAAACGTAGAACTTCGAAAACTCAAAATATCCTTCGAGTATTAAAAAAATGGGTACTGGTGCCCGAAGTAATTCAACGCGGATGGTTTGGATATATCTTGAGAATTTCTTAAGAAATGAAGTAAAGTTAGTATGCAGTGTACTCTAGGAAGTAGAATGAACGAATAAACCCTTCACGGAATTGATATGGATGTCCTTTACGTTCCCGATTGTTTTGACTGCGTCGTTGATAATAGTGAGTTGGCACGACCGAATGTTCCGAATTACTTTACATGAAGTCTCTGGGACATTTTCCAAATTTTCAACAAAAAAATGGTTCCATCGTATTTTATTATTATTTTGGTGGATAGTCTGAAGGACGTTTAAGAGAATGGTGCATATCTCATGTTCATTGAAAAGCACGGTTTTTCGAAAATTGCAAAAGTTAAAACAATTTTCGGCGTCTACCTTCAACTACAATTATGTAATAGAGATCTTTCCATAATGAAATCTGTTCCTTGAAGGTAGATTTTGAAATAATGCCATGTACAATTTTTCGAAAATTTTAGTAAGAAACTTTTTAAATTTTTCGAAATCTGAAATTTCAGTCTTGAAAATATCATGTAAGTGTAAAAAAAACAAGAGGCAACTTGTACCTAAAATAATTCAGCGTGGAAAATGCTGGAGTCTTGTAAAAACGAGGAAAAGTGGAAATAAGAACATAAAGTATCAATAAAAAACGAAAAAAAAGACTTTCACCTGTAATGTATTTTTAGATATGTTTGATTTTCGTACATTTAGGTTGCAGTGTCGTTAATGGTGAGCGAGCGATCGACATCCAAACTTACCATTGTTTGAGGTGGAGGTGAAGAAAGATTCTGAATCTTCTCTAAGCACTGGAAATAACGTCTTTTAAGTGAATTTTTCGAGTGGATTCGTACAAAATTACATCAATTTCTTATGTTTTGACTGTCGTATTATTGGAATTTAGTTATAAAAATATGGTCATATATATTAAGAGATAGTCAAATTATTTTGGGGGAAATGTCGAATTGGGAAAATTAGGTAATTAAGAAAATATTTTAGTAATTACCAGCATTTCCCAATTTGACATTTTATCCACAATAATTTGACTGTCTATAAATATACACAAACCATATTTATATAATTAAAATTGCGTTAGTTAAATACGGAAAGTGTACACCTTTTGCCGGGATATGATATAAAACGAGGAAACTTGTGAGCACGAGAAAAACGGGCCATCAAAAAACAACCCGACGAAGGTCTGCCGTGTTTATACCAACGCCCTGGCTTGGTCCAAATGTTTAGCTTGCGCTATTGGAAAAGATGAGCGTGCGGTTGGACCGAAAGCCCACATCCGCGATTGTTTGAAGTGCAGACGGTCAGAGAGAGAGAGAGGGACGAAGGAGTGAGGGTTACGGTGAGGGGAGGGAGGGGCGGGGAGGGAAGGGGTGGTCGTTGCGTGTCATCAGCGGCCAACTCTCTCCGCTGCACTTTCACTTGCCTCCGCCTTCGCCGCCGCCGGCGCCACTCACCCAGCAGCGCTCACCCAGTCGCCGGCTCCCAGCAGCCCAGCGCGCAGCACGACACAGCACGGCACGCGGCGTCGCCCAGCACAGCAAAGCACACGGCCGACCGAGCAGGTGAGGCCGACGCCTAAATGCACTCCAGACGGTCTGCAAATGTTACATTCTACGGTATTTTCTGTAATTTTATTAAAATTGATAAAATTGTTCATTAAGGAATGTGATGATAGGTGGTAAAGTCATTAGCCCGATAAATAAGTCGCGGTTAAAGTTTCTAAATCGGGCGTTACCTCTTTCAAATTTTGTGTATTGTCAGCTGGGTGTTGGTTAATATCTTTTGTGACGCCATCTTTCAGAAAAAATCATATAAACAGGAAATGTAATTTCTGGAAATAAGTGAACTCTTGCGTTTTTTTTTACCTACAAATCATTTCGATTGTTCTGAGCGAATAGTAGTATGTTTTGATTCTTAACGGGCGCTGGGCAAGGATGGATTTTCCTTCCTTGATTTGGTTGCGTTAACAGTAAAGTATTGTGAAAAGTCTACAAGATTTTGTGTGAAGTTTTATTTAATCATTTAAGGTCGCTTTTAAACTACTGTAGTTATGTAGGTACCTCTGTATTTTACATTTTTTTATTAACTTTCGCGTAACGGTAGCGGAACACTCGTACGAACACGCAGAAGCATCTACGCCGGATTCGAACTCGCGACCCTTGAAGCCAAGGCACAGCCCTTCAGGTTTAGCGACCTCTGCTATCCAGGCCGGCACGTGTTAAGTTATTACTCATTAAGGAGTGCCAGGTTTAAAATGTTTAAACCCAAAGAATATTTCCAAACCTTGCTGCTCTGGTAACTAACGGTGTTCAATGATGTTGAGATAATCCTTAAATGATGCATTCTTTTATTCACTAACGTATATTTCAATGGAGTAGGCAATGGGTGACCGTTCATTCTTCAAAAGGGAAATCGCCCGCTTCTATAAATATTAGTTTGTTATCCACTTCACTGATTTAGGTTGTATTCTTAATCCCCACTCGCTTGTACTATGGAAAGTGACGGCAAAGATTTCTCATATTTTTAAATTCTGTACGCAATGCATCATTCCTGCTGCAAAAAGGTTCATCAGAAACTTATGATCCTGTGGATTTGTGATTCACAAGAGGCGAAAGACTGCGCACTGGATAGCGCGTACGCCGAGCAGGCGAGACCAAAGAGTAGTAATAAAACGCCTTAAGCGAGACCTCCACCCCAACGCTCGGTACACACGGTGGCACCCGGACGAGGTGAGGGGAAGCTGCGACAAGGTACCTAGTTAGACTTAAATGGAGCTCTGAAATTGTTTACTTTAGTGCATAAACAAATATATTTACTTACTCAAATTAACTGCTAGAAGATATAAAGAAGTTAAAAACGTAAATTTATAATATGTAATCGAAAAGATATGGGAAGGGAAACTTTATTTTCAAAGATGGGACCTTCCATGGATCTTGGGAGTTCCCCTGATACAGGGTAAACAATTAACCATTACTTGATGAGGAATGATACATATGGGGAGATGATGTATGATGCATCTTCTGTGAAAGTCGGTTCGTCATATTCTAGTGGTGAACTAATTTCATTACATTCACACTTCAGATATGTTATCGTAGTTACGAGATTTGCACATGTTCATATTTTTCAACGATCGTAGCACAAATGAAGGAATTAGAGTGGAAGTCAATTTTTCCTGTGCATCAAAAAGGTAGTTTACAATTATTTTTGTGGGATTCAATATATAAATGAATTATAAAATAAATTTAATGAAGTACTGAGTAAAAATATTTTTCACATGATAGCAGTTAGATTTGAAAAACTGAAAATCTATTTCTTTAATGTATTTTGGAGATCGTCTAAAAATAGTACTCGAGAAAAGCTCTTACATTCTACAAAATTGACTGGGTGATTTAAAAGTTCTTAAAACGGAAGGCTACAGACCTGACCTCGGTTATAACGAACAATTTTTTACCTCGAAAGTTGAAGTTTAAGAAAAAATATTGGAAACCATGAACAAGAAGAACTTGCTTAAAATAAGTGGCTTTAGCGGTCCGTAGATGTTCCTTTCTCAGCATTTGAAGTGATTCGAAACACGACGTGCCATTTGTAGCCACTGGGCTGACCGGGAATCGCAGTGTCCTAGACACAGATGCAGACCATTTCGACAGCATTTTGCCCTGAGAAAGGTCGCAGAATAGCGGCAAAAACGTTGGCATCTGTGCCTAGGACTCAGTTTCCCGGTCATCAAAGTAGCTACTGACTCCAGCCGCGTTAGGTTGTGCTCTAACGTGCCATTTCCACTTTGACGTTTCTTAGTTATGATCACTCCGCATCTCGCCACCTTTAGTTCATAATTCATTCAATGTCACTCGGGCGCTTTTGAAATCGTTCCTGTGCACATTCAGTGGTCCCTGATGTACCTAACGTTTCTTTATTTAAAGTCAAACTCCTTTAAAAACTGACGTGCTATGGGGAGAAATGCAATATATGTAAATTTCTTGAACTCTAGGATGTCTGTTCTAACTCGTATGTACGTGAAGTTGAATTGTGAATACATGCGTAATGAGCGTTTTTGGCAACTATTGATATGAAAATATTCCCTCCCGTATAATAAAACCTATTTGCAAGGGCAAATCAGTTACAGACGTCGACTATTTTACCTAGTGCTTCGCGTGAAGGAAGAGACTTACTGCCGCGATAAAATGGAGAACAATTATTCGAATACCCTGGAAAGAGCTCAAGAAAAGGGACACGGTTAAGGTAAGCTACATTTATGTCAAGAAGCAAATATTTGCTAAAGAAAAACGGGACAAAAGAATCTCGTCTAGATAGGGGGTCATTGTCCCAGACGCTGAGGTACAATACTTGTTACAGGAATATTTAGACGTTCGGAATTTTACAGCCTAAACAGTAAATGATATATTAAATATCATTAATAAAACGATTATTTTCAATTTTTGTTGTTCAATATAGTCTGTAATAGAAATGGTAATGTAGCAGACCTTTTTACCTTTTCTTGTACTCGTATGAATGTTACGTATAGAACTCTCAAGTATTCTGCGAAATCATTGTCTTGCGAAGTAAGAACATGTTTCAAAGCAGTTAAGAGGTGGCCAAATGAGACACGCCATAGTACATTGAGTGGATCAGTTTTCTGTAGAACTTGCATTCGTGAGAACAATTCAAATACTGGTTGGACGGGCAGGTACTGTCGCAAAGCGGCCGGCATATTCTGACACGACTGACCTTCCTGTCGGCACAACGGATACCAGTTAAACTTAAATAATTCACCAGAATTGATACGCTTAACATTGACCATCTTGTTTTGTTACTTTATGAACGTAAATCTTCGTGGAAGACCTCCGTTAAGTCTTTGAGGTTGTCAGGAAGCTGCAGAAGAAATTAATGGAACGTGGATGCAAAATACGAACCTAACTTCACTATTGCTTAGAGTGAAGTTTACTTTACAAACGTATGTTTCAGAATCATATCTATTTAAAAGTATTGTTGAAGGCGTATACCTTGCAATGGAATGAGGTGTGCCCACTGCAGCAAAATCGGTTAGTCTATCTTTTCTTCAGCAAATTCATTTAGTGTTTAATTGGGTTATGTACATTCCATTTGAGGTTTCACTAAATTGAGAGACTAGAAGTTTTGTTACCTTAACATCAGCCAATTGCATATTAATTTTCAATGGAGCATGCGATTGCAGATTTGAAATGCAAAAATGCATTGAAATAGTTTTACCTTAGTTAACTATTAATTTATTACACAACAAATTTGAAACTTTGTGATCTTACTATGTTTTTTTTTTTTTTTTTTTTTTGCAAAGAACATTAGTGTCATCGGAAAACAGGACTGTTATTTCATATTTTAATAGACGAGATTTACGTACAGCAAAAAGAGGATAGGACCTAAGATCGAACCTTGTGGAAACACATGCTCAATTGGCAAAGAATTGGCAAGATGAGTAATGCCCTGTCGTGCCAGTACGGTATTAATGCTCTCAGAGATAGATTTTTAAGGTACGAGGTTATCCAATCTAAAGAAATACCACGAATTCTATACGAAGGTATGTTTTTAGAGCAAGATGTTGTGCCCAATAACGTGAAAATCTTTCAAAAGATCTAAAAATATTCCAATGATTTCTTCCTTTTTGGTCCATTGACGAAGCAGTCATTAAGAAAACAAGAGTTACCGTATGTTTTTGTATTGAATATCTATATAACCTGTATAATTTTCTATATAACCCGTCTATTTACTTCCTGAAGCTAGTGGCTATTAAATTTGGTTTAAAGATTCTCATTAGATTTTCCATCTTGTATCTTATTTTTCGTGCAGCTTTATACGTGAAAATCGTATTTATTGTTGGTGTTTTAATCTAGATAATCCCAGATATAAATTGAAATGAACGGAACCAACTTTTTCATTAAAACTAATTTTAAATTTAATTCTTTCCTGTATAGGTTTCCATCTCAGGCATTACTGCTTAAAATGCAAAAGCATAATTCCACTTTAAGTCAATTGCATTGGAAAATAATTTAATTACCTTACGGTTCTGTAGATAGCCGGAGGACTCGCTAAGAAAAATGTACACCTATAAAAAGTTTAAGAGTATTTTCTTAAACATTTTGTGCATTTAAAAAAACATTCAAAAGGAAAATATTTAAAAGCCATTTTATATTACTTGTAAGAAAACGATGAAATTGAAGTTGTTAAAATTGAAGTACTTCAATAATTCAACCTTGTTCCTGTGAGTAGCACTTCAGGATTGTAAATGATGCACATTAAATATCGAATGCATTGGATATTTAACATTCCTTTACTTGTTCAGAATATTCGTTGTATAATGCATTTACAATTTGTAATTTTATTATAGTTCCGTTGGATATTACAAATGTATAAAAATGCATACGGAAACTTTTTTCCGTTTTCGCAAGTTTCTTCTGATGAATTTTATACTAATACTAATGTCATTCATGCACTTCATACTAATGTCATTCTTTTATATTGGAACATTATTTAATCCTCCTATTGCAATATTAATTAAAATTACATCGGCTAGTCATTTGAACTGTTAGTTTCTAGTAAGTGCTACGACACGATAGCGAGATCTCAATAAACCTTATTTTAAAGAAACCGTATATCGTGTATCTTGGTATTAAGATTTTTGCTTCCCGTTCCTGCTCGAACTCGTTAGGGCAAACTTGGTCCATTGTTACATCATCGTCTGACAACTGATCTTCCGCGTCCATTTGGCCGATGAGATAATACGCTGTTATTCAATCCTAGTACGGAGAGAGCTCTATGCCAGAAAGAAATTTGCAGGAGTAAACAGACTGCGGTTAAGGAAACGAAGATTTGATGATGGATAATAGTGATGTAATGGGCAATGCGTTGAAGTGGTCATTAAATATTTCACATCACCACAGGACATTGCGTGGTATCGTACTAGGAAATGTTCTACATTCCTCATGGAGTTGCCTTCTCCCACAGTAAATACATTGAATCTAGACTTCACGTACGTTGTCGCTGAAACTAAGGTTTTCGCAGGATATTTTTTAAAATCAGTTATACATTGGGTAATAAAGTTCTGCATCCTTAGAAACATGACATATTAATAGCAATGATCAAGAACAATCAGAAAGGCATAGAAGACGGTCATTTTGTCCTCGTTTTGAATTTATAAATATTTTTCGTACGTATGCAAAGAAACCTCTATTAAATTATGCATATTCCTGTTTATCATTTTTATTCATTTGGAAAAACAAACTTTTTCTCAAGTCTTATCTCTTAACGTCGTTTTCGAACTAAAGAAGAAAACTAAGCATTACAAAACGCGATGTGGTAGTTGGAAAGTTAAAAAAAATTGAAAATGCTAAGACTGTTCGTCAATGAAGTATTTTGGCCTAATAACGCTTCGTAAATTGTTGCACCAACTAAAGTGGATTTAATTTAAATTGGAGAGCAGTGCCCGATGCTGCGTCACGAACTTCGAAAGAGGACTTAACATCCGCAGGCCCCTACTTCCTTTATTTTAGACAAATCGGTAAAAAAACTGACGTATAGGGGAGAAACTCTGCGCACGCTTTCTTGAATATCAGAATCCCTGCTCAACAATTCAACTATTAATAGTTGAAAGATAAAAACGTTAATATAATAATAATAATAATAATAATAATAATAATAATAATAATAATAATCAAATTTAAAGTCGATTAAAATTTCAAAAACTATACATTTGTTCCCGAGTTTCGTTCCTCCGTAGTGATTAGCAATTAAGTTTTACAGATCCATTGGGCCATTATCTTCGTGTTGAAGGTATTCATGAAAATGTTAATGTAGTATTTATTGGTTAAAACGTAGAATTATGTTGTGAGCGCGTTTTAATATTCTATTTAATGTTTTGTTACTGTTGAAGAATAAATTTGAAGTGGTATTAATAATTTTCACTAAAAATTCTGGAAGGTCTGTGAATGAGTGTCTTAGCACAGTCATTATAAATTTGTCAACGCATTTACTTAGTGTTCTGATGAAACCATTGCAAATAAATGTACTAAAAAAAACTTTGTGGTGGTCATGGTTTTCTACAAAAAGGGATCCATTCCTTCTCGTTGCATACATTTAAGGGATCATCTGGCTTGTTGAGAGGATCATAGTTTGGCTTGGGCTCAGTGTTACTTGAGGTCGTTGGGAGCCGCCACAGTTGTGCTCTGTGAACAGAGGTCGCGTGTTCTTAAGCTCGTGCGGTGCCTCGTGGTCTTAAAGCGATAATGCGCGAGGAAACTGGCTCTGGAAAGACTTGAGCGCTCAGTTCAGCGATTGCGAGAGAATGATCAGAAAAATTAAAACAAAATTTGAGGAATTTTTGTCATAATAAATCAATATTTCTTGATTGTCGAGATGTTTGCAAATAAAAGTATCCAAAGTTTTTTATGACAATCATTTATTTCAGCAATTGGACAACGTTTCGTAAACAAGTTTTGTTACATCATCAGGTGCTAAAAGAATAGGACACAGAAACAGTTATTCTACGTATCAATTAGTGTAATTACTAGTATATTTTATAAACACTATAATTGTCTCAAAAGTAGAAGTCTATTGAGTAAAATTATCTCAATCGAACAGATCTACTACAAATGAGATCCTTTTAAACTTTTAATTTTTTATACAAAACAACCAAACAACGCAAGAAAACAAAATCAATACAATACCAAATAGACACTCATCTTAGTGAGGAAACTACTATCCCATTGTATTACCTCTGCAGTAGAAAATCGAGGAAACATTACAAAATTAACTCACTCATACTCAGGTGATATCCATTGGAAATGGACTGTCTGTTGGTAACTGTTAGTTATGTGATATCTCATAATATTTACATGGGTTTCCAACTGGGTCGGTATAGACACTTTCCTCAGAGAGTCGAGGACCTTTTAAAGGGGGTCGATGATTAAAGATCGATATCCAAATATAACCTAAGACTGCTTGCTGCAATGAGGATCCTATTGACTACAAAACTATATGAATATTATTTTTACTTATAAAAATCTACAAAACGTGTAATAAAGAAATGACTAATTCGTGGATCTTTGAGAATTTCACATCATTCGTTAATAAAATATAAATTTAGTGCAATTGCAACCCGTGATTTAATTTTTGAAAATTTGTTTAAATTGGCTTACAAATAGTAATAGCAAAAATAACTCTTCATTTTACCAAACCTTGTTCATATTAGTCTAATGGTTATATTGAAGTGTATGCTCAGTTATTTCTATTTTGACATTGTGAGCTATAGATCTCAGTAAATTATTTATATAATTTTCTGAAAAAATTAAATTAGCGTAGTAAATAATTGCAAGAACGTAAGAGATACAGATTATATACTGATTAGTAATACAGCGTTCCAAAGTATACTGGGACTTCTCAATTATATGGTAATTTTTTTCCTTTAAATCTTTCAATAAGGTGTCACCCCCATGCAAGCCTATCATGTACCGAGCCGAGTGACGTCATTGTACGAATAAAACGGGAAAATATTTCTTAGTAATTAACGAAACGTTAATTATTGTATGGAGTAGTATATAGAGGGAGTTAACTGCATAAGTGGTATGTCCAAGTAAACGATCGACGATAGAAGCGAATTTTCTTATATTATCACGAATGCACTTATACCCCTTTATACACCTGCTACATTCAATATTTTTTTAGTTTCCATTTAAGAATTTAAATTTTGCAAAATACAAACACATCTTTATAATTCGAAGAATGTTTCATGACTTTATCTTGATTCTGAAAAAGATATATTTTAGTGGACGTTACATTGTTTTTGTGTCCACGAAATATTTGCAAATGGAAGTTACTGAACATATTGCGGATAAAATATTAGAAGCTGACAAAGTTATCAAAACATTACTTCTCACGAAAAGTGAAGTAAAGATAGGTATGAGAGAATACAACATGTATAAATATTTAGTGGGAAAAAACTAAGTCACTTCTGACAAGTTTTGCTGTAGTGAACTTTTTAGAACTGGTAAACACAACTGAAGTTTACATTTTTCACATTCGTAATTCTAACACCAAATGTTTACACTAAAACATTTAATTTATTCCCTTTAAATATACGTATTTTCTGTTGTTCCGTAAGTCGGCTACCTTAACGTTTACATCCCGAATGTAGTTTTATTCATTCGTTGTATACATGTAGTTGTAGGTACACAATGTGACGCAAATTATTGTTAGTTTAATGGCCGACTGCAAATACTTCGGCTACAGTTGTTAAAGTTTCTTAATTAAACAATTTCCCTCCTTTCCTGAATTCTCATTGGTAGGTGTATACTTAATTGGACGGTGAGATTTTAATTGCACGCGTGCTATTTACATAGAGATAATCAAAGATTTTTAATGGAATTAATGAGCTTATTTAGTTAACCAAATGAAAACAATTATATTGATTTCAATTAATTGATAGATATTTACGATAATTTCATTTTTTGTTCTATTAATATTTAATTATTTGAAATTAAGACGGAAACTGGGGGCAAACGCGTAATTAACATTAACATTCATCACGTAGATATGTAGTGTGATCTTCAGTTTAAAGACAAAATGTTAACACGCATATTAAAAATTTTCGTTCTTAAGTATTTTATAAGACTATTGTTATATATGAATACTGGGAAAAGGAAATCTTTCAATTCACCTAAGTTGGTGCATAGACTTAATATTCCAAACTACGATGGAAATGTTACATTGGGATAATTTGAGTTTTATAAAAGAAATTCTCATTGGCGGATCGTATTAGTTTAAACGCGTTTGTAATACTGTAATTTTCGTTACGCATATAATGAATTATGCACATGTTTATTTGTATAAATACATTATTCGTTATTCATTATACCAGCAGATTCGAGAGAGTACTCTGGGAGTACTGCAGGGTTAACTCATTGATCAGTGGCGGTCGGTACGGAATTCTATTGCTGGTGCCAGTTAGTGTTACATAGATAACAAAAGATCGATGTTATCGATTATCAAAGTTCAAAATGAAAACCTCGATGTTAATAAAGCATCGATCAATAACCACCCATGTTTTTAAACATCGATATGATGTTTTAAAAGTGGTTTAGTAATCTCTAAAATAAAATTCATGGGCAACAAAATTTAATTTTTCAGTGACCGTGTTTATTAATTTATAGTGAAGATTACACTGAAAACAATCTAAAAATAAGAGCAAATAAAAATTCTCAGCCTGAAAGCCTGAGCGTCCATAGTAATCTCAAGAGTTACAGCTTCGAGTTCTCCATACGCCCACAGCGTACCCCGCCTCTCCATGTGCGAAGCTAATGACAACCCGAGGCTCATACGCCGAGACGAGGAATCATTCGAGAAAAAAATGTATACAGCTTTACTAGTTAATATTTTATTTTAATTAAAATGTATAAATTACTTCATATAGAAGGAGTTTCCTGAGAATTAACCAAAGTGACAGCTAGTGCTGGCAACAGAACTGAAGGTTCTGTGGTCATGGTGTCTTTGAGCACATTACTCCCTTTCTGCATTCGTTCGTTTGGAGTTGGCTAACTTGTAAATGGCGCTACCTTTTGTGATGTCCTCGTCCAACAAAATATAGTGCGCCGCGAGAAATAATTGAAATTAGGAAGTGCAGTGTCATTTGCTTATCTGCAAAAATTCTATTCTTCTATAAACATTACATTGAATTTAATTTTTGTGATAAATATTAATTTTAAAACAGAGACTTGAAGGTGAGATGCGTACTAGTGAATGTGTTTCCGGCTATTGTGCTGTTGTGTGTCGAGCTGTGATTGAGAGCTTTCTATTTAAATTCGTGGCAGTTTTCTTTTACTGGTTGTGAGAGCGTGTTATGAGATTTTCCACATAGGTAATTATATTTAAAGGTTTCCCCGACTCGCGTACGTGCATATACCTATGCTAAACTCTTGGAATTCTGCATAGGAAGACTTTCACAGGAGCCATAACCACTTAACGAAGAGGAGTGGCTGAACAGCTGTCGCGGCGGAGAGATACTTCTCTGAATTAAATGTAATGTTCGCTTGTTTAGCTAACTGTCACTTTGGTCCATTTTTAAGAAAATCCTTCTGTGTGATGGCCAGTAGTATCTGATGGGGTTCGGATTGTTTTCTTTGTTACATTCACATACTTATCCGAACATTTGAGCATCGTCTCGCTTTTAGCACTAGTGCTAAAAACTGAACTTGTTTGTCCTGAAAAAACCGCTTTCACTAGTTGCTGTCTAAAAAGTTTCGGTTTGCGTTGAAATCTAACTAATTTTAAATAGTTAATCGTACACAATTTTTCTACATTTGTTTACCTTCTCCGTGGTGGAGTGAGCGCTGTCTGTCCTGATAATCGTTCTTTGCTGCATTAAAGTACTCGTGTCTCATTAAGGGTTTGAGACCTATTGGCCGTTCGCCACGTTTATTTTGTGAACCGCTTTGTCTGAATTTTGTAAATCTTTTTAAGTCAGAGGGACACTAGTTTTCAAACAGTTTAGGTTAAAATTAAATTGTAAATTGCTTTTCAAACCAATTCGCTCACGCAGTGATAATTACGGAAACTAGCAATTACGTATATTGCATAAGATGTAAGTTGCAAGGCTCTTTCACGAAACAAGTTAGTTTCCGCATTTGGTGTTCTGACGGTTCCTCATTTCTGCTCTTAGATAAAATAGTCAGTTTTTGCACGATTATGCTAACCGACGGCCTTTCTCTCGCCATTGTTTTTTCACTAAGTTCTCAATAAGATTGTTAGAGCCGACAAATTCAATCCAATGGAGACTTAATCTAATCTCTTTAATTTCCAGAAACTTCATCTTTCCGGATAATTCTTGGGAAAGATTTAACAAACGCATCGCATACAGACCTGCTTACGTGGCTCAGGGCATCAATTGATGTCGCTGCATCGTATCTGACCGGGAGGTCGAATGGTTTGATAGTCCCCGACGTTGGCGGGATATTCGACACTTGCTAGATAGCTATGTCGACTTCAGCAGCTGTCTAGAGGAGATTTATATCTGCCGGCAGCTGTGATCTGTAGTTTTTCGTGGATTCCCCGATCAATACCAGGCGAAAACGGGCGCAGTGTCCTAACAGGCCATGGACCGCGCGCAATCTTTCCTTTCTCTTCCTATCCTCACCCGATTTTCTCTCGTAAGCATGCGCATACATGCACTAAACTAAATCAAATGCCGGCAGACCAGCCTGTGGTTTAGAGCTGGTTCCAACTGGCGAGGTGCCCTGCTGGAGGAGATATCTTTTAGGGGGAAACTCCTCAAGCCGACAGGCCGCCATCGGAGGAAAATCCCCGCAATCCCCGCAATAAAGCACACACTACACTTACGAGAAAACGGGCCACGGACCGTGCGCGATCTGGCCTTCCTCTTCCTTGTATCCTCTCCCCTTACACACACACTTACATTAACATTCACTACACTACCACACATTCCAGGAGACCGGTCGGGAGTTTAGATCTTGTCCCGGCTAGAGCGGTGCTCCTCTGGTGGGAGAGTCTTGGTTAGGGGGAACCCCACTAGCCGTCGGTAGATCGGCGCCAGATCTCGCCATCCAGCGGGGGAAGATCACCGCCATCTCCCGAGAAAAAGTATGTACTATACTAACGGAACTAATGACCAAAGCAGTTGACGCGCCCGGAAACAAGAAAAATCAATCAATCGGGAAAAGTATCCTTAGCAGTTGATACGTCCGCAATCAATCAATCAATCAATCTGCATACAGCAAGGCTAGTTCGGTCACAGCTATAAAGTTGGAGGCCCTAGACTGAGCACGTTGGGCTCGCCACGGCTCGCCGGAACAAGTCTGTCTCCACACGCACGGAAGCGGACAGTGATTTCACAGCTCTGCACAGTGCGCAGCCATAGCGGACAAAGAAATAGTCCAGTAGGTTTTGGTCCAAATATTTCTAGAAAATTATTTTTTAAAGAAATATCTAGAATCAAAATTTAGCAGAAAATTGTAAAAACACTTTACTTAAAAAGATGCGTAAATATGGTAAGCTAGTTAAAAACGAGTAGTTAAGAAGGAATTGAAAAAGATCAGGATTATTGTTAGAGATGCACTTAATTTCCCTTTTTAAAATCTTTTCCGCCTAGATTCTTTTTGCAAGTTTTTCTACACTCGTATTTTTAAATTTGAATGGTTTTTATTTAAACGTGGTTTAATTTAAAAACGTTAATAAATGATCTCTTGGAATGCCAAAGCATTTTTTTGGCCTTATTCGCAGTTTCCTCTTAAGGTTTACTAACCTGTGCTTCCCCGTTCTGGGAAAGTGATAAAAAATGTGCCTATGCAGGATGACGTAGGCACCAATTGATTTGAAGTTATTCGCATACCCCTTCACTAGGTTTGCCCGCTCTGGACATTATTAAAGACATGATGTATGTTCTATCACAGGAGGGTTTTTGCGTTTGGGAATAAAAGGAGTTTTGAAACTTATATTTCTGGTATTTATAGAGCATTCATCAAGACAATATTTTAATTACCATAAATTACTTTCACTAAACTCCTTCAACACGTGAAGTTTCTATATGGTAATAGACTTAACAGGGTTGTATAATACTGCATTACCATGGCTTACGATAGAATAGTGAATGTACTAGAATGTTTTTATTCTGGTAAGAAGTGGTGTGGAGTTTACATTTGCATCCTAGAAATGGATTTGTGGTGTTGTTTTGTCGTACTGTTTTTTCATCAGGAAGCTTTGAAGAAAGAATTTCATCAGAAAGCTCTGAAGATGACCGCAATGCGGCCGAAAAAGTTTTCTGATGAAATAAAACCATACGACAAAACAACTCCTCAAATCCATTTCTATAATGTTTTTATTCATATAGAATTCTGTCCGCGCAGAAGATTCCTTCATTGTCACTTTTCTCCCCGAACACACAGATTAACGTCTACTACACTACCTCACGCACCGGGACCTTCCCTTACCCCGGTTGTGGCGACGCCCCTCTAGCTGAGGCACACTGGGGGAAACTCCTGAAAGTCGGCGTCTCGCGGAGGAAAAACTCTTTCATCTCTCAAGATACTTTTTTTAAAATTTATTTTCTTCCTGTTCGGCAGTTTTGGCTTTCAGGAGTTTGAACATTTTTTATTTGTAATAACTTTTTTTAAGCATTCACGTTTGAACATACAACCTCTCACTTCTTGTATCTTACTACTAATTTTTATAGGATTTTTAATACTTAATGGTGATAAGGGGTGAAACGACGAACACAAATACAACAATGTTCGAGGCGGGACTCGAACCCGCGACCCTTCGGTCCGAGATCACTACGACACTACTGCCTTAGCGATCTCGGCCACCGGGACGACTCTAAAGAGTCTCGTACATTGAGAATAACATGTTCCTGTTAACGCATTTGGAAACTCAGAAGGTGCTTTAAAGATGTTGAAAGACCATTTAGAGCGTAATACGAAAAACAATAAATTTAATGTGCAATGTTTAGTAATAGCAAATTATTCAGTACACTCCCTCCTTAATGTTCATTTCATTCTTAAATTTTACTGTCGAGTACGAAAACGTATATAGTGAAATTTTAGCGCGATTGTTTCACTAATGGTATAAGGTCATCCTTTCCGGTCTCAAATTGCTTTGGACATTTTTTTATGAAGTTAAGTTTTGAGATTGATCGTTCTGCCTTTGTTACTTTCTCAGAAACCGTCGATTATATGATGCAGGTTGTGTATTAATCAGAAACGTTCGAATGTGAACTGTGATAATTCATAAAGAATTCTGCTAATACTAAGGAAAAAATAGGTATTTTTTTCAATTGGTTGCCCATTTCTCGTTTTGAAAACTAAAAATGACTTACAAAGATTATTTTTTTGATTTGATTATGATAAATCTCAATTTTCTTAATTTGAGGCCCGTCTGCTGCAGTTGTAGTAGAGTTTCGAGGATACATTCTTAAACACAATTTGGAGAGGAAGAAGTTTTCAAATTTTAAAAGAAATTGGGAATAAAAATGTTACACAAAGGAGTTTAAGAAGCGCATCAGAGCACTCTTTTCGTTTGCTAGGTAGTTGAGGCACACTATATTCGTTCGTGGAAGAATAGTCTTGGGATTGGAAATCCCAACGTGAAAGTGTCGTTGCATTTTGAAGTGTTGCGTTCTCTGAAATCTGGGACATCTTCAAAGCAGCAGTTAGGGTTTGAGTATTGGTTTGAGACTTCAGGAAACCAGCACTGTGGTGCTGACGTACTCAAACGTTGAATCTGGTTAAGTAATAATTTAATATTATTTCGGGTACTAGATTGTTTACTTCAAATTGGTTATGTATATTACATTATATCGTATTTTAAAACGCCAAAGTTTACAAATTGTATATAGAGGATTAACGGTAAGTCAGATTGAATTGATGAAACTTTAATCATTTACCGATACCTACAAAATGAATTTGACATACCAGAAAACCGTTCTATATGGTTCCCTCAAAATAAGTTAATAGATGTCGTAAGATTCCAAAAATGGATTGTAGCCTCGGCGCAGCCCGAAGCAAATTGAAAGTGCTATTAGCGAATGAAAAGGCTGCAGGCCTCGAGTCGCGGATTTCGTAAGGGAGAAGCTCCCCTGTCGCAACGCCTCGAGTCGTGGGAAGTACAATGAGCAATAACTACCCGTTCTCTCTAGGCGGAGGACCACGCCTATGACCTACAGAACCGGTCGCATTTGATAAAGTGGACCCGGTAGTCAACATCTCCCTGAGGGAGACCTCGGCGAAGGAGAGCTCGCGAGACGGGTTGCCATCGATTCTGCCGACCGAAATGATCCAACTTACCAGTTTTTAACCTCTTTTCGGACAATACACCGCAGAAATTTCAAATGAATTTGCATAGAATATTATATAATCTTGTATAAAAATTTAAAACTTAACTTCTTTTGGCACTAAGTCTTTAGCCAAATAATTTAGATATTTACAATAAAGTTCATGAAAATTTCATTTTGAAGTAAACCG
The DNA here is from genome assembly GCA_964035755.1 of Teleogryllus oceanicus. Taxonomy (NCBI): domain Eukaryota; kingdom Metazoa; phylum Arthropoda; class Insecta; order Orthoptera; family Gryllidae; genus Teleogryllus; species Teleogryllus oceanicus. The sequence continues at coordinate 19,500,362 of CAXIVR010000008.1, forward strand.
TGCATTTTTTCTTTGCATCTGAATAAGTGAGTTGGTCCTAGATATGCTTATGTTTATTTGCTTAATATTCCTTTGCGGCCTTGTATGGGGTCATCTTGAGTTTGTTCATAATTGGATACAAAATTAAAGAAATAATTCCTCAGGACGTTTCAAAGATCTCAAACTTCTCACAAAAATAAAATGTTAAATCAGGTCATTTTTTTAGTTAGTTCCCATCCCAAATTCAGATCAAATCTACCAACAGTAAACTTCGGGGGCCTAATTAATAAAAGATACATGGAGTCTAACAAAAAATTATACAATGGTTTGATGGTATCTGTTCGCATATAAATATATCATAATGTTCCGTATTTTTCAGAAAGTCTTGACTCCGGCAAGAACAAGATTTAAAACATTTAAAATTATTATAAAATGTTCAAAAAAGGCAATAACTTGAATGTCGTTGGAACTACCTTCGTTTCTACGAAGATAATGTATTCTCAATTTGTGAATTTTTCTTTGATAATTCGTTACGCATTATCGACTCGGCCAACATTGAAATCCCCTAACGTAGGCTAGTCTTCAATAAAACAGGAATTTTATTTTAAACTATCATTACTTTTCATATATGGTTCATTAAACATGAATTAAAGTTATTTAATTAGTAGGTTTCAGGCTTGTTTCAAGTCACTTGTGGTCATTTGGTAACTTGCGGGGCTGATTTGCGATTGCAAGATGGAGTGTTCACTCATGGTATGTTTTACTCCTCAACCAGTGTAGTAGTATTCGATGCAATTGCTGTGATGCTCACTGGAGCAGGAAAACTTTATCGAGTGGGATAAAGTGGGGCGGGGGGAGAGGCGGGGTATAGTAAACGATGGATGGTCCGTGTTGACACGGCATATGCAGCTAATGTGTAACGGTTTTGCTTTTTCTCTAGAAAAAACTGCTCTTACGCGCTTACTCTACTAGACGCTTTAGAGCGCTCTAGTAGTACAAGGTGAGTCAAAAATGACTTCACAACTTTGAAGGCATGTGGAAGTTTGAGATGACTTGTAGATGTTATTTTGTGGCGAGAATATTAAAATTTATCGAAGTCGCATTTTGCTTCGATATGACTGTCATTGGTAATAAGGCAAACATTACATCGGAAGTAAATTTCTTCCCACACTCCTACCAACAAATCGGGCGTAACCTATGCAACGATAGTGTAGATTCCAATTGTCACATCTTCTAAACTGGCTGGTTGGGGCGGAACATATACTTCATTTTTAATGAAACCCCATAGAAAGGAATCCATAGCTGTCAAATCAGGGGATGGACTGACCATGCAATAGACCCTGCATGACTTATACTCCGGCCAGGGAAACAATTATCAATAAACCTCAGAATGTCTGTGAAGAAATGTGGTGCACCAGCTTGCTGGAACTAAATCTGCAAATTATATTCATCCTCCCCTAACTGTGGAATTAAGAAATTTTACAGCACATCTAGATTCGACACCATTGAAATTTTTCATGTGTCTCGCTGGAAAAGTGGTCGTGAAAACCTGTCATGTCGAAGAGAATTACCGGTTTCAAGGAAGTTCTTGTGCAACAGAAAATTGTAGGTCTCCTTGGAGAATCTATATCGAATTTGGATGCGAAATTTACGCTGAACTGTTGTAAGAATTGTGGTTTCTTGAAACGAGAACACACGGTACACTCCACACCAGTGAAAGCAGCCATTTTAATAATGTACTATGCTGGAGTTTGTAGTGTCCACAAGTGGTAATGCGGCACTATGCGAGTCAAACTTGAAGGCTCCCACCGTAGGACACTTGATAGGTCTCATCTCAATAAGCCCCCACACGCCTTCAATGTTGCAAAGACATTTCTTTACTCAACCTGTATTATTTAGCAACATAACAATGGAATAACACTAAGTTGCAAAAACATGCTATCAGAGCGCCTCAACAATAGCTCGCGATTACGGACGCGACGACAATGGCAGAGGCCATCAATAATAATTTTGGCGTTCTGGGTTTAGGTGATTGATAGTAAGAAATTTCGGGCGCGTCAACTACTAGGTTCATTAACCCCATAAGTGTGGTGCATATTTTCGCTCGGGAGGTAGCTGTGGTCTTCCTTTGCTGGATTGCGAGATAGGCGCCGACCTGCTGTCGGCTAGCAGGGTTTTCCCTATCCAGAGATCTCCCATCAACGGGGCACCGCTCGAGCCGTGACGAGCCATGAGCTCCAGACCGGTCTCCCGACATGTGTGGTAGTGTAAGAGAAATTGTAACGGTGTTAAAGTTAGGGGAGGACTAGGAAGGAAAGATCGCGCACAGTCAGTTTGTTAGGATACTGCTCCGGCATTCGTCTGGTATTGATCGTAGAAACCACGGAAAACTACCGATCCTACCGGCCACTGGAATTCTATTTTATTTTTTTATATTTTAGGTCCAAAAAGCAGTTTAAACTGCTTATGACGTGCTATGGGAAGAAGTGAATTGTGCACATTTTCAAAATTCTGGGATCCCTACACTGAGTTATATACTACTTGAATTTTTGAAGGAAAAAAAGAAACAACCACTGCTCCCATGTAATAAAATCTATTTTCAAGGATAAAAAGGTAATAACTTTTGGGCTCTTATCCATGATATCCTTCGTCAAGGAATAACACTTCCTGCTGCGACAGGGAAACGATAATTTGAATAACTTATATTACCCACTGAATTCTTGAAGATTTGCACAGATAATAAAGTTACACTAATCCCCAGAAGCAAAACAAGGGGCCATTTCAGCATTTGGTCAATAGATCAGGGTAACTAGACGAAAAACCTAATTGAGATAGGGGTCATTGACCCAGAAGCTGCGATATAATACTTGTTACATATTGTTTAGAATTACACAATCCAATGGTAAATAATACATTGAATATCACCATTAAAATTAGTGTTTCTTAAAAACATTGACTCAATTTAACCTGGTGGACAAGGTAGTGTCGAAAATTCTACCACCATTGGGATCGAACCTAGGACCTCCCGGACAGATTGCAGTGACGTCAGCTGATGCCCTGAGCCATTCTCTCCCGGTTCGGGTTAAGGCAAATAATAGGCGCCGCGTTGAAACATTCGGCAAATGTCCTCGCAGCCTCTTTTGGCACGGGGGCTGCTGTTCCCGGCGGAGCTCTCGAGTTGGCCAAGCGAGCGCACGGGACGGAGTTGCACCCGGGCGCGAGCTGGCAGAGGCCACCCTGGCGCAACGGCCATCGCCCACCGCCCGCGGCGGTCGGTCGCCTCATCACCCATGCGCCGCACGCCGTCGCCTGGCCAGCACGCGGCCCGGCACGGCCCGGGGGGGGCCGGCACGGCGTCGCACGGCGAGGCGCGCACTCGGGCGCGGGCGGCACGGCTTGGGCAAGGGCCACGCCCCCTTCTGTCCCGCACCCCCCCCTCTCCGCCCGTGAGGCAACGGCTGCGGGGACGGCCCTGCGCTGCGCAACTTCCTTGCGCGTAGCTCGAACCGACGACTTCCAAATTGCTCAACTCCACGCGTTCTTTTGACTTCAATAGGAAACGAGTGACGAATTCGCTGTGGGAGCGGAGGACGAAAGGTTGGAACGAACGAGAATATTTATTTTTTATTTAATTAGTCAAAAACTGCATGTGACGTATGGGTGAGAAAATCATCTGCGCACTTTTCTTGAGTTTCAAAATCCCATCCCAACAATTCAACTATTAATAGTTGAAAGATGAAAATATTATTATTATTATTATTATTATTATTATTATTATAATTAATAAACAGGAAATATATATTAAAAGAAACACTGAACGATAAATGTAGTTATGCTCAGCGGAGACGGAAACAATTGAGCACATAACTGGGGCATGTAAAATTCTTGCTGGAACGGAATACCTGCGACGACATAACAACTTTGCAAAAATTGTTCACCAATCTCTGGCTGTTAAAGAACATCTTAGTGTGGAAAACGTACCATACTATCAGTACCAACCTCCCACCGTCTTGGAAAATGAATCCATGAAGATGTACTGGGATAGGGAGATTAGAACAGATAAGACCATCACCGCAAATAGACCAGACATTATAGTGCTAAATAAAACCAAGGAGGAAGTCACCATCATCGATATTACGGTACCACTATCACATAATCTCCACTCCGCATACACGAACAAAGTCCGAAAATACCAAGAGCTAGCAGATGAGATAAAGAAGATTTGGAAAATAAGAGGTTCAGATCCGTCCCCTAACAATTTCTACAACCGGAATAATACCAAAATCCCTCATCAAACATCTGCAAGAATTGAATATAAAGCATATACTAGGAACAGTACAAAAATCAGTCATTCTAGACACCTGTCACATCGTCAGAAAAACTGTCACTGATGTGTCTGATATGTAGTGTTAGAGGTCCTGGAAATAAATGAAGATCTTGCTCGTTACTTGCTCTGAGCCGTAGGAGTGAGCCTAGCCACAATGACATCTGTGGCAGGTGAATGTTTCCCCCCGCGTGGGAGAAGTGCATAAGTCAATAATAATAATAATAATAATAATAATAATAATAATAATAATAATAATAATAATAATAATAATAATAATAATAATAATAATAATAATAATAATAAATTTAAAAAAGCGAGAGATTAACATTTCAAAAACTAGACATTTTCGTTTCCAAATTATAGAAAACTTATTTTTAACGGTAAAGGAACGAACGGATTTGATTTTTCTGTATTGTTAACGAAATAGAAACTCACCCTAAGCTCTACTACCATTACAAGCAAAAGGAAAGTTCAACAAAACGTGCGCATAGTGAAGCTACATTTACATCCAGAGGCAAATCAATGGGCCATCTCAGCATTGCTCAATGGATCGGGGAAACTGGACAAAAACCCGATCGAGATGGGGTTTCATTCATTTCAGATAGTTCATTGCGTAGTTCGAATATGTTGTTTGAATAAGAACAGCTTTATTTTTCAACAGGCTTACTGTCCTGGAACGAGGTTGTTTGCTATTACAATACTTCAGAAGTTAATACATTTTGTTCACGTAAATACCGAAATGCTAATTTCGGAAGCTCGCTAAGTATCTTACATACTCGTAGTGAAGCGTCAACAGGTCCCAGAACATTATTTTAGGTTATCGAAGGATCCGAAAAAACTAGTCAGTTGACCAGTAGACACACGCGTCGAAAAACCTGAATGATGGACCGAAAGAGAGAAGACAGGTATAGGCGGACACATGCAGATTATTACATACATTATCACGATAAGTGTTGCAATAATCTAGGACACTACAAATTACTATCTGTGTCACCTTTCGCAGAATGGTCAGATTTTTAAACGAAAATTATAGTTCTTTATATTTTTTACTAACTGGATAAAACGCTATACGATTGACTTAATATACAAAATGTAAAATTCTAACGGTGTCTTGGTTTCATGATTCAACCTTCTTAAATGTGTGAAAATATTTAATGAGCGAATAAAAAACTAAAGAATAGGACAATACGTTACAAGTAAGGAGGTTAAAGGACCTAATTTCTGTGAATTTGCATTTCGCGAAATAAGCAAATATGCCCATCTCGATCAGAGTTTTTCGTCCAGTTTCCCTGATCCATTCAAATTATAGTTTCCATGTTGTCGCGGCAGGAAGTATTATTTCGAAGCACAACATAAGAGCCAAACCAAAATTTATTGCTTATTTATCATTGAAAATAGATTTTTATTACATGGGAGGTGTTTTTTTCCCAAAATTTAAGTAGTATATGACTTAGTGTAGGGATCACAGAATTTTGAAAATGTGCACACAATTCACTTTTCCCCATAGCAAGTCATATGCAATTTCAACTGTTTTTTGTAAAATAAATAAATAAATAAAAATAAATGCTAGAGAACACCCGCCATCACTTCACGCTAGTCCTGAAGAATTGAGAACCAACTCTTCCTATTTTTGAAGTTCAATAATAAATGAAGAGAATGCCATCCACCGGAGACAGCCAAGATGGAAAGGGACTACTAAATTCGTTTTCAATTTTACAATTTTTTCATTAAAATAAAGGATTCCGGCTAAAACATTTCTAAAAAAGATTTGATTTTGGAAGACATTTTTCGGAGAGTAAAATAATGATAAATAGAAAGTTCCAGAATATTTACAGTCGTCATTTTACATATGTAAGGGAGAATGGACACGATTAAACGAAATATTTTGGGGTCATGTAAATTTGCAGAAGGTCTTCTCAATTATTTCCAATGATCTCAAAGTAATAAGATGCTAATAGGAGAAAGTTTCTGTATAAAGGTATGTTTTTTCGCTGCATTTTCATTTATTAAGTTGTAGAATCATTCAAACAATATAATTTATTTTATTACACTGAAAATACGGCTTGAGCTCAATGGATACAATAGCTAAAAGTCCACCCAAATTCTCCCAATTGAAGAGGTCCCCGGGCAAAACGTGTGACTAGAAATATCTAAAGATGGTAAAATTGTAAAGCAGAGTCCCAATGTTATGGCTCGAAATGCTGGTGGTGAAAAGTTAGGTAATATGCGATTCAGAATATTTGAACGCTTCCGACATAAGGGGAGAGACATTTCTAAGCAAATGTGCAGACAGAGTGTGGTAGTAAGATTAAACACAGCGCTGGGATTGCCAAAGGCGTGGCTTACCAAACATTCGTTTCTTCGATCAGACAGATTTTGTAAGAGCCATTGATTTGGCAGCGTCGAGCAGATAAGAGATACCAACAACACGTGGAGTTTTGAGGTTGTAATTGAATTTTTTGGCATAACGTAAGGGCATTTCATATGTTAATTTTGAAATGTTAAAATAATGAAAAAATAAAATTATAGCAATTTTTATATCGTGTCCCACGGGTTTTGGATTTCTTATCGGGATTTAACACTGGTTTTACGTACATTGAAACTACTTTTTCTCAACATATTGGTGTAAAACGTAAAGTCAGATGGCTTTGTGGTCATTGAAGAAATACGTTGGTGAAATAAATGTTATTGCTGACAAAATGTATCTTGCAACATTATGCACGATCGTTGTGAACGTAGGACCTGCCTCTTCCGCTCGACGAATTCATAAACGTGTGTACTGTCAAATTAAGTTTTAACCCATTAACTGCCATGATACCCAACTGGGATCGGACTTTTTTCATTGTTGCTTGGCAGTGTCATATGAGAAATCTATTTTTTAAATAGATATAAACATCCTAAACCAAACGCATAAGAAACTTTTATCATTCCTGAATGCTAGATGTTGATTTAGCTGTGATCGCTAAGGCATTGTGTACTCCAGGCCAGGGTGTTCTTGCTGCCACAGCACTGTACTACACGATTCATTATTATACGAGAAGAGGACTTGGCTTTGTTCGAATCTTCATCTAAAGCCGAGCTTAGCTGCTGTATCTGTGTTTAAGTCGGAGGGGAAGGCCGGTGTAAAGCACGCTGTGATTGGTCCGCACCGAAGTTGACGGGACATGTGCAGCTAACGTCTGTTTTGATTCTTATAGAAAAAAATGCTCACGTAACCACCGTTGCCAGAACATGTTGCACTAAATTAATTTGGCAGTTAAACCGGGAGAGGTAGCTCAGTGCATAAACTGATGTCACTGCAGCGCCTCTGACCGGGAGGTCCTGGGTTCGAGACCTGACGGCGGCAGGATTTTCGACACTAGCTTTTCAGCTAGGTCGAATTCAGTCGCTGCCAGGAGGACAATTCTAGCGGCCGGCTTCTCTGATCGGTAGTTTTCCGTGGTTTCTCCGATCAACACCAGGCGAATGCCGGAGCAGTACCCTACCAAACGGGCCACGGACCGCGCGCGATCTGTCCTTCCCCGTCCTTGTCTTATCCTCTCCCCTTACACCACACACACACACACACACACACACACACACACACACTTACACTAACATGCACTACACTACCACATATTCCGGGAGACCAGTCGGAAGCTTAGAGCTTGTTCCGGCTGGGACGGAAAAATGTTTCTTCTCGCCGCCAAAGCACTGTGCTACATGAGCCGTCATTAAACGAGAAGAGGAAACGCTGAGAATTCCTCCTCAGAGCGCTTTAGTTTCTGCGTAACCTAAAAAGTGCCCGCAGTTTGAAAACTCGATTCAATAAAATTTCTGAGGACTGATATACAAGTGAATTTTTTTCCGTCAAAAAATTTACTATTTAATAATTGTTAAGAAATAAAAATTTAAAGGCTATAGCCGAAAAAGGCAGTGAAAAGTACCCCCAAACCAAATCGATAATCGTGATGCTCATATGAAAAAGAATTCAAAAGGACTTACGTTCACAAAAATCAAGCCTTCTACGGCAATCTGTTGGAGATACGAGAAAGTATTTTGCAGGTTTTATTTTTTTCTCAGCATATATTGCATTTATCAGGCTGAAAAAAAAACGCAGAGACAGGAAAATATAGTTGAATTTGAAGGTATTTTTGTCAACTAATTTTGATGCCAAATTCATATAAAAATAAATTTTTGAAATTCATTTTCAACATAACGTTGGAGTATTGTCTCCTTCCCCCCTAAAATGGGTCTTATAACATTCTACAAGTTTTTTCATAAATTTAAAAAAATTTGGGCGGTAGGCAAAAAAATTAACATTTCTTCCCTTTCAAGATGTGAAACTCGCGCCAAAATATTAAAAAGTAGTTTCACCAATGTTTAAACAGTTTATATTAAAAGTATTGAAAGGTATTGCTTACCAGGATGATTTTGAACTTTTTGCTGACAAATGTTTATTTTATGTGGAAAATATTTCATCGAAATTTATCAAACCCCATTTTGTTTTTAGATTTATCTATTGTTCCTAATGTAAATCAAATTACTCTTTTTTAGGTATATTGATCATTTAAGTTTATAATATAAATCAAATTACTTAGTTGCATATTTATTCCTCATTGACAATCATAGGCAATTAATTGTCGTCACTTTCTTCAGTAACTGATATCACGCATTTGTTAATAAACCGTCTACTCAAAATTTGTTTTCAACATTTCTATTTAAAAATATCAGTTTAACAATTTTCTTAAAGTAACGAGCGTGTGCCAAATGTGTGTTTAAATTATTGCAGCTATGTGGGAGCAGAATCAGAGGGTGCCACTTTCGTTCCAACGTTGACAATGTAAGTTTCCCTCCCGATATTCCAATAGAGGAAAGAGATGGATGGGCTCCTCCGGTGCACAGATTTTTGGTAGTTCTGCCCAGCACCAGTTTCAACCATGAATTTCAAAACTTCATTTATTTTCCATATGAATTTAGCGTCAAAATTCGTTCACAAAAATACCTTTAAATTGAACTATGTTCCCCGTCTCTACAGTTTTTTTCAGCCTCATACACGTAATAGTCAGAGAAAAAAATAAAACGTGCAAAAACAAGTTTCTCGTATCTCTGCGACAGATTGCCCTAGGAGGCTTTTATTGTGAATCTACATCATTTTGTATTCTTTCATATGAACATCGCGATTGATATGGTTTGGGGGCACTTTTTACTGCTTTATTCGGCCATACCCTTTGTTGTAACGACTCGTAAAAGAGAAAATTGATGTGTATAGCTTCGGATAGCTATGGACGCAATTTTTCGGAGAGACCGGCTTGGGTTCGAGAGAAATGATGCCTAAATGTAGGTAGAGATTTTAAGTGATAATTTGGTTTAAATACCCTGAAAAGTACAGTCTTAAAAATATTAGAAGATTGGCGAAACCTTGGGGGAAGGTATTTAAGAAGATTAGTCGGAGATTCTAGAATATGAAAGAATGTATTCGCGGCAGCGAAGCAGGCAAGTTTGCCGTTTGGTTGCGATAACCAGATTTCACGAACAATAAATTTTGTGTTGGATTCAATACATTGATTACATACGATGCCAAAATAGAATTGAATTTCTTCCCAACGGTTGCTGAAAATTTAAATGTCTTAATTACTTCTTAAAAAATCAATTATTTTAAATTCTTTGCTTTTTACTTTTTCATTAGTAATTTCTCTAGATACTTCTCCAGAATGTGTGCACGCTCCATACTTGATTACGTATTGTCCACTGTCTCTAAGTATTGTAATGCAGTCTTGACATCTTTCAAGGTCTCTTGCATCAATGGAACACCGTCCTGCTCTTCGATAGCCCTTTTACTGCCTAATAACATAGGCGATACTTTCTGTAGCGGGATGGTGCAAGCGACTAATGACACGGATTGCTTTTACGTGCGATGTTGCCAGGCTGTGGCAGTGGCGTGCTTCCTGTCGCCTACGTAGAACTCAATGCGCTTTGTTCCGCGGAATATCAAGTAACACAAAGATTAAAACTGAAGCAAGCAATCGCGCGTCGCCGCCACCACGTGTAGCCTATGCAGGACATAGCCTTTGTTCGGCTGTGAAATTTGAGTTGCAAGAGGTCACTAGTAAGGCCTCCATTGGCGGTCCGCTACCTTCACCTCATGGGAGACTTCTTCGATCATGATCCTTTGCCGATGAAAGATTTACAAGCCACCTAGTGTTGGAATTTGTAGCACTGAAGTGATATACTCTTTTCCAGGAGGGAATTAATTTCCAGGACGTCCTAAGTTCACAACCAAGGTTCAGGTTCACTATAACCAAATCTTCTTATGCTTATTTGTAATGTTAGTGAAACGGGACCAGTGTCAGTTCACTCTAACCGAGGGTTCACTCTAACCGAGGGTTCACTCTAACCGAGGGTTCACTCTAACCGAGGGTTCACTCTAACCGAGGGTTCACTCTAACCGAGGGTAACAGCAAATTCAAAAGAAAATGTGGGAGAACATTCCTCCCTTCCCTTCCCCAAGAAACCGCCACTGAATAAAGGTGGTATTTGTTCCGTTTCAGAGTGCTTGCCAGTCACCGCCCCCTGAAGCTTGTTGAGAAACGCCATGGCCCCCGCGGCGCTTCGTCTGGTTCTGGCGCTCGCGGCGCTCTACTGCGCATGCGCCAGCCCCACCGACGCCTCCGCCGCCGCCACCGCTACCACCGTGCGTAAGTACCACGCTGCAATCCAATCCAGTGATGCATTACCTTCCGTAGCGGGGCTCGGTTCCTCAGGCCTGCTCTTCCGACAGGCCAGTGCCCGGAGCTAGACAGTTTTAGGCCCAGAGCAATGCTGAAATGCCCCCCCTCCCAAAAAATGTGAAAGTTGTATCAAGAAACTATTATTGAAAAGACAATTATTTTTTTAGTGTTTATTAAAATCATTTATGTTCTGAAATTTATATTTCAGAACCTATTTTAATGTTAGCGCCATTTCATTAATTTCATAGTCCTACCTTAAAACTGTTATTACTATAATTATATTTTAAAGGTAAAAAATATTTTTTTTAATATCAGACTACAGTATTGCGACTTAATTGAGATTAAAATATCAATTTTCTCGAGTTCCAATTCCTTTTCCCTTGAGTTTTGGGACTCGGAGTGATCGCCCGGTCTGCCCATACGTAGCAACGGCACTGTGCCTGACCACGCCAATTCCGCTACGCTCCTTTCACCGTCTGTCAGAGAAAGGAGGTATCTGTCGGGTGATAAAATAGGTGTTTTGAATTTTGCTCGTTCTTTTAGACTTGAGGATCTTTTATATGCAGTAAACCTACTTCATCGGACAGCTGGCTTTATTTTTCTTTGGAGGGTATAAGAATTTTTTTCGTCCTTAAAAATTAATTACTTGCTGCTTTTGCATGAAATTGGGAATTTAATTTCTCCAATAGACAGAGACATCCTAAATTAAACTTAAACTTTCGACATTCCTGAATGCTGAATGTCCATTTAGCAGAGATTGCTAAAACATTGTACGCTGCAGGACATTGTACTTGCGACTAACATTGAATGACTTACGTCGATTCGAATCTTCATCCAAAACCGTGCTTAATTGGCATAATTTTTATTTCGGAAATATTAGTACCTAACCTCAATTTCCCAACACACAGTGACTCACTGTGTACAATTTATCAATGCAAGTAGTGTGGTGCACATGGGATTCAAAATTCACATTGCAAAATCACTATAAATTATTACATAACCTGAGAAAATCTACTGCTCTCGGCTCCGTAAAATATACGCTGTCCCGTTTTCTTTTCTATCGGAGCTGCCGGACTTCGTTAAACTTTGCATTGGTCTACTAAAATCCACCTTCTTGGTTTCTGAAGCCGCAGTTTCGAGCCGAACATCAGGCTTCCCAGGATATGAAGCTCCAGTTTGTGGGATGGCAGGCAAAAATAAGCACTAAATGGTACGCTAAAGCACTGGCAATTTAGTTCGTGAGTATCAGAAAAAGTATTCTAAGATAATGGAGTTTCTCTGTACATGAACATCTGATCACATCGTTTATAATCACTAAATATATCGTGTATTTAGATAAACGGTTCTTCGAAGTTTTATGGCTTCTTTCTTAGTTTTCAGAGTTTCTCCTATGAAGTTTCAACTTCACTACTTAGAAAATGAGCTACAAAAATAAAATACCGTACTGCGAACATTCTTGTTAAAATAGCGGGCGGTTTATCTGAATAAAACCTATTTACTTACACTTAATTACATAAACAACCCAGAAACTACAGTCATATATCTAATACTACTGAGTAACCATCAGCCTGTGAGCTCCTGTTAGGGGTCCTCTGTTGCGAAGTTCATGGCGAGAGATGAAATTCCATCACGCCAGAACCGGTCAGTGCTCTTGACAAATGAGTCATTGGCTCTCACTTTCCTCACATGCCTTCCCCACACCTTCTCAGCTGTCGCGATGACTGATAAGCTGCAAGCGACTTCCCGATGTGCTCATCTGCCTTCGGAGCGCGTTCGGCCTCGTCATTCGCCGTTCGTCACCGAAGAACAAGCGCGTGCCCGCACTCCATGCATGCAAACGGCCAGCGTTGCAAGGCGCAATATTCCCTCTGAGCATCGGGAGGTTCGTGCAAACAGTGAACGCCCACCGAGGAGGCTCAGAGCATCAACTGATGTCACTGCGGTTCCTCTGACCGAGACGTCCTAGGTTCCAGTCCCGACCGGGAGCGGTAGCTCAGTGCATCTACTGATGCCACTGCAGCGCCTCTGACCGGTAAGTCCTAGGTTCGAGTCCTGACGGCGGCAGGATTTTTCACACTAGCTTTTCAGCTAGGTCGAATTCAGTCGCTGTCTCGAGAAGAATTCTAGCGGCCGGCTGCTCTGATCGGTAATTTTCCGTGGTTTCTCCGATCAACACCAGGCGAATGCCGGAACAGTACCCTACCAAACTGGCCACGGACAGCGCGCGGTCTGTCCTTCCTCTTACTTGTCCTATCCTCTCCCCTCTTACACACACTTACACTAACCTGCACTACACTACCACACGTGCCGGGAGACCGGTCGGGAGATTAGAGCTTGTCCCGGCTGGGGCTGTGGCCCGCTGGTGGGAGAGTCCTGGTTAGGGGGAAACCCCACTAGCCGATGGTAGGTCGGCGCCGGATCTCGCCATCCAGCGGGGGAATATCACCGCCATCTCCCGAGGAAAAAAAAACTGCAGTACACTAACGGGACTAATGACCGAAGCAGTTGACGCGCCTGGAAACAAGAAAAAATCAATCAAAAATTCGAGCCCGACAGTGTCAGGATTTTCCACACTAGCTTGTCACCTAGGTCGAATTCAGTCTGGAGGATAATTCTTGCGATCGGCTGCTCGGGTTGGTAGTTGTCCTTGGTTTTTGCGATCAGCAAAAGGCGACTTCTGAAGTAGTACCCAAACAAACGGGGCAAGGTACGCGCGAGATCTCTCCTTCCTCTTTCTTGTTCTGTCCTCATCCCTAATACACACTTACTCCCTTGCACTACACTATAACACATGCCGGGAGGTCGATCGGGGACTTGGCGGTGCCCACTGGTGGGAAACACCTGGTTGGGGAAGACCCGTAGCCGACGGTAGGTGGCCGGATCTCGCCATAACAGAAGGGAAGACCATTGCCCCTCCGGAGCAAAAAACACGCACTACACTTAAGGGGCTAATGACCATATTAGTTCCCGCGTCCGGAATCGCGATCAATGAACTTATATTACTGCAGTGGTTCTGACCGGTCCTAATATTATTCGCTACGGTGGCAGATTTTCGACTAGCCAGATAGCTATATCGAATTTGTTGCTGTATGAGGGAGAATTATAGCGACCCAAGCAATGCGAAATCAGTTGTCAGACTGCCGTCGTGCGAGGTGACAGTGACTCGTTTTGAGCAGCGCGCTCGCACGAAGTTCGCCGTTCTCCAAGGGAGACCTGGCGAGAATTTTCCAAGGAATTGGTGGAAGCTCTTGGGAATAGTACTCTCCTATACCGGAGAGTCGCGAGGAGCATAGCAAACAGTGATCGGCAACGGGAGACAACCTGCGAGTGTGTGAACCGATATGGAACCTACTGTATGGAAAATCCGCCTAATCGGGCGTTTAGAACGTGTATTGCTGTCGGAATGTGGTGAAAACATGTTAAATGCATTGGAACATAAAACCAGTATTGTCATTTCAAAGGTCATAATAAATAGAGGAAAAAATTGGAATGTCATTGAATGACCATGCATTTAGTTAATACAGTCATTTAATGTGCATATAACACATTTTCCATCAGTGCTCGTATTCTCGCAAAAAAGTTGCCATGACTTATACCCTAATCCTCGTAAAGGAAGTGTTTTTCTTAAATCCCATGAGATTAAATTGCACAGAATACCATAAAGTATTTTACATTTAGATATTGCAAAAGTTTTATAATTACCATTACGTGATCCAAAAGATGTTATTCTGTAGATTCAGATCTTAGAAACCTTACTTCCGATCCATAGCGAGGAATCATAGGCAATTAAGGATCCCAGAAATAAGATTTTATACTGGAGTGTTGCCATGTGCATGATGCAATCTAAAACTAGTAACGCCCGAAAACCAAATTCAACCCGACCTTCTCCAGAATTGTAGACCAATTTTAGGTTAATTGAGAATTCTATTCCCGAATTGTAGCCTCTTCTGAATTTACCAAAATAGTGAGCACTCCTAGGGGTGCTAAACTAGAAAATAAGTTTCCGTCTTTGCAAGGCAACGACAAAACATCCAAAATTGAAGTTGGCTAAAAGCTCTTGGAAAACACTTTCATCAAATATTTCCAAAAGTTAGTAATTGCCAAACGGCACAAGTAACAAACGTTCTATGGTCTAATACAGTACACGAAAACTCAAAAGTATAGGAAAATATGAAATCTATACAAATCAAAGGCTAATTTTAGCTAAGGAGAAAATTTCCAACCCATATTTTTCAAAAATAGGGCTGTACAAAGAAAAACGGGTAACATAAAGTTCTTAAAGGCTAATTAAAAGAAAACCCAAGCCTGAGAAAATATGAAACGCTATCAAAATTAAGGCTAATTAACGATACTAAAAAGCAATATACTGCGACTTTATACAACCGTGAATTTTTTAATATAAGTAAAATGAAGTATACAGTTTATGGGCTAGTACGAGTGTATCCGAAAACTGAAATCTCGAAACGAGTGTATCCGAAATAAGTAGCCTACCAAAAGTAATACTAATAAGAGGATGCCCGAGAAAAAATTTTCGCCTCTTAATTTTGCAAAATTCATGGCTGTACGAAGAAAAACATTACATACGTTATTCGTTTATTAGTTCGTGAGAGTTGATAGATTTACTGAGAGAATTTTACATTTCCCTTTACAGTAAACGAGTTTGTGTGAAGTTAGTTAGCGAAGCTAATGGAGAATTTTCATCTTGGGAAGAGTTTAGTCAAAGATTTGTGGTTTAACGCAATGACCTGCAATCGTCTGAAAAGTCATTTCGCAAAAAATGGGGTACGGTTACTGCTTCGGCATTTGCTTGGTGTTGGTCGGAGAAATGAAATGCTATCGATTAGAGTAGCTGATTGCTAGGACTCTCATCCAGACAGTCACTAAATTGGACCTAACTGACAAGCTAGTGTTGAAAATCCTTCCACCGTCGGTAACCTTCTGTTCAGAGGCACTAAAGTGACATAAATGGATTATCTGAGCCTCATCAGCCGGATACTACTTTCGGATTGTTCCCGCCTTTTCTTCCATCTTCATTCACCTAATTAGTTAAGGCAGGACGAGCGGCAAATTGCCCCCTCACGAGCAAAGTGCCACTATTTTTAAACCCTTTGAGAAAAAGTAAAAATAATCCAATATTTCAGTTAAAATTCACGTGAAGTTGAAAAGCGTTCTTTTATTTCATGAAATCCAGTGTAGAACGTAAGATTTTTGAGAATTTCTCACTATTTTTCGAAGTGCAAAAACTTGTTCAGCCCAAAGGCTTCACAACTATTGAAATAATATAAATAAAGAATATTGTTTATTTCTACACAAATTTTCACTTTTTATTTTTCTATTAAAATTTTTGATCAAATCTTTCCTTTTTTGAAGGGCGAAGCCATGACTCCCAAATGCTATTAGTGGTGTTGGTAGAATTTAGCACAATAAATTTGAAAAAAATAGCATCCTGAAAAAAAGGCTATAACACTTCGTCGTATTATAAAAATGAAGATTCAAGATTTTGGACAGGACTTTTAGAGATAAAAAACGTTTTTAATTATTTCCAAAAATCAGAAAATGATGAAAAATTAATTTAATATTTCGCCATTCGTAAACACGGCCACTGTTAAAATAAGTTTTCAAATATGGACGTCAGGACGATGTTCATCGCTGTTAAAAACATGTTTAGGGACTCCGGACACGAAGAATAAATGCAATTTAGCAATTATATCGCTGATTCACGACAATTACCTTTGAGAGATTTCGCATTTTGCGACAAATTTTGCATTTTATCGCAGATTGATAACCTTCCGAAATATGCCCAGACCGTCAAACACAAATCACTATTCTTTTTTTCATCGGTAACATTTCGCATTTTTAATAATTGCTACGATCTGTAGCTATTAGTCATAAGCCAGTTTTTTGTCAGACCGCGCATGCTGCTTAATTTGATTGATGCTGAGGTAATTAGTCCCGTAAGCGTAGTGATTTTTCTGAGGAAGTGGCGGTGATATTCACCCCCGCTGGATGGCGACATCCGGCGCCGACATACCGCCAGCTTTCGGGGTTTTCCCAACCCAGGTCTCTCTCACCAGCGGGACACTGACCCAGCCAGGACAACCTCAAAGCTCCCGAACCGGTCTCCCGCCATGTGTGGTAGTATAATGCATGTAAATGTTAGTAAGACGTGAGGATACGACAAGGAAGATGGAGGAAAGATCGCGCGCCGTCCAAGGTCCGATTGTTAGGGTACTGCTCCGGCATTCGCCTAGTGTTGACCGGAGAAACCACGGAAAACTACCGATCAGAGCAGTCAGCCGCTAGAATTCCTTCCAGACAGCGACTGAATTTAACCTAGTTGACAGGATAATGTCGAAAATCCTGCCACACCGTCCCGGTCAGAGACCGGACCTCCCGGTCAGAGGCAGCGCAGTGACATTTAATGCTCTAAGCCACCTCTCTCGGCCTGCGTGCGGATGAAGGTGAAGTTGATAACCGTGGTGGTGTTGCGCTGCGCTGCAGTGCCATGCTACGCCGAAGGTTGTTCTGTGGTGGTGCAGTGCGGTCGCACCGCGCCGTGCCGCGCTGCTTTCCCCGGGAGAAAGCCCTCCGGGCGCCACTCGGTCCTGGGTTCGTTCACCCGCGGCGCCCCCCGCCCCCCCCGCCCCATCAAGCGCCGGTGACTGTTCCGGCTTCAGCTGCTCTGCACTCGCGCCCGTGACTCCCTGACGGCGTCACACGCGGTACGGTGCGGAGACCGGCTGCTGGACACCGCGGCGGTGCACTGTGGTACGCCAACCGGCCACTTCACCAAACACTTCACCAACTTCACTTCAAGGTCGATATCAGAGCCGGATTGACTTACAAGCAAAAGCCGCAATTCCTCAATGGGAGGGGAATGGGGAATTGTGAATGGGAGGCGGCGGCACCGCCGGGAAAATAAATAAGTAAAATGTTGCGAAAGGTCATAATGTTTACATATATTTCGAAACAAATGTGTGTTTGTGCACAAGTAATTAAGTATTTAAATAAAAATATTTTTAATTGTATTTTAATTTGGTTGTAGAGTTACTTTTATAATCGGTGTTTTTTTAAACAAAGTTGTTGGATTATTTTCTGGAGGAGGGGACACAATTTTGTGTAGGGGAGAGCAATATAAAAATCTGGCCTTGGTAGATACTAAATTTTCACAATGGCAATGTGCCCCGTCATGCTCGGGCAACTTTTGTTTACATACTACATATAAGAGTTGCCATGTTTAAAATGAGCATTTTACGAAGTATATCTGCGTAAACCATTTTCTGGAGGCTTGGATATTACTTAGAGGGTTCTGGGAGCATACTAAATCGAAAAGGAGTGCACCTAAAAGTTCGTGGAAATTTCGTTATATGCAATTTAACTCTGGATTCTGCAAAAAATGGTCATCGCAAATACTGCGGCAGCTTCAGAGGTTTGGTAAGTCCAGGGTGGGGAATTTTCATTTCCACCAAAACTGGCATTTCAAAGGAGTTTTGACTTACCGTGCGCAAGGAGAGGGAAAAATGTCCATAAATCTCTCAAAAACAAACAAAACCCACCAACGCGAACGATAGGGCTGTGGCGTAGCTTAGTGGGGACGGCAGGGGGTTGCACTTTATGGGAGGGCTGCACTTCACAATAAATATTTGTAAAAGTTTGAACAATTACATTTCATATTTTTGTCGCACAAGATTCGGACAAATTGAAATTCACACATTACTTATTCCGTGACTTCTTTAAATGAATGTGTAATAATGTTCATTGTAGCGACTGGCAATACCGTCCGTACAGACTTGTAGGAATTACTTATTTTATTTTGTGCTTGGATTTATTGTGACTAATATTCAGCTAGACGTGACTTCTATCATGTAAAGAATAGTGTTCAATTTTATATAATATCCGAAAATTAGACAATACTTCAGGGAAGATAGTAAGTGACGCTTTGACATTTCAAAGAAAGTGCGTTCATGTATCGTCAGTCAATCTAATTCACATTAACTTAATCGTATATATCTATGCTTCGGGAAGTTTTCCGAACTGTGATTTTAGTGCTCTTAAGTGTGTAGTGATTAATAAATTATTGAACTTTGTTGAAACTTTGTTCGCGTACGTATTCATTTACTTAAGTTTCTTATTTATGTAATTATAAGTTTGACTATCTGCTATGTTGTTCAAGCTTGTATTTTTTAGTATTTTATATTAAAATATCTAAATAAGGGGGCGGCGAAATTTTCTTCCGCCCCGAGTGAATGACCGCCACCCCACGTCACTGCGTCAGGGCTCGTAAAAGATCAACAAAATGGAGCAATGTGTACGTACAAATGCTCCACAACACAATTCCAAACGAAGACTCCGCAACGTACAATTTCAAAATGTGTTTTGGACCTAACGCATATAACACATTGTTCAAAATTCAGTATGGGTTTCCCAATCCGAAACGCGGCTGCGGCCTTCAGCATGTGCAATTTTCATGAAACAACCTGGCTGTGACACGCATAATTTGAAATAATTTTCTGTCAAAGTGGAAATGGACCGTGTTTAATTTGGTACCATAATGGAAATTCAAAGCACCCCTTCTTCGAAGTTCGCAATGCACTGTTCTAATTCGTTCCGGTCACTCACTCGTTGGATTGGTTCGTGGAGTCGGTTGATGGGCAAGGCTTAAAAAGGAAGTATTAAATATGAGTAAGAGTAACTACTGATTTTAAAACTTACCTGATCTCCTTGTTCTGGTACGAATATGAATAGTGAAAGTTTCTTTTCGCAAAATGCATTCTCTTGGATGACGATCATTCACGACGTTTGTGAGGAAGATCACGCGACCGTGACTAAGGCAAAGATGAAAAGTTTTGGGTTAAGGCATAGATGAAAAGGAATGTGAAGTATGGTCTAGCTCTTCAAGAATATTTATTAAAACTTCACAATGACTAGAGTGCACAATGCGCTTTAAATTACCATGTAACCATAACGATATGCTGACAGAAGACATTTCTGATGCAATATACATGTAGTAACATTTTAAAGATTTCAAATATCAGTCAAAATTTCGATTTAAATTTGATACTTTGGGTTATTTGGAATACATATTATGCACCCAGCTTTTCTTGAGCCCTGCAATACATACCTCCACTCCTTTGTCAACATTAGTTTAATTAAGAATAAATGATAGAAATAAGCGTTGTAGATAAATGTGATATCAGAAATACTTGCTCCCCTGCAATAGAAACTATTTTGCAATCAAAAATTAACTACAAATTTGATATAAAATTCCTTTTGTGAAAATAACCCAACTATCCATTCCTCTCGCAAATAGTGAAGCGAAGGCTCAAGAAAACGTGCGCAGATAAATATTAAATCATTGCATACGCCATCGGTATTCTAGAGTAGTCAAAAACGAAGCCGCTTTCTTTTCAGCGGTTACTGTTGATAAGTCTAAGGCGTGGAAAATTAATACCTCGGAGTTATAAAATAAACTAGAAACGGGCTGTGTAGTAAATGTGAAAGATCCTGAAAGAGAGCTGGATAAGAAAAAATTCCATCGAATAATTTATCAAAAGACTTAGATTGAAAAAAAAGTAAACTATTTTGAGACGCTAAAATCTATTTTGACCCGCTTGATGGGAGTTGGACCTCTATGTAAAGCAAATATTTTGGGGGAGCTATTTCAGCAGTCGCACGAACGTAACGACAGAGAAAGTAAATACGATACCCTCGCGCCAGCAAATGGAGGAGAATCTCCCTTTAAGCTTCGTCATTGAACAGAAGCTGCTTTCAACATCCAAACTTCATAATTCGGAAATTTAGGACAAATACCCAAGATAGGTTTTTATTTAACGTAGAAATTACAGTTTATTGTATTATTGTATCTGCAATCGGATATCTTGCAGGTATATCCTTACCTGCTATTTCGCTCCACTCCTAACGAGGCATACTATAGTTAGATTTACATATTCGCAGCCAGGAATACACCCAAAACTGCAACTTGGAGACCGACAATTTACTCCAAAGTTTCCACCTTCCCCCGGCAAGTACCGGGTGAGGAGGCTCAGGGCATCAACTGATGTCACTCCTGTGCCCCTAACCGGGAGGTCCTTGGTTAGTGTCCCGACGGCGGCAGGATTTTTGATACTAGCTTCTCGCACAGTTCGAATTCAGTCTCTATCTGGAGAATAATTTTAGCGGCCGGCTGCTCTGATCGGCGGTTTTCCGTGGTTTCTCTGATCAACACTAGGCAAATTCACAAATAGGTTTGAACTTGCGTACTGTGCTTCCGGAAGCCAGTATGCTATTTGCATTAGTTCTTATTTCAAATTCCTAGCAGCTCTCGCCCAAACTCACTCACTTATACTTTATACTAATAACTCGCATTATGTCCTTCTAATATAGATACTAAAGTTATTTCCACTGTCTTTCTGTCAATGGGCATTCTTTTTATATTGTGAAAATTCTAAGAATTATCAGACTCAGACAATTATCTAATATGAAATATTTCCAAAGTTTCGTAACCAATGATGATCCTATTCGCCGCATAATCCCACTGGCTACTATTGCAAAAGTATTAATTATTTACTTAAAATTTATAAGGTCAAATGTTTAAGTACTGTACTGTGGAGAAAACTGCAGCTAATTTGTAAACTTCTGAATTCCGTTTTCCAATTGTTTGTTTTCCAACGACTGTTTCGGTTAACCGGGATTCAGATAATTCCGAATACTCCATGAAACAGCAGGCTACTTCGAGCCAACAGCTCCTCTGACAGGATGCTGGAACGAATCGCTGCCAGTTCACTTCACGGCAGAGAGATGGCGCTGGCGCGCGGCCCGGAAGCTGCTAGCGGATCGGGGCCGAGAAACGGATTGGCGTCCCGGATTCGGAAAGGAACTGCATGCGAGCATAACCGTACACTCGCGTGCTTACCGCGCGCTATGGTCCGGTTTGGAGAGGAACAGCGGACAAAAATATCTTCTTTGGTGAAAGGAAATTTGCAACTAACTTCGTAAATTGGCTTTCTGGACTTTTCAACGAATATGGTAGTGTTTGCGTGCTTAGTTTGCATACGATGGTGCAGTTTTATAGGCCATTCAATAAATGCACAAATACAAGCACGCTACTAAGGGAGAAAAAGTGGCACTTCGTTACGAAATGGTGTGTGAAGTGGCGAGTAATTCAGAGTACGTTACATACACACAGGCTTCTTTCGAAGACCTCTTAAGACGACTCGAGAAAAATGCTTACAGATTTTTTAATAATTCTTTATATATAGTTGGTTTCACCATATTACCTTATTATAATTCTGATAATTATAAAGTTGGAGAGGGAATTAATGAAGGTAGTACTTTCGAAATTTTAAGGTGGAGGAAGGAAGATAAGATTTTTGTCATTTTTTAAACGACTCAAATCACGAACTACGATTAGAACTTCCGTCAATGGTCGTGGAAGAAAGACATGAAGTTCTATTTGGAAATTATCGTCGTGTGTTTCGCTGTTAACATACAAACCATTGCGATTGCTGTTGTTACTACAGGGAAACTTAAGCTTTGAAGTCGCTAACTTTCTACGTTAAGTTCAGATTGTGCCAAATTTTCACCCCTTGCTAAACGTCGATCGAGACGGATCCTGGATGTGAATTATGGGTTGGCTGCCTTTGGGTGTGATTTCGTGATATTAGTATTGCTGGCAGCTATATTGCATTTCGTAGATTTAAATTAGCTTTATTTCTTTTAACATAAAAGCTGATGTATAGGAAAAGTATATTCTCCTCACGCTTTCTAAAGGTCCAGAATTCCACCCTCCCTTAACGTTATTAAATTATAAGAAACCAGCAAAAAAATCATTGGTGGGTAACATTTACAAACTAGAAACTTTGACTGGTGTGAAATTGAAAGAGCATTTGTGACCACCGAACTACAGATTTGATTCTTTTAATATTGCTGACGAAATAAATTACCAGCCTACTCCTAAAGCAACAAGCAACGACAGCTCAGAGCGTGCGCAAATAGTAAAGCTACTCGTAAACTCATTGTACTGAAGCGAAAAGAGAAGCTATCTCGGCAGTTGCTAAATGATGAGGGGAAATTGCAAGAAAAACCTGATGGGTAGGTTGCTAGCGGATGCCACAGCAGGATGTTAACGTGTATCGTATCACCGCTTTCCTTCCAGATTACTTAAATATAGAATTATACATAAAAAACGAAGATGATGCAAATCTGGCGATAGTTGGGATATATATATATATCCTTCCGAATTAACTTGAGTGGCCTGGGACATATATATATATATCCTTCACGAATTAACTTGAGTGGCCTGGGACATAGCTGTTTATACCATCGAGTAGATTTAACATTTTTACGGATACCAGTGACAAAATCTTTTTTAGACATGACCCCCTTCAAACAGAAAACACAAATGTATGTTTAGCTTTTATTTCCTCTCTCAAATTTTTAACGGGGAATTTCCCTATTCTTAGATGAACCATTGTCCTGGAAAGGATTACACCAGATACCAAAGTTTAGAAACTCGGAATTTAGTAAACAAATAGATTCGTATTAGGAAATGATCGGACGGTATCTTTGTTAGTTTTCTGGAAAACGCGACGGTTTTTGTCCGAATATTTTAAACTGACTGTAGTGGCATGGTTGCATGGCAACCCACGGATTCTGGTGAATACGGACGAGCATCCAGGTTGGCGTAATGGTTACAAATGAACTTCGTTTATTCCCCAGAATTCAGTTATTCAACGAGGACATAGACTAAATGAGTTCTTAACTTTATAAACGGAAGGCACAAAAAACCTCTCTTCAATTCTACAAAATTATGACAAGACAGAGCGAGAATCGATAAAATGAGTTGCAGATAGTTTCTCAAACGTGAACCTAAAATCACTTACATAGTTCTCGGCGAAATGAATTAACGTCTTCAATTCCACTACTTTCTACAAAAAGGTCTTAATCCGAACGCTAGTAAACTGTCTGCATCCTCGTACCGAAACCGAAAGTTTGTGTGTGTGTGTGTGTGGGGGGGGGCATGATCCTTCCTCACTCACGACCCCCATCTCTTCTACAGCATGCGTTCTGCTTCCTTCTTCACCTTAGATTTTTAGATGCCTCTCAATTTGTTTCAACGGGTGTATAAGGAATGCGTATGTTATAAAGTTATAATTTAATATTTTATTTAAATTAGTGTGTGAGGAGCTAAGAAAGACCTCCCCCCCCAGTACTGGTATAATCTTGGGTTCTTGATCTCATTTTTACTTTCTTGCTACAGAGTAGAGAGAATGTTATGTAATGCCACGCGAAAAAAAAAGTGAATTTGTAGCATAAAAACTCTTATTGAAGAGCCCTGGTAACAAAAACGTAGATAAATCAAGTTGCTGAATTTATAAAAATCCTCAAAACTCGTGGTGTTGCCAGAATCCGTTTTGTAGGTTCTGATAGCGAAAAATCGAGGAATACGTCCGTCCGTGAATAACGCTAGCGGCTAGGACTGTTGAGCCCATTATTTACAAAATTGATATCCCCCAATCAATCTGGCGGATGTCGCGGCCCCTCGGATTTAAGACTGATATTTTAATTTTGGGAGTTACTTTACAGGAAGTTCCTGGGACATTTTCAGAGAAATGGTTCCATATATTTTGATTAAATTTTGTTAAATAGAGTGGAGAACGCTTAAGACGAAGGTGTAGGTCTCACGTTCGTTGAAAACCTTGATTTTCAAAAATTGCAAAATTGCAAAAGTTCAACATTTTTTTCAGCGCCTTCCTAAAATCAAATTATAGATTATTCCCTGAATAAAATCTGTTCCTTAAGTATATCTTTCGAAATACTTATTCAATTTTTTGAAAAGGAGTACTTCTTGCATAATTTTGAGTGAGAAAACTGGGGGAGAATGTACTTGCTGTTTTAGCACCACTATTTTCGCTACACCTTTTTCACGCAGACTCAGACGCCTGATAGGCGCTCGGCTGACTACTCTAAAATTTGGATTTCATTGCACTTGGAAACGGAACAGGAAAGAAGATGCATCCATTTTATTGAACGTTAATAAAGATGTCTTCTAGCAACAAAAATCTTAATGCTTTTCGAGGAAATTTCAAATACCAAATTGTGATATTGTTCCTATGATCCTATTCTATTATAAATGAAGTAAGTATTTCGGAAAAGCAGTTTTAGCAGCAGAGGTAAAGCCTGGCAGAGACATCAGAAAACAATCCTTTTAGTTAAGTGCTTGAGGGTCCCTTGATTTCACCTCTAGTTATTTATAATTAGTGACAAATTGTTGAAGTGTTAATCTCAGAAATCTTTGTGGACAATATACCATAGCGTAAGTGTTGCGGAAATTTGTAAGTCATACAGTCAGTGTAACAGTAGTACATCTAGCATCCTTTCATTTATAATTTGAGTTTCTGCAACATAGGCCTAAGGAGTGTTTGTCATCACAAAGGAGGAATACCGAAGAAATCTTAGCCCAACTATTTAATACAGTTAAGGTGTATTTTAACTTACGAAAGTGACATAAATTTCGAAGAAATAAAGCAGCTTTTTCCATAAGGTTTAAGCTTTAATGAAGTAGAAAAGATTTTTCTCTTCATAAACACTTTTTCTTAAAATTGGTTTTATCATCTTTAAAGTTTGAAGGAAAAAACGCTGGATCTTCTCATCCGCAAATGGAAATTTGAGGTGGGTATGCAGAAAAGTGGTTAGTAAATTAATATTATTTGACAGTGGTTCCGTCTGTGTCCTGAAGATCACTTACTAAACGCAGGCTTTTTCCATTCAAAGAAGTTCCTTGATGGAACCCCGCGGTCTCTAAACTGTAAAAGGAACAGATATCGCCAGCCGAGGTTCCACACAGACCCGGATGCTTAAAGAGAAACCTTTTCTCTGACATCATATTTGGATCCATGACGACTAAAAAGTCCCGTAAGGGATGATAAAACGTTCGTCCTAAGACATGCTGTCAAATAGCCGTTGACAGATTTCTCGGAATCTCTCGGCAGACTCATCCTGGGACTTTATTGGTCGTATAGGGCTGTGCAGCGTTCCGAATGAATCTGATTTAGTATGAATAATCGTGGTTTTTATTTCAGTTATATTAGAACAATATTAAGAATAATACTTACCAAAAAAATAACTAAATTATAATTGATAATAAAATTGAGAAATCCTGAATAGCAGAGGTCGCTAAGGCTGAATAGCCGTAGCTGCCTCGTGCCTGGAGGGTCGCAGGTTTGAATCTCGCAGAGTGCGTGGACGTATGTTGTCGGTATACCTTTAGTTATCCCCACTTTTATTTAGTGGTCGCTCTATGACCTTATTAGTAGTGGAAAAATACCTTGAACAAGTAAAAAATAGTGAAAAACAATCCGGTAACTAACATTAATTATAAGAAAATTAAACATGTGAAATGCGGTTTTTCACCCACCTACCATCTCAAAAATATTCCCGTGCATTTTTCTTTTTTCAAAAAAGTTCCATTACTTCTATTTAGTTTTGTTACTCCCTCATTCCCGTGTTAGATTTTATCCGACTGTTGACAAAGTTGCATTTATTACTACGGTCCAGAGGCGGCTGGGACAGGAAGGAACTTCGGACCACTTCCAACCCCGCCGATTAAAATCAGCATATTTTCCTCGCACTGTTCAAAATGTCTGGGACATTTTTCTATCGTCCTCAATGCAATCAAATCTGTGTAATTGATACTCCCGCTTGCTCGGAGCTTCGATTTAATTATTTCTTTTTGAGCTCGCCGCACAGAGGAGTATTTTGCATGAAAATCTGGCCAAAATTATTTCATAGGTTTATCCAAGTCCAAATGCAATAAAACGCTTTTGTTTGTAAATAATAGATATATTAATATAAAAACATAGAATTTAATCATAAAATAAGAACAAACAGAAAACGAGAAAACATGGCTAAATGCATAAAACAAAGACCCAAAAAACGCTATTCCGATAGTGAACAATCCGATTCTTGTTCGTCTTCAATTGTTTCTGTGTTTTCTGTTGCAGGCAGCAAACGTTTGAGTGTTTCAGAGGAGAATGGCTTACTTTTCCTTTGAGACCTTTTTCTTACGCTGCTGAACAGTGGGTCCGAACTTAAAAGGAGTCTGTTTAATACATCTCTGTTGCAGCTTTCCCGCGAAAATTTCCTCGCAAAGTTTTGCCTATAAATTCTAAAGTGCTTGTTCCGAGCCTCTGCCGCTTCTTCAGACAATTGGCCGATAGGCAAAAGAGCATGTTCAATAACTGTGGCACCATGCACAAGAATCTTGTGTAATGTAGGTGACATTGGATGCCATCCATACAACTCTACATATAGTTTGGCAGATTCTTCGCAGTACAGGGCAAACTTCTCCACGTCAATTCTGTGAGCACTAGAAAGTATTTCGAGTATTATTTTAAACTTTTGTATTAAAGTTACATTGAGGCCAGTGATTCTCGAGGCTGTAGCGGGATCCTCGAAAAATCTTCTTGATGTGTTTCCATCATTTGTGTTCCCGAACCCGGCTTTTGGTATATCCACTAATAGTCCCATTTCTTCCCGGAATTTTTTTTGAATCAATGCCTTCGTTTCTTTGAAAATCTTCTTTTCTTCATTAGTTCTGATCTGCCATTTCTTGATAGGTATTTTGTAAGCTATATGTGGAAGAGATTCAAAAAACCGAATCCTTGCATGCAGAATTGAGAGTCCGAACTTCAGAGCTGCAGGATTTTCTTCCTTTATATTATCAAATTTGTTAAAATGTTTGGATGTTTTGCCACAAATGTAGCATCGCATTGTAGAAGATGTGAAAGTAGCAGCATTGCAGACCTTTGCATCCACCATTGTGGGCACTAAAATGTGCTGAATATATGCAGTGTCATTGGTAGTTGCGATTTCAGTCTTTGTTAGGTCTTTGGCTTGCTTTTCTACATATTCCAGTTCATTGGTAATGTCTTTAGTTTCATGTATGAAACGTATTCTTATTGGCCTGCAATACCTCGTAGACGATGGCACTGGATTCTGCCATAGTCTTGTTCTCATTACCGGCATTTATTCGCAGGCGTAAAGGAACAAGGGAACTTTGAAAAATATTCGCGTCACTGTACGAACTATTTTCAAACCTCTGTTTAAACTGCACCTGCTGGGATCCGTCGCAGCCCCATTTTCAAATAAGTTCCAAATTCTGCTTTTGTTCTGATGTCAAAGTCCCTAAAACGTCTTCCAAATATTTACACAATCGCACTGAAGTATGGTCCAGTAAATCTTGAAGCCGAATCTCGGCGCATGTTTCCGTCACTCGCATTGATTGTTCCATTGGGTAGCACGCTTTTTTGGCTTCTTTTATCAGTGAGTAGCAAGGGTAAATGTTTTTTGCTCGCACTGTGCAATATTTCCCATTGTTTTTTAGTAAATTCGCCTTCTACGAATATTGCTAATGCCTGTGATGGCGTAAGTTTGTGCACAGTTTCTTTTTGCGCTTTTAACAATGGTTCGTCGGAACTTTGTAGCTCGTGTTGGTGTGACTGTTATATCTTTAATAATTTTTGATACGTCACAGTTTCCAGCAGCTCGTTGACTCATTCGAGCTGCATACGTCAATTCATCAACAGGTACATGCTCCCGCAAATGTTGAGTCTTGCGCCGCTTACTTCGATCACTACATTCCGCGAAATCATTGATAGGCCGACCCGCCTTTGGTACAGTCCAAGTAGGCAATTTTACGCAAATGCTAAGCCAATTTCTGTTTTGTTTCAAAAAACGTTCTTCCTTTCTATTAGCCGCTGTCCATCTATTCTTGAAATCGGACTTGAAATAGCGTAGAACACGTCTTATTCTACCTTCTTCTGTACCTGGACAACGGGTGATTTCTATCAACTTCTTCTCCACAAATAACAACCTGTCATCTATTTCTTTATTAGGACATTCTTGCATCAGTTTATATAGTGACATTTTCGTCATCTCCGTTACAATCTCAGAAGATTCTGCAAAAAGATAGAAAACGTTTGTAACATTCGAGAAGAACAACATATGCACCCCATAATTTCAAACGGGCAGTAATCCAAATGGCGCAAATATGCGCAAGGTTTTATTGATGATATCTTAAAAAGACATGTTTAAGTTTACAGAAGTGCAAAAAATATCTCCCGATAAGGCCCGACACATGTACTTTAACACGATTATAGTAATATTCTTTTATAAAAAATCTTACTTTTATCGTCACCAAACGTAGCTGCAAAGTACAACTACTTTGGCTACAAATCACGTAATTCATATACAGTATTAAAGCACATACCTTCCCCTTCCATCTCCATAAGTTTTATAACACAAACGAAATGTAGAACAACACTGCAAACGAGAACGCCAAGAGCTCGCACTTCTGAATCGCATAACGCCTGACTGCCTACTGAGATTACACCAGGGGACGAGGCGATTAGTCACAGGACTGTTCTCAGAAGACCCTTATCTGTCCACTAGGTGATGTCATGAAGGTTTAGGTTTCGGAAAATCACAAGCACTGCGCCTTGGAACGATATTTCATTTTATGACTTTTGGCCAGCTTTTCGGTACAAATACTCCTCTGTGCGCCGGTGCGCCCAACTGGCGTTGCTCAGAGACTTGCAAACGAAGAATTCGCAGCCCACAGTGCTCGAATGGCAACGCGGGCTTGCGAATAGCGTCCTCTGAGGGGCGCCGCCGACCATAGGGATTGCTGCACTGATTGTGATTCCGGGCTTGTAAACTGCTAAGGTCATTAGTCCAGTAAGTGTAGTGCAGTTTTTGCTCACGAGGTGGCAGTGGCTGGATGGCGATATCCAGCGCCGACCTATCGCCAGGCTTCCCAAACTAAGAATCTCTCAGCTGGGTCTCGCCTCAGTTGGGTCAAGCTCTAAGCTCCCGACAGGTCTTCTGGCATGTATGTTTGTGTGTAAGGCATGAAGATTGAACAAGGAATGGGAGGGAAAGATCGTGCGCGGCCGTTGGCCCGTTTGGTAGGGCATTGCTCAGACATCACTCGGTATTGATCGGAGAAATCATAGAAAACTACCGATGAGAGCAGCCGTTCGCTGAAATTTTCTTTAAGACAGCAACTGAATTCAACCTTGCTATTTGACTTTGTATAGCTCGGAGGATAGAAACACATTTTTCGGAAATATTGGCAAAAAACAGGTTTTAATATTTTAGCTTCCACTGACGAAGTCCCGTTAATCTAGCTAGTGTCGAAAATCCTGACACTAGAAGTAGTCACGAAAACCCCAGAACCTCCCGGTCAGAAGCACTACAGTGGAATCAGTTGTTGCCCTGAGCCACCTCTCCCGATTCCGAGCAGAGGGAAGGAATCTTACTTCAGCGGTATCTACTTATCGATTTACACACTTTTTCTAACGCATAATGTCAGTTTGTACACAGGATTCTCTATAGGAGGTGGATCAAACAATTTTACGAAAAATTCGGTCGTGAGCAATGCTTTTATGAAACGTCTCCTAAAATGTTTCATGTGCGTTTCGAAAGACTCGTTTTATAAAAATATGACCGTGTGCGTCAGGCATAGCTCTGAGCGGACTCCCTGATGCTTCAGAACCGCGTCTGCTGTTATGACATGTAATATTCAATAATAACGGTTCCTTCCAGCGACGCCGAAAGCACCCGCGGGATGTCGCGTCCAGCCGCCAAATTAGTGTTGCAGTCACGTCACCGAAGCCTTCCCCTTCAACCGGCGCAAATTGCTATTGTATTCCTCGCGCACTGCTCAGAAAGGCCAAATTGTCGAAGCAGTTAAATTGTTTTAATTTGGGCGCGATTTCGGTCTTCACCTACCTGTAAAATAATACAATCGGCAACTGTGGTTGCATTAAAACGTTTCTACCCGACGAATTGTAGAAAATATTGTTTAGAATGATAAAGGTGAACGACCCGAAAAGTTCATCAATTTTCTTTCAATTCCGAGAGATGTACGAAACGTCTAGGTCAACAATCAGGATTCCAAATATTTGTGTAAGTGTTGAACAATATTTATAATATAGCATATACAAGTGATATCTGGAAATACTTGCATAGAAAAATGAAAACCAAATGGAGCCAAGAGTGGAAGAATTGTAAGGTTAGCAGTCTTCATAAAAAGATAGAAAACTTCTACAACCTACAAACTTAAAAAAAAATGCCGTAAAGATCAAGTTACAATCACCAGAATTAGATCAGAACATACGAAGCTTACTCACATATACCTATTAAACCAGAATACTCCCCCAATTTGCAATATATATAATGTACAAATAACAATATTACACATTATTCAGGAATGTCCTAAGTACAACCAATCCCTCCAATCAATCTTACAGAACTTTAATGTTGATGCTTTACTTCATTCAAGTACCCAACAAGAAAAAAATTATAAAATTTTGTAAATCAATTAATGTTTCTCACGAACTGTAATACTGTTCTTTTTTAAGTGTATGTATTGTGTGTATTACCATAACATGTGAAATATTTCCAACCACTGGTGCAATGTAAACTGTAATGTAATTCACTGATCAAAAATGTAAAGAAGTATGTAACCATGCTATAAAAATCCCTTATTGTAACTTCCTGAATAGTCGTAATAACCTCGCAGTTGATGCGACTATAAATAAATGTAATAAAAAAGTATTTATCTCCAAAGCTTTTATTCAATAAAACTTCGTAGTAATAAGTTACCTTGTACAGTTTTTCATTTTTCTGCAGCTATGTGCATTTGACTCGCTTTGTCCTTCGTCTCGCCTAGTCCTAACACCTTTTTTGTGTCCTCAGCGCCGTACGTGAAGCAGTGCCGTGAGGACGACCCGCACCTGACGCAATGCTTCATCGCCGCTCTGCATCACGTGCGTCCCTTCATCGCAAAAGGTGAGTCGTTCACTTGTTTAACTAAGGTTTGTATAAAATTATCTAATTACATACATGTTGAGTCTGTACGTCATATGCCCCATAAAGTATTAGAAAAATAAATTTGGTTGGCACTAGGTTCAAATTTTTTTTGTATCAAACGTTTGATAAAGTTCTTTATGTGAAGTATTTATAAATTCTTGATATTCTGTTGGACATTTGCTACAGAAACTTATTAAAATATAGGTAGACAGTAGGGTCGATTTTGATTTGTTCATAAACGTGATAAAGATTAAATATTTACCCCTGCAAAGATGGAGGTTGTTCGTCCAGAAATAGTAGTACTAGGTGCATTGAGAAAGCAAATTTCCCTAGGTTGTCAACAAAACGAATAATAAAATTTCAAGGGAAAACCTTTTTGGTAGATACACTAAAAGTTGCACTGTTTTTCACATTGATAAGAGAATGCACAAGTTTTTCGAATCGTGGAATTAGTTTCCCACAGAGGTATGCCGCCAGTGTTCGGCAGCTACCTGCAAATGAGTCGCTGTAATCGTCGTAATGCTGGTCGGGAAGAGATTTTCGGATATATAAGAAAATACTGAATTGTTGAGGAGTGGGGGAGATCCGGCTAGAGGATGGTCAAATTCTTTCAGCTCAACTGCGGCAGATTTGTTGTGAGCCGAGCCGGGTGAGTCCACGCTGTGTTGCGGATCTCGCACGAAAATTTTTCTATTTTCTTCTTTTTAAAATCCTGTCCGATCAGAATTACGCAGTCACACAGACCCTTATTTGTGTGTGACCGACAAGCACTGGTACCTATTCCAGTCGGCAGGCTTCTTCGCCACATGGAAGTACATTTTTATACCACTATATGATTATAAATTCTGATGGTGATTGTATAGGAAAATAATTACATTTGCATCAATGTGCATGCTTACAATTAAATTTCCCATGAAATGGTTTTCTTTATTGACGACGTAGAGAAAGTTACTTTCTGGATGCTTCTCGTAAAAGCATTTGCACGGGTGAGCTGATAAAACGAAAATTCAAGGTCGAATCGAAATTATTTTTTAGTTAGAAGTTATCGCGTAAAGATCGTGGATTGGGAATAATGAAAACTGTTGAATGACGCTATATGCTCTTATGGAGGGTATTATGAAAGAGAATCACGGGAGGAAAATATGAAAACGCAGACGAAAATAAAGATATTAGTAAAGTTATCTAGATACCTAGTAAAAAAGTAAATCTAAATCATTAAAACGAGGTGAACATTTAGATATTTAAGGAACAAGGGGGTTATGAAGAGTTCTAATAATGTAGTGGCAACAGGCCCGAGGGTCATTGGCTCCAAGGCCTCTTGTGACCAAAGATCATTAGAACCAGTTAGCGCCTGTGGCACAAAAGATTTTACTTTTTTACCTAATTTTAACAATTCAGACTTGCTTACTAATTAACATGTTAATTAATAAAAATTAATTAGTAATAAAAAATTGTAATACTAGATCAATAAAACATTATATATAGTATATACCACAGATGTTAATCTCCGCTGACAAATACCCCCAGATCATTAGAACTTTTCTGATACCATTGGCGTATAAATAACTGTTCACCAGAACGCACGACCTTGAATTTACGGAGAATGCCCCCTTGTCATTTTGACGGCTCGTGTATTTATGAACTGTTTCAGGATTTGGAGAAATTTATACAAAATGCATACAATACGTACTACAGTTATTTTACTTATTACAGTAAGTAGAAAACTATAAGCAATGAACATGGAAACAATTACGAAAATTCTGACTGCTCACTCTTTACAGTGCATCTCAAGATGCTACAGTACCCATAGTTTCATTTCATAACAAGACTTCCAACATCGACACTTCAAATACAATGAATGCTAATTCTTTTCAACAAAAAGAGCGACCATGGTTTCTCGGAAGGGAGATAGCACGTTAGAAACCATACAAGTCGACACACGAAGCGCACAGTTTATCAGCTGTTGGGAAGCAGTCAATTTGACGGCTAACGGGCTTTAAAGATAAATCGCTCAATATAACTATTTTGAGGTTCAATATTTTCGAAAATTTCATGAATACTTTAAATCATAAATACATTTAAAGTAGAGTAATGACAATGGCATTTCAATAAACATAACATTACTTGAATATGTTGTAGCCATCAAAATGACGGCGTCGGGGATCCGAGGTTCGAGTCCTACGGCAGCACGTATTTTGGCAGCTTTTCAGCTAGGTCGAATTCAGTCACTGTCTGGGGAGAATTCTAGCGGCCAGCTGCTCTGATCGGTAGTTTTCCGTGGTTTCTCCGATCAACACCAGGCTAATGCCGGATTAATACCCTAACAAACGAGTCGCAGACCGCGCACGCTCTTTCCTTCCTCTTCCTTGTCATATCCTCACCCCCTTACACACACACACACACACACATTCACTACACTACCACACATGTCGGGAGACTGGTCGGGTGCTTAGAACTTGTGCTGGGGGAGATACCGGTGCCAATCAGTCGGGAAAGATGTCCGCCACCTCAGGATGAAAAACACACTACACTTGGGGACTAATAACCTTGGCAGTTGACGCACCCGGCATCACAATCTTGTATCAACAGCGTCGGTCGTCCTAGTGTTTGAGCGGTGAATTTTTGTTTGATTCTTCACGATCCATGATCTAGTGTTGGAGCGGTGGGTTTTGGTTTGATTCTTCACGATCCCATGATATTAGTATTAGAGCGGTGGGTTTTTCTTAGATTCTTCACGACCCCATGATATTGTGGCGTCATACGGGTGTTATCAGTACACAGACGAGAGTGGGTTGTAATAACAGCAGGTTTATTCACAATTTAGACTGTAGTCACAAATAACCTATGCACTGCATACAATTAACTAACTAAATAGACCCACTGCTAGGAGAGATATTTACAACGGCTACCACACCGCAACATACTACCTAATATTTCGCCGTGCGTAGTACCGCCTGCCCTGAGACCGACTACATGTCTCACTAGTCACGACAATAACTGCCGGTTTCTTGCGCCCCCTGCACGTTCGCACCTCTCACGCACTACCTCGCGCTGCCAAAGAAGAGCTATTGTTCTCACGGCCCTTAAATAGCCCTCGCGACCCTGCCCGCCGCCTCCATTGCCTGCGCCCTAGCGATGCGCACACCCTGTCAGAAAAACCCCGTGCGTCTTCGCTTCTGCCTTCGTCTACGCATCCGGTGCACACCACGCCGCGTACCCACGCTGGTTTTAGCGACACGACGCTACAATATTATTATTATTAGAGCGGTGGGTTTTGGTTCGATTCTTCACGATCCATGATGATCTAAGAGTAGAGCGGAGGGTTTTTTGTTTGATTCTTCATGACCCATGATGTTTTGTTTGATTCTTCACGAGCCGTGGTCTCGTTTGTGGCAGGCATCCCCGAGATCGAGCTGCCGCCGGTGGAGCCGTTCCGGCTGGAGGAGCTGTCGCTGGCGCTGTCGTCGGGCCCCGGGGGCTACCGCGTGACGCTGCGCGACCTGACATCTTCGGCGCGTCCAACTTCACGGTGCAGCGGAAGCCGTTCGAGGCGCGCATCCTCATCCCGCAGCTGGCCATCGACCCAAGTACAGCAGCAGCGGCGTGCTCATCATCCTGCCCGCCAGCGGCAACGGCACTTTCCACGCCACCCTCGGTCAGTACCCGCCTCCTGGGCCGCATTCGGCAGCACAAATGCGTTGGCCGGGAGGTTGATTAGTGGAAACTGGAGACCTTTTTCCTCCTCCGGAAAAAATTTCTCCACTAATAAAATTTACTTATTTATTTTTTATTTATTTTACGTCAAAAAACAGTTAAAAACTGCGTATGACGTGCTATGAGGAAAAGTGAATTGTGTGCACATTTTCAAAATTCTGTGATCCCTACACTAAGTCATATACTACTTAAATTTTGAATTTTGAAAGGGAGAAAAAAAACAAAACTCCCAACTCATTCCATTCTCATTTACTCATTCCATTTCCTCCTCCAGAAAAAGGTCTCCACTGATAAAATTCTCATTCCATTTACGTTAAATATAATATTCTGTTTATTCAAGACTGTTTTAAATTTTAATGTCTACTTATGTTTTTCTAACGTGACAGCTGAGGGTAGTATCTCCAAGATGTAATTTGGCAGTATTATTGGAGTCATTCTTAGACCTGCCATAAAATGCTGCATGATCGTGTCCGCATCAAGCAGTGCTGCAGATCAAGCGACTCTAGTGACTGAACTGAAAAGGACTAAAAAAGATCGTGCTGTATTCAATCTTGGAGATACTACCCTCAGCCGCCACGTTAGAGAAAACAAAATACAAAAATATTTTGGTAATAAATTGTTTTACCCAATTTGACTGCCTACAAATTCACAGGTGAGTCGCGTAACTTTAGAACCTCCTGTTTTTGAACGGTTGAAGTTATTGCAATGTAGTTTTCACGAAACGGTAGCATGAGGTAACGGGACTAATCGATACAAGTATTTTTTCTATTTGATCATTCGTAATTTTAGAGATATTGAGGCAACTTTGTTTTTTCAAATGAAACTATACATATTTTTTGTCTCTTGACGAGCGTAAAAAGGCGAATCCAATGTTTTACAACTGTCATATGTTGGATAAGTATTTTTTTGGAGTAATTTTGATTTGTTTGCGACACGTGACGACACGCGAATAGTAATTTTGAATGACAGTTCCACCATACAAGGTCACCCAACGGACTGTTATATTCAAAATATCCGTTACGTTTCGAAAAAAAAAACAAATTACTCTATTAAATGCTTATCTAACTTGACAATATGAAGATCATTGGATTCGCCATTTTACGCTCGTCGTGATCTATCTTTAGTGCCATATTCAGATTAGTGCGTAAGCTAGTCTACAGAAAACCCCTAGCGCCTTTTGTGAGGCATCCTGAGCAAGTATACCATAGGGTAGTTTGCCATCGTTTTCCCAAGGGGCGCTAGCGAGCAAATTTTGAGGTTTGATTTGAATATCAGATAGCTCAGGCCAAGATACATTATCGGCAATCTTATCCAGTCATTTAAATGGAAATTCATTTGGTCCTAAATTGCTAGAGGTTTTGCCATGATCAGCGAAGTGCCTTTCTGGGGTCTGTTTCACATGGAAAAAGGAATACAATTCTCTTCAGCTTCTTGCACTGATTTATAACATTTATCAGCTCATTATTTTAGTGTGAATTTCGACTTTTGCTTCTCGTTTACCGCTGTTACATAAAATTGTAATCCGAATTTTTGCTCCAAGCTCTTCACATTTGGACCAAACATTCACTTGAGGTCTACTAGATCTACGTTAAAAATTTGTTTTAAAAAGTAAAGTTAAAAAATTCATATTGTGTATATCGCCTACCCTGCCTACAGAGGTGCATCTAGATATTCAGGCGGCTATGGCAAGAATAGGATTTGCGTCCCTGTCAGGATAGTTCAAATTAGGGTTATTGTTTTAGCGCGTATACTCTAAATAGCGCCCCTGTGAGTGATTCTCGTAGATACGCCACTGCATGCCTGCGTGCATAACTCGATACGTATTGTAAACATTCAAAATCAGAATTATAGTACTGAGGAGAAAAGGAACGTGTTATTACTTTATCCCTTCCTCTGCAATACAGCACCCTTGATATTGCAATTTATAGCCTAAACACTGTTATGACAAGATTCCCTTCTTGCCAATTAGCCTTGCCTTAAAGAAAAACTTTCCAAATAAAGTGCATTTTTGGCTTGTTCCCTTTCTCCTCGTGCTAATTAAATTAAAATTTAATAATTATAATAAACACTAATAATTATATTAATATTTTGTACATTTACAAATTTGAGACAAAAACAGATTTTCTTTAGACTTGTTTCTGTAGTTGTGTCGAAGAAAAGATCGAGCAAATCAGTTGGTTAGATACGACGAAGGGAATACGTCATGTTCGTCACAGGTGTGTTCCCCCAAGCGAGAAAATTAAACCCCGTCCAAGCATGAAACATAGTTAGCTGGTCGGCAAAGTCGATTAATCTGCCCAAAATGTCAAATACGTGCATACAAATAAAAATGAAAATTAATAAATTGCTTACAAAATTGGATATATATTTTTATTTTAAAGAGTTTTCAATTTGTCTAAAAAGTTAAGTTTCTTGAAGGTACAAACGTTTGTATTTGTTTTTTTTATTTTTTTGTTTATATTTGATGCAATTATTTCCGTGGCTAGTGGTGCGTGGAGGAGTGGCCCTATGGAACTGGTAAACCAGGTCGTCTCCCCACAACTCCTTCCCTTGTCTACCCTTGTCTACCCTTGTCTACCCTTGTCTACCCTTGTCTACCCTTGTCTACCCTTGTCTACCCTTGTCTACCCTTGTCTACCCTTGTCTACCCTTGTCTAGCCTTGTCTAGCCTTGTCTAGCCTTGTCTAGCCTTTGTCTACCCTTGTCTACCCTTGTCTACCCTTGTCTACCCTTGTCTACCCTTGTCTACCCTTGTCTACCTTCTACCTTGTCCTCTACCCTTGTCTACTGTCTACCCTTGTCTACCCTTGTCTACCCTTGTCTACTTGTCTACCCTTGTCTACCTTGTCTACCTTGTCTACACCTTGCTCTACCTTGTCTAGCCTTGTCTAGCCTTGTCTAGCTTCTACTTGTCTAGCCTTAGTCAGCTGTCACCTTGTATCTAGCTCTTGTTCTAGCCTTTAGCTTGTCAGTCTTTGTCTAGCCTTGTCTAGCCGTCTAGCCTTGTCTAGCCTTGTCTAGCCTTGTCTAGCCTTGTCTAGCCTTGTCTAGCCTTGTCTAGCCTTGTCTAGCCTTGTCTAGCCTTGTCTAGCCTTGTCTAGCCTTGTCTAGCCTTGTCTAGCCTTGTCTAGTCTAGCCTTGTCTAGCCTTGTCTAGCCTTGTCTAGCCTTGTCTGCCTTGATCTAGCCTTGTCGAACCTTGTCTAGCCTTGTCTAGCCTTGTCGAACCTTGCCACGTTGAGCGTTTTGTGCATGTGTATGTGTGTGTGCCAGGTGACGTGACGGCGCTGCTGCGCGGGCGGGCGGTGGTGGAGGAGCGCAAGGGCGACGACGGCGCCTCGGGCCGCTTCCTGCGCGTGCAGTCGCTGGCGCTCGACCTCGCCATCAAGACGGTGCGCATGCGCGTGCGCAAGGCCTTCAACAACAACCGCATCCTCAGTGA
Source organism: Teleogryllus oceanicus (assembly GCA_964035755.1). Lineage (NCBI taxonomy): Eukaryota > Metazoa > Arthropoda > Insecta > Orthoptera > Gryllidae > Teleogryllus > Teleogryllus oceanicus. The sequence goes on from CAXIVR010000008.1 coordinate 19,539,407, forward strand.
GTGCCCCGACGCCGCCAAGCATGCGAAACACCGGGAGAGGGAGCTCAGTGCATCAACTGATGTTACTGCTGCGCCTCTCACCGGGAGGCCCTAGGTTGCCACTCCCCACGGCGCCAAGATTTTCGACACTATCTCTTCAGCTAGGTCGAATTCAGTCGCTGTCTGGAGGAGAAATCTAGCGGCCGGCTGCTCTGATCGGTAGTTTTCCGTGGTTTCTCCGATCAACACCAGGCGAATGCCGGAGCAGTACCTTACCAAACGAGCCACGGACCGCGCGCGATCTGTCCTTCCTCTTCCCTGTCCTATCCTCTCCCCTTACACGCACACTTACACGAATATGCACTACACTACCACATATTCCGGGAGACCGGTCGGGAGCTTAGAGCTTGTCCCGGCTGGGGCGGTGCCCCGCTGGTGGGAGAGTCCTGGTTAGGGGGAAACCCACTAGCCGACAGTAGGTCGGCGCCGGATCTCGCCATGCAGCGAGGGAAGATCACCGCAATCTTCCGAGAAAAAACATACACAACACTAACGGGACTAATGACCAAAGCATTTGACGTGCCCGGAAACACGAAAAAATCAGTCAATTAAATTCTGCCAATTCGATTTATTTGCGTCAAAGAAGCAAGCGACGCGCGCGGAAAAAGTTTCTTCAAGAAACAGTAGAAACTGCGTATTCGTTTTGGAAAAGTAAATTTTGGGTATTCGTTTTGGGAAAGTCGTTCTGGGTATTTGGTCAAAGAACAATTAAAACTGGTTAACATATGGGGAGGAATACATTCTGCGTTTTGATTAATTTTCGGCAAAAACGATACACTGGGTAACATGGGGCAGTAAATTCTACGTACGTTTCCTTGAGCTCAAAAATCTCTTCCGTCCTCTTACCATGAATGGTTGAAAAAATGGTTAAAAATACCAAAAAAGCGGGATTAGCAACGTTTGAAAACTTAAATATTTGCTCTCGATTTATAGGAAAGTTCTTTGCATCGGTATACGAAGTACAGATTGAAGTATTTCAGTATTGGCAACAAAATGGCAACCCGTACCCCCAGCTTCATTCCTGCCTCCACAAGCGAAACGAGAGCTCAACAAAACGAGCGAATACTGAAACTTCATTTATATTCGGAATCAAAAGAAGGGACCTTCTCAGCATTTGCTAAATAGATCAGGGAAACTGGGAAAAAAAGATGATCGTGGAGTCAGAACCTAGTGATTTTTAGTATACTGACCGTAAGACAAACTAGTGTTCACTAAAGCTCTGTAGTTCATAAAAATATTACCTTGTAAGTTGTTGAACGCTCGTATCATGGGTAATAATTTAAGACAGGAGTGGTAACTGGTATTATTTTGCAAGTAGGAAATGTTGCGACCCGGCACCGACAGACGGAGTGGCGCAAACTTACGAGAAAAGTTTAATTCCTTTACCATGTTTTGCATTCATTTTAATGAATAAAATATGGAGCATTTTTAAACTTTTAGCACTGATGCCAACATCAATACTTTAGCACCCTTTGCATACCATACTACTCGCGCAATTTATCTTGAACGATGGCTTGAAAAAATGCGAGCGGAGTGGGGGTATTAGTTAAAGTCGGCCACTAAGAGTATTTACTCTAATACCACCCTGGAAAATCAGTAAAACCTACTACGTGTGCGACCAGGTCATTGCTTTGGGTAGGCAGTGGTTTTAGGTGCCTCCCTTGAAGGACCTGAACCTACCTCAGACATTTCTTTAGATAGTGGCAATAAAGCTGAACAGAAGCTTATGTGTATTATGAAAGCATCTAGCTTTGGCTAGCTTAAGTTTCGCGCCAACGAAGTTTTAATGCTTGGAACATTGTCATCAATGCTCGCTGCGAGCTTTTGCTTTAAACTGTTTAGTGCTCAAGGGAGGGGGAAGCAAAGCAATCGTTCAAGAAAAGTTGCGCGAGTAGTAACAGCTGTCTAAAAATGTATCAAAAGAATTGGAAGGTTTTAATCTGAGTACCAGGGTGGAGTTGCTGAACTATAGGTTTTGTCAGTAGGCTGAAAGGGCTTAAGTCGGCAGGCAGAACTGTTTGAGGACACGTCGTCTTGTTTCAGCGGAAGCCACCAACCTGTTCCTGCGCGAGAACGGGCACGAGGTGGTGAAGGCCATGATGCCGCAGCTGCGTGGAAAGCTGGCCGACGTCTTCCAGCAAATCGCCAACGGGCTGCTGGCGCACGTGCCCATCGATCTCATCCTGCTGCCCGCCTCAGACCCCGCGCCCGCAGCCTAGGTTCACGGGCACCAACCTGGAGGGGCACCAACCTGGAGGGGCACCAACCTGGAGGGGCACCAACCTGGAGGGGCACCAACCTGGAGGGGCACCAACCTGGAGGGGCACCAACCTGGAGGATCGTCCGTCATCTTAACGTCGCATCCACCTGTTGGTTCGACTGCATTTCGCTGCGCTGAGGTGTCGTTCAGGTGTGTCGCTAGTTGGATGAAGAGTTGGACAAGTTCTGAACTTACTGAACGTGCCATCGATGCAAACGCGTTGTTGAACTTGCTCTTCTCCTTTTCGATGGGACATTTTTAATTTTTTACCGTGCTAGGTCTATTTTATGTATTTCGTCAAACGTTTAGTGTGATTGTGCATAAATGTAGATTCCCATGTCAAATTATTGCCATTTCTGTCGAAGCTAAGACAGTAAAGTATGTTCTCTATTGTAAATGGTTCTTAGAATTATCATTTTATTTCTATAGATAATAAATTTTACTTTTAGTGAAGTTAGTCAATGCAAACTTGAGATACCATTACAAGGACAGTTATCTAAAGATCTTGAATATAAAAATATCTGATCTACATTGAACATTTCGTCGAAGAATTTACAAGAACCGGGAAATTGGGACTCGCGTTAATTGAATTTTCAGTAATCTTAGATGTTGAAAGTTAATTTCGAAAAGCAATTCTACTTTTATTTTTAAATAAATAAATGTTCACAGTGAATTAAAAATATTGGAAGTGAAATGTTTTAATCGAAAATCTGTAGTAAATTTCTAATGCTTTTCTCAACGTGTAGCAAGAGTTAACCTTAAAGAACAAGAGTACTCGTGTAAATTACGTGTAATTTACTTCTTTATTCTGGATCATAATCATGTTGATAAAGACTATTTTAATGGAACATTTCCACAAGCACCTATACTGTCATTTTCGTGCACTTGTAGGTTTTAATTTTGATACGACGTATGCTTTTATTTTAAAACAACCAAATTATTTTTAAAGATATTTTTCCCACTTATAAACGTGTGCTTCTGAATCGCGTGACTTGCCAAGTAGCCATTTGCCTCCTAATCTCAAATTTTGACAACCGATCACAATTCATTCCTAGATTTGTATATAAAGGATCTAAACGTCATTAAAATTCTTCTACGCCAATACTTCCTTATCTTCAGGCTAAATTTTAATGTCTTTAGCCGCGTTTATGGTCCTGACAACATTACCTCATGACCAATGGTTTGACACATTTTGGCCCTAGCAATCCTACTTTTCAGATCGTCTATACAGTACAGAGAAAGTATTTGGTTCCGTTCATGTTGGGCATAGTAATTGAAACGGAAAGTTTCATATTCTGTTCGGAAATGGCTACCATCTGTGCTGGAGGTCCGCTTTGTCGTCCTTGAGATATTACTTAAAAGGGAAGGCAATGTATGCCTATTGTGATTCCCATTGTGGTTGCATGGGCGACTATGTAGCTCAAAATGGTGAATGACCTCCATTATCTTTCCAGCGAATGGTCTCTCTATTAAAAGAAGAAACGTAGTTATGTTCACGGACATCGCAAATAAAGAACTGTCAACATGGCGTTCGGAACTGGTAGTAGTGCATCAGCTACGTGAATAACATGTTTGTGTAGCATTTAACTCCCAACATATATTATTCCTGATAATTATATTAAACGACCTTGCTCATTACCGCTGCTCTTAAGTTCCAGTATAAAAGTTGGCAAAATGGCAAAATGAATGTTAATGAAATCTCATGATTATCGCCAAATTTACTCTGGCATATCGAGTAAGATCAATCATTGTGTATTATTTTTAGTAAATTGTCCTAGTCTTTGAAGAGGTGTATTGGTATTAGACTGGGAAGTAGATCGACGCGGCAATGATAAAGCCGTAGTCCATTTGTTAGATTGTTCAATAAAGAGATAAGTTTCAAATTGTCTTATTCTTTCATTCCATAGCACCTTCTTTCATTACCAAAAAGTTAATCGTTCAAAGAAAAGGTGAGTAGGCCAAAAAGTTACAAGATTTAATGTCGTAATGACTGCTGGCAGGGTTTACTACTAAATACGACACTTAATGTAAAAGTTTTGAAATCTTAAAGTTCTCGTAAAGTCGTAAAAATGCACCCGATACGCGTAAACGAAAACACTAAAAATTATGTATATTAATCAAGAAAAGTGTAAAACTGAATGGGGGGGAAAGAAACCTATCAAATCAATGTCCAAAGAGGAATGACGGCTAAGAAATATTTTCTGTACAGGCTCTACGAACTGTATTTTTGTACTCCAATGTCCCTTAGTCTGCTGTGTAGCACAATTTAGGCGATGGGTAAAAGAATGTTCCATCAAGTGTCAAATACTTTATATAATGCATGAGCTTGAAACGTGTTTATTAAGAACGGTCTAAACCTTCCACGGGGCTTCAACGTTGCCGGAAACTAAAGGCTCCATCAGACCAGCGCGGAACATCCGCTGCCTACGCGGAACGTCCGCAGCGGAAATTTCGCGTCACCAATTGGCTTATGAACACGTTCACACCTGCGCGGCAGCGGAATGGCAGAGTTTTATTCGCTGAGAATTTTCGTTCGCGGTCGGTCGCATACTTCCCGCTGCCTCTCCAGTTTCGCTGCGGAAGTGAAGGCAAAGACTCGTCAGATGTCGAATATTTTCAGCTCGCCAGTAAATCTGACACGACAGAGCAGTCAGAAAAAAAACTTCTAATCGTGTTCAGTAATTTAATTAATTTTTTATATAACATTAAACATCCATTTTTGTTTTTTGTTCTTTGTTCTTGAAATTTTGTTAATTTTACAAATGAAAAGTACCAAAAAAGTACCATAGCGCATGTGCTCAGAAAACGTAACTATGTGTGACTTGGCATTTCTATCCCCTGCATGAATGTAAGCGAGCGCCTCTTCTTTATCAGATAATAACTGTTACCAAACGCTAACTCATAATTAACGCTCCGGTGTGAACGGACCCGAGAAATCCGACGTCCCGTCTATCTCGGAACTTCCCGCGGCACATCCGCTGGGGATCTTCCATGTCTGTCTGTGGAAGCCTTAAGATTGGTATTCCACTAGCTACATGACTTTTTCGGGACCCTTTAGTCTCTAATTCTTCGATATGCAATGATTATGAACGGGTGGCTCGATTGGAGGCGACGAATTGTACTCATCCTTTTGGTTGGAAATACAGAAATGCGTTCAAAAGTTGAAGGCTCTTATCACGACCTTACTAGGCTGAGTACTGATGAGTTTAGTATAAGAGATAAAATATTTTTTTAAGCGTTAAACACATTCCAATTAAAAGTGGCACTACAGAATGGCACGCACTTTCTCGTACTGGTTAATTTTCGGATTTCTTTGGTCTAGGGCAGATTTACATATTGCCCCCATCCTCATGCCAGCTGCCATCTCGTGCCACCCAAAGAACTTTTTTTTTTTCAAAATTTTCTCAATTTTCCGGTTTCCTAACGGTAGATTCATAATATTACTTAGAGTACATTAAAGAAAAGTAAAACCTGGTCCTATTAGAAAATTTTCCTCGAAAAACTGGTAGCTATATAGCGTTACTGTTTATATATATAATCACATTTGTGTGAAAAAAAAACAAAGAATATATATCCCGTCGTTTAACATTTGAAAATTCAAAGGATTTAATGAAAATAGCACTTATGCCACCTACAAGTATTTCGGTACATTGTAGTCTACACGTTCCCAGCTTTACAGAAAAAATGTGGAGCTGTTTTTGCAACCTGCTATTTACGTAGTTTTCGAAAATTGTTTCGATTGCATACTTTGATGATAATTTTAATATTTAAGGCTCTAATATAAATTTTTAAATAGTAACTTAAACAGTGTATTGCATTCACAAAAAATCCGTAAATTCAATAATAATGCAGGAGAGGTTTACAAAATGGTGAACATTTGCAATTTTCGTAAATTCAAAGATTTTGCTATTAAAGAAACCAAATTTTAAATTTGCACGAATTGTGCTCTATTGATATTGTTCTTTAAATAGTGCTCCACTTCATAATTATATTTTTGGAATACTTTTTCAGAATATCATCCAATGGCCGTAGTTAATTTCGTTACTGGGTGCATGAAGAGAATAAAATGAGAGGAAAGCCAACGCGATTCCCATACTTCTGGACCGGTAGCGGTAGTTAAGTGCATCAACTGATGTCACTGCAGCGCCTCTAACCGGCAGGTCCTAGGTTCGAGTCCTGACGGCGGCAGGATTTTCGACACTAGCTTTTCAACTAGGTTAAATTCAGCTGCTGTCTGGAGGAAAATTCTAGCGGCCGGCTGCTCTGATCTGTAGTTTTCCGTGGTTTCTCCGATCAACACCAGGCGAATGCCGGAGCAGTACCCTACCAAACGGGCCACGGACCGCGCGCGATCTGTCCTTCTTCCTTGTCCTATCCTCTTCCCTTACACACGCACACTTACACTAACATGCACTACACTAACACATATTCCGGGAGACCGGTCGGGAGCTTAGAGCTTGTCCCGGCTGGGGCGGTGCCCCGCTGGTGGGAGAGTCCTGTTTAGGGGGAAGGCCCACTAGCCGACGGTAGGTCGGCGCCGGATCTCGCTATCCAGCGGGGGAAGACCACCGCCATCTCCCGAGAAAAAAACATTCACTACACTAACGGGACTAATGACCCAAGTAGTTGACGCGCCCGGAAACACGAAAAATCAATCAAACGAAATCCATACTTCTGGCACATACAGACAACTCACAATCCGTAAAGCCATTCAATCGGGTTCATTGACACTATCTTTAAAACCCATTGTGTGTAAATTCATGATTCAATGTACAAATGTTCAATGTACAAAATTAACATTTTAAAAAACTATGTTCTGTTTTAATTGCTAATCGCAAGCGCCAAACATTTATTTAATGGGTTTCATAACTTGCTATTGGCAACAACTCGCTAAGGTAGAAATGAGGGTTTCTTTCTGAATTGTAATAATATATTATTGTAAAAATTTATGTGCACGTGATGGGCTGATAACTCTACTTATTTGCTACTATTGGCGTGCTAATACGAAATTTACAATCTATACACATAATAGATTTTAGCAATCGCTAAAAATGTGAAATGTTACTAAACGCTTAAAAAAACTAAAAAAACTATGTTTTATGGTCGGTGCAGTATATTTCTGAAGGTTTTCAATGCGCGATAAAATGCGAAATCGATTGCTAAATGCGAAATATTCGTAAATCTGGGATATGATCGCTAAATTGCATTGCATGGTTCCTTTTCGTGTTTGCTAACTATATCGACAACACATCGATGTTTGAAAACTTTTAATTTGAGTGGCCGTGTTTATCAATTTATAATGAAGATTTAACTCAAAAAAGGAAGTAAAATAAAAAAGAAATTAAAAAAACTGATCTTGAAAACCTGAACGCTCGGCGTCATCTCAAAGGGTCTCTCCTCAGTTCGCTATAAGAATAACAGGGACGCCCTCAGCCCAAGGCATTCGCTTCACTTTTTAAGATGCTTACGCGTGTATATTTGTTGGAAATATTAAATTAGTTTCCGTTCTTTCCTGATTTTAATGGGAAAATCTGAAAAATATCATAATATTTTTGAATCTCAGAGTCCTCCCGTAATAACGATGTTCTCGATAAATGCTACAAAATGCTAAATCTTAATTTTTATAATGCTATAAAATACTAAAGCCATGTTTTCAAAATGCAATTTTTAAAATGGAAGAGCTAAATTCTGCTATCACTAACCACCTATTTTTCGTAGTTCAAAACATTTTGATTTGCAAATATCTCTTTCATAGCCATTCCTTCTGAGGACAACGATCCTGTGTTCTGGGTAGGCGTGGAATACCCTTGACGGCTCATGTCAGGAGAGGGGGAAGGGGGACAGGGGGACATGGAAACAGGGGGTTAAGGGGGCGTGGAGTACCTTTCTGCCAGCACATGCCTTGGAGTAGGGGTTGCAAACGGTAGTTTCTCTCGAAACTGACGACACTGACGAGAATTCTTGAGAAAAATGTTAGCGAACTGCGATCTGCGCGGAATAGTACAATGATCAGCAGTGCAGGAAGGATAGGATTATTCAAAGAACAATTTTTATTCATTCAGCGTACATAGATTGCAGGGTTTGCGCAGAATCCAAATGTTTCATACATATTATTGCGAGTGCAGTCAACGCATATTATGAATTTGGGCCACAAAGTAGAAATTATTTATTTAATAGGTAATTATTACAGCCAAATTAGAAAACTTGATGCAATGTGGCTAGGCCGAAGGCCTTTAAGCCATTACAATACCTACATTCCACCGCGTTCTAACCTTTCGCCTTCTGGTATTCACCCAAATGGAAGTAGAAATTAATAAACACAATTAAAATGACACTTTTGAATCACTTAAAACGACAAGCATTATTTCATTTGGCTGCAAACGCAGCCTCGACAAGTAAAACCACGTATAAGCAATTTCGGTAGGTTCGAGTCCTGACGGCGGCAGGATTTTCGACACTAGCTTTCCAGCTAGGTCGAATTCCGTCGCTGTCTGGAGGAGAATTCTAGCGGCCGGCTGCTCTGATCGGTAGTTTTCCGTGGTTTCTCCGATCAACACCAAGCGAATGCCGGAGCAGTACCCTACCAAACGGGCCGCGGACCGCGCGCGATATTTCCTTCCTCTTCCTTGTACTATCCTCTCCCTTCACACACACTTACTCTAACATGCACTACACTTCCACATATTTCGGGAGACTGGTCGGGGGCTTAGAGTTTGTCTCGGCTGAGGCGGTGCCCCGTTGGTGGGAGAGCCTTGGATAGGGGAAAACCCCACTAGCCGACGGTAGGTCGGCGCCGGATCTCGCCATCCAGCGGGGGAAGATCACCGCCATCTCCCTAGAAAAAACATGCACTACACTAACGGGTTTAATGACCAGAGCAGTTGACGCGCCCGGAAACACGAAAATCAATCAATCAATCAATTTCGGTAGCTCAGGTCATCAACTGCAGTGCCTTTGATTTTTGTACGCTAGGTAGATATAGACGGGAAGCCAGCAAAAAACTGGTATTATAAACTCAAAGCTAAAACGTTTTGAGAAGTTAACTAGTGTTGTGAAAAACAGGCAACGCAAGTAAGATGGCCTATGCGAGTCGGCGTTGTGCTGCGCAATTTTAGTGGAAAATTCGGCATCTTTGAATCAATATGGCAGGTACTTAGAGACGCCGAAATGGTTATGGCATGGCCATAGGTGGCGAAGAATTTTTTTTTCTATCATTGAACAAAAATGAGCTTTGAATTCGTCGTAATCCAAGAGTGTTTTGAAGAAATGACGTCACACATGATAAATTCAATATGGTGGACAGTTCGAGACCCGGTATGTCGTACATTTTCAAACTTTCACTATCTCACGAACAAAATGCAACAAGAATTATCTGTGTACTCGATCCTCCAGGGCGTAGTTGTTTTGGATACATTCAAAAAAATGCGCAGCGTAATTTCGACACCTGCAGGACAGCATACTTGTGTTTCCCTGTTATTCATCGCAGCATCACAAGAAAAGTAATATTAATTTTAACAATTATACATAATGTATTATTTAACATTTGAACTGTATAAATGTGTATAAACAAACTGTAACAAGTATTGTATTGCAACTTCTGGGTCAATGACTCCCATCTCGATCAGGTTTTTCGTCCAGTTTCCCTGATCCATTGAGCAAATGCTGAGATGACCTTTTGTTTTGCTTCTGGACATAAATGTAACTTCATTTTCTGTGCACGACTTCTAGAATTCAGGGATGTATTGCCTTTTTATCCTTGAAAATAAATTTTATTACATGGGAGCTTCTTTATTTTTCCCCAAAATTTAAGTAGTATATGACTTAGTGTAGGGATCACAGAATTTTGAAAATGTGCACGCAATTCACTTTTCCCCATAGCACGTCATACGCAGTTTTCAACTGCTTTTTTGACGTAAAATAAATAATTAAATTCATAACACTGATTAACCTGTCGAAACGTTTCAACTTTAAGCTTATCAAACGTGTTTCTGTGCCTCCTGGTTTAGCCGGGTCGAATCAGCCACTATCTGGAGGAGAATTCTGCTGGCCTTGTACTCTCATCTGTGGTTTCCGTGGTTTCTCCGATCAACACCAGGCGAATGCCGGAGCAGTACCCTAACAAACGGGCCACGGACCGCGCGCGATCTGTCCTTCCCCTTCCTTGTCCTCTCCTCTCCCCTTACACACACACTTACACTAACATGCACTACACTACCACATATTCCGGGAGACCGGTCGGAGCTTAGAGCTTGTCCCGGCTGGGGCGGTGCCCCGCTAGTGGGAGAATCCTGTTTAGGGGGAAACCCCACTAGTCGACGGTAGGTCGGTGCCGGATCTCGCCATCCAGCGAGGGGAAAATCACCACCATCTCCCGAGAAAAAACATGTACTACACTAACGGGAGTAATGATCTGAGCAGTTGACGCGCCCGGAAACACGAAAAATCAATCAATCAATCAATAAATCGGGGACTTAGAACTTGTCCCAGCTAGCCGCGCTTTGGGGAGATACATAGTTAGGGAAACCCCGTTAATCCGATGGGAGATCGGCACCAGATCTCGCCATCCACCGGAGGAAGATTGCTGCAATCCCCCGATATAAAAGCTTGCATTGCATTTACGGGGCTAATGACTTCAGCAGGTGACGCGCCTGGAATCACCAACCAGTCAATCATGTACCGCCCCATACCTCATCATCTACTCACTAAATCATCCTCAATAACCTCAGCAGATGAACTCATTTACCCAACAAATAAAAATTTAAATAAATGTACATATCCTCAATCTCGTATCTCCCTTCCTGTCCCATTTGCTTTGTCTTACTTTTGGAATGGAATGCCTTTAAAATTAATGCCGTGTGTGAGGACGCATGTCATGCCCAAATGAGCGATGTTTTTTGTAAAAGCAATTTGAGGATCTGATAACGGAGCTTGTTGCTATATTGCTGCGATCTTAATCTCGTTTTAAAGACAAATAATGAAAGGTTTTTATCAGTACAGTTGGCAATGGGGACATACCGATGTTGCGAATTGCGTTGATAGACGTTTTGCTCACTATTGAAATGATTGATTTATTCATGTCCCTATACATGTCAACTGTTTTTATACTGGAAGTAGCGGTGTTCCTCTCTCAAAGGAGAAATCTAACGTCGACTTGCATAGGATTACATTTTCAAGTTATCTCCAGCAGCAGTGCATTGCTCCAACCGGGACACGCCTTAAGTTCCCGACTCGTCTCCCGATATGTGTAGTGTAAAGCAAGTGGCACATGCAAGAGAGTGTGTGTGTGTGTGTGTGTGTGTGTGTGTGTGTGTGTGTGTGTGTGTGTGTGTGTAAAGGGAGAAGACAAGAAGGAAGACGAAAAGATCACGCGCGGCTCATGCCTAGTTTGTCAGGATATTGTTCCGGCATTTGCCTGGTGTTGATCAGAGAAACCACCTAAAACTTGCTGTTAGAGCAGCCAGATAACCGCTAGAATTATTCTTCAAACTGCGGCAGAGTTTGATTTAGCTATATTACTACGGAAAAAGCTGGTTTCTCGTTATCGTTTGACTGTTGCTTCAAATATATTCACGCAATGATTTGGCAAATGCACAATCTTTCCAAGAGAACGTCTCGAAAAACGTTACTTTCCTAAACCCAAAGTCCAGTGCTGCCGGGAGTACAGATAACGTAGGCGCACTCAGACAACTCTAGTGACATCTGACTAGCTTGAATCCAGCTTAAGATTTAGATTTTGCCGATGAGATAAGTGTAATGGACTAGACAAATCGGACCCATACGCATATCCAATGTGACGGCGGGAGCTTGAAATTGATTTTGTAACTGTGCCAACAACTTCAAAAATTTATTCTCATGCTAAGATCTTTTACATATATCAGCAACACCTTGTAGTTCGAATTCAAGAAATTGAACAACTTAAAATGAATATTTAAATACACATTTGATTAACCCTTTGGCGAAGCATGGTCTATACTATTTATTTATCGACGTTTTTAGTTTTATTGATAATTTATAGAATTACTATGAGTACAACTTGGTGGGAGTGATACTATTCAGTGTCAGTAATATATTTAGATTTCGCCGAGATATCTGACACTGATGACCTTTAAAGAGCGAGCAACTTTCGCAATTTAACGGTCGTCGAGTGTTAGTGGTGATACAACTCATGGCAGTGAATGTTAGAGTTGGCACGAAATACCTGTACACTTGATGACCGTTAAAGAACGAGCCAACTTTCGCAATTTAACGGTCGTCGAGTGTTCAGATAGTACTTCGCGCGGACTCTCATCGCGCATCTCGACATCATCGACTTTTCGTAGATTCGAAATATTCCGAACAGTGATTCGCGCTGTTGGGGGGGAAGCGTGCGTACTGACGTTATGGTCCCTCGCCCTTGGGCGACCGGGGTGGGGGTGGGGGTGGGGGGTCGGGAGCGTGGCGTACCTGCCCGGGGGCACGTGGCGAGGGGCGCCCGCGTCAGCGCCTGCGGAGATGAGGCCGTTTGCAGGCGGCGCCCGCCCCGACGCCTGCGTCACACCCCTCCTCGCCACGCTACGCCACGCCACGAGCACGCACGCCAGCACACGGATGACCACCGGCTCTCACCAACCGCTCTTATAGAAGGATTTTCCTAAAGCCTGTTTTACACGCTCATTTTTTCATCTTTTTTCTGTACAAATCTGGATGGAGAAAGGACATTCGGTTCTATGCGTACCGAAACTGGATGAACGCGATTCCACCGTTTTACACGGTCATTTCTGGTCTGTACGTAATCGTGATGGAAATACTTCCTCCGAACGCCGCAAAAAGCGCTGGAAGTTTAACAATTGAACATCGAACTTACGGAAACAAATGAAATTAGCGGGAAGAATTATCATAGTTACGAATTCGCAGTGTAAGGAGTAGAAAGACGAGTTAGGTATTGTGGTTTTATTTGCAAGATGGAAAGGAAAACAATAATCGCTACGGCGACAGCTAGCATTATTGTGGCATCTGCTGCCGCGTATACACTCTCTGTCCGGAGAACGCACGTAATCGAAGAAAGTTCCATAAAGTGACACTAGGGGCGCCGTAGTCAAACTGAAATCTGTACGTAAAAAGGAAGCATGCATCATTTTTTCGTACAAATTACATCCAGTCTGTCAGTAACTGTCTGTACCGACGGGAAATGATGAAAACATGACCGTGTAAAACAGGCTTAAGGATGAGCCAAAGTAACAGTTCGCGAAAACAAGTGAACATAACATGTATTTCAGAGAAGTATCCCTCCGCCGCGACAGCTGTTCAGCCACGTCCCTTCATAAACTGCTAATTGCTCCTGTGAAAACATCCCTATGCAGAAGTATAAGAGTTTCGATAAGGTATATGAACGTACGCGAGTCGGGGAAATATGTAAATGTAATTTCGAATGTGGAAAATCTCTTAACATGCTCTCACAATCAGTAAAAGAAAACTGCCACGAATGTAAATAGAAAGCTCTCAATCACAGTTCGCCACTCAACAGCACAAAGGCCGGAACCACGTGCATCGGTACGTATCTCGCATTCAAGAAACTGTTTTAAAATAAACATAATATTTATCATACAAAAAGTAAATTCAATGTAATATATAAAGAAAAAAGACATTTTACAGTAGAGCACATTACACTGCACTTCTAAATTTCAATTATTTCTCGTGGCGCACTATATTTGTGTCGGACGAGGACATCACCGAAGGAAGCGTCGAAACCATTTACAAGTTAGCCAACTGCAAACCAACAAATGCGGGAACGGAGTCTAATGGGCTAAAGGGCACGTCGACCACAGAACCTTCAGTTATGTTGCCAGCACTTGCTGTCACTGGCTCATCCTTAGGAAAATCGTTCTATACCCACGGTTCGTCTCGGGAAGGTGCCCTCTCACTACAGCGGGAAGAGGAGAGTACTCCCCGCTGTACGGAGGCGAATTCAGTGCATCAACTGATGTCACTGCAGCGCCTCTGACCGGGAGATCCTAGGTTCGAGTCCTGACGGCGGCAGTATTTTCGACACTAGCTTTTCAGCTAGGTCGAATTCAGTCACTGTGTGGAGGAGAATTCTAGCGACCGGCTGCTCTGATCGGTAGTTTTCCGTGGTTTCTCCGAACAACACCAGGCGAATGCCGGAGCAGTACCCTACCAAACGGGCCACGGACTGCGCGCGATCCCTCCTTCCTTGTCCTATCCTCTCCTCTTACACACACACTTACACTAACATCCACTACACTACCACATATTCCGGGAGACCGGTCGGGGACCTAGAACTTGTCCCGGCTGGGGTGGTGCCCCGCTGGTGGGAGAGTCCTGGTTAGGGGGAATCCCCACTAGCCGACGGTAGGTCGGCGCCGTATCTCGCTATCCGGCGGGAAAGATCACCGCCATCTCCCGAGAAAAGAACATGCACTACACTAACGGAACTAATGACCAAAGCAGTTGACGCACCGGAAACACGAAAAAATCAATCAATCACTCTGCAGCTGGATGGACTGATCGGTAGTTTTGTGTGTTTTTCCGATCAACGCATTGATTTCATTTGTTCGTATCTTCAGTATTATAGGGGGGTATTATTTCCCAGCTGAAGGCCCTTGATATTAATCTTGCCCTATTCTCTCGTTAGGAAGATAGGGAGGCACAGAAGTCTGAGATAGTGTTGCACAGAATTCAGCTTTCCAACATTTACACGCCTTTGTAGTCAAACTGCAAACTGTTTTCTAGACTACGTCTCTCGTTCTTTAAATCGTACAAGATGAATGACAGTAGGACAGTGGGTTGTACTGTCCAAATTTCCGTTTGCGCTTCAATTTTGCAGGTTGAACAGGAGATAGAAGTGTCTCAAAACAAGATAGAAGGTGTCACGGATTGTCACCCTGCAGAGGTTTTAATCTACAATGTCAGTTGCGATGAAAGCTCACTACAGTGTCGCCTGACATTCCTTCAATCCATTCTGAAAGAAACGCATTAATTTTCTTGCCTTTTTTCAGTCTTCAAGCCCGTCGCTATTTTGTTTTAAGTCGCAAACGCACCGGCACTCCAAACAACTTGCCAACCAATACGGCTGCACGAGTCCAGCCCTGCGAAGGCAGTCAGGGCAGCGACTGACAAGCGTACGTCGGATACCGAGGGTCGCTCAAATGTAACAATTAGTGCCAGATGGTCCGTGGTTGCTTGATTCAGCGTGCCACTCGCCTTTCACTACACTGAGCCGATCGCGCCCGAGCACCTTCTTTTGTGATCACTGAACAAATAGCGGGTCACACCGGTTACCTGAAGATAAGCTAAGCCTGCGCCAGGTGGATTGTCCACTTGAACACACCTAGGCTAGATCGCTATCTTCAAGTAAATATCGTTCCAGATTGCACTTTGGCGCATGCGCGAGGTCGTCAAGACATTTAAAAAAAGTACATGTTTTATTGTACGTTTCAAAATGACTCTTATGTTTATTTCACAACCCGTTCCTTTAAAATTCTTGTTGGATACACTCATATAAAGTTTGGATTCAAATATAATAAATATATTTGTCATTTAACCTTCACTCTTGTACATCATTTCACTACTTGTTTAATTCTACCACCATCGAGTACTTTTTTAACAATTCTATCCCCCATTGATACGTCTGTAAATTTGCCTACCTACAATGTTACTTATTCCTTTCTGCGCTGTGCCATTATGTCTATACATACGGGCATTTGAAAATGTAATTGGAGTTAAATGACAATACCTACGGTACTTTGTAACGGAACCACCAACACGCCTTTGTGATAATTTGAAAACCGATGGTAGTGTATCATTATCAAAGAATTGCGAAGAGTTGATCTCTGCTTCCTCTTAAATGATGCTGCAGTAGTTCTCGCGCTCACGGCGGAAATCTGTTAGACAATGAGGAGAGAGAGGCGAGAATTAGCCTATTAGGCAGTCAATGTATTCTGAGAAGGGCGCTTTGAACATTTTATGTCCCGGGGCTGTTGTACGTCGTGAATGAAGATGTCCCCGCTCGAGAACGAAGGTCGGCTTCGACTCATTGTGCAAGTTAATGAGCAGTTCATACAGAAAATGGCGTAGTCGGATGAAGAACGATTAAAACGTGTAAACTAAGCACAAGTCAGGTCAAAATAGTACCACAAAGTTTTCATTTTCGAAATTGTTGGGTTCAAACCCTAAACAACACTCAAGGGGCATTTGTACAGTTTATGCAAATCTAAAATGTTTCTAGAGGGCGGGGTACCACAATCATAGAGATGTAAGTATCTATATTAAATATATTAGGACTGCATGCGAAGTGCTCTTAAATTCCAACCCCTGTCCCAATATTGTTTACACTGTTCATTTATTCTGTGTGGAAATTGTGGTGGAAAGTAAAACTACGAGCACTACTACAATTGCTATGAGAAGAAATTCAATTATTTTATTTAATTAATAGGTAATTATTACAGCCAAATTAGAAATCTTGATGCAATGTGGCTAGGCCGAAGGCCTTTAAGCCATTACAATACCTACATTCTACCGCGTTCTAACCTTTCGCCTTCTGGTATTCACCCCAAATGGTCTCTCCATCGCATCAAAGCCGCGGAAACGAGACCATAAGGTACGGCTGAGGGAAAAACCCCTGAAGGGGGAAAAACCTGCCGTCAGAAGCCGAGTATATGCTACTCTATCCGGTTTTTAGACTATTTATTTGGCGCGGGCGTCAGGCATTCTCCTTCCAGTGTTTGGCCTCCACCGCACCTGAAAACAAACAGCACCACAGAAAATCGTCCGCACCAACGCCTCTGCCCTAACATTTCCGATTCCCACTTCCCTTCGCCCCCTAATGTGCTTTATTTTAACCGTTTCCTTTTATTTTATTTTAATTTAATTTATTTTGAATTTATTTAACTTATTTTAATTAATTTAATTTTAATTTATTTAACTTATTTTGATTAATTTAATTTTAATTTATTTAACTTATTTTAATTAATTTTAATTTATTAACTTTTTTAATTATTTTAATTAATTGTTTACTAACCTAACATAACTTACTAACTTAATTATTGTTAGTTTATTGATTTATTACATATTTCTCACCAGTCTAGGCTCTGCTCGTACTAATCACTGCTGTTTTCCCACTCCTTAATTTCAGTTTCTCTAGTGGTCCGAACCTTTCCGAGAAATGTTCCTAATTCTTTCATGAAGTTAGCTCTTTTATCCCCTAGAATGTTTTGGGCGAGTGTTACGTTCCTATGTTGGAAGTAGTAATTTCCCATTCCCATCCATTTTCCTCTCCAAGTTTCGGTCGCACTGCAAATTAAAAGGATGTGGATCCAGTCTTCCCTATCACCGCAAAGCACACAGATGCCATTACCATTCGAGTCCTTTAATCTACGTTGCATCCACCCCCCGACCCTGAAGAAATGAAGACCTGAAGACGAAGAAATTCAATTCCTATGAACACTAGTCAATAACGTTCATGTCAATGCTTGCCAAAATGAAAAAGATGCACATGGTCACAAATTTGAGCACTGAATGCACATGTAAAAAAACACGCAGGTAATCTTTGATATTTATGCAAATCTAGTACACAAATTTAACCCTTAGATTTTGTGTATTTGAGTTTATACATTTCTAAATGTTTTGTATTTCATGGATTTTGTTTGGCATTTCATTCTTTTCCTCATAGATACTGAAGCGAGTAAATCTTTTTTCATTCAGGGGGAAAATGTTGGTAATATTCTCATCAGAAGACAAGATATTAAAGTTTCTTAAATTGATTAAATTTAATACGATAAATTTAATAAACAGAAATATATACATTTTAAAAATGAAAAAAAGTTTTTCATTATTTTCTGATCATGTGTTGCATCTCACGAAAATGTAATCTCCCTTCCTCACTGCCCTGAGGAAGTCTACGATATGACAGGTGAAACGTCGGCCTCTCAGCCCACTACGCAGCGTCACCCGGACAGCCAAAACGCCATTGATTCGAGCCGCGGAGGCTTATGTGTGCATTCATGGGTCGTTTTTCGTGGTTTCCCCGATAAACACCTGGCGAATGCCGGAGCAGCACCCTAACAAACGGGACACGGTTCGCGCTCTATCTTTCCTTCGTCGTGTTTGTGCCCTCTTCTCCCCTTACACACATACACACACACTTCATGTTATACCCTACCATACATGTCGGGAGCTAATTTTGGCTGGAGGTAATGCCCCATTGGCCGAGGTTCCTGGACCGGGGGCGGTAGCTCAGTGCATCAACTGATGTCCCTGCAGCGCCTCTGACCGGGAGATCCTAGGTTACACTCCCCACGGCGGCAGGATTTTCGACACTAGCTTTTCAGCTAGGTCGAATTCAGCCGCTGCCTGGAGGAGAATTGTAGCGGCCGGCTGCTCTGATCGGTAGTTTTCCGTGGTTTCTTCGATCAACACCAGGCGAATGCCGGAGCAGTACCCTACCAAACGGGCCACGGACCGCGCGCGATCTGTCCTTCCTCTTCCTTGTCCTAGCCTCTCCCCTTACACACACACTTACACTAACATGCACTACACTACCACATATCCCGGGAGACCGGTCGGGAGTTTAGAGCTTGTCCCGGCTGGGGTGGGAGAGTCCTGGTTAGGGGGAAACCCCACAAGCTGACGGTAGGTCGGCGCCGGATCTCGCCATCCAGTGGGGAAGATCACAGCCATCGCCCGAGAAAAAACATGCACTACACTAACGGGACTAATGACCAGAGCAGTTGAAGCGCCCGGAAACATGAATAAATCAATCAATCAAAAAAACGAGGTTCCTGGATGAGAGAAACTTCCGCATGATGACATGTATATCGCAGTCGAATCTTCCATTCTAGCGTGGGAAAACATCGTCACGCCCTGGATATAACCTGGAATGCACATATGGAGTTAATGGGCAGTTGACGCACCGCGTATCTCAAAATAATCAATCAGCAGTACATAGTTTCTCGTATTATTAATAAAGGTTACGAAATAATAATACAACTTCCAATTCGCCTTTACTTCAATCCTCACCTGAAATCTAACAAAAGGAAGCGCCAGTGTCATATCTTTATTTTTTTATTTTAATGATTGTGAATGAAAATGGCTATTTAATATAAAATTCAGTGAATTTTGCTGAAATCAGTGCTAAATTGGGGCTGTAAGAGGGAGTAGGCAATACCTCCCAACCCTTTTTGTCGATGGTTTCACAGCTTTGTTGAGTAGTGTGAGGCGTGCGTTGTTTGGCTGGAGAATCACACATCTCTTCTGAGATCCCCCACGTTTCTCTCTTATGGCTAGCTTCACCTTGTTCAAAAGAATATCTGTGTATTACAGGCTGTTTATTGTACTCTGTTCATCCAGATAATCACAAAAAACGTATGTATAGCGTCCCCAAAACCATCAGTATGACTTTTCCTGCTGATACAGACAGGACGTTGTTTGTCAGTCACTATCTCGACCACTTTTGAAGTGTTTTAACTCATTTGTAAAAATTCCTGCGGTTCTTTCAACTTTCACCAAACACTTTGGTCATTCTAAAGAAAATATTAGCAGTGTGTTCACTTTCAACAAATAACAAACGAATCACAGAACGTTGTTCAACCAATGTGGAATTTTCAGGTCGACTCGCCATCGTTCAATTTAATTTTCAGGTTATAAACACTATAATGCTGATCATCCCGGATGATCAAATGTCATCCCGGTGATGCTAACCTAAAATCCTAAATTTACCAAACATGTTCTACTAACTGCTTTTTCTCTATACTAATTCGTCTCTTTAATTATTGAATGACCTACGTACGTCGACCTACGTAGGTCGACCACATTTTTCACTTTTCAAATTTTTAAAAATTCAGAGTTTTCAATGAAAATTCAGTATTTGACATATTTGTTAGCGTTATAAATTTGATAAAATGTATTTCGTATATAATTAAAAAAAACATACAATAACGTTTGAAAAGAAAGTTTGAGCCATTTTTGAAAATTGGAAGCAAAAATTCATTTGAATTGTACATAAGTATCTCCCACATCCACGCACACACATCCACACACACATCCACACACAGCATTAAAGTATTCATTTCAATTTCGAGTGCTATTAACCAGAGCGAGGGGAGAATATCGATTTTGTTGAAAATACAGGGTACGATTTAGGCGCTAGTGCACTTCACATGCCAAAGGTCGGACATAACAATCGTCCAAAACTACTTCTGGGTATCAAGGACCAACTACCCGTAAATTCTGATTACAATACAAATTTGAGAAAGACGTTTACAATAAAAATCCACTTTGCCGTATCAGGAACCCATAAAACGATTTTTCGGCATTTTAGAAATATCTCAATAATTTCTTAATAATACCTTTTTGTAAAAAAGCCGAGTATGTAAATGGATTCCTGAGATAAAGAAAATAAATATAAATATCAAAAAATCGAATTGTATAGATACATTTTGTGAAACCGATCCACAGATCAAGATTGGGGAATTGTATTCAACAACGTTCTGACCATTGTGGCTTTTCAATGTAATAATTAGTCATGTCGACGAAGGGACTTTCCAAAGAGACAATGTGCCTAGTCACCGGATTAATTTTGTTGACATTTGGTTGGAGAAGTGTAGTGTATTGTTCCTAAGATTGGCTTAGTCACCTACTATTAGTTTACCGAACTTCGTATAAACGATTATATTATGTCCTCGATTTCAATAAGATTCATCTCCGTTTCCAACTATTTGTGATCAGTCGTTTTGATGGACATGTCTTCAAGAGACTTTCGCCAACTGGAAGTGGGAAGCCGAAGCTATATCGAACTTCTAT
Organism: Teleogryllus oceanicus; assembly: GCA_964035755.1. Taxonomy (NCBI): domain Eukaryota; kingdom Metazoa; phylum Arthropoda; class Insecta; order Orthoptera; family Gryllidae; genus Teleogryllus; species Teleogryllus oceanicus. The sequence continues at coordinate 19,560,501 of CAXIVR010000008.1, forward strand.
ATTGTGTAGAGCAAATTTCTCACACAAAATTAAGTAGTTACATTTAGACACCACTGTAAATAGAGAAAGTACATTTATACCTCACAGTAAATTCCAAAACGTGCTAAGGAGAGTAACAGTGAATGATTATGTAATTATCGGGTAGTTTTCAGTGAATTAAAAAGGTAATGCAGTGCCACGGTTCTTGAATGTAAAAACATGTTATATGTCATGGCATGGCATGTTATGTTATACGCTATGTTCCTTTCCTCATCACTGCAGCGCTTCTGACCGGAAATCCTAGGTTGAGTCTGACGGCGGCAGGATTTTCGCAATAGCTATTCAGCTAGGTCGAATTCAGTTGTTGTCTGGAGAAAAATTCTAGCGGCCGGCTGCTCTGATCGGTAGTTTTCCGTTGTTTCTCCGATCAACACCAGGCGAATGCCGGAGCAGTACCCTACAAAACGGACCTCGAACCGTGCGGGCTCTGTCCTTCCTCTTCCTTGTTCTATCCTCTCCCCTTACACACACACTTACACTAACATGCACTACACTTCCACTTATTCCGGGAGACCGGTCGGGAGCTTAGAGCTTCTCCCGCTGGGGCGGTGCCCCGCTGGTGGGAGAGTCCTGGTTAGGGGGAAACCCCACTAGCCGACGGTAGGTCGGCGCCGGATCTCGCCATCCAGTGAGGGAAGACCACCGCCAGCTTCCGAGAAAAAACATGCACTACACTAACGGGACTAATGACCGAAGCAGTTGACGCGCTCGGAAACATGAAAAAATCAATCAATCAATCCTTTCCTCATCCTTGATCCCATCCCTCTTTATACACGCACTTAACTACTACACTATGATTATGTTTGTTGGGAGACCAGTCTGAAGTTACAGCTCATCCCGGCTGGGCGATGACTCGTTAGCGGAATCGCCTGGAAGGAAGGCATACCGCAAACTGACATGTAGGTCAGTGCTGCATCTCACGTTATAGCAGTAGAAGAGCACTGCCACATTTTTCATATAACATGACCACACTTACGGGACTGAATGACCATATCGGTTGACTCGCCTGGAAGCCAAACATTGTTAATCAATCATATTCAAATAATGTAGCCTGTAGGGTCGTCTTTCCTAAGGGAGGTCTTCTGCTCGAAACCCCCATTTCCTTCGCTGACAGGTTTTCTGACAAGTTTTTTCTGAAAGAGTTGGTTATCTCCTGTTCCGGAGACGATATGCGCTAATGTATCCATTGAATGTGACCACTAGGTAATATATATTTCCGTAAATGTAGCCAAGTTGCAACCAAAGAGATTCTGTGCTAGTGCTTTTGACTATGCAACATTTCACTTTGGCGGAAACATCTTACACTATGACACTTTCGAAGGAATTCAAGTAATGGACGTTTATAATACCCCAGGCTTACAAATATCGGCAGAATAAATAGTTCGTTAAGAACGTGAGTTGTCAGGATTTTCAAGATTTGAATAACTACAATCTCCGAAAGCTCCGAAGAAATGGGGGAAAATATTTCGATGCAAAGCGTTTAGAGGACACCAAAGGAGAGGATGATAAGTAAAGCGCGAGAACAGGAGTTCTTTACGCGCATCACTCCACAAGAAATCTTTATTTCTTGCACTGATTGTGATTCCTTCACTCATGGATTACTTGGACGTCACTTGCAATAAAAAAAAAAAAAAGAAATCAGTAACTAAATAGCACCAACTCCCTTTCCGATTATTGAATGATGTTTCCCTGCACATCAACTGCTATGATCATAGTGAGTATAGTGAATGTTTTACCCAGGAACTCCCAGCTGGATGTGATCAATAAATACACCAACTCCTTTTCGATTATTGAATGATGTTTCCTGAATCAACTGCTATGATCATAGTGAGTATAGTGAATGTTTTATCGCAGGAACCTCCCCAGCTGGATGGTGAGTACCAACTAAATAGCACCAACTCACTTTTCGATTATTGAATGATGTTTCCCTGCACATCAACTGCTATGATCATAGTGAGTATAGTGAATGTTTTATCGCAGGAACCTCCCAGCTGGATGGTGAGTACCAACTAAATAGCACCAACTCTTTTCGATTATTGAATGATGTTTCCCTGCACATCAACTGCTATGATCATAGTGAGTATAGTGAATGGTTTATCGCAGGAACCTCCCCAGCTGGATGGTGAGTACCAACTAAATAGCACCAACTCCCTTTTCGATTATTGAATGATGTTTCCCAGCACATCACTGCTATGATCAGTAGTGAGTATAGTGAATGTTTTATCGCAGGAACCTCCCAGCTGGATGGTGAGTACCAACTAAATAGCACCAACTCCCTTTTCGATTATTGAATGATGTTTCCCAGCACATCAACTGCTATGATCAGTAGTGAGTATAGTGAATGTTTTATCGCAGGGACCTCCCCAGCTGGATGTGAGTACCCTGCTATGATCAGTAGTGAGTATAGTGAATGTTTTATCGCAGGGACCTCCCCAGCTGGATAGTGAGATCCGGTACCAACCTACAAATCCCCGTCGGCTTCCACGGGGATTTCCCTCTCTAGGTATCTGCCCTCAGAGGAACACTGCCCCAGCCAGGAGACGCTCGATGTCCCGACCGGTCTCCCAGACGTGTGTAGTAGTGTAGTTCATGTAAGTTAAGTGTAAGTAAGGGGTGACACTAGGACAAGGAAGAGTAAGGAAAGATCGCGTGCGGTTCTTGGCCCGTTTGTTTTGGTACTGCTCCTGCATTCACCTGGTATTGAACGGAAAAAACATGGAAAACTATCGAGCACAGCAGAAAACCGCTAGAATTCGCGTTCAATCAGCGGCTAATCTTGAGTTAGCTACAGAGCTAGTATCGAAAATACGTTATCTTTGGGACCTCCTGGTCAAAGTCACTGTAGGGACGGCAGTGTTGGCTCTGAGCTACACTCAGCCGGTAACAGAATTGTTATGATCTGGCACAGGATTACTTCTTCGGCGTACGAGGGCTTGGTTGTAAGAGTCGACGTCACTGCAGTCCTACTTCGTGCAGTGTGACGTCGCCAAGTTGGAAAGCACCCCCGGTTGCTGAATCCTTAATCGTATCTACTGTCTCCTGCATACTGGTCATCGATGCGTCAATTTTCTCCATAACTAGAATAAGTCGTTTCGTATTGGTCGTGCTTGCATTGTTCTCTTCGCTGTGGCCAACAACTTCGTGCACGATTTTCGACGACCAGGATGAGGGTGATGCGTTGATATACTCGGTTCAGTCACACAGCAATTATTTTGACACTATCCGGTTTTCGGCTATTGGGTGATTCAGGATTGACCAATTGCATTCCATTGATTGGATGTCAACTACTGAGCTTTTCGGTTCCGTAAGAGTAGTGCATGTTTTTCCTCATGAGCTGGAGGTGATCTTCCCCGTTGGATGTCGAGATCTAGCTCCGGCCTACACATCGCCTGGCGGAGTTTTCCCCAACCAGGTATCTCCCACCAGGGGAAATCGCCCTAGCCGGAGCAAGCTCTAAGTTCACGACTGTTTTTCCTGTGCGTGTTCCAGTGTAGAACGTGTAACTAAGGGGTGGACAAGGAAAAGAAAGGAAAGATCGCACTCGATGCGTGGCCCGTTTGTTAGGGTACTCCTCCGGCATTCTTCCTGGTGTTGATTGGAGAAACCAGAAGTGTCAGATCACGGATCAAAGGTTTACCTTCGACTTTCATGGCTTGCGTGCTAATTTTCTTTATCAGAGAATTCATTATAATATTCTTAAATTCTCTTCGACATATACAACTAATACAATATTATTTCATGTGACAATAACGCAAAAATAAAACTCACTCGTGAAAACCTTCCCTAAACTCCAACTTCACTCACTGAACTGACAGTTTGCTAGCTTTGTCACTTAGAGGGGAGAGGAAACATTTCGAGGAGTAACGGAGTCTTCGGGGATGTCCAACTGAACCGTGAAAATAATCGTTGTTTGGACTGAATTGAAAATACGTCAATCGCATTTCCCGGATCTGTCGTCTCGAAAAGTAATTCACCTACTCGGTTTGCCTTGCACCTTTTCTCAGAGGCGTGGTCCACACGCGGGAAACGACTGCGAAGGAAAGCTAGTTAAGACAGAAAGCACGTGTAAGGACACGTACGTATTCGGGAGGGGCTGCGATTTCGCTCGTCTCTTGCGTCACTTGTGCGGCAGAGCGTAAAACGAAGCATTTGCACTCAGCGCACAGAGTTTCATTCATGCGGTTGAGTCCTTCAGGTTGTAGTCGTATTTCGTTTTTTGGTCGAGTTTTTGTCTGCAATTTTGTAGATTTGAAGGACCACACCTTCAAGATCATTTGTTACTCTGGCTAAAATAGCGATATAAATTTGTATATTAAGGATTAGAAATTATCATATTATTCATCATATTATTTTATAATTATTTGAGTATGTATAAAATTAAAAAGTGAACCATTCATGAGACACTTGGGTACTTCGTTTATCATTGATGAGTTGCAAAATGTTGGTTTTCTTCAAAACTGCTTTTCTGATGAGTGAAAGAATCATTTATACGGGATAAACTGCCAATCCTTGTTTGATATGTAAGCTGAGTGATTTGAAATGTATAAATTTACACAATTTATTTACCAGAACATTACCAATTAATACTTTCTTTATCTTTCCGCCTGAGAAGTATGGATACCCCAAGTAACGTTCCAAACAAGTTGTAACGTGTATCACACACACACACACACACACACACACGTATTGTCGTAGACACATATTTTGTGGAACTATCGCCACAAATCTTACACTATTCGCGCGTTAACACTCCACACACACATATTTTCGTAGCATGAATCACAGACACACATTGCTGTAGTGTGTATCACACACAGACCCACACAACCGGTAGCGGTAGCTCAGTGCATCAGCTGATGTCACTGCAGCGCCTCTAACCGGGAGTTCCTATTTTCGAATCCTGACGGCGGCAGGATTTTCGACACTAGCTTTTCAGGTAAGTCGAATTCAGTCGCTGTCTGGAGGAAAATTCAAGCGGCCGGCTGCTCTGATCGGTAGTTTTCCGTGGTTTCTCCTATCAACACCAGGCGAATTCCGGAGCAGTACTCTACCAAACGGGCCACAGACCGCGCGCGATCTTTCCTTCCTCTTCCTTGTCCTATCCTCTCCCCTTACCTACTCACTTACACTAACATGCACTACACTACCACATATTCCGGGAGACCGGTCGGGAGCTTAGAGCTTGTCCCGACTGGGGCGGTGCCCCGCTGGTAGGAGAGTCCTGGTTAGGGGGAAACCCCACTAGCCGACGGTAGGTCGGCGCCGGATCTCGCCATCCAGTGGGGGAAGATCACCGCTATCTCACGAGAAAAAACATGCACTACACTAACGGGACTAATGACCGAAGCAGTTGACGCGCCCGGAAACACGAAAACACACACACACACACAAGTGTTGCCGTAGCTTCTATCTCTCTCTCACACATACACAATTTTGTCATAACGAATGTCATACATATTGTGGTAGCGTAGGGTACCGCACAGTGCTCTGTTTCTGTGGTGAATGAGGAGGACACGCCCCCGCCGCGTTGATTACCAGCCGTGTGCGAAATTTTTTTTTTTTCTGCAAAATGAGATTTCATGTTCATGTCATCGTGCAAAACACATGTGTAATTTTTACATGTCAAATAACTAATTTTATTTATTATAGGCTAATGAATAAAAATAGAAATAATATAAGAAATGAATTCCAGAATAGAGTTAGAGCTTGATTTACAATAGTCACAACTCCATAGATTAATGGATTCCACTGACGATTGGTTTCTTAATTCAGGCATATAGAAGACAGCTTAAGGGAAACGGGAAAAATTATTTGGGGAAAGCAGATGTGTGGTTTACACTCCACGTCCATTCACTCACGGACGCTAATCAGGAACTATTCATTTAAAAATCCTTGTTTTGTTTTGTTTGAGGGTCCTAAGACCCTAGTGTTTATATCAATGTGGCCATTAAATTTTAATGAGATTACGTATTTGGTACCATTGGTAAGGTCATTAGTTCTGTAAGTGTAGTGCAGTTTTTTTTCGGGATGTGCCGGTGATCTTTCTCCGCTGGATGGTGAGATCCGGTCCCGACCTACCCGTCGGTTAGCTGCGTTCTCCAACGAGTATCTCTTACCGGTGAGTCACAACCCCAACCGGGACGAGCTCTAAGCTCTCGACACCAGTGATAATGTAGTGTATGTTTGTGTGTGTGTGTGTACGTCAGGGGTGAGGAAAGGCCAAGGAGCTGGAAGTAAAATCGCACGTTTTCTGTAGCCCGTTTGTAGGGTTTCTGCTCCGGCATTTGCCTGGTGTAGATCGGGAAACGAAACTATGATCAGAGCAGCCGGCCCTAGAATTCTCCTCCAGACAGCGTCTGAATTCGACCTAGTAGCTAGCGTCAAAACTCCTGCCACGGTCGAGACTCGAACCCTAGGATCTCCTGGTCAGAAGCACTGCAGTGACATCAGTTGATGTCCCGAGCCACTTAAACCGGTAGTGTGAAGTGCAGCGGAGGTGGGTGGGTGGGGGGATGAAACAGTGCGGAAAAGTTGGGTGCGAGAATGCAGGAGAGGGGAGACGATGAGAGGGGTGATTGCGAGCTATATATCGGGTGAAGGGGTGAGGGCAAAAAGGATGCAAAGGCGAGAAGACAAGGGAGGCGTGCCCTTTGGAAGTGGGAAGGAGAGAGCCAGGGCTTTACAACTCTATGAAAACCGGAGACAAATCTGGAGAGTGCTAGTATAGATCGCGCTAGTGTCGCCGAGTACAGCTGCACCCCCCCAACTCCACCCCAACTCCACCCCAACTCCACCCCAACTCCACCCCAACTCCACCCCAACTCCACCCCAACTCCACTCCAACTCCACCCAACTCCACCCCAACTCCACCCAACTCCACCACAACTCCACCACAACTCCCACCACAACTCCACCACAACTCCACCACAACTCCACCCCAACTCCACCCCAAACTCCACGCCAACTCTACCCCAACTCTACCCCAACTCCGCATATTAAAATTGGCTAATTTATGAGAAATTCGAAAAGCGTCTTCTAAATGTTTAATTATTCTAATATATAAGAAACCGCTGAACAATCGCGAACAACGACACGATCTTTTGTAACATTACTTGCGTTTAGCGAACCCACGCAGTCAGCCACGCACATTTTAAGTATCGTTGGCAGCAGTTCGTATTTTAGTTCCTGTAAGAAGGTGATAGGGGAGAGCGCGCCACTGCAATGGTCTCCAACAGTGTTATACAGAAGATGAAAGGCCCTGCCGAGAGGGCGGTTGGGCGTTGAAAAGATACGGGTGGGAGGCATATCACGATGAAATTCCACCGTAAACATTTCTTAAACCTTTTAACCTACCTCCCCAAATAAACATAGACCCGATTGCATCCCGTTCGGTTATCCTCGTGAGTACAAGATAAAGTTCGCCCAGTTACCAGAACTTCGAGGGTTGCTTTCTTACTTTCACGAAGAATACGAAGAGACAACGAACAAAATTACTTTTAACATTCTTCATTCTGAATTACTGTTGGATTGTAATTGCTAGATACAATAAGGAAAGCTAGTTATTTTGCATTTATATAAATAATATGAATGAATATAAATAGGTGGAATTATTATGAACCAAATGTTCTTAATTTATTGAAACTGGTTTTAAGGTATTCCGTGGAACGTTTCTCCAAGGAGGAGTGAAAAGGGAGCCATGGACTTCCATTAAAATATTCAGACTTAAAATAATTATACATTAGATTACAAACACATTTTGAAGATTCTGCTACTTCAGTTGGGTTTGAGTTTTATGAGAAATAGTGCGGGAATATCTTGTATATATTCAAATGGAAATTTTTCTAAATTGTTTCTTTCTTTCTCCTTGCAAACCGCAGACCAGGATACAATGGAAGTCGGAGGAGAGTGAGGGTAAGTGGCTAGGAGATGGGCAGAGTTGGGAAGGGGGGTGAGGCTGCGGATGTGGGATGAAGACGAGAACAGGGCCAGTGCAGAAATGGGGGGGGGAGGGGAGGGGAGCGGGTGTGAGGGGTGAGAGCGACGGTGAAGGCAGAGATGAGAGCGTGAGTAATTGCAAGTGTGGGGACCATGGACGATATAATCTGGAGGAAAAATGGGGGGGGGGGTCGAGTCGTGGATCGAGTCGTGGGTCGAGTCGTGGGTCGAGTCGTGGCTCGAGTCGTGGCTCGAGTCGTGGCTCGAGTCGTGGCTCGAGTCGTGGTCGAGTCGTGGTCGAGTCGGGGGCGAGTCGGGGATCGAGTCGGGGTCGAGTCGTGATCGAGTCGGGATCAGTCGTGGCTCGAGTCGTGGCTCGAGTCGTGGCTCGAGTCGTGGCTCGAGTCGTGGCTCGAGTCGGATCGAATCGGGGATCGAGTCGGGGGTCGAGAAGGGGGGCGCGAGGGCGGGGGCGAGTGCGAGGACGAAGTGTGAGCGAAGCGTGGTGGGGTCTGGGGGCGCGAGCGGGGTGTGGGGAGCGGGGGGCAGGGAGGCGTTGCAATGCGCGTCACAGCTGCGTGGGCGGCGCCGCGCGCCGTGCGCTGGGGAGAGGAGCGTCGCGCCGGCGCGTGCTCTTCGGCGTCGGGCGACGCGCCAGGCGCGGGGCCAAGGCGCCCAACCACCCTCACGGCCACGGCCACGGCGAGGAGCAGGCGTCTCAGGAACTTACTCACGGGGAAGGGGGAATATGAACGGGAGGACGTCATGAACGATTGATTTTGAAACATCGTAAGCAACTGGTAAAAGCACCAAAATAAACTTTACTAATAGTAATCAACGAAAATACAAGTGATGTGGCAAAGAAGTATAAATGATTGATTGATTGATTGATTTTCTGGTGTTTCCGGGCGCGTCAACTGCTTTGGTCATTAGTCCCGTTTGTGTAGTGCATTTTTCCTCGGGAGATGGCAGTGATTTTCCCCCGCTGGACGTCGAGATCCGGCGCCGACCTACCGTCGGCTAGTGGGGTTTCCCCCTAACCAGGACTCTCCCACCAGCGGGGCACCGCTCCAGCCGGGACAAGCTCTAAGCTCCCGACTGGCCTCCCGGAATATGTGGTTGTGTAGTGCATGTTAGTGTGTGTATGTAAGGGGAGAGGATAGGATAAGGAAGAGGAAGGATTGATCGCGCGCGGTCCGTGGCCCGTTTGGTAGGGTACTGCTCCGGCATTCGCCTGGTGTTGATCGGAGAAACCACGGAAGACTACCGATCAGAGCAGCCCGCTGCTAGAATTCTCCACCAGACAGCGACTGAATTCGACCTAGCTGAAAAGCTAGTGTCATTTCAACACCGTTCCTTATCATTAACCTATTCATCATTATTGCTATCATTTATTTATTAGATCACGACTCATGGGCTACCAAGTGCTGCAGAGTGGAAGGGCCCGTAAACCTTAATAAATAACTCTGACGAAAAGACATTATTGAAGTTGAAGAATACGTACTCGAAGTTGACTCGAATCCCTTTCTCTCGAAGTCTTTTTTCCTCGTGAAGGTTTGGTTGAGGAATTTCAGAGGAAAAGGAGTTAAGAGGCAAAAGAAAACAGACAAAGAGAAAGGAATGACATCCTTGCGGTGCAATGCCCTTCCTTTCGACTTCTTTCTTCTTCGGAATGTGAGTCAATTGACGAACAAACGATTAAAGAAAGACACGCCAAATTAAAGAAGTTGTAGAGTGAGTAGATCGGAGGCGAATGAAAAGAACCGATTTCGAAATGACAAAAAGAAACTAAAGAAGACGTTGAAGGGAAAATAAATCGCTTCTGCTTCTTTCTCTTCGACATCTCTCTCCTTCCACCTAAAAAAGAAAAGAGCCTCAAAGCAACCGAGAGAGAGGGGACGAAAAATTACGAAAAAAGCAGAGGAGGAAAAGAATCGAGAGGCAAAGGAATGAGTACAGACGTAAGGCATCCAAAGAATAAAGGAGAGGAGAAAGAATGAATGACAAAAGAGCGAGAAAGAACGTGAAGAACTGAAAAGGAAGGAAGTTGTGTGGAATGTGAAGGTCGGAGTGGCAACCCGATACCCGTTCTTCTTCATCAATTTTCTTTTGAACGAAACAAAACTGAAAGAAGAGGAAGAAGAGATACGCGGAGCAAACGATGGTAAGGAGCACCGGAAGAAAGGATGGTGAAGGGGGGCTGAAGGAGGGGGGGGGGTTGAAGCGGTTGAAGAGAGCGGGTTGAAGCGCAAAGGAGCGGGGAGGTACATTGAGAAACGGAACGGAGCGGAGAGAAACAGCAGACCAAGGAGGAGTGGAAAGGAACGGAAGGGAGAGGAGAAGAGCGGAGGAGAGTGAAGAGAAGGGAAGAGGAGCTAGGTGGAGCGGCGAGGTGTGAAAGGGCAGGAGGGCGGGAAGGAGGGTGAAGAGCAGAGAAGGTGGGGGAAATGAGCGGAGCGGAAAGGAACTTTGGAGTGGGGAGGAACAGGAAGGGGGAGAGGTGGGAAAAAAGGAAAGAAGGGAAGAGGGGAGCAGAAGGAGGAAGAGGAGCAGAACGGAGAGGGGGAGGGGCAGAGAAGAGCGGAGAAGTGCGGAAAGGAGAGAAGAAGAGCTGTGCAGAGCGGGGAGGAGCGGAAGGAGCTGAGCGGAGCAGAGATGAGAGGGGGATTGAGGAGGAACGGATAGGAACTTAGTCGAGCGGGAAGGAGCGGAAAGAAGCGAGGAGGAGAAAAAGGTGCGGAGACGAGCGGGCGGGAGGGGAAGGAAGGGGTGCGGGGAGAAGTAGAGAGAGGAAGCAAAGCGAGAGGTAGGATGGAGCAGAAAGGAGTCGAGAAGCGTGAAAAGGATAGAAGAGAAGCTGGGCACAGTGGCGAGGAGCTGTCAGGACCTGGGACGAGGGGAGGAGGGGGGAGGAAGAAGGGGGACGAGAAGGAGGGGCGAAGCGCGAAGGACTGGAAGAAGCAAAAAGCAGCCGGGTGGAGCGGGAGGAGGAAGAGGAGTGGACAGGAGCGAAGAGGAGCTGACCGGAGTGGGAAAGAGAGAAGTTGAAAGGAGCGAAGAGGAGCTGATCGAAGCGGGAGGATTGGAAAGAAGTGAAGAGGAGCTGGGCGCGACGGGCGATCAGCGAGGAGGAGTTACGAAGACCGGAAAGGAGCAAACCGTGGAGGGGCCGACGGTGCGGGGCCGTGCGGTGTGGGGCGGGGTGTGGCGCGTCGCCCCCCACTCCTTCCCCTCCAGCGGCCGTCCCGTGGGGCGCGGGCGGCGGCGGCGGCGGCGCGGCTACAAAAAATGGGGCCATCGCAGGTGGCGCGCACAGTCCCGCGTCCACGGCCAGGGTGAAGGCAGCAGAGACCATGGCCTCCTCGCGCGCTGCTCCGCTGCCGCCGCCGGCGCCCCTGCTCCTGCTGGGGCTGCTGCTGCTGCTGCCCGCCGCCTCGCCCGACCCCGCCGCGCCGCCCTCGCCCTACGACGTGCAGCACTACCAGCACCAACGTGAGTTGCGCCCACTGCCCTCTATTTTTATTTCTATCAGCACCAGCTTCAGTGGCGCCCACAGCCCTCTATTTCTATTTCTACCAGCTCCAGCGTGCGCCCACAGCCCTCTATTTCTATTTCTACCAGCACCAGCTTGAGTTGTGCCCACAGCCCTCTATTTCTACCTGCACTAGCGTGAATTGCGCCCCACCCTCTTTTTTCCCTCTATTTCTACCTGCACTAGCGTGAATTGCGCCCACATCCCTCTATTTCTATTTCTACCCGCTCCAGCGTGAGTTGCGCCCACAGCCCTCCATTTTTATTTCTACAGCACCAGCTTGAGTGGCGCCCCCCTTTCCTATTTCTACCAGCACTAGCGTGAATTGCGCCCACAGCCCTCTATTTCTATTTTTACAAGCACCAACGTGAGTTGCGCCCACAGCCTTCATTTCTATTTCTACCAGCAGCACAACAGTACCAGCGTAAGTTGCGCCTACAGCCCTCTATTTCTACCAGCAGCACTATCAGTACCAGCATGAGTTGCGCTCATAGCCCTCTGGATTCTCTATCGCCTGATTTTGGATCGGTCGGTGCGTACCCTTGCAGTTTAGTTCATTGGTAAGCGCTCGCTTTCCATGTCGCGACCCCGGGTTCGATTCTCGGTCGGGCAACATTATTATGTGCGTTATCTTTGCAATGTCCCAGTATATGTTGCTGTGTGATGATCAAAAAACTCAGGTTAAGAAGGTCAGAATACTGCGTGGGGATGTCTTCATGCTAACCACTCTCACCGCCTAGGCTGGGACGCTGCTGGTAGACCATGGCCCGAACGCGGGCTGTCGCGCCATGTACAGACTGCTAGATGTTGCCTACCGCCTTGGGCGGGGAGCGGTAGCTCAGTGCATCAACTGATGTTACTGCAACGCCTCTCACCGGGAGGTCCTAGATTCCCTGATTCCCCTAGATTCCCACTCCTCACGGCGGCAGAATTTTCGTCACTAGCTTTTCAGCTACTAACGGGACTAATGACCGAAGCAGTTGACGAGCCCAGAAACACGAAGAAATCAATCAATCAAAAACCTACCGCCTTGGGAGATGCACTTTCAGCGCAAGATTCGGTTCTTTAAGAGTCGACGACGGGACGAGATAGGAAGGGAGGATCGCGTAATCGATTGTACCTTCTTATTACTTCAAACTTTGGTTTCTTCTTTCTCTGGTACTGTAAGCAGTATGAGTTCAATATGACATATATAGAAATAACGGAGTCTTTCTCTATCATTATCGGCCTGTCTTCGGTTGGGTTGGGCCTGAGAACAGGCTGGGAAGGAAAGGTTCGTGCGCAGCTTGTGGCCCATTGTAGCGAGTATCGAGTCCATTATCATTCTCTTCAAAATCGCATATTACAATATTCTAAAAACTGAGAGAACAATGCGTTTGCACTCTGGAATCGCACTCTGAAACATCGGCATTCATAGAGCCATTGTAGCTTGATTGACTTCGCACCGCGATTCGTGATTTATTTTACTTGTGTTCCAATATACTTCCTCCCGTTATACTTCACTATTATCTTCCAGAGTTATGATGAATATATTATATACGACATAAGGATGTTGGGCATGTACTAAGATCTCACTGAGATAAAAATTTGTACCAAATACTATATTTATAATTGAGTTAATGATGATAAAGATGGATCAGTTTTAATATACATTTTGCGTAGTGATTTAATTGGTGATTTCTCTCTGGTCGAGAATTAATACCATTGTTTGTCCAGACCGGTAGCGGTAGCTCAGTGCATCAACTGATGTCACTGCAGCGTCTCTGACCGGGAGTTCGCCTCTGACCGGTCCTAGGTTCGAGTCCTGACGGCGGTAGGATTTTCGACACTAGCTTTTCAGCTAGGTCGAATTCATTCGCTGTCTGGAGGAGAATTCTAGCGGCCGGCTGCTCTGATCGGTAGTTTTCCGTGGTTTCTCCGATCAACACCAGACGAATGCCGGAGCAGTACCCTTCCAAACGGGCCACGGACCGCGCGCGATCTGTCCTTCCCCTTCCTTGTCCTATCCTCTCCCCTTACACACACACACTTACACTAACATGCACTTCACTACCACATATTCCGGGAGACCGGTCGGGAGCTTAGAGCTTGTCCCGACTGGGGCGGTGCCCCGCTGGTGGGAGAGTCCTGGTTAGGGGGAAACCCCACTAGCCGACGGTAGGTCGGCGCCGGATCTCGTCATCCAGCGGGGAAAATCACCGCCATCTCCCGAGAAAAACATGCACAACACTGTCGGGACTAATGACCAAAGCAGTTGACGCGCCCGGAAACACGAAAAATCAGTCAATCAATCAATCGTTTGTCCAGTCAGCTGTTCTGTAAGCGCCGGGTCTTTTTCGGAGTGACGCGAAGGCGGTGACGGCTGCATGACGTTCGTTTACGGAGCGTTGCCTGAGCGAACCCTACTGGCATCCTTCGGAGCCTGTTGCGGGACACTTCACTAACGGCTCTTGTTATTTGCTTTGGCGTACGTCGTAAGCGAAACAGTAAGAGCTACTTGAATACGCTCGCATGTTGTTTACGTACCTCTTACACTGAGGCTATTCAAGTTTTCAATCTGGGTGATATTCAGCAGATTTACTAAATTCAGATGCCTCGACACAATGTGGAAGGTATGTGGGTCAACGTCCGTAATCGAGGATGTATGCTGGAAACTAAATCCGATTCCAGGCGCTTGGAAAACTACCCATCTAATATTAAATTACCAAAAGTCTTGAATTTGATATTTGAATGTATTTTTGAATTTGATATTTGATGCCTTATTACAGGACTATGATTCCTATTAGTTTCTACTTCGACTTTAAATTCTATTTTTCGTCTTCTAAAATTTTGCAGATGATTTGTTCAAAATGACACTTAATTCTCTCTTTACTTGTGTTGTTTTTAATAAGTTTATTTTTAGATAGATATTAATTTAATCTATTGAGAGTTAAGCGTCCTGATATTGCGCTAGAAAAAAATTAATTCAACTAATAATTTTGTTCCTATGTATGTTCGATTGTAATTTGTTACACACGGTTTGGCATTTTGTTTGCTTATCACTTCTTCGTCACTATAAACAATTGATAGCATGTAGAATTTCTCTTCAATATCACAATTGAAGATCTATTAACTTTCTAATTTTAACATGTGACTTTCAATATCATCATAATACATCCAACATTTAAAATTTTGTAATTATGCAAGTGGAAATTTTCTGTTAGCAATTGTCTAGCAGCAAAGCTTCCTTACATCCATAGTAATGTTCTGATGTAGAACACATTCAGAAATACACCTAATAAACCAAATTGCGCCTCCTTGCATGTTCGTCTACTATTTTGGTTAGAAGTGTTTTGTGTAAAGACATGTCAAATGTTTGAGCCTTTTATAAATCGAACAGGAATGAGATGTATTATTTGGTTATGCAGCTCCGGAGATAATATCAGTTACGTTCAAAGCAGCTTCCAAAATTAGTAGTAGCATCGAGGCAAGCGACTTTCCTTCTCACCTCCAGGATGCTGAGGAGGAATTCCGGTCAGGCCACTGGAATTTTTGGAGGGGCAGAACGAGTTTCCGATAGGATTTCTCGGGTACCTCTGTCCCCTTGCCTCTCATTCCAACTTTATCTCGCCATTTCATCTACCAGCCCCCAACACGTTCATTGTTTCACTTTCTTGACAAACAAGAATATAACGTAATGGTTAATATTAAATTCCGGATAGTATGTCGTTTTGACTTTTTCCAGTAGCAAAATAAATGCAATTAACACCCTCAAAGCGTAACTGTTTGGTTGCTTGAAAAGTGCACCCGGGTCTTATAAGCTTCCATCCTACATTCTCTATGTGCAATGCTGCGACAGCTCAGGACAGCTGTGGCCTAACAAAATACTCGCATAGCAACTGCAGTCCTTCAAGAAGACGAACAATGTCATACCATCAGTACACAAGAAAAGACGTACATCTTAAAAATTAACATTTTGCAGGAAAACCCATTTAATTCAAGTGGAGTCGTTTATCTCGCAACCAAAGACATTTTGTATTTATCGTAAATAGTGATCGTTGTAAGTATGAAATGCATGTTAGTAAAAAAACATAGGTACTATTTTCAAAACCATTTCTTCTCTTACTAAAACAGAAGAATATTTTTGCTCATTTTTCTTGTGTCCCGACGACTTGGGATGAGCGGATCAGCGTATCAGCCGCACTGCAAGGTAGGGGTGTATGTATTGAAGACAGGTTCGCGTGCGACTTGTGATCCGTTCTTGAAGGTAAACTGTCAGATATTCATTAAATTTAATGTATATTCATGTATTGTACATGAAGCTCAATGTAACTTTGTACATTAATAGAGCTTAATGTATTTGTATATTAAATTTAAGGTATAAGTTAAAATCACTGTATATTTAATGTAGACGTTTTCCCTACCTCTCATAATTCATCATATATATTCATAATCATCAGTCTATCAAAATCATTCATTCATTCATTATAGGACCATAAAACTTTCAGTTTTACATCCTAATGTAATTTAATGCCCACATTAAATTTAATGTGCATTCATGATAATTACTTTAATGTAATTTACATTAAAGTCATGCGGGAATTTCTGACAGTGTACTGCTCTAGCATTCGGTAGAATTCATCACAAAAAAAATCGTAAAATAACAGATCAGAAAAGTCGAACTCTAGAATTCTCATGTAGTGCCTAACCTCGACCCAGCAATTCAGCCTATGTGGAACATCCTCCAGCGCCCGGACTCGATTTCATTTACATAGTGATAGTTAAGATAAAATGTGATTCGTACGCACAATTTTAGCTGTCGAAAAAAGCAAGAAAATGATTAAGTTTGGGATTGCTCCGAGTGGCGCGTACACTGAAAAATGAACAGCTCTCAGAAGGTATCCCGAGACCAAAGCTCACGAACGCGAATCAACTATGCTTGTCTTACTGACATCACAACAGAGTGGTTCCAACATTTCAGGAACCAAACCTACGTAGAAAAGTGTGTGTGTCATATATTGTTTTAGTAAATTCCGGTTTGTTTCTGCAGCTGTAACTTTTCTTCTGAGCCAAATGTACAATCTACACTCTCAGAAATTATTGTATTACTTTTAATGTGAGTACATGAAACTAATTTTCATGTAGGTAAATTAAATTTAATGTACACGTACAACAACTTTAATGGACATGCACGTTACATTTAATGTACGTGTACATTAAGTTAAATGTAGACAAGTAAGTCAAGTCACCAGTCGTACATTAAATTCTCATTTTAATTTACACATTAAAATTAATGTAAATTGTGCGTGCATCTTGTACATTAATCTTACTTTAATGTACAATGCGCATGAATATTCATGTTCAGTCGTACATTAAATTTACATTAAATTTAATGTAATTTCTGACAGTGTACCCTAAAAAAATCAAGACAAGCTTTCACATAACAGTTTCGACGATTCCCGACAAAGACCCTAGAGCACCGGAAGTACTTCAGCAACGGACTCGCTCGCACACGCCAAGTAGCAGGCGAACTGCACACGCGGGACCGCGCTCGCGATGACTACTGCGTGAGGAAGTGGCAAGCCTCGCACCGCTAAGTGAGCCGGTGGGAGGGGAGGGGAGGGGAAGTAGCTGCATCCGCAGGTCGCCACATTCCTGCAGCCGCCACAGCTGCCGCCGCTGCGGTGCACCGCCGCCGTCTCCGATTCGAATCTCGATGGAGGCAGGAGTTTCGACACTTCATGGCTAGATCGAATTTCAGCCGCTGTGTGGAGGAGAATTCTAGCGACAGGTGGCTCTGATCGGTAGTTTTCCGTCGTTTCTCCGATCAACAGCAATACCCAACAAACGGACCATGGACCGCGCGCGATCATTCCTTCCTCTTCCTTATCTTCGTATCCTTGCCCCTTACTTAGACACACCCTTAAGTGCACTACACTATCACATATGCCGGAAGAACAGAGATGAGCTTCAAGCTTGTCCCGGCTAGGGTGGTGGGATATGTCTGGTTGCGGACTACCCCCTCCCCAGGCTGGGTCTCGCCATCCGCACCGGATCTCGCCATCCAACAGAAAAAGATCACCGCCACCTCCTGCGATAAAATCATGCACTAAACATATGATGACCTAACAGATGACGAGCCCGTTATCACTAATCAATCAATCAATTCGCCGCCGCCGTCCCCGCCCCTCCGCGTCTCCACCGCTGCCTTCTCCTCCACATTGTCCTCCTACTCTTCCTCCACTTCCTTCCCTCTCCACATCCGCCACCGCCCTCGCCGCCGCCGCCGCCGCCGCCACCATGTGGCCCCGTTGGAACCTCGAACGGCTGCTCGGCGCTGCTCGGCGCCGGTCGCCAAACAGGAACTTCGCCGCGCGCAACCAGACTCCCACCACACACCGCGGGCACTTCCCGCGTGCTTGCACTCAGGTCACAACCCACAACCATCCGCCCCCCAGTGCCTAAGCCACACTTAATGGTTTGATGAATGAGTGATGCTAATGTTAACATGTTTTAAATGATCATCGAGGAATGGTTGAATGATTGATTGATTGGGAGTCTGGGCGTATCCGGTAAGTGTTGTGCATGTTTTGGCAACGGATGTCATTAGTTCCGTAAGTGTTGTGCATGTTTTTATCGCGGGAGGTGGCTGCGATCTTACCCTATTTGATTGGGACACCTGGCACCGACATATTCGTCGGCTAGCGGAGTTTTCCCCAACCACGTGTCTCCCACCTGTAGGGGACTGCCCCAGCCGGTCAAGCTCTAAACTCTCAACTGGTCTTCTTGACTTTGTGGTAGTGAAGTGCATGTAAGTGTGAGTGTGTGCAAGAAAGAGGAGAGGATTGAACAAGGAAGACGATTAAGAAATCGCCCGTGGTCCGTGGCTCGTTGTTTACGATACTGCTCCGGCATTCGCCTGGTGTAGGTCGGAGAAACCACGGAAAACTACCGATCAGAGCAGCCGACTGCTAGAATTCATCTGCTGACAGCGACTGAATTCGATCTAGCTATCTAGAAAATGTCGAAAATCCTTCCATCGTCGGGACTCGTAACCTAGGTCTTCCCGGTCAGAGGCACTGCTGTTTCATCAACTGATACCCTGAGACACCTAGGCCGGGGAATTGTTGAATGAGAAGCTGTGGGAACGAAAAACGCCAACAAAATCTGCCGCGAACCAACTTTAAGCACAAATTGACCAAAATGTAAACCTCGGAGCTCAGAGGTGCCAGGCGACCGCTGCAGGCTCACCACAACACCGCCGATTACCCAAGATGGCCAATCTACACGCAAAAAAAGGCATCACGATGGATGTAAATCTGTACCTACATCATTATTCGCAAATTGGGACACAACAGAATTACAACCGCGGCGACGTAAACTTGACAAACCTAGATTATAAATGACAGGTCACTTAAGCGTGGCCGCTTGATTGTTGGCTACTGTTTCAAATCCATGAGCCAGGTAGCGTATGCGGAATAGCATAGTTCATCCAATACTATTGTCAGTCTATACACGGACCGGGAGCGGTAGCTCAGTGCATCAACAAATGTCACTGCAGCGCCTCAGATCGGGAGGTCCTAGGTTCGAGACCTGACGGCGGCAGGATTTTCGACAATAGCTTTTCAGCTACGTCGAATTGAGTCGCTGTCTGGAGGAGAAGTCTAGCGGTCGGCTCCTCTGATCGGTACTTTTCCGTGTTTTCTCCGATCAACACCAGGCGAATGCCGGAGCAGTACCCTACCAATCGGGCCACGGACCGCGCGCGATCTGTCCTTCCTCTTCCTTGTCCTATCCTCTCCCCTTACACACACACTTACACTAACATGCACTACACTACCACATATCCCGGAAGACTGGTCGGGAGCTTAGAGATTGTCCCGGCTGGGATGGTGCCCCCCTGGTGGGAGAGTCCTGGTTAGGGGGAATCCCCACTAGCCGACGGTTGGTCGGCGCTGGATCTCGCCATCCAGCGTGGGAAGATCACCGCCATCTCCCGAGAAGAAAACATGCACTACACCAATGGGACAAATGACCAGAGCAGTTGACGCGCCCGGAAGCATGAATATATCAATCAATCTATACACGGTTGGAAAGATGTAGTTTAGCAAACTCTTCTTCGTTGCTCTTTCCCTTGAGTTTTTAAACGTCTGACGCATGTAATAAGCACCTCGGACCATTTTTGGGTAACAAAAAATAGAAGAAATTCGTACCAGGTTCACTCATACGACACGGGTCACTTTTTTATCTCCAACTGTGCGCGTCTTGGATTTATCCATCTAGGCACGAAGAATACGTGAAGCTTTCATTCGTTCGTAGCGCGAAAATGGTTCAAACAATGCACGTTTTGCTTATTGACAATGTCAAACTAAAGGTTCTGCCCCGCACCGATCGTTTTCGTAACATAAGAAATAATGTAAACATTTAACGTGCTTAGGTGGAAGACTAGGCCCAATGGCCTGAGCCTCGCCACTAATAAAGACAATTTTACTATTTTTATTTTTTAATGCTACCTATCCTTGTATTCTCGTTTATCAGTATCAGCACGCGGTATGGACTCGTGATACTCGCTATCTTTACCTGTGGATGTTTGCATCTCTTTTGTTACCCGTATTCTGAAGACACCCACAGACTCACGGGCATGAGAATACTCGTATTGCATATTTCCATTGCGGATTCGTTTAAAATTGAAAATAATCCACATTTTTACCCTTTAGGGGGAAGGATAATATCGATCTGTGTTTGCCTTTCATTACTGAAAGTTCTGAAAATCCTATCTCGCATAAGTAGAATGTTGCAAAAGGAATCAGAACTCCATGGGGACGTGTTGCCTGTTTCTGGATACTTCTTTTTCACCAAGCTCCAGAACTCAATGAGTGGTGATGAATGGAACTTAAATTTTAATCTGGAGTCAAAAGAAATATACATGAATTGTTCTTGTTCTTCAGTGTTTAATAATGGTATTTCTGTACCGACGGGATGTTTGATCCAATTATGGTGAACAATCTCTTCTGGAAAGTACTTTCTTCTTCTGAAAAGTACCTCTACTGGAACGTATCTAAAGATCATTTTTAATAAATAACCTCGACACCCCTATCGTATGGCCGAGACGCCCCTGGAAGCCGCGACACACAGTTCGAAAATCCCTGTGATAAGTGCTATGCCGTTTAGGGAAACTAAGCCTTTTTGACAAGGCTTATAAAAAGTTGGCCTCGGGATACAATCGGTATGATACGTCCAGTGGTCTTCTGAGCGTGATACCCCGAGGTCAATGATGGGTGACGAGTTTCGACTTCCGGCGTTGAAATAACGGGTAGCTACAAGCACGGAAAGAGAAGCTAGAGTGAGATTCCGTCACGATTGCCAAACACCGCAAAGGAACCTGACAAAGTGACCACTTACCGAACACCACCACTGGAAATATAACGTCAAGATTATTTGAAATACACCAGTAGAAAATATAACGTCTAGATTGTTAAATCGGAATTACAGCAAACGTTAATGGCGCATGTGGCGTCTACAAAACAATCAAAGTTACATTAACATCAAAATTTTATTAGTAATTATTACTATTTTAAAAAGAACAATTGAAATTTTTTTATATTAATGGAATTTGGGTATTATGTTTGCGAAACACTTCTCTTATTTAAAATTTGTTGTCATTTATGATCAAAAATGCATTAATCTTAAAAAAAAATTTACGTAAAATAGTGTAGGCTTTATAGATTCAGTATTACTTTAAATATTATATTTTTAATATTCATTTTTGGGCGTTTCACGTTTAGATTCTGTTAAAAAACTTAACAGTACGTTAAATAGAACTTGAGAGCTTCGGAGTAAGAATGTTGGAGTGTTTAAGTTTGTAATACCCGAAGACTCAAAAATATATATTTTGATTTTTGAATCTTCAATATTTTTTACCTATATTTCGCCTTGTATCAATGGGAAAGAGATTAAGTCCTCTTAACCCTTTCTCTTCTCATGAGAAGCCCCGAAGAGCGTACCAATGATTCGAAGCAACACACTTTCTTTGGCATCATGATATCGACTCTTTCAATCTGCAATTCACAATATCCTAACGGAATGTGAATAGTGAAAGTTGATGTCACCAGACCAAACACCGCAACGATATCTACCCAAACACAAACATTAACGTTAAACATAAAATAACACAATTCATTTACCAAAGTCCCTGAGACCTGAAAAAATTCAGTACTCTAACTAGAAATAAACTAAAATCTCACCAATATAATATTTTTCGTCGAAAAATGCTTGAAAAAATTGACCTTTGATAAGAAGCTACAAAACATACACTTGTGGAAGAAAAATACATCAGATTGAGCTGTTGTAGTTTTGTCTACAATATTGATTTGAGAACAGTACGTTATGGTCCTATTTGTGTTAGCGTAATACATTCGTTTCTGTATGATTGTACAGGAGAACCTACTTATTTGAGGTAATAAAGGGAAGGGGATTCACGAAATCTAATACATTCTGGAACAATTTAAACATTTTTTGTCAGAATAAATGTGTTAATAAAATTAAAGTAAGAAGAAACAATAGACTTTAATAGAGTATAAGAATAATAATAGACATAAAAAGTAATAATAAAGCTAAAATAAGAAGAAATGTGTAAATAATAATTTAACCTTACATTGAATATTAATAATTCACATTCATTTAATACGTATAACAATTTCATTCACAGAAATGATAATTGTTGCTTTATTTACTTCGTATTCTTTTTCTGTCCTTGCTTTCCGAGATAAACTCAAAATCCTGTCGTAAATCATTTGAATACGCTAATTGAGTCATTTGGAAGTAGCAGGTTACAGTCATGACACTGATATATTTTACAACGCATTCATTAAATAGTTTTTATTGCAAAATAAGACTTCGAAAAACTGGATTCCGGGTTAATCGAACCCTGAATAGTCTAGGTTTCAGGGTATAAACCTTTATGTATAAACTTATCTGGCTCACCTCAATTTTTGACGACGCTTAAACTTCTCTGCATTTATAATTTAATATGATTCGCGTGACATCATTACAATTTAATTTAGAACAAGTGTTTTCGTTAAACTGAAGTTATTTTGTTCGGGAAGTTCTTTGTACATGAACCCGATAAAATTATTTGAAAACTTACAAAGATAGATGTTGTGTGAGAAGAAAAAAACCACGAAAATATCTTCTAAGGAAGATAAATGTAGTTTGATACCATATACAAGAGACTAAAAGCATGATTGATTATTGTGAAGCAAAGGATAATGAAAGGAGTTGTTGCCTCAAGGATGGCTTGGCCATTATACGATCTGTGTAGTTGTCACTACTGTATGACTCGTAGGATTTGTAAATGTTCCTAACTTTCGTTTAGGCTAAATAAATATTACATAAATAAGAATACGTTAAAATAAGGAGAATAAAAATTATCTCCAAATTTTAATAATGAAAATAAAATACAATAACTTTACAAATTTACTTTTCGCAATGCCGCATTTGCCACCATTGTACTAGATCTTCGTAATGTTAATCATGAAAATACAATACTCAAAACGTTAATAATGAAAATAAAATACAATAACTTTACAAATTTACTTTTCGCAATGCCGCATTTGCCACCATTGTACTAGATCTTCGTAATGTTAATCATGAAAATACAATACTCAAAATGTTAATAATGAAAACAATATACAATAACAATGCTGCATTTGCCCACCATTGTACTACATCTTCATATTGTCAAACACGTCTTCGCCTCGCAGCTCCGTTGCTGTAGCAGCGCCCGTGAGGTTGTAGGCAGAAAGCCCGGCACCCGGAGGCTCTTCGGGCGCATGTTGTGAACGGGTGGCGGGGCGGGGGCGGGAGCGGGGGCGGGGACGGGCGGACGCGTAACGGGGCCACGCGGCCGCCGCCGCCGCCGCCGCCGCCCCGCCGCCGCCGCCGCCGCCGCCGCCGCCGCCGCCGTGGGTGCCCGCCTGCCCGACGTGCACCTCTTTCCGCCTCCGTCGTCTTCCTTTTTGCTCTTCTCTCACAACCTCCCGCTCAGAGGGCTCCTGGCTGTCCGGCACGAGCCGCGCCTCCGTCGTTGTGGATAACGTGTTGGGCAAAATGTAGCGGCTTTCTTTACGGCTAGGAGGCGGATTTTAATGAAAAGTCTTTTTTTTCTTTTCACTTTAGAACAATACCTTTTAGTGTAGAAATTCGTTTTATGTTATGACAAAAGGAGATGACCCGTTTTTATAGGTCATTGTTTTGCATTTTTTGTCGATTTTGACTAATAAGTCATTTTTTCTGTTTTCCGTCATTTTTAAAGCATTTTTTTGATGATTTCATCGCTTTTAATAGTACTTGCTGCAAATGATACTTTCGAAATGCAACAAAAGTTCTTCACAGAATTACTCAGTAGCCTATTCGATTTGTTGGCCCAGAAATTTGTTTTGACAGCCGTTGTGGGTATGTAGTTCTTGTGACGTATATCAGCGCTATTGCCGGTTTGGCCGATATCGGGATAGCTAAAGACAGAGGTGGCCTGTAAAGAACAGTCCAAACAGAAATTTTGCAAACTGAGTTCACTCGAACGAGTGGAAGAAGCCTAGATTACAACAGTAACGTATCCAACAGGTTGAGTTGTTCACCCGAACTGGTTTTGATTAAAAATTTTACGTCATCTTTCTTTGGTTTTAGAGCATTTTTAAAGCATTTTAAGGACAGTTTATTGATCATTTTTAGCAAAATTTTAAGTCATAATAATCCGCCCCTACAGCACGTCAGCTGCTACAATCCACACAAGAGTCAATGTCGATGACGTTTCTGCCAATATGCTTTTTTTTCAATTTTATTTTCTTGTACAGCAAAGTAAGCGCTTTACAAGATTGAATATGAACTGCAACTTAGCACTGAGTAGTACTTAGTGGTACAAACAGGAGAGCAAGGATACTCCCACTGGAGACCTCAATAATCAATAGTTATTGTATGGGAGAATAGGGCAATTACAGGAAGAAAAATGTTACAGAATGTACGTTTGGGAAATCATGCATTTCTCTTTAGGGTGGTTTAAATTTATCTTTTGGGAATCTAGATTTTATTCTTCGGTATTAGTTGTAGGTTTTTTTGTAGGTTGAATATGAAAGTTGCAGGGGAGGATGGTAAAGAAAAAAAAATTGATTCAATCATCAATCGTGTGAAGAACAAACTCTCTGTAGAGTTGCTTGTTTGACACGTACCAAGGCGCTTTGAAGGCAGTGCGAAGAATTTTATGTTGGAATGTTTGTAGAGTTGTACGTTCCGAAGGTGCAGCTTCCCTCTAGATCGGACATGTATATGTAATTCTGGGACAAATGCCACTTTTGTACAGAAATAGGGAGAGATCTCTTTTAAGATCTGACTTTTTGTTTACTAAAGGATACAATTTAAAAAGTGCGGCGTCTGCCTTATTACGTTTATTTAAAATGTGCGGCCTTTTAATAATCTATTTAAGGTTGCCTTTGAAACAACTGCTGAGGACTTCTTTGCAACTGTACTGCTGATATAGAGCACGTCAGCAGTATGTTGCAGTCATTGTGGTATCGTTGTAGCCCAACATGTTGCAGTCTTCTTCACAGATATAGAGCTGATATACAGCACGTCAGCCTCTACAATGCACACAAGTCATTGTGGCTGACTTTTTACCCAATAAATAAGCAGAAGTACTAGCTCTAAAGTATGTCCCGCCATGATGCCCAAAACGACAGATCCAACCATACAGATGCAGTTCGTCCTAGATACGAGTAATCTTTGCTAAATAGCTAAAGCAAATGGATAAATGATACATGAGGAATGTTCTGTTTAAAGCATTGTGATTCAAAAAGTGCATTACGTATTTAGGTATCTGGATGAAGTAAGCTTAGCAAAAAGTCGCCAATTTGGTAGGCCAATTTGACTCGCTTTGGTCGTGCATTTCCCAGAAATACTAAGATATTTCTAGTTATTTAAATACGCGCATTCCATACGTTCCATTTATCCTTGTGCTGTTTGTCAAGATAATACTCGCGTCCTGGACAGTCAATAGACAACGGCCACGGAAGATTAAGCAATCAAATGCTCACTTCCTACTTCTATTTTCTTTCTTCTCACACTCAAAGATTCATCTGTCCTTCTGGCAAGAATTACTTTAGAAAGGGGACAAAGAATGACTTTAAGGGGGCAATTGATAAAATTGAAGACTTTTTAAATTTGAAAATATAATTCAATATATTATTCAGTTATATTAAATTTAAATTGCCTGTTTCGTCGCCCAAGTAATACCTTCTTTCTCCGCTTATTGGTGAAAGGGGCGTAGTGAAATTTGTATAGTCAAACAGAAAAGCAGGCTTCATGGTGGTGAGTCTCACCTCGTAAAATAAGGCATCAATTCAATTCAATTACTGTCAATAGTTATTAAATGTAAACTTTAATGTTTACTTTCTCGTATACATGCGTATGTATATATGGAGTAATATACGTAGTATAGTGAAAGTTCTGTAATGCTGCGGAAAATCAATTTCCGTGATTTCGATGGAAATACACGTTTTGGGGTCTCCTGATACCTAAAAAAGGTTTTTTTCAAATCGTCCGCCCGTCTGTCTGTCCGTCTGCTCGTCCGTCCGTCCGCCTGTCTGCCTGCCTCCGTCCGTCTGTCCGTCTGTCTATCTGTCTGTCTGTCCGTCTGTGAACACCAGTAGCGCCTAAAACATACGTAGGATTTTTTTAATTGAAGAAACTACGGTCGATCTAACCTGTGCCGAAATTGATTTTGGAAAACATTCTTTAAAATTTGGGGGTACGTTACATGAAGCCCCTTTCCCCTGGGTCACTTTCAAAATTTTCTCAAAAAAGGATCTAAATTACTTTCTTTAAATTTCTTGTAAGAATAGAAAAAAACACTCTGACACAAAGGTGTCATAGGTCTCATTTTTAGGGTTAACTCTGAATTTTCGATAATTTCAAAAGTTTGAACTTTTTCGGTGTCTTCGCACAACTACAAAATTAAAGATAGAGATTTTTCCTTCAAATGAAATTTGTTGTCCATAATTAGTTCTTTCATTAATGTCAGGTACATCTTATTCAAACTTTTGGTAGTTTTCGCGTTATATTATGTGCGATATTAACAAATAACAAAATCAAGATTTTCTCGAAAACGATTACTATGAAGTGCACGAACGATTCCTTTGAAATATATATATGTTTTTACCATACCTGGACTTCAAATATTTGAATCGATTCCCCTCCAATCCAATTAATGCAGCCACAAAGTAAAATTCATTATGTTGGTTTCCACGCGAAGGTTGTGTTGTTGTTGAAATACGGACCTCTAAAATAAGTAAACAGTGACACATCCACCCTCGAATTTCTGCCGCATCGTCACACCTCTAGAGGAGAAAACCACAAACTTTCGCGAGTTCGTACGCCTTATTAGCTGCATTGAAGAAAACGCAAACGCCAGAAAATCACACTTTTGAACCTAGGAAAAGTTAGGCGCTTTCACACTCAAGAAGAAGCCGTTGAAGCTGGATGTCTCCTCTGTTACGCATAGGCTCAACTTAGCGGCTGCAATTGAGCGTGAATGGTGTCACGCATTGTGGAGCAACACCGTTAGGCGAGGAGCAGTGTGTCGGAACACTAGGCAAGAGGTATTCACCGCGCAATGGCCTCTACTCGTGAGAGCGTAGACTTCCGCGGCCGGAGTCATGATTAACTTGGCTATTCGGGAGACGCCGCGTCCAGGGCACAGGTGCCAACGTTTCGGTCGCCATTCTGCGACCTTCCTCAGGGCTGCAGTACTACGCCCTGAGGAAGGTCGCAGAATGGCGACCGAAACGTTGGCACCTGTGCCCTGGACGCGGCGTCTCCCGGATAGCCAAGTTAATCACGCCTCTACTCGTGTTTTCTATGAAGCAAAAGTTCCAATAGTACCCCACCGTTATCTTTTAAACAGAGCCTATTTTTGGTGCTAGGGACTTCCAAACACAAAAACGTATTCAATCCTTGAACAATATTTACTAAAAATTGCTAAACATATCAAATTACCTTTTTGTACAAATACAATTAAAATTATAGAATTGGCGCGCTGGGTTCAAATCGTGATTTCTGTTGTGATTAAAAAGCGTTCGATATGTAAATTTCTCAGAACAAACTGAAAGATATAGTAATGAAAATTGTGCAAACGAATCCAGAAGAAAAATGAGAAAGTTTTCGTTTACTTGTAACATCATTTCTCTCACATACATTATCCGATAATTATAATTATGAAACAAGGTAGAAACATTCTGTGCCTGGGAAGCTGAGAGAGCTGTTAGAAACAAGCGCATCGCGTTGAACGAACCGTGGCATTACCCTCCTCCAGATTAGTGGTATAAGGAGCCCATCGCCGCATAACCACATGTTAAAAACATTCAACCGGATTTCGATCTCGGAGCCTTCGGCTTCGCCTAATTGAATATCAAGCTTCTGCGGCACTAGGACAGGATATTGCACCATACAACCAAAGAAATTGTACATAGAAGAATTTTATCACTAATTATGCTTATTTCATATGCTCTCAACGCTGCAGCGTTGAGAGCATATGAAATAAACTTTTTTTAGCTGACTTAAAAAATGAAATTAGATCAGATTTTAGAAAAAGGAAAAAATTAAGATCACGCTTTACCGAATAGTTTTATAAATTAATCCCTAAGACACACGAATCCAACGAGTTGGTTTCATGGCATAGGGGCCCGGAGAGTGCGCATCGTCAGTCATTTCTTTCCTTTACCCCCATTCTGCGCCCCCTCCCCCGCGCCACACTGATATCGCGATTTCTATTGCGATTTGTGGCGCATTCTCTGCTTGTTCCCGAAAAAGATCTGAAAGAAATCCAACCTTCTACAGAAACTCTAAGTCCCTCAGATAATGGCAAGAAAAAAAATAATATGAAAAGAAATAAAAACAAACTTTGGTATAGCATTTGTAAGACTTTTTAATATGTGGTTTATGCAGAATCCGTCGTTTAAGTCGATCCAACTATACTCGGTGAACTATATACGACAGCACAAGTAGTACAATTTTTTTCTTCAACGTGAGGAGAAAATTATTGTTACATATTCTCTTGGGGAAGGAATTATAAGAGGAAATTAAGGGAGGGGAATATGAAAAGACAAACGGAGTCAAGTTAACATCTAATTAATTAGTAAATAAGTAAATCTGAATAATTAAAAGTAGATAAAAATAAAACCTTGCATATACCACAGGGGTTAACTGGTTTTAAAATATCTCCGGCACAAAAAGCCCCATGACCAAAAGCCCTCAGAAAATATAAAATTTTGATGTTAAGGGCGTAAAATTATTTGTTTAGTAATCAAGATGGTTATTTTGCCGAGAGCTATGTGAATATAATATTTTTATGTTTAGAGAATCCAATATTTGTTTTTCGTTTAATTTTTTTGAATTAATTTTTATGTTAGAGAGTCAAATGATTATATTTCTTAGAAAACTCCCCTCAAAACTTGACTACGAAAAACAAAAATTGTACGTTTATTATTTTTTTAAATTTGAAGTCTTTAATCAATTTGAATACAATATTGTAACAGGTGATATGACATCTAACCGCACACAAAATACAATCCTAAAATTTTTATTTGTCTTTAAACTTTTAACTATTTGACTCTTATTTTGTTGTTTCTGTATTTATAAATACTTTATTTTTCTCCCATTTCCTCTGTTATTTTTTGTTCCAAATCAAGTATTGCATTTAGCTTTCTATCCAAGAAAGCAATTAACGTTATTTATTTCCAAACAATATCAAGCTTTCGTGAAAAATATAACTTCTCTGCGTAGAAACCCTATAGTATTATTGAATTTTGTATAAACAATAGTTTGAAAACTAACACAATATTACAAAAAAATATGCACAAATACAAAAGAGACGTCGGAAATAACTAGTATCTAAGAATGATGTTGATCAAACCATCCTATCTTCTTACAATACGACTAGAAGGCAGGAAATGCCTTATACAGATGTAGAATATAATTTAAATCTAGAGGTATTATAAACTCAATTAATCTATTTTGACGTATATAAACTTCATGCGAAATTATTTAACGGGGCTGATATTTCAACATGCACATCCCTTAAGAGCCCCACGATGTAATTTTTTGTAGTTTTAAATAAATCAAACGAAGAGTATAGTGCATATAAATTATTTAAATTGTGTGCCCGTCTCCAATGTGTGACCCGCGCTCTTGGATTGATACATATGCATTTTCTGACTGTTGGACCATCTCCACAAAAAAAAAATGATTTGGCCAGTGACGCGCCCGCCAGCTAGAACAGCACGCGCGGAAGTACCAAGTTCATTTTTTCGAAAACGAATTTTCACAGCAAAAAACAAATCAGACAATCTTTATGAAATTCAACAAGTTGACCTTCTTTGTTTTTTCCAAAACATTCCAAATTGACTAAATCCAGTAATGGTGGTTAATTTTGAATGATTCACGAACAGGAACAGATAGTATTTCCAAGTGAGTTCGTCTTCACGACATGCATCGAAGTCTCCTGCAAGAAAGGGGCATAGTGGCTTTCGGGACATGACCCTACGAGTAACTTCCTCTTACATTTCGTCACCCTTTCTCTTTCACTGGCCACTTCGACCTATCTTCACATATTTGAAATTATTGGAAGAGAATATATGAATATTGAGCACGTATCCGATTTTTTTTTTTTCGTCAAATAACAACACAGAATATTTGTATACTTATGTGAACGTGTGTTTGGTAAACAGTGATTTAATTATATTTTAATGTTTATCTTGGCTATTACAACATATTCTCAAATTGAAAAGCATTAATTTATTTTACAGCTACAATAGCAAATCGTCAATATTAGTTTCATCAAATCAACAAGGAAGGGAGAAATAAAAGTATATTTTTCTTTGAGCGAAAATCATTTTCTAAATTTTAAAATTGCTTCCAAATAACTAGAATTAAATTGATAAAAAATAGTTAATGTTTTTGGAAAACATAGATACGTACTCAGATGATTTTTGTCTAAACGAAACTGAAAGATTTGTGGGGAAAGTGAACTACCTCTATCAGCCTCCGATTTTAGTTATATCACTCTAAAACGTTGGCACTGCAGTGATACAAATTTATTTCACATAATACTTCTATGTTGAGGTACGAATGACACTTATTTAAAAACATGGAAACTGGGTCTTCACATTTCCAGACAATGTCATGTAATTTTCTTCACCCTATTTCTTCCGTGTGAATGGCCTCCAGCCATTAGCGGAAAAAGATAACAATCTTCTCCAACCTTCACTGCCCATCTGCTTTCCACGCAGGTCAATGAATCACAGTGGGTCTACCGCACAAAACCAGCACTAAGAGTTGACCTCCTCTTGCATCAGAAGCCAGGAAGGAGGGCGGTTACACGTTCAATTTCCGCTGCCTGCGAAGGTCGGGAGCTTTCCCCTTTCTCTTCTTCGCTCCCTCTTTCTTTGGCTCCCACTTTTCCCCCTGCCCCTCTAGCGACGCCAAACTATGCCGGCTACTGTCTCCTGCTTTCGTCGCGGCGGCCATGACGGGCGAATAATGGTCATCACGAAAGGCTTCAGCGACGGAACCGCCAAGTCGAGCATTCGCGATACGTGGCTACGGTGCAGTGATGGCGGTTATTACAAAATAACTGATTCACATTATTGCATTTTTATCAGCCGATGTTCTTTTATGTTACAGAAAGAAAGCAACCTACAGTTTTACACATTGTATGCATCATATTTTGATAATCACTTGTAGATATATGACTAAACAATAAAATGCATCTTAAAATGTTTCTTGGTAACTCAGCAGTGTTAAGTCTTGGTTAGGAGGAAACCCCACTAGCCGACGGTAGGTCGGCGCCGGATCTCGCCATCCAGCGGGGGAAGGTCACCGCCATCTCCCGAAGAAAAAGCATGCACTACACTAACGGAACTAATGAGCAGAGTAGTTGACGCGCCGGGAAACACGAAAAAATCAATCAATCAAACTAAGATGAGAAGGGTGCGACTAAATATCTGTGCATTTTCCCCTTGTCCATTAAACTTCTTTAGTTACATATGGTATATTTTACTAGGAAGTAAATAAAACAATACAAAGAGAATGTGGTTGGTGTTTGTGTTGCAGCGCTGCCGCCGGGGGCCGGGGGCGTCCGGGGCCCGTGCTGGGGGGGCGCGCTGCCGGCGTCGCGACGCCCACCTGGGCGCCTGCCTGACGCGCGCCGCCAACGCCTTCACGCGCCGCCTGCGCCGCGGCGCCCCGGAGCTGGGCTACCCGCACGCCGAGCCCATCGTCATCGACGAGGTGGCCATCCGCCTGGGCGGCGGCGACGACGGCTACCGCGCCGTCTTCAGGGACATCCACGCCTACGGGGTCTCCAACCTCACCGTCACCAACGTCCGGTGAGGCACGGGGATATAGCGGGCGGAGAATTTTTCGTGTTTCCGGGCGCGTCAACTGATTTGGTCATTAGTCCCGTTAGTATAGTGCATGTTTGTTTCTCGGGGGATGGCGGTGGTCTTCCCCCGCTGGATGACGAGATCCGGCGCAGACCTACCGTCGGCTAGTGGGGTTTTCCCCTAACCAGGACTCTCCCACCAGCGGGGCACCGCCCCAGCTGGGACAGGCTCTAAGCTCCCGACCGGTCTCCCGGAATATGTGATAGTGTAGTGCATGTTAGTGTGAGTGTGTGTGTGTAAGGGGAGAGGATAGGGCAAGGAAGAGGAAGGACAGATCGCGCGCGGTCCGTGGCCCGTTTGGTACGGTACTGCTCCGGCATTCGCCTGGTGTTGATCGGAGAAACCACGGAAAACTACCGATCAGAGCAGCCGGCCGCTAGAATTCTCCTCCAGACAGCAGCTCAATTCGACCTACTGAAAGCTAGTGTCGAAAATCCTGCCGCCGTGGGGAGTGGGAACCTAGGACCTCCCGGTTAGAGGCGCTGCAGTGACATCAGTTATGCCCTGAGCTTCCGCTACCGGTGCGGGCGGATCACTCGCCTTCCGTCGCTGGGAGCGATTTTCGCTCGGTCCACCCGGCTATTTGGTTATCAATGGATGTCACTGCAGTGCTTCTGGTCGGAAGGTTGGGTCGGGAGGTCGGGAGGTCTAGGGTGAGAATCATGACGGTGGCAATATACAGGTCGAATTCAACCGGTGTCTGGAGGTGACTTCTAGCGGTCGGCTTCTCTGATCGATAGTATTTCGTGGTTTGTCCAATCAACACCAGGAATATGCCGGAGCAATAACGTTACAAACGGGCCACGGACTGTGCGCGATCTTTCCTTCCTCTTCCTTTTCCTATTCTCACATACACTTACGTGCAGTACACTACCATACGTGTCGGGGTCTTAGAGTTTGTCCCGGCTATGGTGGTGCCCCACTGGTGGGGTATAGCTGGTTAGGAAAACCCGTAAGCCGACCTGAAAGTTCGGCGCCGAATCTCTTCATTCAGCGGGCGAAGATCATCGCCACATCTCGAGATGAAACATGTACTACACTTACGGGAGTAACGACCTTAGCCGTTGACACTCCCAGAATCACAAATCAATCAATCAATCGGTTGGTCCATGTGGAATTTGTGGCGGACAATGCTGGTTGGCGGCAGGTGTCATCGAGATTCTCTCGTTTCCCCTATCTCTCATTCTAACATTAGCCCATCATTACTCACAGAGCCGTGCGCAACCTAAGATGAGAGGGCGACAACTAAATTTCTGTCCCCTTCCTTTTCCATTAAACGTTTTTATTTATATATGGCATATTTTACTAGAAAGTAAATAAAACAATACAAAGAGAATGTATTTATAACTTTAATTATACAATAAATAAATAGTACTATTGACTTTATGTTGAACCATTTACAGGTAGCCAGATGGTTTCGAGAGCCTCTTCCACAAATGAACTGCATTAATTCCCCAAACTGTCATCTTAAAAGAAGAGAATCAGGAATCGATTCTATTTAAGGAAACAAATGGTTTTATTACGTTGGGCTAGAAAGTCCCTTGCGAAATTTTCCGGGGAATCATAGCCCCCTATGCCCTCCCTCCTTGCGCGTTCTATTCATAATCACCTTATACACAAATCGTTCGTTCATACCCTGCATGGTAAAAAGGAACGCACAAGCATCATAATAAAGTCAGCTCGAATGGGTTAGTGTGGTCTCGGCAAATAACAAATCTACAGCAGAAATATTTTAATAAAACTTAATCCAAGGCGACGAAGGCTGCCGCGCCATTTTTAGGAACATCAACGCTTACAAATTCAACGTCACACCGCCACCAACGTCCGGTCCTCGGACCGGAAGCGGTAGCTCAGTGCGTCAACTGATGCCACTGCAGCGCCTCTGGCCGGGGGTCCTAGGTTCGAGTCCTGACGGCGGCAGGATTTTCGACACTAGCTTTTCAGCTAGGTCGAAATCAGTCGCTGCCTGGAGGAGAATTCTAGCGGCTGGCTGCTCTGATCGGTAGTTTTCCGTGGTTTCTCCTATCAACACCAGGCGAATGCCGGAGCAGTACCCAATCAAATGGACCACGGACCGCGCGCAATCTGTCCTTCCTCTTCCTTGTCCTATCCTCTCACACTTACACTAACATGCACTACACTATCACATATTTTGGGAGACCGGTCGGGAGCTTAGAGCTTGTCCCCGTTGGTGGGAGAGTCCTGGTTAGGGGGAAACCCCACTAGCCGACGGTAGGTTGGTGCCGGATCTCGCCATCCATCGGGGGAAGATCACCGCCATCTCCCGAGAAAAAACATGCACTACACTAAAGGGACTAATGACCGAAGCAGTTGACGCGCCCGAAAACACGAAAAAACCAAAACAAACCAAACTCCGGTCGTCGGTGAGCACGGTTCTAGCTCGGGATGGGGCGACACGTAGGAGTCACACTGCACGCCTTCTACCGCTGACAATCACTCTCTTGCTACAAACGTTCAAAGCAGACACTCTCCAACAAATTGGCTATCACTGAGATGGGCCCTTGGGGTACTTCGGCAATACTACGCACCAAGAAAACTGACGGAGATGGATCTACCAGCCATCTCCGACAAGGAAGGACGCGGAAAGCCCCATCCTGAAATACGGAGGAGAGGAAAAAGAATAACAAGATAAATGTGGCAGGATGGGTAGATCTCTGTAGATAAATGTGATGGGCCGTAATGTATAGAACGCGCTGATCCCAAAAAGTACATAATGCAATACAACTTTCAAATCCTTTATCCATTATCCTAGTAGAAAGAGCTCAAATTACTAAATTTCTTCATTATTTAAAAATTATGTATTATAGCCTAAATTTGAGTCAGCTTTGCAGCAAGTTGGCGGCATATTCTCGTAGAAAGTTTTTCCACATATTTCGTGAAAGTAACTTGGCAACACTTTCGTTGAAACTTGGCGCTACTTCAAAAAAAGTCAACGTGTGTGAGGAGATTCTATTCGCTTATAAATAAACGATGATGTAGATTACAGTGAAATATATTGATATTTAAGCAATTAGATATTTGAAGATTTAAAACATTTCAAAATTATTTTAAGTAAATTTATTTTCATAAAAACACTTACTTCTTAAATATGTGTTATACTCCAAAATATCATATCATTTTATACTTTTGTGATATTTTTCTGTCGATGATAAAATTTATATTATTGATATTAAAGATCAATTTAAATTAAATGTTGATAAGGCAGTTCAAGTAGTGCCATTAAAACAAAAAGGATGAAGTAGGGAACTCAGAGAAAGACAAATAAAGTGGATTTACCAACTCAAAACGTTAAAAAAATGGTAATTAAAATTTCGTATCGATCTGATTTTTACAAAATTTGGCATCCTGTTTTGCCGACGAACCAGATCATTGGTAAAACTTCTTGTGAATGTACGAGGGCGCTGATGTCACTTTCCCCTTCGTCTTATCATAGGCCGAGGCAAGAGCGACTTGTTGTGTTTACATGGCGGGAGATTTCACCCACGAAAGTGACGCATTTCCATGCACACAACGAACGTCCGTCATTGCATGTCATTGAGTCAGACTAATATTGAGCCAGCACTGGATTTCCATTCAGAGTTAGATCAATGTTAAAGGAAGATCGAAACATGTATGATTCATCTCAAAATGTAAAACGGTGATATATTGCACGGTCTGTCTGTCCCTTTTGGAAGCTATATAAAAAAAAGGATCAAGCTAATGGAATTGGAAGGACTAATTCAATTACTCCTCGTTATGTTGTCAAGATTCTCCCACTTGTTGAACTTGAACTATTCACCCCACTGTATACGCTAGGGAGAACAAATATGTTACTTAAAATGTGATATTATTTATTATATACACACATTCTTTTTAGATGTACGAGACCGAGTGATCAAGTGGGAAAATTAATATTTTTTTCAAAAATAGTGCCATAATAAAATAGTAGTCATAAAAAAAGTAGGCGTTTGGTCTACTTAGACATTAATCTACAGTTGAATACAAGAACCACTCCTGGAAGTAAAACAGACAAATTTCAATATAAACTTAAAAATTGTTGTAACTTAGCCTTGTTTTTATAAGTGACCATAAATCTCTACCATTAATTTCTACAACTCATTAGGAGAATGATGTTCTCAATACTTTTTTAATTTTTTTATTTTATTTTACGTCAAAAACAGTTAAAAAAACTGCGTATGACGTGCTAAGGGGATAAGTGGATTGTGCGCACATTTTCAAAATTCTGTGATCCCTACACTAAGTCATGTACTACTTAAATTTTGAATTTTGAAAGGGAGAAAAAAAAACTCCCATGTAATAAAATCTATTTTCAAGGATAAATAAGCAATAAATTTTGGCTCTTATTACTTCCTGCCGCGACAACATGGAAACGATAATTTGAATAATTGTATTTCCCACTGAATTCTAGAAGACGTGCACAGAAAATGAAGTTACATTATTTCAACAAATATACCATATAATCGTACAGAAAGAGAATTAGTTGAAGTATAACCATGCGTGTGTTTGTGTGTGCGTGGGTGTGTGTATTGAGGTGTGCCCATGCGCAGGTCGGACCTGGACACGCTGCAGTTCCAGTTGAGCTTCTTCGTGCCGCGCATCTCCGCGAGAGCGCGCTACCGCAGCAGCGGCAAGCTGCTCATGATGCAGGCGTCGGGAGGCGGCGACTACTGGGGCGTCTATGGTGAGTCGTAATAACAAAATCCATCTCACCCTCCAAACTCAGCCTCCATCAAACACAGTCACCGTCCTTCACACTCTCCATACCTCTCTCTTTTCCCCTCCCTTCCTCCTTTTCCCTCCACCCTCTCCATTCCCTCCATGACTCATCTCCACTTCCCATTTCATCACATTCAGTTCTCCATCACATTCCACCCCATTCCCCTCGAATACTCCATCACAAGCAATGTACTTGGCGCACCCAAGGGAATGGCTCAAGAGATTCAGTCCCTCCCCACCCCGACCGGAAGCCAATGATTCACATTAAAAAATATAGCGTTTTCCAATGTTCTAAACTAACGAAAGTTATTCAATGTATCTACTTTTGGCGTTATAAATAATTAACTGTAAGTGAAATGAAATTACATTTTATATTCATGCCATCCATGAGAAAAATCTTGGGTGCGCCTCCGAACACGTAAATCTAAGCTTCATTTAAATAAATTAACTTTCGATACAGTGTTAGTGAAATTAAGGTGAAAGAGAATACAGAGTATTGAAACAAAGGTGAAAAGTTATTTACATGACTAGTACAGAAAGTGAATTGGCCTTCGAATAAATTGTTTAATAATAATAACAATAATAATAATAATAATAATAATAATATATTATTATTATTATTATTTGTTATGTAATAGGCGAGTGAGACCACTAATTTTCAAGCATATGGCTTCAGATGTTGGCATATTGGTGTATAGATTAAAGAAGTGAGCCAAGAACACTTTCGTATGAGCTGCGTTCATTATTCTTTTTACACGTCGTGCGCGAAACAGTTTTTTCCTGCTTGTTTTCCTTGCGCGAAACAGTTATTTTTCTTTCTAGCGAAGCGTGCGCGAAACTTTTATTGATTGTGAGAGCATGTTAGATATTTTCCACATACGTAATTAAATTTAAATATTTCTCGGACTAGCGTTCGTGCATATACCTCAGCGAAACAGATTTCTGCATGGGATGTTTTCACTGGAGTCATAACCTAACACTTTACGAAGAGGCGTGGCTGAACAGCGGTCGCGGCGGAGGGATACTTCTCTGAATTACATGTGATGTTCACTTGTTACACGAACTGTCACTTTGGCTCATCCTTAGAAAATCCATGGTGGAAATAACACCATATTTCCACCATGGGAAAATCCTTCTATATTTACGAATTAGGCAGTTAGAACTTGAATTGGCCATCCCCATCTAAGGTCAACGTGCGGAGATAATGAGGCATAGCACACAGTGGCGAATTCTCCGATAAACCGCGTATACCGCCGGTAAATCTAGTAATTCGAAGTGTACAATAAATATTTCATAAGTTTGGTAATCCTCTAAAAAGTTATTGAGATTTTGAAAGCTTTAAAAGAGAAAAAATAACTGTTTTGCTACCGAGAGCCAGTCAGTCTTCCGCATCCGTAAGCGCTATGAAGTGCGTTGGAGTGAGAAGTTTCAAACTGTTCTTAATGCTGTCCAGAGAAGTCGCTAGCGCAGGCGAAGACACCGAATGCCAGCCACGGTACCCTAGGGCTTCTCATGTTTCAAGGTCGGGAGAGCGAGGATGCGCGTCTGGACGGTCGGTAGGCACCGCAACCTATTGCGGTGAATAGTACTTCTCTGGTCATTCGTAAGTTACTCTTCTCTCAAATTTTTTGTGAAAATGGAGTGTGTTAATGATCCACAAGTTAATGGTTTGTTTAATTGTGTTATAGAACAATTATTAAGGATGGAATTTCATAGTATTGGGATTTCAGAAAAGCCCAAAATAAGAGACCCAGGAGATAGCTCCCATAAACTGCCATATGCTTGAAATAATGTCCAGGATTCACCACTGATAGCACACACTGTC
This sequence comes from Teleogryllus oceanicus, assembly GCA_964035755.1. Lineage (NCBI taxonomy): Eukaryota > Metazoa > Arthropoda > Insecta > Orthoptera > Gryllidae > Teleogryllus > Teleogryllus oceanicus. The sequence goes on from CAXIVR010000008.1 coordinate 19,599,037, forward strand.
ACTGGGTTTAACGTGGCGCGGGCCTGTTTGATGCTACCTTTTTATTGCTAGCAGACCTACTAGAACAACTTTTGGATCGCTCTGTCTTATGCGAGGAAGGTTTGTCATTGCCTCATGAAAAACTGAGAGTTGGCCCACTCTTGTTGTAACTGGCTCATATACTTTTGGAAGCAACACGTAAGTCGGTAGCCATGTTGTTTCATGTCGCTCTTCTTTTGTTTACTTTGTGGTAACCAGTGTTTTGTTCCATTGGCAGCGCGTGATTCGCAAAGCACAACTTACTAATCAACAAACAGTATAGTATTGGTTTCCATGCATGAATAGTGATTTCCCCTTGATATGAGCTGCTAATAGCGGCTTTGTTGGCCTAGACCAATAGAAGTTATGCAATAATAGTAATGTACTGCAATAGCAGAGGTGGAGCAAAGCGTAGCGAAATTTAATGACCGAGGTGCACACACTTTTTTACACGTTAAGTACCTAAAGCAGTAGCCATTACTGTACTGTAATAAAGCGAATATAAAAACTTCCTGCGGACGTACTGCTACTTATTCTTTCAATTTTCGGCGTGTAACATGGTAACACCACAATCGTTGCTGTCATGATCATTAGTCACCAGGGATCGTCTGTTGTCTTAAAGCATTGAACCTTAAAGTATCGAACCGTGTTTAACATTTTACTGCGCTTCGAATTGCGCATTTTCATCAAACCAGTCAATGAAAAGTGTTTAGCAGCCTAATCCAAGGTACATCGACTTTACAGATGATTAACAGTGTAGAAATTACTGTTGAAGGGGTAAATGAAGCTGAAAAAGTTGATTTTTTTTACAGACGGAACACTCGTAGAAGCAACTTTAGAGTGAGTGTAAAAAAAAAAAAAAAAAAAAAAAAAAAGCGTGGCGACAGCGTCCTCTTTTGAGGGGGCGGAGGGGTGGTTCAAGGCAGGGAACGGAGAGAGAGAAGAGGTGGTGAAGCTTTCTTGTGCTTTGCAGAGGGCGTGCGCGCCAAGGTGTACTTCCGGGCGCATCCGGTAGAGGGCCGCGATCTGCGCCCGCACCTCGTGGTAGATGACCTCAAGATGGACTTCAGTGTCAAGGACATCCGCATGGGCATCGAGAACCTGCACAATGGCAACACCGTCCTCCGTAAGTTTCACTTCACCCACGAAAACTAAGCGACCGAGTACACTTTACCAAGTAGCTTTGCCTACGAAAACCAAGAGAAACAAAGGAAGGTGTAGATAAGTAATTAGGCTTCATAACATGTTTTTTAGACAGCCACTAGTACCGTAATAGCGGTTACTTTTAGTACATGCACAGCATGTTAAAGGCTCAATTTTTAACACTAGTGTTAAAAGTGAGACGATGCTCAATGTTCAGAAAAAACTGTGAATGCAACAAAGGAAAAAAATCGTCTGACCGCATCAGACGCCTCCACACTGCTACTGACCTTGTTGTAACACAGTACCCAATTAATTTATCTGTACACTTGAATTAAAATAAAATGAAATTGAATAAGGCTGTCTAAAAGGTAATGTATGTCAGACGTGGTAAAAGTGATTTTGTTTCTGTAGATTGCATGAAGGTGTGAGTTAAAAATCATGCTACTTCACTACATTCTAACACTATCTCATTCAATTCCTTTCCTCAATAATTCATGTACAATTATCAAAAAATTGAGTGGTAACATTAAACTAAGTTTCTTTGATGATATCAGTTGTGAGGGGCAGGCGTATCTGCGAGGAGTGCAAAAGAGACATGGGCTAAAATGGACATCTTGCAGGTCTATTAGGAGTTGTATTTCTTCAAATTCTATTTTCAATTTCCGTGGACTTCAAACCTTTCTGGTATTAAGTTTCACAAATAATCATAAAACTGACATCATTTCATTGATGTGTCTTTGTCTCTTTCAATATTCCTGAGTGTTTTGTGTCTAAACAAGTAGGGTAAAAGTACCAGTAGTGGTTGTTTCCATAGTTTTCTTTAAATGTTGGAACTACAGTAAAAAATTATTATGAGAAACTGAGTTGGTTATAAGCATACCTCTTCCTCAAATGATTCCTTGCTTAAAAATGATCAATTTTCAATTTGTTCTACTTTTTATTTCCAAACCCTCACTTTGATCTAATAGTAATTAGCCACTTCAAAATTGCAAATTTGTAAATGGTCAAGTACTTGACATACAATTGCAATGCCAATATTATTTTAATGTTTTCAAATTAATGTTTAAAACTAGTGGTCTGCAGCTGCAAAAATGCAACTGAAAAAAAAATGGTTTTCAAAAAAGTAGGATGCACTCTGCTCATGAAAAACAAATTTAAAATAAACACTTATCTAACACTATAAAAATTAAATATTTTAACAAGAATAGTCTTCACAAATAATGCAATAGCATAGTCTAGTATATATGTAGGCCTACAGTATGCTCTTCAACAGTTCTCTACATAACAAGAATATCAAAAAAATTGCTATTCCATAACGTATCATGTAAATAGCAAATATTTAAGGGTAGATGGCCCCTACCTTGGAGCCCTTCTGTTCCACGATATCAGTTGTGCTCTAAACAGTGACGCAATGAGAATGAGAATTCAGTCAAAATGTTCAGTATGAGAATAGGTGGAACACAATCAAATAATTGCCACTTTCAATCAAAATGAAAACTGCTTCATTATTTTTGGATTTTTCTGGGAATATAACAAAACCTTGACAATGGCCGATGACTTCATAATGTTTTTGCAATTTCTGCCAGCGTTGAAAGTTAGTAATATAGATAAAAAAGAAGAAATGAACAAATAATCTTCTTTCTCAAAGGTTAACCTGCTTGCCGCCCTAGGCAAGACCCATCTTGCCACCTTCTCAACTCCCCCTCCCAATCCTGCCCACAGTTTAAATGGTTATTTATTAATATTTTACACTGCTTGTCAAAAATGTTACATGTTGAGTATTTGCTTTATTAAACATATTTATTTAATTTGATTTTCTACAATATTTGGACTGTTAATAGAACACCAATCAAACAACAGGATTATATCAATTTCTGATACAATAAGATTATGAAGATATAATAAAATGTTATGGGACATCAGATAGATTATTAAAAAGCTTTCATCTTACTTTTTGCTACACAAAATTGTTGATCAAATCATCATAACTTAACAATAGTTTACACATTAGATGCTATTGCCATTACACGCAGTGCATTAGGTCTATCCTACTTCATGCTCAACCTCATATATTTTTTTTTTTTCTTTTCAAAATGGAGAAATTGCTCCTCACTATACTTTGTAATAGATATTCAAATAAGTAATCTTTAAGCAATGTTGGCCCGGTGGCCGAGATCACTAAGGCAGTAGTTTCGTAGTGATCTCTGACCGAAGGGTCATGGGTGCGAGTCCCGCCTCAGGCATGGTTGTATTTGTGTTCTTCCTTTCACCCCTTATCATCACCATATCATTTCATCTTCATAGTTACCATACCATTAACACCAATAGTGGTCGCTAGTGACCTAGATGTTGATGTGACCTCAATTAACCAATTAAAAAAATATAAATCTTTAAGCAATGTTGACATTCAGAAAGATTAAATTCTGATTAAAATAGTTTATTTTAAAATTGAAAAAGAAAAAAAAAATCATCCAAATTTTGTCTCCCTAGGCAGCTGCTTACGTTGCCTGTGTGTAAATCCTCCTCTGTTAATTCTACATACTTCTCATCATTAAAAGACTTAAGCTCCATTTTCTGCGCATTTGAAGCAAATGGAAAGCCTTCAATTACTATTTTTCAAATTTTGTGGTTGAAGTGTCCTCTTCTGAAGCAGTGGTAATGGTGCCCTCAAACGAAGCTTTCTCTCTGAACAATTTTTTTTTTTAAGATAATTGTTAGTATTTTCATAATAATTTTCAGAGCTTGTCATTAACATTGAATTTGCCCTCAATGAAAGTCACCTGATCATTTGCAAAACACAGGAAACCTTAAAAAGGTTAGTTTGCTTCCATCCCCAAATTAATAATTGGTTTTTAGATCCTAAGTGCTAACCACCCAACTTTGAATGTGTATAGCCACCCAGGAGCATCCAGAAAGGAACGCAAATGGGGCAACTTGCTCCAGGTCCTGACTTTATTGGGGCCTCGAATATTTTTCATTTAAAAGAAATAAAAAATATATTATCTCTAAACTAAATGTAATGCTATAAGTTATTTTGATGTAGGGAGAAATGAATTATGTTCATGAATTGAGGGAGGAGGTAATTTTTAATAAGGAATTAAAATAAGGAACCCTTGGGAAGTTAAATGTTGAGGGCAAACATTTAAAATAGTTACTTAATGAAGCATCAGCTAAATACAATTCCATATTCAAATTATTATTAGTATATTTAATTAATTTTAGTTGTATCCACAAAGGATTAAAGACAAAGAAAATGAGGTTTCTGAATTGTTTTTTGAAATTGTCATTTCAATATTTATTGCAATGTTTCACATGCTGTGTGTGCAAGCACCTTCAGCCAGACTTGAAATTTACGAGAACAATGATTATTCTCTATTTAAAACATAACTGAAACATGGAAACGAAATATTAAAACTTTTGCAAAAATAATTTCACTTGAGTCATATGAAAGTAAAACAATACAATTTCAATAGAAAAATAACATAGAAATTAAAAGCAGAAAATAAAAGAATAAAAAATTTTTATCCCAAATATGAGACCCAAGTACAAGACGGACCTGATACTTACCATAATACAAAATAGGACACAATAAGAAAAAGACATTAAAACATTTTAAAGTGTGAGGAATCCAAATATGATCTCATTTCACCAAAGATAGGTCACATCAAATGAGGTGTGTGTGTATGGGGGGGGGGAGCCATTTCCTAACACAACAGTCTCATAGTAAGAGAAATTCTGAAATGTGACTCACATAAAGGATGTGGGAAAGGAGGGAGGGGTAATTTTTAACCACATTCCTGAGTATATTTTGATTAGGCTATATACTTGCCTATTTAATATTTGTTTGCCTTCCTGTTGTTTAACTGAACATCATACATTTTTTAATCTTTTTTTTCCTCTCTGCTCTTTTTGCCTTTCACCATAACTTTTAGTGTAACACTTTGCCAGCAAGTTCTCAAGCTTATGAAGGACTTCAAATTATTTACTTTGAAGCGTTTAAGCTTTCTTCTTGATTTATTGTCAAACATTCCCATGTCTTGAAAATGTATGCTTTCACACTTCTTAAATTATTATATGCTCTGAGGCTGATTCAAAGTATGAATGATTGAATTCAATAAACTGTAATCAGATCTCTTAAATTCACATACTTTTTAAAAAATGGCACTGAATGTTTAGGCAGTAATTTATATTTTTTTCTATTATGCTCTCCATTTATTAAACACAAAGAGAATTTGAGTAATTAATTAAAGTATTTTAGAACACACATTCCTTTATCAAATTTAAGATTATTAAGATACAGTTTTATAATGTACTATTATTAATAGAAAGACAATATGACAGAAAGATGGAATAAAACTACCATGGTGCTGCCCTAAAACATCATTTTTCGTAACACCTCTTTCCTTCTCATTTACTGTCTTCTTGGCATGGTTATATGTGTTTTTTCGCCTTCTTTCTTTTGTTTCTTTCACTACTACAGTATTTCTCTGTACTATTTCTGTAATATGTAATTGAAAATTATTAATGATTACCTACTTTATAAAGGAACTTGTACTAAGGAATATATCACTTGAAGCATCTTAGTAAAAATACTCTTCTGTTACTTTTAAAATAATGAGTTGATAATTTGTGAAATCAAAAATATGTAGTGAAAACATGCATGAATATTCTGAGTCTCAAGTATTTATAACAAAAATAGAGATAAAGCTAAAAGTTTTGTATTTATCAATGAATTTGCTGTTATTATTATGTAAAGTTAATGTTTACCTATTGAAGTTGTTTCTAAAATTATTTATACTACACAGTTCGGTTTCACCTGCTTCATTTACATTTTTCAAGATTTCTTGCAAGTTTTCTTACCAATGAATTTCACTTGATGATTTTCTCTTTATTTCATGTTTCCTTCAATTGATAGTTATTTATTGTTACTTTTAATCTTTCTGATGGTTTCAAAATAAATTCATATGAATACTTTCTAGTACCTACTATGGTGGTTTCATAAATATCAAATACTGACTTTTACAGAAGCTGCTTTGAACCTCTTCATCAACACTCATGCCCAAGATCTTCTGAAGGAAATGAAGCCTGACTTGAAGCGGAAGCTGATGGTTCTTATGCGATCGTTCATGGAGAACTTGTTCAATCGCATCCCATATGATGCATGGATCACAGAATGAATACAACTTCTCATGCACTGTGGGAACTCTTTGTATATGCAGCAAACATTTACTTGCAGCACAATACACTTGTGAAGTTGAACAGGAAGGTGTCTTACTGTGTGTGTGACATGAAGCCATGTAAGGCAAATGAAGTTGGTGTTCACAGGGTATGTAATTTATATTTTGACGCATATTGTGTCAATGTGTTTCAGAAATGATTTTATTGTTGATAATGCTGCTTATGTATTATTAAATTTATGTGGAATTTGAATCCAAAGCAATATATTTACTATCTCTAATTTGATCTGTTTAGTGATGGTTGACAGATATAGAAAATTAGATATGAATATGAACAAATAAATGTTTGAAGTTATCAGTAGTCTGTCACAAAACTTCTTGAACAAAAATATGTGAAGAACAAGTGTTGTTGTAATTTATTAGTTGATATTTTCAAGGTGTTACTTTTCTACTTTTACATCCATTTTTAGAAAGAATAATCAAAATATTATTTGGTTCTGTATGTTTTTGTTAAATTACTTTGGTCAGCTTCCCAGCATATGTGTATCACATTCAAATCAAACCAAAAATGTCAAGCTATTACAATAGTTTTTTTACTCAATAAAATAAAAATATAATAAAACAAGCTTAGTATATTTTCTTGATTACCTGCTAATAATCCTTAATGGATTCACAGAATAATAGTGTTCCAGGGAAGTATCTTCACAGTGGCATCTTGGTGGCAAGAAAGCTAGCATCAGAAATTATGTTGTTAGCATGAGCTACAGCTGGTAGCAAAAGAAAATGTAAATTGGGCACTCACCACAATCATAACAGATGCTGGAAGTGCTGTCGTCTTGTTTCACAGTCATTTGATTGCTACCAACTTAAACGCAATGTTAAATAAGAGGCCCAGACTTGGCTCAGTGCAGAGGGACTCTTCTGGTGCACTGTATCATTCAATACTTCTTGTTCACACAATTATTTTTACTCATTATCATTGCAAGCTCATTCAAACAATTCTGTATTATATTTTACTGTTTTCTTAGATAAACAGACAATGTTTCAAAGGAAAAAAATGAAATTGAATAAACTAATATTAAATTACAAGTTAAAAGCACAAAGATATGTTTGTTGTGAACATTCCACATTACTAAAAGTGGTTTTAGTAATACATACTGGACATACTTTTTATTTTATTTTACATAAAGACTTTTTAAATAATTTTTTTTTCTATATTTAGCAACTTTCATTTCTAGATCATTCAGAACTCTTTATTATTTGAAATAAAAGAAAAGAGAGAGAATCAAAGACAGTAATTCATAGAATTTTGAAAGTACATTCAAATAAATATTGTGTATTTTAATAATAAAATATCTATGCCATAGAAGTGAACTTTGAGAATACGAGTATTAAAATAATTTTAGGTACCTACAATACTTAGATTCCATTTGTCTTGTATTTCTTCATTAAGTTTTTATCTCAAATAATACAATTTTTTACTAGTTATTTTAACTATATATGATCCACTTGAAATTGAGTCATCACATTTGGGAATTGTAACTGTGCTAAAACTCGTTTTTCAATCAAAGACTCCTGAAGCATTTTGATACAGCAAAATGTGGATTTCCTGAGTAGTTTGAACATGAAATGTTGATATGTGCATACAAACAGAAAAGAGACAGCAGCAAATATTTCACACATTATTACTGATGAACTTTTACTTTCACACTCTGAATTTCTCAGTGGAAAAAGAATGTTTTTAAGGTTTTTTGTAGAATTAGACTGACTACAATGTATTTGATAAATATTATGTAATGTATTAGGCTACTGCTTTAATCAACAAGCCTGAAAAGTTTTATTTGGGAATTATCCATATTTTTCATATAATGGATTAATTTATTTGCAATTCTTATTCAGTATTTTCTAGATATTAGTTTTGTACATTTTGAGACAACATTTTGAATTGCAACTGTGCTGCTTCATTCTTGGCCTCTAAAAAGTATTCATGCCAAAGGGTAAATCAGGCGGTGAAAAGTGCCCTCAAACGAAATCAATAATTGTGATGCTAATATGAAAGAGAATACAAAATGAAGTAGATTCGCAAAAAGTCAGCCTCCTAAGGCAATCTGTTGCATAGATACAATGAGAAACGTGTTTTGCGTATTTCATTTTTTTCTCAGCATCTATAGCATGTATCAAACTGAAAAAAATTGCAGAAACGAGGAAACATAGTTCAATTTGAAGGTATTTTTGTCAATGAATTTTGATGCCAAATTCATATAGAAAAACAAATAAATTTTTGACATTCATTTTCGACATGAGAACGTTAGAGTACTGTCGCAATTTCCCCCCCTAAAATGGGTGTTGTAACATTATATAAGATATATTTTTTTCAGATTTTTAAACAATGTGGACAGTTGTGAAAAAAATTAAAACCAATTTTTTTCAGTTTAAAAATTGAAACTCATGCCACAAGTGATCGGAAAAACTTGTTCCACCAATGTTTAAACAGTTTATATTAAAATTATTGAAAGGTCTTGCTTAGCAGGATGATTTGGAACTTTTTGCTGACAAATGTTTGTTTTTGTGAAGTTTTTTTTTTTTTTCTAATATAAATCAAATTACTTGGTTTTAGGTATATTAATCATTTATGTTTATAATATAAATCAAATTACTTAGTTGTATATTTTTAATCTTGACAATTAGACAATCATAGACAATTAATCATTGTCACTTTCTTCAATAACTGGGATCACGCAGTTGTTTATAAACCATCTATTCAAAATTTCTGTTTTTTCAACATTTCTATTTAAAAATACCTGTTTAACAATTTTCGCCAAGTAACTAGCGTGCGCCAAATGTGTGTTTAAATGATCGCAGCTATGTGGGAGCAGTATCTGAGGGTGCCACTTCCCTTCGCTCGTTGACAATATCGTTTCCCTCCCGATATTCCCATGGTGGAGAGAGGTGGGTGGGCTCCTCCGGTGCACCGATTTTTGCTCCTTCTGCACAGCACCCGTTTCCGTCACGGACCATGTGACCCCTTCGCTTGAAAAGCGAGACCAGACGTCGGCCACCATGTTTCAAAGGTGTTGAAAACATTTTTTGTGGCATAAAGGACATTTCAACGGTGACCACCAAAAATAACACGATGAAAGGTAATTGCAATAAAATATGTAATATAATTTCACAATTACTATAAAATATAATTTCACGTGGACGTGAAATTGGGTGAAGTGCAATGGGGTGCAAAGCAAAAGACTTGTACTTCAGAAAATTGGTGTTGAACCTGGTGTAAATACATGTAACGCGTTAAAGCTAAGAGATGAGCGCATTTTGAAAGCAGAGAAAGCCATGCAGGAAATTCCCTAAGTTGCTAGGGTACAAGGAAGGAACAAGGAAAGGAAGAGGGATGATGTGCACCAAGAAAATGATGAGAATTATGGGTTGAAGTCTAGAACATGGTACAACCCAACGGAGTCGTGTAAACCCGCACTTCGCGCCGCTGTGGCGAGGTGTAAATCCACGGTGGAGGGGATGAGGGGTGGCCAAGCGATTATCATAATTGGTAACAAACGTGACGTCCTAAGTTAGGGGAGGTAATTTCACCTTAGGGTCTAGACGGCGCTCCATTAGAAAATAGTGCTGCCTGCGATCGTGGTGTGTGTGTGATGAAGCATTCATCGTTCGAATTCGTTTCAGCAGTTTGAATTCGAGGTTTGTCTTATAAGTCTGAGGTTATTCGAGGTTTGTCTTGTGCTTTCGTATAAAAGTGAATTAGTAATCATGCGATGGATAGACTCAAGGATGTTTATAGTAAACGCGAGTGCCGAAGTCACGAGCCTCGCCGTGACTTGGATCCGGGTGAGCGAAGCGAGAAAACTTGCCCTTTAAAATAATTTCGGCATTAAATTGCCAATGTGAATGAAGGGCGAGCAATGAAAATCGCATATAGTTAAGATTTTTATTTCTATCAGAGCGCTTAGCGTAATTTGAGGGAGGGCTTAAGAAGATTCCCCTCCTCTACCCCCTCCCCTTCCCATCGCTCTCCCCCACCCCCGCCGCCGCGCTTCTCTAAGGATGTACCATGTTCCGAACTTTAACCAATTATGGAGCTGGTGAATTCTGATAAGGGTGAGTGAGTACAATGTATATCTTTAAATTCATTTTTCTGAAACTTGCATTTGTGGAGCTTTACATCAAAAGTACTCATCCTATTAAATTGAATTGTGACAGAGAGTTGTAAAAGAAAGTAAATATCTCAAACCCTAAATTATTAATATTTGTAAAAAATAAGGAAAATATTTAAGTTTAAACATTTTAAAAATTGAAAATTTTTTACAAAAATTCAAAAGTGCATAGCACAAAAATAAAAAACAATCTTAAAAATTCCTGAGTTTGAAGTATCTATGTGTTTGTTCTAGGAGTCCTGGAAACAAAGGATGCAATACTTTAGAAGAAAGCTGTACCTACATGAGTAATTACAAGATTATCTGTAATAAAATTATGCAAATTTACAGGCACATTTAGTCTTTACGAAACGAAGTAATCTTAATACGATTATTACGAACTAAAATAAAACAAGAAAATAATTTTTACTTTACATTGAATGACCCTGCTACGTTTTGGAAGATAACCTACGGGTGTATCTTGTACAGGTGTTTCAATGTAAAGAACAAAGACCCGGTGTTTCTAAAATTTGTGCTTCAAAGCAAAATGATTAATTAATTATTTTACGTTAAACAACTTCTTTAGAATGAACTTCGGCATTTGAACTCAAGTAATACGTAATATTTTTTCATTCATCATTGAACAATGCAATTAATTAATTCATATTTGTTTTGCTTGCTACAGTGAAACTTGAGCGCTGCTGCGAGATAATAGAGCGGGAAAGTTAACTTAATTATTTTCTTTTTAATCCGAGAGCAAAACATTTCAGTGTTTCAGCGTGCTGTAGCGCTTAAGATATTGGTTAAATATTCATGGTAAAAATATTTATTTCGTAGAACATTTTATCAACTTGAATTTTGGGTCATTAATATTTTCAATATAGTGCGTAAGTTGCGCATACTTATAAGGTTTTTTCGATTAGTTAACTAAATATGCTCATTATTTCCATGAAAAATCGTTGATTATTTCTGTTAATAGCATGTATGCCATTCACATTCCATGCAATTACATGGAATGCATGTATGCAATTAAAACAACACACCTACCAATCAGAATTCAGAAAAGAGCCAAATCGTTTAATTAAGATACTCTCAGACGTAGCCAAGGAATTTGTGGTCGGCCATGAAACATGAACAAAAATGTACATCACAGATTACGAATCTATAACAACTACATAGAAACAACAAATGAATAAAACTAAATTGGGGGCGTAAACGTACAGCTGACTTATGGAACAACATCAAATATTTAACGTGAATAAATTAAATGTTTTACATGTAAAATATTTGATCTTAGGATTACAAATGTAAACTAGTGGTGCTACAGAATGACACAAACTTTCTCGTAGTAAAGTTTTCTAATTTCCTTTGTGTACCACACACACACACACACACACACACACACACACACATACACACACACACATATATAACAGAATTTGTAAATGATAATTAGGAAAACAATTTAACCTTGCCAGATTTTAGCTCATCTGGTAAATTCTTTGTGAGCTACCTTCTGAGAGTGAAAAGTTTTTGCCCTGTCATAGCTTTAATGATAATAATGATAATAATTATAATAATGATAATAATGATAATAATGATAATAATGATAATAATGATAATAATGATAATAATGATAATAATGATAATAATGATAATAATGATAATAATGATAATAATGATAATAATAATGATAATCATAATAATAATACATCCTTCCCAGTAACAAATTAGTAATGATATCTGGAAAAGTGTCGATTCTTTACACATCGAAAGCCTCCCAACATCCCTGTCTGTGTCCTACCCAAGCACTACGAGGAAATTATACTTTTCGGATGTATTTTGTAACTGCACTATCCTCGGCAGCGTGATTGTATTCGCGAACGACACACGTCATTCTAATTGGGGTAATAAGTCCCCAACTCGAAATAATTGCGGCAGGAAAGGGCGCTCATCGGAGGAGCGTTCGAGCGTGAGTCACGCCCTGCCCTCGCCACCGCCCCGCCCTTGTCCCAGGGCCATAAAAGACTGAGGGTCGCGCGTAGTTGCAGTCGCCCTGGAGCGTACCTGTGCCAGGTAGGTTCCCGAACCGCTCTGCTGTACTCTGCTTTGCTCGCGACGTACGCACCGCACGCCTCATTCACAATGCAAACTTAAACGGTCAGGTTTTTCGTCCAGTTTCCCTGATCCATTGAGCAAATGCTGAGATGGCTCTTTGTTTTGCTTCTGGACATAAATGTAACTTCATTTTCTGTGCACGTCTTCTAGAATTCAGTGGGAAATACAATTTTTAAAATATCGTTTCCATGTTGTCGCGGCAGGAAGTAATAAGAGCCAAAATTTATTGCTTATTTATCCTTGAAAATAATTTTATTACATGGGAGTTTTTTTTGTTTTTTTCTCCCTTTCAAAATTCAAAATTTATTGCTTATTTATCCTTGAAAATAGATTTTACTACATGGGAGTTTTTGTTTTTTTTCTCCCCTTCAAAATTCAAAATTTATTGCTTATTTATTTTTGAAAATGATTTTACTACATGGGAGTTTTTGTTTTTTTAAACTTCAAAATTTAAGTAGTATATGACTTGGTGTAGGGATCACAGAATTTTGAAAATGTGCACACAATTCACTTTTCCCCATAGGACGTCATACGCAGTTTTTAACTGTTTTTTGACGTAAAATAAATAAATAAAAAAAACGTAAACGTTACGTAGCCGCAAAACCTACGAATGAGTTACTAAGCGAGACCGTTCATAATGCACCGTAACCGCCGACGTAAGTCCGTAAAGTTCATAAGCTCTAAGCTTTTACGTTAAGTCAGAATTCACGTCGAATTCTGAACGAACGTCAGAATTCTTCCGAACGCCAATCAGAGAGCAGCGTGGAAGGTCGATTTTAGATAGTGTTGAAGTAGTTTGTGGTTATGTTATTTTGTTATTGTAATGTAGAAAACTAGTTTGCGAACAGTTTTGATGCGTGTAGTGAATTCAAAGTGAGAATTTGGGTAATTTTTATTATATCTTTAACTTCACATGATGGATAAAGTAATTATGTTCGACGAATTACTCGTGAATTTGGTACAAAAGAATATATATATATATATATATATATATATATATATATATATATATATATATATATATATATATATATATATATATATATATGTAAAGACAAATCGCTAGAAATATCTATATGTAAAGGAAAAGCTAGAAACTATTATAGAAAAATCTTTCCACAGTGCTAGAAACGAATCGATCAAGTTTCAGTTCGTTGAACTCTGATTGGTTCAGGGGAAACACGTTCCAGCTTACGTTCGTCATTGTGAATGCTTGTTTTTACGTATAAATTTTACGGCTAAGTTTACAGCATTACGTTAAGTTTAAGTTAGCATTGTGAATGAGGCCTCATTCTCGAACAGATCACGGCACCTCACGGAGAAGGTGCAAATACCCACATTGAAAATATACAGGATTTAAAAAAATTTTTGAAATGTTATTAGAAAAGTGCTTCAAAATTACATTTTATTTGTGAGGTTTTAAAATAATATTAGCAAATAACGTAGTTTTAAAATACGGTATTTTAAACATCTCCAATATTAAACTATTAATACCAGGAAAAGTAGTTATAGTGGAAAGATAGTAAATGTTTAATAAATATAAGAAGTATAATAAATATTTTATAAATTTGTGAGTTTAATCTTTCATTCTTTAATGAGAGGTATATGCAATTTTCTGTCGTTTTATGTTAAAATATGTTAACATTTATTAATGAAATATTATTGAAATTATTTCAGTGAAAATCATTGAATTCCCCGAAACTACAGTTCCCAAGTTTTTCTAAGCGTTGGGAAGGGTGTTTCACTTGTGAGGATGGTGGTGTAGAGCTAACACGCACACGCCATGCTAAAATTAAAAAAAAAAACTAAATATAAGTACAAGAAATCGAATCTCATGTGGGAAAAATTTGCTCTTTGGAATCGCTTTTGGGGGTTCAATAAGTATTATAATATTACGAAACCGAAACACATAATGCGAGAAACTACGTACTGTTATAGTATCACTAGTTCTGCCTATCGAACCTATAATATAAATTTCTAATGTGCGTAGAAATAGAAAACTATGCAGTTTTCGGACATGTGAGATGTGTCTGTGGTAGGTAGTTTTGGGTACCTACAAACTGGGGTAAAATATTTAAAAAATTGAATAGTTTCGAGTTTAACTGAAAAAGGCAAATATTTGATAACTTTATTTCTCAATTTCTTATACCTAAGGTTACGACTATATTCTCACACCAAGAACGTCAGTTTTTTGACTCAGCTGACGTTTCGCGACAGAAATTCCCCAAGGGAAAATCCATCCGCCATTTAATATTTTTTATTGTGTTGGGTTATGCAAGTTAATCTTATTTGAAAGAAGAATTAATTTGCTGTGTCTATCTGTACAAACTATACTTAGAGATGATATATTTTATCGATTGCTACAGACACGAAATGTTACGAAACTCATGAAAAAGAGTAATTGAATATTTAACGGTCGGTGCGGTGTATTTATAATGGTTTTGAATCCGCGACAAAAAGCAAAATTGATCGCAATAAGCGAAATTGAGTGCAAAGTGAAAAAACTGCGATATAATTGGAAACGTTCATTAATGCCTTTCTTGGCGATCAGTTTCCGATAGTTCAGATTTCACAGAGAATTTCCTTCTCGGAAACAAAACAAAGAAGGTCGACCTGGCAGTAATACACTTTCTTTCGCTATCCGTGACAAGATGTTTCGGAAAACATTTACAGCGAACAGAAAATTACAAATGTGAACAATTTTATGTGAGTGATGGAAATATTTTTATATGTTAATTGTGTAATAAGAGATTCGAGTAGCAAAAAGAAAGATGTGTTAGAGAAACATAAAAAGATACCAATACGTTTGGGCGAAGGAAATTATAAATACGAAACCACTTGAACAGCGGAAAGTTAAACGACAGGCTAAATTGGCAAAATTTAAACAGAAGTCGAAGGAAGCCCATGTTGGAAATGAAATGTTTTATTGAATTTTTTTGAAATAATTTCTTAAAAATAAATTTCACAAATGAAATTTTAAGTGTAGATTTACTCTTTCTTCCTATTTTCATTGGAAAACCTAAAAATACATCATATTAAAATTTAGTATATTCCAGAATCCTGTTAAAAGTAATATCCTCTTCAAAATACTACAAATTGCTAAATCTTTGTTTTCAAAATGCTGTTTTTAAAATTGTTAACTCTACCATCTCTAAACTATAATATGTTATTACAGTATTCATTAAGATTATCTTTTTGAAATATTGAATTTATTGTATGGTTATACTAGAATACTTTATTTCTTGTTCTTGAGTGTCCGTGCTTTTTTTCTCTTCAATTTGGGAAAACCATTTTGAGTGGATTTGTTTAGCAGCATTTTTGCTCCTGTAGTCCACAAGTTTCATTCTAACCTCATACTTTTACTTTGTACTTCGGAGTAGAGAGAAAGTTATGTAATGCTCCGCGAAAAAAAGGCGAATTTTCGGTAGAAAAACTCTTATAACAGGGCACTGGTAAAAAAAAGTGGATAAATCTAATTGCTAAATATAGGGGGAGAAATTCTCTAAAACGTGATGTAGCCAGAATCCAGTTTAGTGGGTCCTTGATAGCGAAAAATTGCATGACGGCAAAACGTCCGCCCGTGCCTGAACAACGCTAGCGGCTGAACCCTTCTGCCAATTTTTTCCAAAATTGGTATTGACCAATTGATCTGGCTGATGTCGCGGCCCCTTGAATTTGAAGCCGATATTGCAATTTTGGAGGGTACTTTACAAGACCTGGCACATTTTCCAAATTTTCAAAAAATGGCTCCATCGTTTTTTATTAAATTTTGTTGTTGGATAGTGTGAAGATCGTTTAAGAGAACGGTGCAGGTTTCACGTTCGTTCAAAATCCCGAGTTTTCGAAAATTGCAAAAGTTCAAAATTTATTTTGAGTCTTCCTACAACTAAAATATTGAAGACAGAGGGAAAGAGCCCTTAATGAAATATGTTCCTTAAAGATAGATTTTGACACAAGATCATGTACACTTTTCGGAAAATTTGAGTGCCTTTCGCGTAAATATGCGTGAAAATAGGGGTAGAAATTAAGTACTTTTTTTAGAACCACTAGTTTAGAAATTATAATGAATATTATAATTAATGATTTAAGAAAACAATTATTTACACAGGTTTTAGGTGAATATTTTATTTCCATTTGTATTAATTACTCGTACCAATTAACCTTCAGTTCAGTAGGACCATTTCGCTTATGTCTCTGCAGTGTCATGTGTTTTTTGTGCAGTTAAGTTTTTTTTTCTTTACAGTATGCAAAAGTCACAAAAAGTTTTTTTATGCCTAAATACTTTTTCTGTTCTGTTACTTTTTCGTACGTAACGTTTTCTAACCATTCATACTAGCGTCAAACATGAATTAATCCTCCGTTAAGCCGGTCGGTCATCGTCAGTCGTAGTCATTCATTGCCCTTTACAATTTTTGGCCAGGTGCTCAGCGCCGTTACATCCTCGTCGTTCCCAGACGGTCACTCACCCATGAACCCCCGGTATCTTGAGTTGCATAACCTTCGTGGCTTCGCGGAGCGTTGTTAAAGCAATTTGACTCCCGACGCAGGCGATATTTTTAGATGATAATGATGATACTTTTAGTATCCAGTTAACGCTTTTCCGGGTTCGCAACAAAGCCTCAACCTCCCCGATTTACAAAAAGCGAAAGTGGGTCTGGCCAAAGCAAAACTGCCACCGTAATTATAACAAGATATACAAGTAGATCTTTCCACATGTCCATAAATCTGGCTGACACACTACAGCAGAACACAAAGTAAATTAGCTCATAATTTTAGACTAATTTTAGGGTAATTAAATGCCCCTATCCCGAAATAATGGGCTCTTAGAGTTTTCTCAAAAATTAATTGTCATCCCGCTGACACAAAATAAAAAATCAAAGCTACAACAAAATCACTTATACAATGATTTAATGCTAATTTTAGTCTCACAAAAACTGTCAATTTTAGTTATTATTAGTAGGATTTAATACTAAAATGCTCAGATCATAAATGTTTAAATAAAACCAACTGATTAATTTCGAACTAGAGAGCAAAATACACTAAAAATCTGAAAGTGCTCGGTGGCTTGGGTCATTATTGTTTAATCCCTCCAAAAATTTATAATATTAATTTTACTACTAAAAGTAATTATCTGAAGGAGAAGTAAAAAAAATATTCCAAGAAATCAATTCCCTGTGGCATCGAAGAAACCATCGGGGGCGATCTAGTGTTATATCTTACTACGTAGCATTGTAGTATAGTCGCTTTAAAACAAAAAGATGCAGATATATGCAGCTAAATTTGTGTTATTCTGATTAAGGACATTCTACTTGATAAATAAAAATAATAATTAGAGACACGAAAAATACTCAATATAAAGACTAACTTTGTTACGCTCATGGTTTAGAATTCAATGCATCATATATAAAAATATTATACACTTTTTCTTAAAAATATACTTAACTTATAGCCATAAGTGTCTTATATTCGGAAATACAAAAAGAATCCTAAAAATAATTTTAAACCCTTTTTTTAATTTCACGAATATCGTTGGCAAGAATCAACGAATTCGAGCCATTCGAGCAACGGTAACTTTACGACACCGTGTGGAAGCCAAAAATGATTGAAATAAATTTCTGAAGCTGAAGTACTATGCTCCAATGGCATCCGAACGAGATTTGATAAGTCAGAATTCCAAACGCGCACTTTGAATTTTGCAATTATGTCGGGACAAGCTCTAAGCTCCTAACCGGTCTCCCAGAATATGTGGTAGTGTAGTGCATGTTAGTGTAAGTGTGTGTGTGTGTGTGTGTGTAAGGGGAGAGGATAGGACAAGGAAGGGAAAGGACAGATCGCGCGCGGTCCGTGGCCCGTTTGGTAGGGTACTGCTCCGGCATTCGCCTGGTATTGATCGGAGAAGCCACGGAAAACTACCGATCAGAGCAGCCGGCCGCTAGAATTCTCCTCCAGACAGCAGCTGAATTCCACCTAGCTGAAAGCTAGTGTCGAAAATCCTGCCGCCGTCAGGACTCGAACCTAGGACCTCCCGGCTAGAGGCGCTGCAGTGACATCAGTTGATGCACTGAGCTAACGCTACCGGTAACACGGTGGAATTATGGCATAGTTTTTCGCGTCTTTCTCAGTCGTGCCGCTATGTGTCGCATGCTCGATCAAGTAGTGCTGCAGATGAAGCGACTCTCGCGGCACGATCGAGAAAGACGCGAAAAACCGTCCCATAATGCCACCCTGGTGACGGGCCTTGAGTGGAATTGAGAGGCAGCTCCGTTAAAACCGCAGTATAGAAACGGCTTTGAGGAGAAAATCTCTAAGTTTCCCCCTCGCTGTAGTAATGGTCCAAATAGCACAGCTCTGCGACGACAAGAATATACGTTTTTCAAGGGACACTAGACTGAAATTTTGACCATAATCTGAAAAAAATATAGAATTTTTGTTTTTTGAATGATAACATTGTATGAAGTATCAGAAATAAATTTACTCCCGATCAGTTTTCGCCTTTTAAATACTTCAGTGGGGTTGCGTTTATAGATCCCAAACGCCTGTTTTAATCATTCAGACCTCAAACAAGTAAGAGCAACTCTATTTTTATGCCACCATCTTTCGTTGAAGTGTATTGTTGCGCTGTCTGTGAGCTTTTGGGTAAACTACAATTTTAACAATTAGAGTAATCACGAATGCACATTAATTTTGGAATATATTATGACATACCAATGTGGGGACAGGTTTATTGCAGTATATTTGTCGTAAATGGGCGAAATGGTTAGGGCAAATAATAGGCAATATGGTGCCTTCGTAACGACGTCGTGGTTGTTGTCAGGATAAACAAACATTCATCTGACCGTGGAGGTGGCAGCGTGAGAAGGAGGAAATATAAGAGATTTGTGGATTGGTTGAAGAAGCGTCGACTGATTATTAAAACGGAAGTTTGGACATTTTGTCAAAATAAAAGAAAGGCGAGACATTGCGGGTTTGAAAAGGGATGATAAAATTGATTCGGTCGCATGTCGTGACGGTGAGCAGTTCGCTCGCGAATAGATTAATTTGTGCATGTTGGGACTCTGAATATTTTCGTGGCAGGACCAGAAGTGAACTTGTGATACTTCTAAGATTTGGGGAACGTGTCGTGTTCCGAATATTTTGCTGTGCATAAAAATAAGACTTGGAGTTTTTTCGCGAGTGAACTCTAATCATTCTTGAACTTATAAGTGTATGCAGTTTACAAACGATACCGGACTTCGCCTATTTTCTTGCTATAAACGGAAGATAGAACTGAGAGATTTGTTTTGCGGTGTAATCATAAAAGCACTGGATATTTATACAGCGAGAACGGGCATCAGACATAATACAGTGGAGCTGGAACAAATATTTGAGGGGTGCGAAGCGGTGAATCGGCGGTGTTCGTTTTTAAAGAAGAGAAGTGAATTCGTGGTAATTGGATTTCGGGACTTCGGAGCTTCAAAAAGGAAGGAAAGGCGTTTCTTCGAGGAACCACCAATCAAGAGCACGCGAAGACCAGAATCGCTGTATAAGGTTCGAACAAGGATATAAGAAAGTTCTCAATGTAAATTTTTCACATTTTAATTTGCTATATTGATAGAAATAAACATTAAGTTTCTCTTGAAAGAAATATAAAATGATTTTCATTGGCCAATTCAAGCTAATAAGTAGCTAGATCACATCTCTGTTTTCAGATTCCTCGCCATTCTGTATAGATGGCAGATCGGGTAATCGGCTATTAATAGATAATAGCGATTATTTCTGACGTGACTCATCGACCAAGCTAGCCGGATAATATTCAGTTTTCTATCAGAGTAATAATAGTTAAAATATTATCGTAACCTTTTTGCTGGCGCCCATGTTATTAGAAATTTGGAAACGGGTTAGACGAATCGTCCAATAATTGTAGCACTTAGAGGTACGTTTCAATATGTTTTGATTACATTGCATTTTCAATGTAATATACGTTCAGGAAAGGGAAAAAAAATTGTGCATTGATTTTTTTTATTTACAAGTATTTTAAAAGTAATATTGAACACTTAATATTATCTCGTGTGACTGTCAGTAAGGGAAATGGATACGCGTTTTGTTTACAATGGTATACGGTTGCGTATTTAGCTGGTAAAACCTTTCTGTGATTTTGTTGTTTTGTTTAAAAGTGTAGTGAAAAATGGATGTAAGTTTCAAGTGGCACAAACCTAAAGGGAGAATGACGAAAAAGAAATTTATGGCACCAGGGCACCTGTGCCCTGGACGCGGCGTCTCCCGGATAGCCAAGCTAATCATGACTCCGGCCGCGGAAGCCTACGCTCTTACATTTTCTTATATTTGAAAACTCCCATGCCTAGCTAAATATTAAATTTTGTAATTAAAATTTAAAGAAAAAAATTTTAAAAAAAAAAAAAACATACTAATCATGTGTGAGAACAAATTTAATATTGAAAATAATTCTAAAAGCTCTTTAAAAGTTCATTTTTTTTAATCCATTCACAGATTTACTTAATATTATTTAATAATTTCAAAATAAATTAGAACCAAAATTTTTAAAAAACACAATGCGCATGGAACTTTTTTCCATCCGTGTTTTGCGATATATATAATAATATAATGATGATGATAATAATAATAATAATAATAATAATAATGTACATTCAGAACTATTTAAACAAAATTAATACAATTTTAACTAAGTAAATGCATTACTATAACAAACAAATCTGCAAACTTTCAAGAAAATTGGCTAAAAAGGCAAGAAGTTTTATATTTCAGTCCTAGTCTCCCTTAATACAGATAAGACTTGAGGAGAAGTGTTCCTCCTGTAGAATGCCGGCTATTGTCAGATCTTAGGATTAATTGAACACTGCATTTACCGAGAAAAATTCATTTCTTTCTTTTCTTCAAATCTTTCTGAAATAATAGATATGTCTACAACAAAACGTAGTCCACTTATCATAACGTAAACATCTTGTTAAACATTAATTTGGAATTAGTCAAAATTTTAAATGATATTAGGAGGTATTGCTACAGTAAAAAGAAGAATCTTAAACACAATCAATAATTTTAGAACACATTATATATATATATATATATATATATATATATATATATATATATATAACGTTGTGAACTTTATTTAATTAACAACACATTTTGGGGGTAAGAGCAGGATGCTAATGTTTATTTTACGGACGGTGGAGGAGGAGGGAGTGGCGTTCTTAGTTATGTCAGCGCTTCGACATCAGTAGAACAAGAGATAAAAATCAAAAAATAACATTAAAAAGCAGCACCGGGAAATACCGACCACTCGGACGTTTCTCGTTAATTACGAGACGCCAATGAGGTCCTGATGCGCGGCACGGAATGAATACTAATGAGCGAAGAGTTACGCAAGGTGAGTCTGTGATTCGGTGGCAGGTAACCGCGTCACCAGTTCACCCTCCTGTTACGTAAAAGGAGACTTCGGCTACGGGTGATGCAGCAGGAAAGCGAAGAGGGTACTGGAGTGTTGCGTCACGTACAAAAATCACGTTTCATTGTCGCTGGACGCAACGTATAGAATTACTATAACAAGATTATAATAGAGAACTTAAGTATAGTACTTTTTATAAATTGAGGTCATTTCTGTACTTTTGTATTTATTTAAGTCACATCAACTGATGCGGTCGTTAGCAACTAGTATATGTTGTAGTGATAAAAAACATTACAAGTGCGTAATTGCATTGCAATATATTGTATTACATAGATGCAATGCATTCAATTCATGTGTTTTAATTTGCAATACACGGTTGAGTTTAGACTTTTATTTTATAAATACTATCCATTATTTTATAGTTCCTTGGTAAACACAATGCACTTTGTTACCAAACACAATACAGTCCACTACAAGAGAATAGTGTTGGGTTGCTATTTCTTATCGTGAATTACATGGACGACGAAAAACAGTGTTTGGCCACAGGGTATAGAATATATAATTTAAAATTTGTCATTGACATTCATAGGTTTACAGTATTTCAGAACCCTTTCGTGATAAAGTATGGATACCACAATTGATTAAAAATTGTCTCCGTATGAATTCTCCAGTCTGTACTTTAGAAATCGTAAACATTCCTTGATTAATTACAAATTATAAATTATTGATTTATTTTTAATTTAAAATATTAATATTTTTAATATTGAGAATTAATTATTAATGTTAAGTGGAATATTACAATTAACACAATTAGGAGCGATGCTCCGCGATACGAGTTGTAAAGGCTTAGTTAACTATTACCGGTCCTTATTCTGGCTATGGCAACCTGTTTGCGGTTTAAATTTTCTATTTGTTTTAAGGTGATAAAATTAACTATGTTTTTACGAAGGGAACCAGATTTGTAAGTTCTCCGAATATCATTCCTCTACTTTTCCATCGATTTCTCAACGTAATTCCGCAAGTCTTTAGTTGCTTGAAATGTTGATGATATTTTATTATTGTTTTTGTTGGCTGTTATTTCTTCCAGGCTGACTGTTTCGTTTCAAATTATTGCATAATAAGAGATAATCCAAGTACCCAATTATAATGGTTTTGCCTGTTGCAGTTACACCATGGTGTAGCTCCTTTATATTGACAAACATTTCGCGCCATAAACTATTTCTGCTGTCAACCCCCTCTCCCTTGGCACGTACTCTGGCTCCTGTTTGTTTATGATACTTGTGTGCGTTACAATTGAACTGGCTCTCTACTGCAACCAGAAGAAGCGGTACCTCGGCTAGATGTTGAGGGAAGCTCGACGTCATTTTAATTTTTACTGGGCAGTGTCCAAACAGTCCAAAAAGTCCAAACAAATTCGAACGAAATGCCTGCGGGGCATATCAGCAATTATTTCGGTAGTCAGGAACAATAGTCCTTTTTTATTTCTACAAAAGAAACAAACATGAATAAATCTCAATTGTTATACTATATGCAGCACATTATACAGATAATTTCACCTACAAATTAAATGATATGATATTAAAAATTAAATGATATGAAGGCTATTCAATATATCGCCTTGCAAAACAGTACGATATCACGGGAGCATTCCAAAATGTCCATTTTATGCACATTTTTAGTATTACCTGCATATATGTATATATTATTCCCGACTTTAATATAGTTGAATGTACAACTTTATTGAACATAAACATTGTAACGTTAACTTTAAGTGAATGTAGACTCTATTCAATCCCTATCCCATCCCATAAGTAAGTTATTTCAAGAATTTCAAATTGCCGTGTTGCATCAAGCCCATTGTTTGGCAACGCCGCGTGAAAAACTATATTAAATATCTCCTGATAAAAATAACTATATTACACTATTAACTACTTAAATTAATAATTAAATAGCTCCTAAATAACTCTTTTTGATTAAATAACTTCGGAATGATTCTACCAAAAGCAGTGCAGAAAATTCGAGTTTAAAAATCACTTCTTTCACGAAATATTTTGCCTGAAATTTTTGAAAAATTGAACATGTTTGAGTTCTGTTTTTGAGTAGAGTTCATAAAGGAAAAAGTTTCTGTTTCCATTATTGTAGTCGTAAGAAAATATCGAAAAAAATTAAACTCTTGCAATTTTCAAAAATTCAGAGAGAGCAACGAAGATTCGACCAGGCAATTTCTTAATGCATCGTTTTCTGTATCAGAGGAAAAATTTCAATAAAAAATGGGGGCCAAATTTGAGAAAATTTTGACAATGTTGAAGCTTCATATAAAGGACCCTCAAAATCAAAATATTATTTTCAAATTCAAGGGGTCACGACACCAGTCAGATGGATCGGAATATTAATATTTTTGAAAATCTTGCTGAAAGTGCAACCGTGAGCGTAATTCACATACAGATGGAGAGACTTGTCGCCAGAAATCAAGTTTTTGATATGAAGGAGCCACCAAACATACGTGTTAAGGAAGTAATTTATTACAAACAGAAACAAGAATTATCCACTTTTTCGTAACTAGTGCCTGGCAATAACAGTTTTTCTGTCGAAAATTCACCGTTTTTCTCGCATTACAATACTTTCTCTATAATAGGTAAATAGTCGGCGAGAAAGTAACAGACTATTACGAGAAATTCTTAGCCAAAAACTGACAACACTAGTTCTGAGTGCATGTGGAATCCGAACTCAATACAAAACCACCGGGGGTGCGCTATCATCATTCTAAGTTTTAATGCAACTATAGCTCGACAACTTAGAAAAAAACCTGGTCTGCGCATGCGCGATCTGTGCCGAAGGGGAAGGTCCCATCTCTTCGAAGTCCAAGTTCCCTGCCTTAGGAGCCGCCTCGGCCCGGGCGGTCGGGGGAAGACAGCCTGGTCTTGACAACCGTCCGGAACTCTGGGATGTTAAATGTTCGTATCTCTGTTTATCCTGCCAAGTCGAACGAATTCTGGGCGTGTGAAATGCTTTTCTCGCGTACAATTAACACAGTCAGTGGCGGCCGGTATGGAATTCTATTGGTGGTGCCAGTTAGTCATGCGACATTGGTAACAAAACATCGATTTTCAAAATTGTAACATCGATGCTAATAAAACATCGATCAAAAACCATGTTTTTAAACATTGTGATGCTTTAAAACTGGTGTAGTAATCTCTCAAATAAAATTCATGAGCACAAAATTTAATTTTACAGTGACCATGTTTATTAAGTTAGAATGAAGATTAAACTGAAAACAAACTAAAAATAAGAACAAATAACATACTCAGACTGAAGGCCTGAGTGCCCATAGATATTTGAAGAGGTCGTAGCTTCCTAAGGTCGCTGATGATGGGTACGGGAAGAAGAGGCGAAGCCTTACGCCCACAGTATTCGCCGCCTCTCCATGTGCGAAACAACACGACACGCGTACGAAATACCAGGGCGTCGGGGGTCATCCTGAGCGAGAGATAACTCTGCGCGATGAAGATAGTGCCATTAGTGCACTCTCTAGTGAGGAGAACCTGAACTTCTGTGCCACTTTGCTTGAGGCACCATACCGCCCATAAGAAACGCATACTAACACACAGAGTGGTCATAGAGCGTTAAATGGACATACACGGCGCCAATTTCTAGGTGGCTCAGAGGTTTAGAAGAAGGCCAACAAATGGCACTGCGCCCTGTGCGTTTGAAGATTATTGATAGACCATCGAAGGATGAAGTGCTCGTTCAAATGAATTGTTATAAAGAAAACTATTTTGAAGAAACAATATTTTATACTCAATTGTGGTGAAAATTTTATTTTCCTTCCTTTTTGTTGGTGGTGCCATGGCACGCTGGCACTACCCTACAAGCCACCACTGGCCACAATTGTTTGGAATTTTTCTCGCTTGGAAGTAGTCAGTTTGTGCGCGCTTCCTGCTGGACGTAGGTGTATAGAAGGATTTTCCTAAGAATGAACCAAAGTGGCAGCTAGTGCTGGCAACATAACGGAAGATTCTGTAGTCGTTGTGTCCTTGGGCCCATTAGACTTCCTCCCTGCATTCGTTCGTTTGCAGTTGGCTAACTTGTAAATGGCTTCGACGCTTCCGTTTTTGAAGTCCTCGTTCGACAAAAATATAGTGCGCCACGATAAATAATTGAAATTAGGAAGTGCAGCGTTATAATATTTTTTCTGTAAACATTACATTGAATTTAGTTTTTGTGTGATGAATATGATGTTTATTTTAAAACCAAGACTTGAATGAGAGATGCGTACTGTTGCATGTGTTTCCGGCTATTGTCCTGTTGTGTGGCGACTGTGATTGAGAGCTTTATATTTACATTCGTGGCAGTTTTCTTTTACTGATTGTCAGAGCACGATAAGAGACTTTCCACATACGTAATTAAATTTAAATGTTTACCGGACTCGCTTACGTGCACATACCTCAGCAAAACTCTTGGATACTTCTCTGAATTACATGTGACGTTCACTTGTTTAGCGATTGGGCTGTTATCCCTCATCATGTCCTTCATCAAGGAATAATACTTCCTGTAACGATAACATGGAGAACGATAATTCGAATAACTATATTTCCCACTGAATTCTAGAAGAGGTGCACAGATAATGAAGTTACATTTATGTCCAGAAGTAAAACAAGGGGCCATATCAGCATTTACTCAAAGAATCAGGGAAACTGAACGAAAAACCTGATCGAGATGGGTTCATTGACCCAGAAGCTGCAGTACATACGATCTGCTTGTTGAGACTATATAGTCCGTCCAAATGGTAAATAATACATTAAATATCACTGTTACAATTAATGACCTTTGTTGCTCAGTATAGTTGCTAATTTGTAGAAACAGATATGAAGCAGAAACATTTTACTGGCATTTAAACTTTTCTCTCGATTTTAATAGTTTAATGTCCTGTGCAAAGTGTTGTAAAATAATGTACATGTATTGTATGTGAATTTTTTGTAATGAGCTGTTGATACTGTCACCTGATGAATATGATTACTACGTCGAGTGTTATAGTTATAGACATCGACGTTTTCTGAAAATATATTCCCGCCCTTAAGCAAGTCATTTTTGACAAAAACTACTGTTTCGTAAATCAAAAGACAAGGTAATAATCCTAATAATAAAATTCCTAGATTAATAAAGACACGCTTACAAACTTCACGTGGGTGGGATTTGATTACTATTCGTTTTTGTTTTTTTTGTAATCTGCAAGTCCGGGAAATAAGATGTATTCCCCCCGAATATTATGCCAATCTCAGGCGGGAATGAACATTCGCGAATTATACTCTACGAGCAGTATAAAGGCTGACTGAAATTCAAAGAATTCTGAACGCGTAGGATAATGAGCTTAATTTTATGTCCAATTCATTTAAATGGACGTTCCATTTGAGGTTTGACTGAATTGAGAGATTTAAAAATTGTGTTGCCTTAACATCAGTCAATGGTACACCGTTTATTTTCAATGAAGTACAGAATTGTTTATTTGAAATTGAAAAATGCATTAAAACCGTTTTCATTTCATTTACTACTAATTTGTTATTTCGAAACCAATTTGAAATATCAGATATTGTACAATTTATGGTTTCTTTATTGCATAGAACGTTCGTATCATCCGCAAAGAGAACTGTTCTTCCGTTTCGAATCGTCGAAGGCATATTGTTTACGCATAGAAGGAAGAGAATATGGCCTAAAATCGATCCCTGAGGGACTCCACGTGCAATTGGCAGTCAGAATGGTGTGTACATAATGTTCCATTATTCCAGTACGGTATTTCTACTCTCTGAGATCGTTGTTTAAGATACGAACGTAACCAAACTAGGGACATTCCACGGATTCCATATGAAGGTAATTTGGAAAGTAAAATGTCATGATAAAGACGTCAAAAGCTTTTGAAAGATCTAAAAATAATCCAATAGGTGCTTTGTTTTGGTCCATTGATGTGGCAACATCTTTAAGGAAAGAGAATATGGCTGTTTCCGTAGATTTTGATTTTCTAAATCCATGTTGGCAATCTGAAAGCGCGTCATGTTTACCGAGGAAGGTTTTCATTCGTAAGTAAAGAAGTCTCTAATATTTTTGAAAAAACTGATAGAAGAGAAATGGGCCGATAATTTTGAATTTCATTTTTGTTGCCTCTTTTGAAGAGCGGCCTAATTTTAGCTGTTTTGAAAGTATCTGGAAAAGTTCCGGTGCATATGGATGCATTAAATATGTGAGTTACCGGGTGTATAATGGCAGGCGCACAGGACTTTAACAAACAATACGGAAAGCATCTAAACCGGTAGAATATTTATTTTTTAGTTTACCGATTATTTTGAGAATTTCATAGGTAGAAGTTTCGGAAACGAACATCGTATCTAAAATTTTTGGGGAAATGTCTGTTTTAGAATTTTGTGGCTGAAGAGACAGGGAGATCGGCAGCAATTCTCGAAAAATATTGGTTAAAGAGACGAGCCACTGTTGCTGGGTCGGTCATATTTCTACCGTTATATTTTAAAACAACATTCTCTACAAGGTTTCTAGTTGATTTGGTCGTATTTTTATTATATCCCACATTGCATTTGTTTTGTTATTTGAGTTCAAAATATCCTGTTCGTGTTTCATGATTTAGCCTGCCTTATGACTTTTCGTAACAATGATTTAATTTTTTAAAGTAGAGGAGGAAATCCTGAGATACGTTATGATGTTTGAAAAGAATTCGCTTGTTTTTACATGATGTCATAATCCAAGGATTGTTTTTCCGTGAAATATTTAATCTTCTTTTTTGAAGAGTAAATCAAGAGTTAAAATGAAATGAAAGCGTTAAAAAAAGAATTATATTTATCGTTTAATAGTATTATAAACCGGTTCCTTCGGTGCACCGATTTTAGTTGGTTCTACGCATCACCAGTATGCGTCACGAACCACGTGACCACAGAACGGGTATTTCGTCTAAGGAGGTTATATATATATACATATATATATATATATATATATATAAACCTCTTTGGGAAAAGTCAGACCAGCCGCCGACCGCCACGTTGCATTCATTTTTGCTCGTTCTGCGCAGCACTAGTTTGCGTCATGAACCACGTGACCACAACAAAAGCATTTCGTTTGAAAAGCTGGCGGCCATGTTGCCGGAGACCGAGAAGTGTTGAGAAACGTTAAAGTGACAATTTTCAACGGCAGCCAGCCCAAAATAACACGGTGATGTACAATAGTGTCACTTTAAGCCACTTTGAAAATGGTTCTCAGCACTTCTCAGCTCTCCAAGCAACATGGCGGCCAGCTTCTCAAATGAAATGCCTTTGTTGTGGCCACGTAGTTCTGAACGCAAACTCGTGGTGCGCTGAACGAGCAAAAATCAATGCGACGGAGTAGCCCACCTATATCTTTCCATCATGCCTAAACTTCGGAATAGAAAAGATTAGGAATTTGCAGTGTCACCACTTTCAATTAGTAGCAGAAATAAATCGCATGCCTCAAATGTCGCAGTTCATCTGTTGAGAAGCATTATAAGTCTCGAGAGTGAGGCTAATTACGCTAAAATGCTTTGCGTGAGCGCGAATTTTGAGTACAGTGCTGTTAGTTTTGATGTTAATGTTAAATGAATATCGTGTTTTGGTAGCTATTTCGTAATGTCTCCCAACTGTCATTGTATTCGGACCTTAGCCTTTTCCCCTTAATAAGTGTGAGAGGGAGGGGTACACTTTTCTTCTTCTTACATTATTATTATTATTATTATTATTATTATTATTATTATTATTACTCTATTTTATAATTTAAAAAATATTACATTATTTCTAAAACGATATTCAATTGTTCGGTGTACAATATTTCATTAACCTCATTCACAGCATTAAAGATAACATTAATGAAAAACACAAATGTTTAGATACGTTGTATTCAGTGTATCGCATATTAGTCTTGAATTGCAATAATTCTTCTTATATACTGAGATCCATTATGCGTCACGCGCGGGAGTCCGTGATCTTGGACAATGCGAAGTCAAGTGGTGAGGGATCAACGTCAGTGACGTGAGTTAAGACCGGCTGGGCGCTGGCAAAATTTGCCTCTGCAAGAGGAAGAAAGAAGAAGAAGAAAAAGTCCTTGATTGGAAATCAGGGCATGTGGTGAAGCGGAAATGGAATGAGGCACCATAACTGCAGACCCCACACTTCTGTCACAAGATAAAAATTGACTCCCTTTTATACTTCAGTTTCTGTAATTTGGTTGATGATAGCTTATCAATTGTTACAGTTTCGCTCAATCGGGACCTTAAATGTCACCAGAGTGACGTCACCGTGATGACGTTTTAGCTCTCGATTGGATGCCACCGTAACTGCTGATGAAGTGTCATTGGCCATGTTAGAAAAAGCCAAGTACACTCTATCGTACAACATGTGTGTCAAGTTGCGCCCGCGCGAGCTGTTTGCTGCCTACCTGTGAAGGCTGACTCACCTTCGAGAATCGCTCGTGGCACATAGCGAAGTTGCTACCCTTTCACCACTGAGGTTCGGGTTCGATTCCCGTCGAATCTCGTGTGAAATTTGTTCCAACAAAGCGAGTTTGGCTGCTTCACAAAGTCTGGTCCAACCCTTGTGAAGTGTCCTAAACCCTACCCATATCCTTATTCCTTCCCAATTCCGGCCGCTGGATAGAGTCGCAGGAGACGCGTACGCGGAGATGATACCTGGCAGTCCTCTTGACAACTGACTGCGACGTGACGTGACATGACAACTAAAAGTTAAAGAAGGATTACTCCTCAACGCACACACGTTAATGAGGGTTACTCCATTAACAGGTATGCTTCGCGTTGCGTAGACATGTAGACGCAACAAAGTAAAAAAGCGGCAGGCGGATACCGATTCCCTCTTGCGATCAACTTTTCCGAAAGGCCGCTCCACAATAGCACATGAACGGGAACGGCCACGCAAAGGGAGGACTGGAACAAATACGCGAAATACGTGCGCTTCACGATGCACGCCAACGGGACGAGGAATAGCGCTTTGAAGCTATAACGGCAAAAAGAGATCTTCAAGAAACAGTTGACGAAACCAATGCACTTCTGATAATGTAGTTGCTCTGTTCTGTCTCCTCCTTAATTTGTCATCTGTCTGTTATGTTTGCGTGCGCTGCTATCAATAATAAATACTTGAATGAAAGAATTGTAAATAGGAAAAAAAATGAGGATCAAAATGTCAGAACTACTACGGACTTACGGAAACTTCAACAAACGAAACGTTTATCAAAAAACAACCTACTCTAAAGAACTTTAATGTAATATAATTTCTTGTAAGAAAAGAGTGAAAGACACCTACAAAGGTGGCATCGGTCCGATATTCAGGATTAACTCCGGACACAGTAATTTACAAAATTGCAAAAGTATGATTTTTTTCGGCAACTTCTTACAACTACAATATTGAAGATAGAGACTTTTCCTTCCAATGAAATTTATTGTCCATAAATAGTTCTTTCATTAAGGTTATATACATTTTTTCGGAAATTTTAGTAGTTTTTGTGCAATAGAGCGTGCAATATTTGCAAAAATTACAAAAACAATATTTTCTCAAAAACGGCTGCAGATTTTGTCTTTACATTTTTGGTATGTTTAGTGATAAACAA
Source organism: Teleogryllus oceanicus (assembly GCA_964035755.1). Taxonomy (NCBI): domain Eukaryota; kingdom Metazoa; phylum Arthropoda; class Insecta; order Orthoptera; family Gryllidae; genus Teleogryllus; species Teleogryllus oceanicus. The sequence continues at coordinate 19,630,674 of CAXIVR010000008.1, forward strand.
ACCCTATACGATGGCATAAGCGCCATATTTATCTATTCTTTTGTTTTTTCAAAAATTACAAAAATGTAATTTTTTGACTTGCCTCTCACGTCGCTAATATTTTAGAGGCGATTTCTTTACTTATTGTATTTAAGTACATTGTTTAAATAATGTCAATAAAGTTTCGAAACTCACGTTGTTAAAATGAGTCAAATTCATTTTCAGAACGAAACCCATTTTCAAAATAGCTCAAATTGTCTTCAAATTTTATCGATAATGCATATTTAATATGAGTAAGTTATTTTGGTTTCTTTTGTTTTTCAAAAATTACAAAAATGTATTTTTGTGACTTGTCTCTCACGTCGGTAATATTTAAATTAGAGGCAATTTCTTCACGTTATTGTATTTATAAGTACATGTGATTTAAATAATGTCAAGTGAAGTTTCTCGCACACTCAACAGTTGTTGAAATGAGATCAAAATTAAGCATTTTCAGAAACGCGCAAACGCTATTTTCTCAAAATTAGCTCCAAATTGTTTCTTCAAACTTTTAGTTAGTGGTAGTGGTAATGGCACTATTTAATATGATGTAAAGTTCATTTTAGGGTATTCTTTTGTTGTTTTTTAATTTCACAAATGTATTTTTTAATTTCTCTCACGCCTTGATATGCACATGATTTGAATACATTATTGAATTTTGAGAAGTTCTTCAAATTACTTCTTATGAAGTTTTTCGAAAACTCCATAGATTCCTGTAAAAAAGAGCTGCAAATTTCGTATTTACAGTAACGCGTAATGCCATTTTCTTAAAAACGGTTCCAAATTTTTCAATAAAATTGCTATTTAGAAGAAGATTTAGCCTTCTTTAATATTCTTAAAATTATATTTCGATTCTACTATTTGGGAATCGAAAAGTTGAGAAAAAGTCTCTCTCATCATTCGTAGATTGTTCGATTGCCTTTCAGACGCCATGCCGCTGCTCGCTGCTACTGCCGCCTCGTTGCCAGGTGCCCTGCTTCGGGCCGGCCTCGCCCTCGCCCTCACCCTCGCCCTCGCCGGCGCCGAGGAGCTGTCCGTGCGTGAGTACCAGCAGCTAACCACAGCTCAATGTTTTTTTTCATTTATTTTTGCTTGGTCCGAAGGCCCTCAGCATCCGAGTACGATACAGTGAGGGTACACGGAATTACGTTAACATTGTTTAAGAAATATTATAGACATGAATACATTGAGTACACGTGAATTAAATGTGAGAAGCCACATCGGGGAGGATTGAAGAAATGTCGCGGTAGTTTCCGCTTTTGTCTATTGTGGATTTTGTTTTCCGATTTTGAAATGTACGGCTGAGGGAATCTAGGGAATTTTGGGACAGAAGAGAGAGCATAGGAGGGAGAAATGGACGGAGATCGGAGTAATACCGAGTTCGTTATGTATCTGGGAGTTAGGTACATGGAGCTTTAGTGATTGTTCGGAGGAATTTATTTAGGAAAATCTGCATTTTTTGAATGTTCGATTTGCTGGCTGAGGCCCAGATAGGAGAAGCATAGGATAAAACTGGGCGGATCATCGTTTGGTATAAGTGAGTAGCGGCATAGAGGTGATGACGTTTAGAGTAAGAGATGTAATTGGTGGGTTCTACGGGTTGCCAGGGTTATTCTGTGAAGAATATTTTATTTCCAAGTGAGCTCAATTCTTTGGACTGCCAGGGTTATTCTGTGAAGAATATTTAATTTCCAAGTGAGCTCAATTCCTTGGACTGCTCATAACAATGCCATTAATACCTTGGCTTCCACATGGCACTACACACAACTGGAAAATACACAAAGATACTAAAGTTCAACAAGCCAAATCCAAAATAATACAGTTAAAATCACTTATAAATAACAGTAAACTTTCACTAAAAAGTGTCACTACCTTATTTAAAACCATCATAAGATCTCGTCTCCTGTACGCTTGTCCAATTAGAACAAATGCGACTAAATATGTCAACAAAATACAGATAACCCAGAACAAATATCTAAGAACCATCACCCAAGCCCCCTGGTTCATTTCCAATAAACAATCACGTCATGAATTTAACCACCATTCTATCGCACACCACATAGCCTTTCTTTCCAATAATTTCTATTTAAACCTACCGCTCATTCATCAATATAGACACATTGACATAGGAAAATATAATGAAAACCCAACTACAATAAAAAGCAGATATCCCTTTCTTTCTTTTCTGAAAATTTTGGCCAGTATGATTGGAATTTTCCGGGCTGGTAGGCCGTGGTCCAGTTGGCATTGAAGAGCCAGGAGAAAGAAAAATAATTTCACAGTACGATCCATAGGACACAATCGATTCAAAATCCCGTAAGTGTTCTCCCCCTTGTCCTGCATGAAACAGAAATTGCACGTTTGCATCTCGCGGTCAGGTATCCCTCTCAATCGATTCCCTTTCACTTTTGGCCGCCTCAGAAGGCATTGCCCGATTGCATTCCGACCGGTGTTACCAGAGGGAGAAGGAGGTCACTATATATATTAAGTCTGTTCAAGAGTAACGCAAATGTTGCCCCAGTCCGCGGAGAACGAGGAGAACCGCACTCCAGGAGTCCAGTCGGGAGCTCAGGACCTTACCACGGCTGTGGCGGTGCCCGCTAGTGGAAATACCTGAAGAGGAATCCCTCTGTAAGCCGGACGGTGGCATGATTGTCGACTCTAGCTTGTCAGCCGCTGGTCTGGAGGAGAATTCTAGCGGCGGACTTATCTTATCGGTATTTTTGCGTGTTTTCTCCGATCAGCACCAGGCGAAAGCCATAGTACTCTAGCAAACGGGCTACGGACCACTCGCGTTCTTTCCTTCCTCTTCCTTACCCTTTCCTCACCCCTTACACACACACACTTACACTAACATGCACTACACTTCCGCACATACCGGGAGGCTGGTCGGGAACTTGCTGGTGTCCTGGCTCTCGCAGGGAGTGGCTGGGGCGGTGTCCCACTGGTGGAAGATACTTGGTTGGCGAAAAACTCCATTAGCTGACAGTAGGTCGGCGCCGAATCTGGCCATCCAGTGGGGAGAGACCACCGCCACTTCCCGAGCAAAACCACGCACTTTTGGGAAAATTGGTTCCGGAACTATCAATCAATCAATTTTCTTCGGAAACGGAATTACGTTACCTGCTAGAATACCCTTGCATTACACTTACGTGACTAATGACCATAATTGCACCGGTAGCGGTAGCTCAGTGCATCAACTGATGTCACTGCAGCGCCTCTGACCGGGAGGTCCTAGTTTCGAGTCCTGAGGGCGGCAGGATTTTCGACACTAGCTTTTCACCTAGGTCGAATTCAGTCCCTGTCTGGAGGAGGATTCTAGCGGCCGGCTGCTCTGATAGGTAGTTTTCCGTGGTTTCTCCGATCAGCACCCGGCGAATGCCTGAGCAGTACCCTACCAAACGGGCCACGGACCGCGCGCGATCTGTCCTTCCTCTTCCTTGTCCTAGCCTCTCCCTTACACACACACTTACACTAACATGCACTACACTACCACATACTCCGGGAGACTGGTCGGGAGCTTAGGGCTTGTCCCGGCTGGGATGGTGCCCCGCTGGTGGGAGAGTCCTGGTTAGGGGGAAACCCCACTACCCGAGACGGTAGGTCGGCGCCGGATCTCGCCATCCAGCGGGGGAAGATTACCGCCATCTCCCGAGGAAAAACATGCACTATACTAACGGAACTAATGACCGAAGCAGTTGACGCGCCCGGAAACGCGAAAAAATCAATCAATCGAAACCATAATTGCCGCGACGAGAAACAAAATAATCTTTCAAACCAAAATGCAGGAGCGGGTTTGTTATCGTCCTCATCAACCTTCCTGCGAGCGCCTCCTAGTGGAGTGCCCTACTGAAATAAAGATTAACCGAATTTATGTTAGCCAATTTGGATCACCATTCATTTTACGAAAGCGCTTGAAACAAATATCGTTGGCAGATCACGGTCGTATACTGAATAATACCTACCAGTTACAAAGTCTGGTCACGCTGGTACATTTTGGTAAAATCCCCCAACCCCCATGTGCTTCTTGCAACATGGAATTATCAGTTTGCATTATTTTTACTGTATCAAAAAAGGGAAAAGGCTAGATTACTCAGGAGCAGGCTATTTCAAGTATGTTCTAATATCGTGAAAGTTTCGAGAGAAAAGTTTGTAAAATTATTAATATTTTATGATATTTAATTGTAACTTAGAATTTGTATTCTATAATGGGAATGACAATTTATGTTAACTGGACCGAAATTTAAATAGAAATGTTCGAAAATATATCATTCATGATCTGCAACATAATTCCCTGAGATTGTAATGTAAAGTTTGAGCAACTGGAACATGTTATAAAATTAGGATGATTTGCACATTAAAAGTAGTTAATGGTTTAATGATATTCTTCCCGAGTTTTTCATTAAAGGCATTCCCATTAGCAATAAATGATTAAACATCGACCATATCACACTGAAATCACGAGGGCTTTTGCTGTTATTGGGTCGACATCTGGCGGTAGGTTTAAATTAGGAGCCAAATTTTGCTTCAATCGAGATTCAAACTTACGAACGCACTGTATATAAAGTTTAATTATATGATGAAACACTGGAGTAGACTATGTATCTAGTGATTTAATATCCAAGAAATTTTAGATTGTGAAGTAATGAACACTTGAGCTGAAAATATATCAATAAACGAGTTTCCTCCACCTAGTAATGCCACACAGGTACGATCCCCTTAGATTATGCACTTTTGAAGATTTAAGAATTCTATTGTAGTTTCATTTCACTTTACTACTGTACATCATTCATTTAATTTAGGTTTGTTTAACTCCTATTGAGACATATTTTTTAGTAAAATTGGTCGCATTTTTGAGTCGAATTTGCCGCAGAGATACACATTGTACTGTAATTCATAGTTTAACTGCGTGTAGTAGAAAAGCTGGGAAGAGATTCAGGAGCTTAAGAAACCTCTGCATATAATTATACATCTCCCCAAATGGCGTGTTTTGTGACGAAATTAAATTCAATCAAATCATAAAAAATGCGATGTCGAGTGTCGATATGATTTTGCTTCTGTGTTGTCACTTTCTTATTTGAGCGAATATCGGAGAAAAGAAATATTAACTAATAAAGTTTAATTAAATAAAAGAAATTCACGTATTTGTAGTAATTTATAGTACAATAAAATAATTTTACGCTCGAGTGACATACATTATTTTATCCATTACATTTTTCAAAATTTCTTCACATTATTCATGTATCATTATAGCTTTAGCTGTAGTCGTCATTTCATTGTTTTCTGTGTTCTCAGAGACATATAAATAAAACTTCTTGTTCGTATGCATTATTTGAGAAGTAGTGAATTAAAACTTCTAACAGTGAAATTATTTTTTTATTCTCAAGAGAATACAAGTATTGTTTATGTTGTAAGATAAATAACTGTTTAGACAGGCGTAATAGATAAAAATATTAGTTAAGAGTCGTTAAAATTACTACGGCCTTGTACGTAAGGAGAGGGGACTAGTACCTATCTCATTGTTATTCCCTCTTTAGTTTCTTAAGACTGCATCAACAATAAATATTGTCCCAGCAGACAATAATAGCAAACAGGGTGGTGAACACACAAATGGAAGTGTTGTTTAAAACATGCCTAATGAGAAATATAGATTTTAATTGATATATAGTTAACGCTAATAAAGAGAAATAATTTATTTACATATATTAACATTTATCAAATATTATTTTATATATTATTGTATTTCATTGAACTGTTTTATTAATAATTGAAAAAATTCGTTTCAAGGAATTATTTTTCATCATTTAAATGCAGTTCTTTTGATGTGGCAATATATCGATATTTTGCGGCCAATCATAATGAAAAGAGATGAGTGAGCTTTTGCGCATCGTATCCGACTTCAGTCAATGATCTTCAGGCATCAGTTTGCGTCACAATATTAACGGGAATATTAAATGCAGCCATATATCAAAATGTATCACCTTCTTACAAATCACTGAAACAGAAATGAAGCATCTCTTTAAAATAATTGTAAAATTATTGCATCTTGTACACCTTCATCGTGTTATTTTTGGTCAGTCAACGTTGAAAATTGTCACATTATATCACTTTCAGCAGACCTGAATGGCCGAGGTGGCTAAGAGCGAGTACCGACTCAGCGCTTCGGGTCGCGCTCCGAAGGGTCGCGGGTTCGAGTCCCGCCTTGATCATGGTTGTTTGTCCCTTGACTTTGTATGTGTTGTCGCGTAGACCCTCGCGTTCTGCTGATCCCAGATCAGTGTTGTGTTTACGCAAGTCTGTTGGTTTAGTGTATGGTCGAATATGCATCCCATCGGGACGTAAAGGGTAACCGGCTGTTGGCTGGATAAAAGCCCTAGAAAAAATGTCACTTTCAAAATGTTTCTCAACCCTTCTCACTTTCTTTGCAACCTGATGTCAAGCGTCTAGTCTGGCTTTTCAAATGAAGTGCCCATGTTGTGAACACATGGTTCGTGATGCAAACTGCAAAAAAAAAAATTGGTGCACCAGACTAGCTCACCTATCTGTTTCCATCATATTTTGCCGTACAAACACTTTCTCTTTGTTCGCACCCGGCAAGGGAGTATAGGTCTGCGGTAGCGTCATTCCGTCAGTGCGTAGGACTAGTGGTGATAAAACAGAACGTACATTCTCCCCCGTATTTTCACGCAAAATTACGCGAAAAGTACTCAAGTTGTCGAAAAATTGTACATGACCTTACTTCATAATCCAACTTCAAGGAACAGATTTCTTTAAGTGAAAAATCTCTATCTTTAATATTTTTGTTGTAGGAAGACTCCGAAAAATTTTGAACTTTTGGAATTTTCGAGGAATGAAAGTTTTCAATGAACATGAGAGCTACACCATTCTCTTAAAAGTTCTTCACACTATCCAACAAAAAAAATTAATCAAAAATGATGAAGCCATTTTTTTTAAAAAATAAGCCGCTGGCGTTGTTCATAGACGGACGGACAGACTCACAAACTTTTTTCCGTCGTTTGTTTTTTTAAAATCAAGGACCCACAAAACATTGATTCTTACTACATCACTTATCAAAGGATTTTTCTTCTAAATTTAGCAACTGGGCACTATAATAAGAGTTTTCTGCCGAAATTCGCCGTTTTTTCTTTTCTTTTCAATATTACATGTCTACTGCATAAGCGGTAGCGAGAGTGTTAAAGAGAGCGGCAGAGCGGGCGGTTACGCAAAGACCTGCGGAACCAGGTGCGATATGCCGTAGTATCGGTGCTTTCTGCAGTTGCTGCATTGGGGTATTCCCAGGATGCTAACAATGCGAAGGAGACAATGGAAGGCGGCGATGTGAAACAAATGCGAACGGGATGAACGCGACCCGGGCCCGGAAGAAGCTACGAAGGTCAAGGCCAAGGGCAGGCCACGCCCCTTTGATTGCACTCTCCCATGCCACACACGCACACGGAACGAAATCCGTTACAGAGAGTGGTTGTCAAATGGCGTCTCGACGGCTGCGCAGGCTGAATGAATGCAACTCTAAAGCAAGGACAATTCATTTTGACAAAAATTGTGAATTGTTGTTTTCATCGCAAAAAACTCCAATCATTTCATTTTCATCCTTTTCAATATATAATTCCTCACCTTGCGACTATTTAAGCCGTTTAAATGACAATTTAAATCTCTACTTTTAAAAGTAGATTTCGCCTGCTTTCTCTGTTTTAGTTCTGTTTTCCTTTGGTTTTAGGAAACTTTTGGAGATTTTTTTGCAGCAGATTTCTTCTCTTGTCTATATTGGCTATTCTATAAAGCTATATTGCTTCTTTGTCTTTTTCCACGGAACTTCTTTTTTGAATGTTGTGGCTATGTCTGATGTATTTTTACGTATTTGTTACGGATACTTTTTTTTCCGTTAGCGTGGTTGCGATAAAGAAATAATATAAATAGATGTTAAATAGAAAATGGTGTACAAAGAAAAGGAGTGAAAATACAACAGATGTTACTACGGAAACAATTGTAGATTAACTCCTGCTGCAAGATCCACACCATCGTTAAATCACCTAACAGAAGAGGGAGATATTTGTTTGTACGAGTAAATAGTGCACAATGTGAATATACTACATATGGTAATGTTAGTGTAGTATTCATGTTTTAACATCTTTTGTTAAGTGCAAATTTTGTGACTATGTTAATTACATTGATTTTTGGAAGAGGGAAAAAACCAAAATAACTTTAGCTTTAAATGAGTTTTTCTCAAAACTAATTGTTTCACATTTAATTGCAGTTCTCTCAAAAAATAGGTATACTAAATACATGAAACTTTTCAGATTAATTAAATTTTTGCGGTGAATTGTAAGTTAATGCATAATCTTAAAGTCATGCAATTTTACAAAGTTTAAATTTTGAAAAAGTTTCATTGTATTCCAAAAATATTTTTCATATCTTATACTTTACAGAGCCAGAAGAAAATAATTATATGTACCAAAAATATTATATTTATTTACATTAAAAACATTGAGTGTATAATTCCTGAGAATAATGCACATTCTTCAAATTTTGTTTCACATTCAAGTGCAGTTTTCTCAAAAAGTATCTGTACTAAGTTCATGAAATTTTGTAGACTAATTAAAAGGTACCGTTTTACCTGTGAGCTATAAATTAAAGTAGAATGTCTAAAATTATCAAAAATCTGTAATTAACTTATCTCAAATCAGGTGTCGAGTGTAAAAGCCAGCAAACAAAGCCAACACTCAGAACTGTTTAGATGATCAGAAAATGACTCTTTGATCTTGGCTTGGTAATCCAAACCGTAACTTCCAACATCCAACTGGGTGCGATAACATTTCGTCAATACACTAGAAAAATGAGATATCTATATCTGAATCCTTTTCGAGGATAACGGTTTTTGTACGAGCGAAGCCGTTTTATCCCCCACAATGAAACTACAAGTTAGATGGAATTGTTATTTTATAAGTACAATTTATTGTTATAAAATTTACAGGTTGATATTCTCTCAATGCGTTCTCATGCGTTGTCCTTGTTGCATGCGACGATCGCACGCAGCGTCCTACCTGCACGTGTGCAAGGCCAGCGACCCGCAACTGGGACAGTGCATGAAGGAGTCCGTTGAGAGCCTCCGCCCACGCCTCGCTGAAGGTGAGTGAAGGCATCTCGGCAGCTACCTGGTAAATCAGCTTTTTCTGGAGGTACCCTTTTTTTCGGGGTCAAATGTACAGGACAGGATTTGCAATTAATTCTTTAGTTAAGGAGTATAAGTCAATTTTTGGCGAAATTGGGTTAAGTACTGAAACTAAAAGTTAAATATCTCTATTTTATTTTCGTAAAACCACCGAATTCATTCTGCCTCCTTAACGACAAAAAAGTTGGGTTATATAGCTTAATCGGTTTAATATAGCTTATGGCTCAATAATCTATCCCTGTTTGTTTTCTCTAAACTAAGATTTTTTACTGAAGAACTTTTACCCCGTGACCGCAGAATTAAATAAGATAGAGAATACAACAGGTTTAAATTTCAGGAGTAACTCCTAGACTAGTTTTTGTTTGTATTATATTTTTTTAAATGTAAGTTTAAACTCACATATACTACACTTAAATATTAATAAAGTAATTTAAAGGGAATGGCACGAGTTGAAATCATCCCTATAATCGTATGAACAACTATTAGTAAAATGTAACCACCCCTATCTCGAACAGGGTTTTTGTCCAGTTTCCGTGATCCATTGAGCAAATGCTGAGATAGCCCCTTGTTTTGCTTCTAAACATAAATGTAACTTCATTATCTGTGCAGGTTTTATAGAATTCAGTGGGAAATATAGTTATTCAAATTATTGTTTCCATGTTGTCGCGCCAGGAAGTATTATCTCTTGACGAAGGACATGATGGGTAAGAGCCCATGTTTATTGCTGATTTATCCCTGAAAATAGATTTTATTGCATTGGAGCATTGTTTACAATCCTTGCAAAACACGCTAATTTTTTCTGTTTTCAAAATTCAAGTAGTAAAAGGCTTAGTGTAGAGATCACAGAATTTTGAAAAGATGCACATAATTCACTTCCCCATAGCACGTCACACACAACTTTTAACTGTTTTTGACGTAAAATAAAAATAATAAAAACATTAAATAATAAAACCAGGCATGCGCAGCCTAAAACAGATGGGCCCGACATCATTTCTGGGCCCCCTTTTCTACGTTTTATATTTGTTTGCCCATTTTTATATTTACAAACAAGATAATTTATCAGTAAAAAGTAAATATACAAAACATATCACTAGGAAAATGAAAGTGTAAGTTTAAGGATTGAGTTAATACATGCAATTTATTTCATGTTCAAGCATTTACAGGTTGCCAGATGTATTGGAGAGACCAAATGTCACAATTCCCCAAAATTGCATATTAAAAAAGGTTAAAAAAAGAGATTGAACATATTTTCAGAGATAAAAATATTTTATTAAGAATACGTTCGGCTTCTAGAATGGCTCATGGCCAGCGTACTAACTTCCCGGGAGGTGGTCCCGGGTTCGATTCCTGGTCGAGGTAAAAATAGTTGAAGCTTTCATATAAAATCGTCTCAGTTTCTGTAGCAGTGTGACGAAGTAAATCTCAGGTTGGCGGAGTTTGCTAATTACGGTGAAGGGAATACGTCATGTTCGCCACATTTCACTCTTACCTCTAAGCATGGGAATTTAACTGTTCTCAGGCATGGGGGACACCGTTGGCTAGCCGGTAAAGTCGGACTATCGACCGAAAATGCCAAATACATACATGCATACGGAGCCTCTTACAAATTTCGGGAAGAGGGGGAGCATGATCCCCATAGAGCGAACACCTATTGTCCGAATAATATTTCTGTCTACCTGGCAACTAGCATTTGATAGGGGAGAGGGGATTCCGTTATTTAATCAGAGACTTCAAGTTCTGCTAATTTCACTGCAGGGTTGCTGCTACTTATTAGGAAGAAAATGAAATCTAACAGCGCAAAGCAACTGAAAATTGAAGAGCACCATTATTTCTTTGATTACTCATCGTGTGTGCGGTTGTGTCGTCCTCTGTTGTGAGTTTCTTTTGCGATTTGTTTTTTGCTAATGCTGCTGTTGCGAGCTGATACAAGAACGACCTCACAACTCCGTGTCCTGCCGTCCGAATAAATCTACCTCCCCTCCCACCTGACAAGTAGACGTGAATATTATTCGGACAATATGCAAAAGTTGCAATGGCAACCCCTCTGTGAGCTGGTCCTGCGCATGCGCTCGCAGGGCTGCCGGAGCTGAACGTGCCGCCGCTGGAGCCGCTGCGCCTGGAGCAGCTGGAGCTCACGCACGGCGCCAAGCTCAAGGTCGTGGCCAACGACGTCCAGGTCTTCGACACCACCTCCTTCCAGCTGCGCGACGTCACGTGAGTCACGCACGTCACACACGCGCGCGCGCGAGCGATTAAGTGAGCCGGAGGCCCCCCTTCAAAAAAATATCGATTCGTGTTTGTTTGTTTTTCTTTGCATTTCTTTGATATGCTTTGCTTTGCTTCAAAAATATCATTTGTGATCTTCAAAATTCAATTTACAGTTTTGGTTTTGCGCGCTCTAGAATTTTACATATCGTTACTTTTATAAATGCACCGAATGTGGGCGTGGTTCGACAGTTTGACTTTTAACATATAGTGTGTTCGATGTGTATTATCTTCATGATGTGACTCTGAAGGGTTCAAGTGTATGGGGAATTGAAACCATAATGTACAAGTGTTACTGTACAAAAATTTGAATGCATAAGCAACATTCAGAAGCGAATAGGAAAGAAGACTGAGAAAATTGAAACAAACACTTGGTACTACAAAAATAAGTCTTGGGAAAACTATGGGGGAAGAGGTCGGTTCACTGATGAAATAATCGACAGGTAGTATAAATGTTGTTGTTATGACATAAAACAAAATACTGTCTCTGCTGAAGACATGAATCGAGCAGAATGGACTATGATCTTGCACTTGGCTTATGAAAATCCAGCCATAGCGCTCGCGCATTGTTGTCGAATCTATCTCGTGCATAGACATTGTTGGAGCTCCCTGGTTACGTCTTCTTGCAACTTTTAGTGTTAATCCATTGTTGTATTGCTAATTTGAACTAATAGAACGCTACAAAGTGCCCTCAGCTGGTTATATGAAATTTTGGTTAAAAGATGCAATTTCTTTAAGTTACATATTTTCTTAATTTTTTAAAAAGTAAACTTGCACAGCTTATTACCAGTGATTTAGTCTTATTTTCAACACAGGAATTTAACAAACACTAGCATTTTGACAATACTTTTTTTTAAATTAAGGAAAAAAATATCGTAAAACAATTACTCACAACCTATTATAAATATTAAAATTTACCTGTGTTGAAGAGATAATTAAGACTCAATGTACATTCTGTGAAAATTTCAAAGCTCTACCTTTAATAGTTTCTGAGTTTTGATAAATTTTCTGATAAATTTTCGAAAAAAATTTACCGAGACCATACCTCTTTTTTTTAATTTTAAAATCATAATATAAAATTTTCCAGAAAAGTGTAACCTTATTACTATCCATGGATTTCCTCCAGACCGCTTCAGAAACTCGTTTAACCGGAAGGGGAGAAGAGAATCAGGAACAGTAGGAAGAGAGAAAGAGAGAAAAGTGTCGAGAGGAAAAGGGATGAGAGGCAGAGAAGGGAGATGATCCGTCAGCAAGATTTCGGAGGGAAAGATTCTGTGAAACCTTCGCGTCCCACTTCAGATTTTTCTCAGCTTAGTGGTGCAAGTACGAATATACCGACGTTCATCTTTGTTCATGAATTGCAACACAAACTTCGCCATTATAAATTTGATTGATTTCTGTTATTTTATGTAATTTTATAAGCATATATACTCATATTACAGTACTGGCAGCATATAAACAACTCTGACAGTTCAATTGCACTGTTGCCACATACTACTACGCACATAGCCCCACCTACATCACAGATAAATGAAATCTCAAAACATTAACACTTTCTGACTGGCCATGACACGTCTTGATATCATGTTCATAACTTTTATCAAAGCCGAACCTTATCACCTCCGCGACTTCGTGTGAGTCAGATGAGCAACGCTGAATCCTGGCTGAGAAGAAGTAAACATCCTAGACAGCTGATTGCTCCAGAGCAGGTCACATGACGAACCACAGCACGTGGCGAGAGAACTGTCAGGGTCGTTTACACGCTGCCGGTAATGTAGTTATGTTGTCGACACCTCTTATTCGCCTGAAGAATAAGACATCTACAGCTATGAATAACGCATCAGTGGAGAGTAATTTTAATTGGCTTCAGTAATGACACACTAACTTTACGCAAAATACACTGTGTAGTTGAACAGTTAAAAGGAAAAGGAAGTTAGTTTGCACGGTCGTCACGGGAGTGCGCTAGCCTTCCGACAAAGTCGGCGTTGAAGTGCAGAAGAATGACAGGCCGTTTCAATGCAGTTCTATAGAACGAGGCCCGAGAACTTAAATCTCATCAGTGGATTATGGTAGTGTTAGGAGCTGACTTAATTGCGTGGCTTCAAAGAGTGTATCTGTTGCGTGGCTTAAAAATTCTCTGGGTGTTTTTGGAAGCTGCCCTCCCCGCCGCCTAGTCCGCAACTATTAGCTGTCCCAAATATATTGCTCCGAGTGTCCATAGGCAAAAATTAAAACGGCAAACGAGAATAAGTAAAACAAGTAAGTCAAAGACACCCCACTCCCCGCACGCAAACAAGTCAGCTCCCGATTATAGATGCGCCTTCTGTGATCGGTGATCGCTCGCAAGCGTGCACTTGCAAGTGTGAAAGGATTTTTCGAGTTTACAAGTTCATTTGAAGAACTTATATGAATACTTTATGAGGTTTACTCCATAACCTTTACTCCATACTCGTTTACTCCATAACGTTTACTCCATAATCCATTGCGTATGTGATTCCTACCAGCGAAAATTTGAAACACGTAAAACTCAAAACTTAATTTTTACTTTCAAGCACTTCCTTCGCAAGAAGAGAAAGTATTGTAATCATGCGCCGAAAAACGAAGAATTTTCGGCAGAAAAAACTCATATTGACAATCCCTGTAAACGAAAAAGAAGTTCTTGGTATATATAGTAAATAACTTCCTCTAACACTATGTGTTTTGAGAATCCATGTTTTGTGGGTCCTTTATACCGAAAAATCGATTGATGGCAAAATGGTTGTCCGTCCGTTGGTCTGTCCGTCAATCTCCCATTTCTGGTCAACGCTAGCGCTTAAACCGTTCAATCTATTTTCTCCAAAATTGACATTCTCCGATCTATTTAAATAAACTGAAGGTCCTTTGAATTTGAAACTGATATTTTCATTTTACGTCTATAAAAGCCTCAACATTTTCAAAACATTCTCAAATTCAAAATGTTTGATTAAAATTTATCTCAATGGCTAAGACGCTTAAAAGAATGATGTCGGTCTCATTGGATTGAAATATCTGTTTTTTCGAAACTTCAAAAGTTCAATTTTTGGGGTTTCCAACAATATTGATGCGTCAATATTGAAAATAGTGATTTTTTTTAATGAATTCTCTTCTTTAAAAATAGATCTTGAAATAAGGTCATGTACAATTTTTCGAAATTGTAAATAATCATCTCGTATTTGGCGTGAAATATAGGCAGTTTAAAAAAAATTATATATCAAAAACACTTCAAATTTTTAAAAGTATTTTCTCGTTGAATCTATCAGTATCAAGTATCAAAGGGATAAAAAAAGTGATGCTAATATTATTTCCGGGCAACACTAATTTCGAAAATTTCAAAATTTTTACATTTCAAAACTACAAAACTGAACATTGAGAAGTTTGTCTTAAACAAAATCTGTTCTAAAAAATCAGCTCTTTAAAAAAGTAATGTACAGTTAAAAATTTAGTAGATTTTTTCAACCTGTGTTTAAATTAATGCAGTTTATAAAAAACTTTTTTCTCTAAAACCGCTCCAATTTTTTTTCCCACGGATTGTAAATGTCAAGTTTTCTTAGGCATCTTCCGACAACAACAATATTGAAGATAGTGATTTTTTCTTAATGAATTCTGTTCTTTAAAAACAGATTTTGAAATAAGGTCATGAACAATTTTCCCAAAAATTTGAGCAATTTTCGCGTACTTTTGCGTGAAATTCAGGCATTTTTTAAAAAAGTCAAGATGATTTTTTAAAAAACACTTAAATTTTTCTTCAATTTTGTCTCAAATGAATTTCCGAAAATTGCAAATTTGGAAATAATGCGAAAAAATATTTGCTGTTCTAACACTACTAGTTTCGAGTGAGTTTGTGCCATAAATGAGCGGCGGTAAGTGCATGAAATTCCCGGGGGCTGACGGTGTCTATGTCTGTGTGGTACCGGGAGCGGTGGCTCAGTGCATCAACTGATGATACTGCAGTGTCTCTAACCCTGAGGTCCTAGGTTCGAGTCCCGACGGCGGCAGTACTAGCTTGTGAGCTAGGTCGACTTTAGTCACTGTCTGGAGGAGAATTTAGCGGCCGTCTGATCGATATTTTCCTTGTTTCTCCGATCAACACCAGGCGAATGCCGGAACAGTACCCTAAAAACGGGTCACGGACCGCGTGCGATATTTCTTGTCTATCCTCACCCTTACACACACACTAACATGCAGTACACTACCACAGCTGCCGGGAGACCGGTCGGGGACTTCTCTCGACTGGGCGGTACCCCGTTGATGGGAGATACCTAGTTGGGAAAACCCTCGCTAGTCGACGGTAGGTCGGCACCAGATCTCGCCAACCAGTGGGGGAAGATCACCGCCACCTCCCGAGGAAAAACATGCCTTACACTTCCGGGACTAATGACCATAGTAGTTGACACGCCCGGAATGACTAGCAATCAATTAATCACCATTTACCCCCGAATTTCACAGTACACCATCGCGCCATTTGATCAACCTCCCAATGAAAAACATGCAGTACACTAACGGGACTAATGATCTCAGTAGTTGACGCGCCCGGAATCACAAATCAATCAATGTGTGTGTTTGCAGCGTGGACGAGGGAAAGACGGAGTTCCGACTGCACCTGTCCTTCCCGCGCCTGCACGTCCGCGCCACCTACACCGCCGACGGCCAGCTGCTCACGATGCCCATGCACGGCACGGGCCCGCTCAACCTCAACGCCAGTGAGTACTCCCGCCTAGCAGGCTCAGGGCAGCAGTTGATGCCACTGCGGAGCCTCTGACCGGGTGGTCCTAGGATTCCACCCCCCACGGTGGCAAGATTTTCGACACAAGCTCGGTCGAATTCAGCGGCTGTCTGGAGAAGAATTCTAGCGGCCGACTGCTCTGATAGGTAGTTTTCCGTGCTTGTTTTCTGATTAACGCGAGGAGAACGGCAATTTCTTTTCTATCAAGTTGGATGAACCCTTCATTTTTACGGGTACGAGTTTTTTTGGCGAAATGTCAATACAATCGTTCGGATTTTAATTGCAACTTCTGTATTGTTAAAAATTTTATTGTTGTGCTAAGATTTTTCTTACATATGTATAATGATGCCTTTATCAATAGATAACCTTAATATTAACATACATAAAAATATTTTCATTTTTATCTTATCCCTCTGGGGTGGCTCATGGGCAGCGTACTAGCTTCCCGTGCTATGGTCCCGGTTTCGATTCTCGGACGAGGCAAAAATATAGGTGTAGCTTTCCTTCAAAGTCGTCCCAGTTTCTGTAGCTGTGTGACGAAGAAAAGCCAAAGCAGGCGGATTTTACTAGCTATGGTGAAGAGAATACATGTTTGCCTCATGTCGCTCTTACCCCCAAGCATGGGAATTTAACTAGGCCCAGGCAAGGGGGACACCGGTAGCTGGCCGGCGAAGTCAAACTACCGACCTGAAACGCCAGATAATAATAATAATAATAATAATAATAACAAATATTTATAAAAGGAACTGAGGTCGTAAAAATTGGATGATCGGTCTCTTCCATCGAATGCGTGCTCTTAAGCCTCGCGAGCAGATAGCGGTAGCGTAGACCTGGCCCACCTGTCTTCTCAATAACGTTGGCAGCACCGTCTTTTAGTTCCGCAATAAAGTGCAAAGGTAGAGTGCGCCACTGCAAGCGTCACCTGAAAGCGTAGTTCATATGGAAGTTGGCAGGCCCGGGTGATGTGAGGTGGGGAGAGCTTTGAGTTCCTGACCTACGGAAGTGATGGTGGTGATGTGCGCAGCGGACGTGGACGCGGAGGTGGTGCTGGTGACGGAAGCGGAGGCGCGTGACGGGGAGAACTACCTGGCGCTGAAGGAGCTGCAGGTGCTGCTGCAGGAGGTGCGCCAGGCCGCGGTGCGCCTCGACAACCTCTTCGGGGGAGACCCAATGCTCGGTGAGAACTTCACTGCTTCACGTTACATCCCTTGTTTCTTGCTCCACAGCCAACTATGCGAAATAGGTTGATTGACAGAGAACGGTAAAACTTAATGAAGACTACAGGGATAGTGCGCGTCCAAGTTGGGTTTCTTATAAATACATTTTACTTTGTGAAGAATGTAAAATAAAATTTAATGTGTTGATTCATAGTAAATATTTATAAAAATACAATTGATATATTTAATGAATTCCTTTAGTTTGGAAAATTAGTAAAAGGCTAAGTTTTTGAATATGTATCTCTGACTTAAGTGAAGAGGGGGATGGAACTCCAAGAGCCCCTCCTCCTTGCCTCTAGTTGTGGATGTTCATTGTGCAACGTAATGGAAATTCTAAACCAAATCTTTATGTAGTGAAATGCGATGAACCATGCAGATAGGTACAATTGTTTTTAAAGGAAGTGACAAGGTTAGAGTTTTCCTAAAACAAATAAAATATATGTGTTTACTGTCCAACTGTTTTTTGAGGTACGTTTTTTCTAAAAGTATTTGCGTTTAAAATACGTTTGGTAATTGTGCGTTGCATGTACTCAAGGATGTTTTATGTTAATAGCAAACGTCGAAGGTCTCACAGTCGCCATTAACTTGGGAAATGCATAGCGAAGTGGCAAGTCACCCGTAAAAGTAGTTTGGCATAAAAATGAGGGAAATTATGTTTGTAAAGCTAGTAAATAATACAGGTATGTAGTTATGGTCTGGTTAATCCCACATGAAGTGAAACCAGAACGACGAACGCAAACCTTGAAACGATAAGAAAGTTGAATATGAACAAGTGGTACAATATGTACAAATAATGCGAGCCAAGCATAATTTCAAACGTATTTTTAAACGTATTGGAAATACGTAGCAATACGTACTTCCGAAAAGGCGGCAAAGCTCAGGTTTTCGACCTTTGTGATATGCATAAAACAACCTAATATGTTCAATGCAACTTTTCCAACATTTTTATGCAAAAATATTTCAATGTCGAACAGTATGTTTGCAAGTTCAAAGATAAAAACAGCCATTCCAACTGCGCAACTTAAGGCCTCGTTTCTTTCGATCGTTCTCCGACCTCGCGCGTTTACTAACGGAAAAGGAAAATTGTGATGATGACATTGTTTGGAATACTATTGAATATTAAACATCATCAGTATTGTCAGGATGACTAGTTTTTTATTGTTGTTTTTTTGTTTGTTGATTCGTGTTGGTGTTTTTTCGGTTAATTTAAATCTTAGACGTACATGTCTTGGATGTTAAGCTTCTTGATCGTGGCCTCTGGTGATACTTTTGTGAGCTGTTCGTGTGCGAAAGGTGCAACGATGGAATTGTTGCGAAGAAAATTTGGCGTAAATAATATTTTCAAAGTTCAATGACGTACCGCTGTTTAAAAGAATGTATGCCTGTAAAACGTGAAAAACATTAATATGAAGCTTTTTGTGATATTTGGGAGTATCACAAAATATTATTTACGAAAAAATGTGTAAAAACAAGCGAATGGTGTCTCCCCTCACCCTTATCCTCACCCTTTACACACACACACACACACACACACACACACAAACACAAACTTTTACATTCACTACACTGCCGCACATGCTGAATGACCGGTCGAGAGCGTAGAGCCCTCCAGCGGGAGGAAAGTGCCACCACTTCCAGCGAGAAAACATGCACTACGCTTACGGGACCAACTGCCTTAGAAATTTGTGCGCCCGAAAACGCCAAGCAATTAATTAATCGATCGCAATGATATCCATATCTAACTTGTTTCTTTAATAATTATAATGTAATGACTAGGGGGCGGATTTTGATGACCTAAAACATCCTGAAAATTATCAATAAAATGTTATTAATATGTTTTAATAATGCCCTAAAAGGAAAGAAAAAAGGGGAAAAAAATATTAAAACCAGTTCCGATGAAAATCTCAATCTGTTGGATATGTTATTGAAGTGATCGAGACTACTTCCTTTCGTTCAAGTGAACTCATCTTGCAAACTTTTAGTTTGGACTGTTTTTTACCAGGAAGTGTGTGTCTTTAGTTATTATGAAAACGGCCGAACCGACTGTATGGGTATCACTAATTTGAACAGTCACGAATGACATTAAAATTTCTGAGCGAAGAAATCGAGTAGGCCACTCAGGAATTAATGGAGAACATTTATTGCATCTCGTAAATGTGATTTGAATCAAGTACCAATAAAATGATATCAGAATGGATGAAATCAGCAGAAACTCCATAAAAATGACGAGAAAAAGTAAATAATTACTTTTTTAGTCGAAATCGACGAAAAATGAAAAAGAAGTCACATAAAATGGGTCATTTGCTTTTGCCATGACATAAAATGAATATCTACTAAAAGACATCATTCTAAAGTGAAAAGGAAAAATAACATTTCATTAAAACCCGCCCCTTAATAATGATCCTTCATTGTTGCCGCTAGTTTTTTTAAATTATTTATTTTCCTTGTTCCAGCTAAGACAGTCTTTCAAGGTGTGTCGCCAGCGGATTGGCATTGTCTCTCCTGAAGGCGGCTACACACACTCGTTATACAGCGAACAGCGAGCAACCGCTCGCCGAATCCCGAGTAGCTTGCTATTTGCCGTGTAACGAACATTCGGGGTTCGCCCCATCCACCGCGTGCCGGTCTTTTGAACACATTGAAGGGAACGAACATTCGCCGAACACGTCAGCTGTTCGCGATTGGGTGAACGCTAGCTCGCTTCTCGGCGAATGCCGAATGTGTGGACCGGGAGCGGTAGCTCAGTGCATCAACTGATGCCACTGCAGCGCCTCTCACCGGGAAGTCCTAGGTTCGAGTCCTGACGGCGGCAGGATTTTCGACACTAGCTTTCCAGCTAGGTCGAATTCAGTCGCTGTCTGGAGGAAAATCTAGCGGCCGGCTGCTCTGATCGGTAGTTTTCCGTGGTTTCTCCGATCAACACCAGGCGAATGTCGGAGCAGTACCCTACCGAACGGGCCACGGACCGTGCGCGATCTGTCCTTCCTCTTCCTTGTCCTATCCTCTCCCCTTACACACACACACTTACACTAACATGCACTACACTACCACATATTCCGGGAGACCGGTCGGGAACTTAGAGCTTGTCCCGGCTTGGGCGGTGCCCGCTGGTGGGAGAGTCCTGGTTAGGGGAACCCACTAGCCGATGGTAGGTCGGCGCCGGATTCTCGCCATCCAGCGGGGGAAGATCACCACCATCTCCCGAGAAAAAACATGCACTACACTAACAGGACTAATGACCAAAGCAGTTGACGCGCCCGGAAACACGAAAAATCAATCAATCAATCAACCGAATGTGTGGAGCCGTACTGACGCGAACGCGGCACTTTCGCAGGCGAGGTGGTGAACGCGGCCGTCAACGCGCACTTCCCCAAGGTGCTGCAGGAGCTGCGGCCGGCGCTGCAGCGCTCGCTGCAGGACGCGCTGCAGGACCTCGTCGCCAAGATCCTCGCCACCTACCCCACGCGCCTGCTCTTCCCGGAGGACTGAGGACACCCACACACTCTTAGGGGCTTCTGCGCGCTTGCTAAAGCCACTGGACGCTTTACCATCAACAGAAACTATGCGCTGCGGTCTGTACGGCCCCGGTGAATATTTCGTTTTATTCGGCTGTTTTGTATGTACCGAGGCCTCCAGCCGCCGCAGAATTGGAATGCGACTGAAAAAGCTTTATGGAAAAATAAACACATAGGACAAAACAACACCTCTGACCTATTTCTATAAATATACTTCTGTTTTATAAAATATGGATATTATTAACTTCTGTTTGTAAAATGATTCTGCCCTGTTCTGAATTTCATAATGTATTTTGAACAAATTTTATTGGTATAATAATAAAAGTTATTAATTAAATAATTTCACATAAGTGTATAAATCTAATTTTTGGGACTCAAAATGTTTAGCGTAGAAATGAGAAATGTATATCCAATGTATAATATTTGCATGAATTGTTCTGATTGTCACAGACTATTTAGATTTGTGCTCTGTGTTCACCATTATCAGAAATTCTACATAGTACATAACTTCTTTTTGTTTTTTGTTTTTTTTACTTGGGAAGAAATCGCTCTACTTTATCACACAATATGTCATGTTCATTCACCATAAAAGGTCACTAAACTATCACAATTAAACTTCAAGAAATGCACAACAGAATTACTAACTTTATATTCATGGGGTAGGAACTTGAAAAGTAATCAGATTTTCGAGAAAACCACCCAAAAATTCCTTCTGGGATATTAAAAAACCACTCTGTAAGTGCATGTGTAAATAAGCGTTCATTAAGAAACCTAATATTATTCACAAAAATAATTTATGATAGAAGACGATACGGAGATGCTTAACGAAAGGAACGTATTGCCAATCAAGCGACGAAGTAGCTTGTGATGTTTTTTATTCAAGTTTTAAAAAATATTTTCACGTCCAATAAGCAGTGGTTCGCAGAAACTCACCACGAGTTACACTGCCTCACGTCACGAACCTGCGTCTCATTTTGCGACTAGCCTTACCGTTGGTATTTCTCTGATGGGCCGTTGCCTCTTCAGTTATTCACTTCGCTTGGACGGGTTTATAATTTTCTTTACAGTTATATTTATATTGTAGATATTGTTTTAAAAAATCGCGTAAATTTTTACTTTCTCACGGTGTACAGGTTGGTTTCTATCTCTATTTATTTATATGTATTTAGTACGAAAGGTTTACTTAAATGATTTATTGTTGAGAATAATAGTAATTACTATTTGGCAGAATTAAGTGCTATGAATTTAGAATTTATTAATATAATGATATTACATATAGTATTGTTTAATTATATAATGGGTTTGATCAATTATGTTGTATTAGTTATTTTTGTTTTAATTGGTGTAGCTCTTTTAACCTTATTGGAACGTAAGATTTTGGGTTCTATACAGATTCGTAAAGGTCCTAATAAAGTAGGTATTGTAGGAATTCCTCAGCCTTTTGCTGATGCCATTAAATTATTTAAGGAACAGACTTATCCTATAATATACTCGTACCTACTTGGAAAACACTCGTATATTTGTGAGAGTAATGCATATTGCAATGATGTATACATTTAAATGATGCAGCATAAAGTGGTGATTTTTCGACAGAAAATTCCGTATTTTGGGCCCTTAAATCGCAAATATGGTTACATTTTGTTACTGTATATAGTAAAGTACTTCCTCTAAAAGGATGTGTAGTCAAAATCCGGGATTTGTGTGTTCTTGATAACCAAAAAAGTTATGACAAAATGTCTGTCTGTCCGTCCGACTGTTGTAAACAATCGTTCAGATGATTTTCTTAAAAACTGATATATTGCGATTATCCTGACCGAACTCGCAGCCCTGTGAACTTGGAACGTATATTTTGATTTAAGGGTTTTGGTCCTTTTATGAAGCCTTTACATTTCTAAATTTTCTGAAGAAATGGCTCCAACTCTTTGATTAATTTCTTTCTGGAATAGAGCAAAGTACGTTTAAAATTGCGCAATTTGACATCTCCCACCAGCGGGGTATCACCCCAGCTGGGACAAGCTCTAAGCTCCCGGCAGGTCACCCGACAAGTGTGATAGAGTAGTGCTTGAGTATATCCACTTTCGATATCATAGCCGCAATACGAGTTTTCCTGTCAAAAATGTAACATTACAACTACTACTACTTATTGTTTAGAAGAAGTGATTATATGAATGAAAATTATTTAGAAGAAGTGATACATATATGGAAAAAATTTACCCACTTTTAGGTGTCAGGGTCTCGCAATTTGAATTTTTCCTGTAAAAAAAAGTCATTTTTTGACGCAGAATTATAAACTTTTTTGACACCAAGGAAGTAGTATGAGAGACGGAAAACATTGGAACTCTTCTCGAGAAAAAGTTTTGAAATTTTGGGAAAATTCTCGTGATGTGTCAGAATTACAGCAGTACCACTATTTCGAAACATATCTACCTGACACAAATAAAAGCATTAATATTGAAGATTGGGTTTCGCCAAGAACAAAATAGCGTCAATAGTGAAGATGGAGAAAAAGTTCTAAAAAAATACTCGCACGATTCTCAAAATTCCTGAGTTTCTAATGCAAATTTTATTGTACCATATTTATTTGCAAATGCAATGCTTAATTCCATCTAACAACTTTTTATCCAAATCCCATACTCTTCTTATCCAAATACCACTAACAACTTAAATAATTAATTCGTTTACTACGCTCCGTGAAGTCACCGTTAACTCCGTTAGCTTCGTGAAGTCAAGGTTAAGCGAATTCGAGACTCGCGGTTCCTGGTTGGTGACCGGCCAGGAACCCCTGGGATCTAAGGGCGTCGAGCCCTAGCCGAAGGGATAAAAGACACAGACTGACTGCGACGTGACGAGACTTGACAAATATTTTAAAAATTGCACATTAATGGAGGATTACTCCCAGTGCAAAGCGCTCAACGCCCCTTAAGGGGCTTGGAGACGCGTTGCGTCAAGCTGTAGACGCAACAACTTTAAAAAAAAATTCTGTAAGCTAATGTACAGCATATTTTCTGCATTTTCGCGAGTGTAAGTTGTAGAAGACCCCTTTTCTGTCCATGACCAATGCAAAGTACATCTCTAGATTAATGTGTTTGTTAATAAAAGTGAATTTCAGAGCGTTTTGACATAGAAAATCTATAATAAAGAAATTCGCACTGCTTTTTGTTTTTTATTAATGCGGGATTTGCTTTTGGATGATTTTTGACGGGTTACCGCTAGTGTACTCCTTATTCTTGAAATGTGTAATGGATGAAAATAGATGATCATTTTTTGTTAAACATAATTTTGTTAAACATTAGTTGTGTAGGAAAATTTCAAAGGGTTTTAAGCAATTTTGCATCATTCAATTCATTGGAGGGGTCAACTGCATTTTGCATTATCGAAAGATTCTTCATTATGACTGTGTACGAGGGGGATATTCACAGGGATGAGACAGGACTGGGATATATAAGGATAGTAAATCAAAGAAACTTTCATAAGCTTCTGTGTTAGAGTAGATTACAACAGATGTATTATTGGTAAACACTGGTTGTGAACTCTTTTTTATTTATTTCATCTCAAGTTCCAAAAATAATTATGATTTACAATTTTGAGAACAATAAGAAATAAGTACTTACAAGAGTTCATAAAAACAGTTCAAAGAATTATCAAATTCTTTGGTTTAGAGATTTATTTAACAGATTTACTATCTAGTTGAGTAAACTCATATCACTTCAATATAATAAAAGCCCTTCAATTTTCACAGAAAAAGCGTTTCATGATAGGATAAATCACAAATGTAAAGGAAGAAGTTGCATCTTATTGAGGTTTTTCAGGAGGGATTTTCCAGGGTTTCACTGAATTCACAGTTCATCTTTTCATGGAGTTTTAATTAAAGTCCCAAGAAATATCTGACGCTAGTCAATTGGCTTTTCAATTCTCGAAACTGAAATGACTATAATATTATCATAGCCAAAAGGAAGACGTCCCTCTGTTAATTTTTTTAAACTAATTTAATAAGTAAAATTCCTGTTTACAGACAAAAAGGGTTAATTATAAATGGCAAAATGTACATTTTTAAAGATCTATTGGGAAAGGATTAAATTTTAAAATGCATAATTTTCTCTTAATTGAAATATAACAGGGGAAAGCGATATTTGAAACCCGATAATATAAAAGAATCTTTAGTTCATTATTTTCCTGACTTTTTCCATAATTTGAATTGACAGTCTTCTTCCTTTCCCCGTTCTAATATAAGGAACTGTTCACCTAGCATGCTTCTTCCTTTTTACTCGGAGGAACTGAATACTTCCAGGATGTGCGCAAATGGATCAACCCACGCTCTTAATCTCCAGATGTGCAATCCACCTAGACAGTTTTAACAGTCTACTCGCCATTAATACTGCGGAATTGGAACCGTGCAGCTCAAATTGCAGTTCACATTGAGCAGTGAAAGTGCACAATTCGGGTATGTTAGCCGCGTCTGCATTCAATAATGTTGTGGTTGAAACTACGTATTTGAATGAGCAATTTTTTGCTAAGTTAAAACTAGAGACGAAATCGTGCATTAAAATTACAGATGACTGCGCATTTAAATCTGCTTGTTTAATATCATTTGCTGATTCAACTGTAGATGAAACGAATTTACTTTCCATTTGAATGTACAAATAAAATTGTGCAGTTGCAACTGTTCAGTTGGAAGTGCATAATTGCTGGTGTGGTTATGCGGTAGAGGGTTAGTCTTTGGGCATTTAAACATATAGATAAAATATTGCAGTTGTAACTGGTTATTTGAAAGTACACTATTGGTTGGTGTACATTTTCAGTTAAAACTGCAACGGCAACCGGACAGTTGACACTGCGCAGTGATGACCGCAGCTGACTGTGCGGCTGGAAGCGCTTCTGCGGGAGGTTATGCCTTGGGCAGGAGCTGCTCGTAGGGGAAGGCAGCGGCAATCTTGTTGGCCGTGTCGATGGCGAACTGCGCCACCACCCGCTCGCCCACCGGTATCACCACGGCCTTCAGCTCCTCGCTGTTCTCGTTCAGAGCCGCGTTCGTCGCGTCCCCTGCAACACACACACACACACACATGGCCCTTCACTCGCAACAGACCTTCCACGCGCCAATCAGCAGCACTCTGCAGGGTCACACTAAAGAAACATACTTTTTTAAACTTTTTAGATTAAGAATAATTGCTTTTTGTTCAATAAATACGACATAGGCGACATTTAGGTATTTAAACACAAAATAGGCATTTATTAGTGAAATAGGCACTATAAATACGCATATAATATTCCTAACACTTCATTTTTTCCAAGGAAACCTCAGCTTAATCGAGATTATGAGAATATGATTAATTTATTATTATTTATTCATTACATGAGATTGTAATAAATTCTCATTTCATTGATGATGGTTCTGTAAACTGTTAATTGTATCGCAATTACATACTTCTAATATTTCATCTAACGTGCTCAGATTCTAATCTCTCTTCATTAAACTGCTTCAAATGTAGGACACCATATTTAAAATCTTCAATGACTCACTTGAAAAGTAAAATTAGTGTCACATTATTCCATACGCGGCTAATATGTTCAGCAATGCTGAATGCATTTATCAGAATCTCATTATCTCTGCACTGCAGGCAACCCCCAAGGCAACACGCAACACTCACCGTACTGGATACTCGGATGGACATTAAATTTAACCATCTTGTTCAGAACCTTTCAAAACTCATAAATATATTTTTTTACATGCTATGAAGCATTGCAAGTACTGTTTTTGCACAATTAGTATTCAGACCGTTCATGCCTTGCCGCCTGTCGCAGAGCGGATATCGAGCGCGCCGCGCCGCTCCTACGCCATGCTCGTACGCCCAACCAGTTGGAATATACTACATAGAGTGGCAGACTCAACGAGCTGGAATATACTACATAGAGTGGCAGATCCAACGAGCTAGAATATACTAATAGAGTGGCAGATCAAGAGCTGAATTATACTACATAGGGTGGCTGATCCAACGAGCTGGTACTACATAGAGTGGCGACCAACGAGCTAGAATATACTACATAGAGTGACTGACCCTATGTATGTAGCGCTGCTGGTGTACACTTGCAAAACTAGGGGCCGCCATGTTTTTTTTGTAGTCAAAACATATGAGTCGTGGCCTGGAGATGGCGTGTAGAACTGTTGTATACTGAATTGACTGTTGTTTGTATTAGCTCTTATTTCTATTTTGCTCTCTTTTTCGTTCAGCTGTATTTAAATATTATTGTGTTTTTGAAAATTATTAATTACACCGTCATGAAAGGCATATTGTTTCCATGTGCAGCCTTATTTGCGATGTTTCCGTGCAATAACAATCACTTTCAGGCGTTATGCTAACTGCAATAACATTTCTGTTGCTTCAATTTTTATGACAATAACCTACGTAAGTAGCAACGTGTTTTTAAAGTTTCTCAATTCGTTCTCCTTAAAAGTTGTGCTTTTGTTTTTAATTGCTTGGTTTTTGGTCGTGAGGACAGACAGCAAAAGGATTTATATTACGTGCATCCTGCGCCAACTGACCTTAACCAACGCCTTACGGAATACTAGAATACACTTATTTCTCTAGAGGAAGCTGCTTTGACTGCGATAAATATGGCTTGAATTTACTGCAAAGATGGCGGCTCTTTAGCCACTCTACGTAGTACATTCTAACTCGCTGCATACGCCGCACCGCTGCTATCCGCCTATCTGTCGGCAAGGTCAAAGTTGTCTCGGAGGGCATGCGGGGTATTAAAAGCGGATGCTTACTTGGCGGGTTCGGAGAGTCGACAAGGTCGAACACTTGCATGAATTATCCAAATGCAATTATTGCAAAGATATGCCTCCTTGGAAATGTTATCTCTTTGAAGGAAAAGTACCTAAATACATTTCAATTTTTGCGTTAGAAATATTTTTTTACAATAATGAGGTCTAAAAGAAAGTCTAAAAGAATACTGACATCGCGCAGCAAAGCAGCTTCCTATCTTGAAGGCTAGATCAGCTGATATTGTGTCCACGTGGAGGTTTAACAAAGGCACGTGAATATAATATCAAGCAGGTGACATGTAATATTGTCCTTAGTGTTTGCAACAAGATTCTAACGCTTGTATGTGCTGAAAATATAACTTTTATTTCTGAAACCTGAATAGTGTCCCTGCCGGGATTAACCTTGTGTTCAACACGCGGCCTCGCGAATTTTACCTCACTGCTCTCCCAAAACTAACAATAACTATTTCACAGCCTTACAATGGTGCTGGCTATATGAGAAACTTTTGAGAGGCGATTTCAGAGTTACAATTCAGCGAATATGTCCCTGCGAGTATGCATCCAAAAATGGGTAGTATTTTCAGGAAAAATACTCTCGTATTCTCAACAGTGACAAAGTGTCTGCCTTCAGAAAAAAAATTCACAGTACTTTGTATATATGCATCATTCTCCACACTTACGCCAGACATTCTTGATATTCTACACTAGATATATTTATATCTTATAGCTAACTATGGTCATTGGAGTTGGTAAAACTATCAAACACTTTTAATTAAAGGGGAAAATAAAACTAGTTTCAGAAATCCGTCTACATTCATAAGCTATTCCGTTGCATGAAGGCGTATTCCCACCTAGAGCTTTGTCGCCGTTGAAGAGGTTGTCCAGATGAATCTTCACTGGTGAGATCACCTCCAGCCTGGTCTCTCCTTCAACAAACTGCAAGTACTCCGCGCCCTTCCTCTTCACGATTTTGCCTTGAAGGTGAAGAGTGCCTGAGACATCACCTGCAAACAAAATTTATTTTTCAATAGCTTTCCCTCGTTTCGAGAGTCGGGGACTATTTAGCTATTTATTTATTTATTTATTTATTTATTTATTTAGTCAAAAACAGTCAAAAACTGTATGTGACGTATGGGGGAGAAAATCTGCGCACGCTTTCTTGAGTTTTACAATCTCTTCCCAACAATTTAACTATTAATAGTTGAAAGATGAATAATAATAATAATAATAATAATAATAATAACAACAACAAATTTAAAAAAGCGAGGGATTAACATTTCAAAAACTAGATATTTTAGTTGCCAAATTATAGAAAACTTATTTTTAACGGTAAAGGAACAAACAGATTTGATTTTTCTATATTGTTAACAAAATAGAAATACCCTAAGCCCTACTACCACTACAAGCAAAAGCAAAGTTCAACAAAACGTGCGCATAGTGAAGCTACATTATGGACTTATGGACAATTTCCAAAGCACTCGTGGTATTACCTGCAACAATCAGTAGGAGTGTTGAAGTAACCCTCGTCATTTACCACTTTTGAATCTTTAATTGGAACGTAAACGAATATTCGAATGGCGTAGTAAAGTGAATAAAGAATGAAAGATTATTTACGAATTAGGAATAATTACCTTCCTTTTTAAGTACATTTTTGTGAGAAAAACTAGAAGTAGGGTATATATGCTCCTCCATTTGTTTATCAGAAAGTTAAAGTAAGCGGTGTAACGTAACTTCATTATCTGTGCACGTCTTGTAGAGATCAATGGGAAATATAGTTATTCAAATTATCGTTCTCCATGTTGTCGTGGCAGAAGTATATTCCTTCACAAAGGACATAAGGAAGGGTAAGAACCCAAATCTATAGCTGATTTGCCTTTGAAAATATATTTTATTACGTGGGAACAAATATTTTATTAACAATTCTCGCCCAAACACTTATTTCTTTCCGTATTCAGAATTCAACTTGTGTATTGTTTCGGGTAGGGGCCCCAGACTTAAGAAAACCTGCAGAGAATATTCTTTTCCCCCGAGCACGTCACACACAATTTTTAAATGTTTTTGACGTAAAAAAAATAAAGATAATAAAATAGAACATAAAATATATTATAATATTTATATATAAAATACATAATAATATAGAATTATATATACAGAATTATATATACATAATTATATATATACTTCATTATTGCTGGGCGTTGCCGTGTGACGCAGAGCGAGGCCGAGAAGGCCAGGAGGAATCAGCAATGCAAGATGGAGAGAGAAGAGAGGGAAAGAGATAGAGGAAAAGAGGGAAAGAAGGGGAGGGAAGTAGAGAGAGAAAAAGATCGAAGGATAGAAAAAGTGAGGGAAAAAGAAGGGGAAAGAAGGGCAAAAGATACATGTAAAAAGACGGAAAAGATAGGGAAAAAAGAGAGGGGAAAAAGAGAGGAAAGAGAAGAAAAGAGAGATGGCAAAAGGGAGCTGGCAAAGAAAAAAAAAGGAGAAGGGAAAAGGGAAGAGGGAAAAAGGGGGAAGAGTAAACACAGAGAATGGGGAAAGGGAGAAAGGGTAAATGAGAGAGAGGGGAGAAAATGACAGGGGAAAGGATGAAAGCGGAAAGAGAGAGGAGAGAAAAGAGAAAGAAGGAGGAAGAGTGAAGGAGAAAGACAAAGCGAGATGGATAAACAGAGATCGGGATACAAGAGGGAAGGAAAAAGCGAGGAGGAAAGAGATGGAAAGGAGGGAGAGAAAATGAGATCAAAAGAGAGTGAAGGAAGAGAGTGCAGGACAACGTCTACGGTTTTGCCAGTAATTATAATATATATATATAATTATATTAATATATAATAATAATATATATAATAATATATATAATAATTTTATATATATATATATTTATAAATTAAAAACCGTCTACTCTTCAAGGAAGCTCGAGATGAGCGTGTGCGGGGGTGATGACTTACTGACGTTGGCGGTGAGCTGTCCGCGGCCCTTGATGGGCAGCACGAGGATTTGGCCGTCCACCTCGTAGTCGCTCACGAAGCTCAGGTGTGGCAGCGACACGCCCGCAATGAAGCTCAGCGCAGTGTCGTTCAGCTCGATCCTGCGCAACACGCCACCACCCCATCACTCCTCCAGGTCACCACACCACCATGCCCTCGTCCTTGTGTCATGTCGCATGCAAGTCATCACCTCCGTCTCCCCGTGTCTTGTCATGTCACCACTCACTTTTGACGTCATTATTGGTACTGACGCCAATAGCGTGAGTGACGAGAATGGATTGTCCCGTAGGTGATGAAGAGATATTAATGTCCACAAAAAGGTGTATGTGTGTGTGTGTGTGGATTTGTGTGTGTGGATTTGTGTGTGTGAGTGTGGGTGGGTGGGGAATGTGCAATGTGTTATAAACTTAATAAAAATATTCTAGAAAGCCACTGAATGATTGATGCCACAAGATAGCAAAGGCAAATTGATGTAGCCGGTAGCCATGTGAAACGACAACGCGAGACCTGTCTGGTTTGCTTGAAGAAACCTGGGCACTTTTATGAATGCCTCTGACCGGGAGGTCCTAGGTTCGAGTTCCGACGGTGGTAGGATTTTCGACACCAGCTTGTCAGATCGGTCGAATTCAGTCACTGTCTGGAGGAGAATTCTAGCGTCCGGCTGTTCTGATCAGTAGTTTTCCGTGGTTTCTCCGATCAATACCAGGCGAATGCCGAAGCAGTACCCTAACAAACGGGCCACGGTTCGAGCGCGATCTTTTCTTCCTCCTCCTTGTCCTATCCTCACCCCCTTACACACACACACACACACACACACACACTTTCACTAACATGCAACAAACTACCAAACATGCCGGGAGACCGATTGGGTACTCAGAACTTGTCCCGACTGGGGCGGTGCCCCGCTGGTGGGAGATACCTGTTAGGGGAAAACCCCGCTAGTCGACAGAAGGTCGGTGCCGGATCTCGCCATCCAGTGGGGGAAGATCACCACCATCTCCCGATGAAAAACATGCACTACACTTCTGACTAATGATCTCAGTAGTTGACACGCCCGGAATCACTAACAATCAATTATTAAACGATCCGTTCTTTGGGGAATGGGAAGCAGTGATATTATTGCCGTGTATTATGAATTTTTGAACCATGACACGGGCATTGCATGTGCCATGCAATTCCTGGCGATATGGAAGAAAATGACTCTATTTTTAAGCGATGAGTTGGATGGAGTTTTAAAGCGGCGTGCTCGTGCGTCATTAACCGGGTGCGCATCAACTTTCGAGACGGAACAGGAGACAGATGTCGATCAACTGTCGCCGTGGAAACTCGCAGAATGCATTACATAACCTCAACTAACGAAAATAATCATCTTCAGCCGAGCACAGAGAGCTTTTCTCATACTTGTCGAGATTTCTTTTCTTTCTCTTCCCAAAGAAACTTGAAACTTTGCTCGTCCACTTTTTACGTTCACACGGCTCTGGAAATGGTGAACTCGGATGTGATGAACATTCAATTATAGTGAACTAAACTCACCGGTTCTGATTCACATTCAGTACCAATAAAGATGACGAAACTAGATGATTCAATTGGTGCTCTCCACATCGGATATTGTGAACAGAGGAAATAGAACAACATCCAAGGGAGAAAATACTTCATTTGAGAGCGTCGAAAACCTAATACGATAATCTAAAAGTTTGCATGTTAGGATCTCGTGAGTCATTTTTGGAATATTTAGATCACGCATGCCGAGGTCGCGGGCAATATAACAAGCTTACCAGCGCTCGCAAGCACACTGACCACGGAGGAGTTCTAGAGGCCGGGTGATCTGATCGGTAATTTTCCATGGTTTCTCCGATCAACACTAGGTGAATACCGAAGAACTACCGTAACAAAAGGGCCCATACCGCACGTGATCTTCCTTGTCCTAACCTCACCCTTTGTACACTGGTGGGAGATATCTGGTTGGGGTAAACCCCGCTAGCTGACGGTAGGTCGTCGCCGGATCTCACCATACAGTGGGATAAGCCACCTCCCTATGAAAAACATACACTACACTTACGGAAATAATGACCTCAATAGTTTAATCGCCCGGGATCACTAACAATGAATCAATCTGAGCTACCTAAGCCGACATCTACGTTTGTTGATATGTAATATTACACACTATATTCTATTATTTCGATGCGCATAATAAATAAAATTTGCATCTGCTAATTCGTACTTTCCCTTATTCGCTGCTTTTTATACGAGTTCCCTTCCGTGGGAGTGCAGTGAGGCGTTTTGCGAGGGCAGCGAAGCCACATACGTCGAGTGCCGCACGCAAGGCCTCCTGCTGCCTCTCACCCGCGTGGTGCAGGCGGCCTTGGCCGCAAGTTCAAGGCCGTGGGGAAAGCCTCCGTAATTACGCGCTGCGCCGCGACGGGGCGCTGCAAATTATCTGCTGCAAACCGCTCGCTTGGCCTGCCGCCCGCCCCGATTGCCTCTTCACAGCCCTCGCCCCAGCGCATAGGCTTCCTGGAACACGACCGGCGGGCTTTCCATCTCTCAAAGATAACCGCGCAAGGTTGCAACTATTATACGCGCACCTTTTCTTGAGCCCCTTGTTTGTTTGTTTTTTGTTGCGTCTACTTTGACGCAACGTGTCTCCAAGCCCCTTGGGGAGCGTTGAGCGCTTTGCGCTTCTCGGAGTAATCCTCCATTACTAACAGCGCTTGTTTTTGGAGTAATCCTCCGTTAATATTGTGTCGCGTCTCGTCGCAGTCGGTTGTCAAGAGGACCGCCAGGTAGCATCTCCGCGTACGCTCCTCCTACCGCGCGCACCTGCGTCACTACCCAGCGGCCAGAATTAGGAATGAATAAGGATAGGGGTAGGGTATAGGACACTTCACAGGAGTTGGACTTTGTGAAGCAGCCGAACTCGTTTTGTTGGAACAAATTTCACATGAGATTCGATGGGAATCGAACCCGGATCTCAGTGGTGAAAGGCTTGCGACTTTGCAATGAGCCACGAGTTCAGCTACTTGAGACCTTGTTTTCTTTAGCCCTTGTTTTCCAGTTTTCTTGAGCCCATGTTTTCTTGAGCTCCATGTTTGCCCCATTTTGCATTAATATATTTTGTTTATGTGATGCACATCTAGTTTTGTTAGCCTTCTTTGCCTACAGTATTAATTTTTTAAAATTTTTCCTTCATGATCTGGTACTGAGAGCTCTTCATTAACAAGGAGGGATCTGTATGGTGTTATTAAACACACTGAAAAGAAGAAGAAAAACGGAAGATAAAGTGCAACCTGGAAGGAAAAAAAGGAAGTGTTTGGCTGGCTGTTAATTTGATCTGACCCACTGATTTCGCAAATGGAACAGAGAAAAATTATCACAAAGGCATTGAACCTAGCAGGTACACCAATGTTAATCTCTTCAAGTACAAATTATCTTCTTAAAGAAGAGTCACATAATGAAAGTTCTAATTTTGAGGGTATGTAAATAAATATTTGAAGGTTAAACAATCAAATAAGTCATTATTTAATGATAAAATGCGTTTTCTAATCCCAAAAATTCCGAAAAACATTTGAAAACACTTTTTGCCAACTTTCCCCCCTTCTGGTCCCACTGTGCGGCAACAGCATTTCGCCATGTCTATTTTTTCTTCTGTGAGACGTTCCCTGCCCACTTCCATTGCAGATGGAGGGGCCTGAATGCCTTTGCGTGCGGAGCTCTGCAATGCAGTGTTTCGCTGCGCTGGCGTCAGACCCCTGGGAACAAGATGGCGGCCGTGCGATGCAGTTTCTCACCATGACACCGCTTCAGTTGCACACAGGAGAAAACACTGCTGTGATCTTTCACCTCAAATCATCACTCAGACTCTTGAATTGCGACGCAGAGTCGCCGGAATGCACAATGCAAAATTGTTGAAATGCCCATAATCATGGCCAATAATCCAAAATGTAATTCCATTTCATTCTCGAAATTGTAGGGCCCTGTGATCGCAGATAAGGACACAGCGAACCACACTCTCACTTTTGTGGAATGAAGAGGTTGCTGATGCAGTGGTCTACCATTCTCGTTACTTCAATACTTGTACCAAGTTATGGTTGTTGGCGTAACCGAACAAATGGATTGATTGATTTTTTCGTGTTTCCGGGCGCGTCAACTGCTCTGGTCATTAGTCCCGTTAGTGTAGTGCATGTTGTTTTCTCGGGAGATGGCGGTGATCTTCCCCCGCGGGATGGCGAGATCCGGCGCCGACCTACCGTCGGCTAGTGGGGTTTCCCCCTAACCAGGACTCTCCCACCAGCGGGGCACCACCCCAGCCGGGACAAGCTCTAAGCTCCCGACCGGTCTCAGGGATATGTGCATATGTGTGCATTAGTGTATGTGTGTGTCTGTGTAAGGGAGAGGATAGAACAAGGAAAGGAAGCACAGATCGCGCGCGGTCCGTGGCCCGTTTGGTAGGGTACTGCTCCGGCATTTGCCTGGTGATGATCGGAGAAACCACGGAAAACTACCGATCAGAGCAGCCGGCCGCTAGAATTCTCCTCCAGACAGCGACTGAATTCGACCTAGCTGAAGAGGTAGTGTCGAAAATCCTACCGCCGTCAGGACTCGAACCTAGGACCTCCCGGTCAGAGGCGCTGCAGTGACATCAGTTGATGCACTGAGCTACCGCTCCCGGTAAGTTTCTTCAAAGATCTTAGCCCATCGCATAGGCAGGCAGCAGATTCCGATTCATTTTAAAATGAGTAGGGAAAGCAAAACGTGCTTGCACCTAAGTACATCCACTTCGATAAAACGCTTTCACATCGTATGCGCAATACTAAAGTGACCACCGCTCCGCCGCAAATCAATGTTAAAATGACAGGCGAATGACCACCGCCATCTACCATCCGTTCTCCTTCCATCAGCTGAGCAGTGTTCTCGTGCTTTGTAAAATCGATCTTTCCTTTGCCCCACTATGGATACGCCAGATACTGTAATACAGGAAGATCGTTATGCAATTTGAATGTAAAGTAGTAAGTGGTCATCAACGTTTTTTGTGCGCGTAAAACGATCGGCGAGATCAGTACTCAACCAGTTTTTCCAGAGTGCAGAAGCAGAGCGGAATTACAACCACTTCTGAGGAGTCGCCAAGCCTAGAAGACAGGTTACACGTTCACGCTATCTGCCGTAACAATTATTTGTGAGAAAGAGACCACTGTGTTTACAACAATGTGAGTAACATACGGATAATTAGGTGAAGTATTTTTTGAAGAATGCAACACAGTGGAGCACCCATTTGGTCTCTTTTCATGTTCCAATTCAAAGATAAATGAGATTATCGATCGTCATGGGAATAACTTTCATATAAAACTTCTTACTGTTAATTAAATTTGCACAAGTAACAACGAGATAGTACGAGTCCTTGACAAGAACACATAACCAACAGACTCAAATGAAACTAAATTACATCAGAGACTTAGTTTTTAAGTGTTCTTTGGAGTTTAGTTAGTTTAGTTAATGCCTTATTTTACGTGGCGAGACTCGGGCCATCAGGCCCGCTCTTCCGTCTAACCACGCAAATTTCGATACGCTCCTTTCACCACCTAGCGGAGAAAGCAGGTATTATCTTGGGCGACGTAACTGGCGGATCTCAATTTTGCTCAGAGGATTCTTTTAGGCTTGAGGATCTTTTACATGCAGTAAATCTACTACATGGGACAGCCGGCTTTACTTCCCGTAAGAAGGAAGGCGTACGAAGGATTTTTTCGCCCTTAAAAATCCACAGCTTCGATCGGGATTGAACCCGCAAACTCGGGTACAACAGTCCGGTACGCTGACAGTTTTACCACCGAATCCGCTTAATGTACGTAATATATTCATTTTTCGCAAAGTGTTCGTGAAACTCATTAGCAGTTGGTCATAACAAGTGAATTCTACTTTCGCGTTCTGCAGCTCGCCTTGACTGTACGACATCTTGTGTGAAGGAAAATGCAGTTTTGCTTGGGTACCCTTGTTCGTCCGGCCAACCTTTCTATTCCAGATGATCGAAAACCGATTGAAGATGATTGATTGATTGATTTTTTTCGTGTTTCCGGACGCGTCAACTGTTTTGGTCATTAGTCCCGTTAGTATAGTGCATGTTTTTCTCGGGAGACGGCGGTGATCTTCTCCCCCTGGATGGCGAGATCCGGCGCCGACCTACCGTCGGCTAGTGGGGTTTCCCCCTAACCTGCACTCTCCCACCAGCGGGACAAGCTCTAAGCTTCCGACCGGTCTCCCGGAATATGTGGTGATGTAGTGCATGTTAGTGTAAGTGTGTGTAAGGGGAGAAGATAGGACAAGGAAGAGGAAGGACAGATCGCGCGCGGTCCGTGGCCCGTTTGTTAGGGTACTGCTCCGGCATTCGCCTGGTGTTGATCGGAAAAAACACGGAAAACTACCGATCAGAGCAGGCGGCCTCTAGAATTCTTTTCCAGACAGCGACTGAATTCGACATATTTTTGAACAGAAATATTTTGCATACGCCACGGATCAGTAGCGTATCTACTGATCCGTGCAGTTCTGATATCTAAGCAGTTCTGATATGAAATGCATTCTCATCAGGCCTATTTGCGTAGCATTGCGTTCCATATTCAAAAATACATGAACGTGCATAAAGGAAGAATTTACAGATGCTAATTAAAGATGTAGAAAGTCTCCTTTTGTCGGCTGCCATTGATATTTTGTTATCGTTAGTCCAAAGTATTAACTATAATTTTGGTTCCATTGGACTTTGGAAAATTCTTCGATCAAAGCTTCGTTATGCATAATGAACACAGAAATTTTGTTCCTTCTTGGTTTGAAAGCCACGTGTGTTCCCCCAGAAACACTGCAATACTAACAAGAGTAAATTTTACTTACGTCTAACACCCTCACAATTGACTCACACTCACCCGCCTTTCAGACGGAATAACTTGTGACTCAAATTAACATCTTAGATTGATCAATTGGATTTTAGTAAAGTTTTCCTTGAACGAACGTTTTGTGAATTGAATCAAGATAACTTTGATATCGGCTGGATTTCCGAGGGTCAAATATTCGGAAGTTCTAAACAAGAATGATATGGAGTGAGTAAATTTTTTTCGATTATTGGTTGCAAAACTAGTGAACTAAGAACTTCACCAGAAGCTTAGATGATGAGGGGGCGTTCGCTATCGGACGTCAGGTGCATCACAGACCAAGGGACTATTAGGGTGATCTTAATAATGCAAGAGTTGGAAGGTTTCGATCTTCCCCACGCATTATCAAATGTAAAAATTTGGGAGCACGGATGTTCAGAGGTTTTGAGCAAGGTTTAACCGTGCCTTCAAGAAATTGAAGATTTTGTTTTTCACCTTTGAATTATTTTCTTTCTTTCTCGACAGGCCCAAAGGCTATATCGGGAATCGTGTTTATGTGCTTTAAAGTATTTTTTCATCACTACTCTTAAGTTTTTTGCGAAAACTATTATTTTTCATTATTAGGCTGTGCCGTTTTGAAACTCGGCGCAAATTAAACGGAGATATGCCAATTCCTTGCTATTATAGTCGACACCAAAAAAAAAATTGTATAATGTACACTAGAGCGAGTACCTTTTTAACCTTGGTTTTCACGATGAAGAATTGAAAATGTACTCTAAATCTATTTGTGATCCATGGATGAGTTATTGGGCACTATTTAATTGCTGTGAAAGTTTACATCATCTTGCTACATTTAAAATGTGAGCATGCGGCACCAAAAAATGGCACATTGAGAAAACAACGATTACCTCAATGGACATACCCGTGACAGCATCGTATGATTCAGCATTTCCCTGGCTATAACGAAAGGTTACTTTCGTCTACGTTGTTTTATTTACAATTCCGTCCTCCGGCTGAAAAATGACGAGTATTGAACGAGCGTTACCAGAAAAGCGATGACAACTTTTTCACGATAAAGGAGACAGTTACAAATTTTAAACGTACAGGTAGAATCCGTGAGTTGCACTGAATTGTGACGTTATTACAAGACAATGGTGCCAAGCAATTAGTCTCAGAGAAGACGTCAGTGCGTGTTCAACAGCCGTGAAGGACGTATGTTATCCGGGAGCACGACATTACCCGAAAGCTCCTGCCCATGTTGCAAAAATTCGTATTTTTTTTTTTGTTATTTAAGATCGCATCAACATCTAGATCATTAGCGACTCTTATTGGAGTTAACGTTATGGTAACTATGAAGATGAGACGAAATGGTGATGATATGAGGTGAAAGAACGAACACCAATCCAACCATGCCCGAGGCGGAACTTGAACCCGCGACCCTTTGGTCAGAAATCGTTACGATACTACTACTTTAGGGATCTCGGTCACCGAGCCGACGATTTGTATCAAGACGGTTGTCTTAAATAATAATAAACTGAAGGTCAATGTAACATTTTCTTGCCGAGACGAGAAGATGGAATAGGATGAAGTAAAAGCAGCCATTCGCGATGACCGGAAGATTCATAGAGAGATAATAGTATGGAACAGAGGTTCGTAGACGGTGATACATGGGCTAGCATTTACATTTAAATTCTGTACATAATCTATAGATGAAGTGAATGTTGAACTCATGTAAAATCGTGTTGAACATATGTAACATTTATAGCAGATATTTCCCTAGTTCCAGCTGTTTTAAATTAAACCTGATACTCTTTATTTCGACAACGAAGATTATAGTAGCAAAATTTTGTATTGCTTTTGCCAGATGTTTAGAGACCAGCGCATTTTGTAAGTTTTGTTTGAAAAAATCCTTGAGTTGCTGGTATTTCGGGATGGTGGTAAACCAGAATTTTGATTTAGAAAATCTAATACTGAAAAATAGATTGTACTAAGAAAAATCTCTAGCTTCAATATTGAAGGCATAAGAAAGGTTTCAAAAACATTTAAATATTTTCATTATTAAAGTAAAAATTACGTGAATACGTCTCATAATGAAAATATGTACATGGCTTTATATAAATATCTTTGAAAATCACACCGAAAAAAATATATATCCAACATTGTAGTACGAAGAAAAATAATTTTAAACTTTTGAAATTTTCAGAAAGTTGAAAGTTCAATGGAAATGGGATCTACGCCATTGTTATAAGCGTACATTTCTCTATCCAAGAAAAAATCCAAACATTTGGAGCAATTTTTGAGAAAATTTTGAAATTTGATTCATGGTTCATATAAAGTATCCTGTAAAATCAAAATATTCGTTTTATATTCGTAGGGCTTCAAGTTCGGTTAATAGGGAATATTAATGTGGAGAAAATCGTGTGAACAGTTTAACCGCTAGTTTTGTCCACTGGCGAACGGCTGGGCGGAGAAACATACAGACATTTTGTCCCAAATAAATTTTTCGGTATCAAAAGCCGCAACAAACGCGTTCAACTTGACTAGAAACTGAAAAAGACGTGAAACAAAACCATTCTCGAGAATTGTTGCAACCTCTCACGTTTGTGTTTCTAGTCCAGTTCTTTAAGAATGTAGTAATGTGTGTACTGTTTTCATATCCGGTTTATATTCAATAATTGACTAGATGTTCTATGCACCTGATGAAAATAGAACCTGAAGATGGAGACAGGTCTCTGAAACATTGATAAGGAGCGTGTTGCAGTATTGCAAAGACTGTAATGTGTATGAGTGATGTTTTATAAATAAATGCAGTTGTTTTTAAAAACGGAAGCCCTAATTTTGTATTAAACATCCAGTACTTCGAAACGAGTCTAACAGTTTGGCACGGGCGGATCTCTAGAACTGACCTGAGACGCGTGACCTTGAAGTTGCTGCCGCCGAACACCTGCACGTCCTTGCCCACGGCCGAGAAGCGTGGTGACGGTCGGATCACCAGCTCCGGGATGATGAGCGGTTCGATGGACGGCACGTTCAGCTCCGGGATGCCCGTCATCAGCTTCGGCCGAATCTTCTCCAGCGCCGTCAGCACGCACTGCTCCAGCTGCGGGTCCCCGCGCTTGCACACGTGCAGGTAGCTGGCTGCAAGCACACACCACAGTGGTATCAGCTGAAGTGCTCCTGCGTTGCCCGCGTATTTATTACAATAAAACGGGAGCGGTGGTTCAGTGCATCGAACTGATGTCGCTGCAGGGCCTCTGACCGGGAGGTCCTAGGTTACCGGCAGATCTTTCGACACTAGCTTTTCAGCTAGGTCGAATTCCGTCGTTGTCTCGAGGAGAATTTTGAAATCCCGTTAAAATTTCATTCCATAATTTTGTTCAAAATTCCAAAATTTTCCATCCATTTAACTAGAATGTCTCCGTTGAAATACCCTGAGAAACGAAAAAACAGCGAGTTGGAAAACCCAGCAAATCCCCGTTCAGGTAGAAAGTCTTAAGACGGTATCTTTGAAATGCAAGTCGGCGAATTTCGAGTCCCTGTTTACATTTTAATGTATATTTCGTTTCGTATTTGCTTTTCTTTAAAATATAATGGTAATCTACTATTTTAGTACATTCTAATTTTGAAGCCGTGAAGGAGGAAGATAGTCTTTGCTGTGTAGTAGTACATCTCCGACAGAATGTGTCTTGCACAGGGAGATGGGCAGGGTAACGTGATGAGACGTTGGCTCCGGAAGGAGAGGCTGGGCGGAAATGATGCAGTGGGGTAGGAAACCCACGTCATTGGGGGCAGGGGTAGGTGGTGGGCAGGGACTGCTGCCTTCAGTTTTCCCACCATTGTTCCATGTCTTCTTCCTCCTTCTGCGCTTCTGTCACGGGAGAGGGTTCAGATCCAT
Source organism: Teleogryllus oceanicus (assembly GCA_964035755.1). Classification (NCBI taxonomy): domain Eukaryota; kingdom Metazoa; phylum Arthropoda; class Insecta; order Orthoptera; family Gryllidae; genus Teleogryllus; species Teleogryllus oceanicus. Next base: position 19,672,113 of record CAXIVR010000008.1, read on the forward strand.
ACGCAAGAGAGTGTCGAATGTTCTCTTTACATCTCCTTCGAACGACCGGTTCGATGTTTTTTTGCATTTGCAAAATCGCAACTGAAGCTTTGTCGACCGGTCCTAGGTTCGAGCTTTGATTGAGGTCGTTATTCGATACCCGTGAAATATCTGGGTCGAGGTCGCTCACAGCTTGAACGGGAGTGTAGGAGACTTGCGACTCTGATCAGTGGGGTTTGTGATTTTCTTCCATCAGTTTCAGAGGCGGGGTGCAGCAGTAGGTTAAACAGTTTGTTATGGGTCGTACGTTGGTTGAATTCTTTTATAATATTCTTAATGATTGATTGATTCATTGATTTTTTCGTGTTTCCGGGCGCGTCAAATGCTTTGGTCATTAGTTCCGTTAGTGTAGTGCATGTTTTTCTCGGGAGATGCCGGTGGTCTTCCCCCGCTGGATGGCGAGATCCGGCGCCGACCTACCGTCAGCTAGTGGGGTTTCCCTCTAACCAGGACTCTCCCACCAGCAGGGCACCGCCCCAGTCGGGACAAGCTCTAAGCTCCCGACCGGTCTCCCGGAATATGTGGTAGTGTAGTGCATGTTAGTGTAAGTGTGTGTGTAAGAGGAGGAGAGGACAAGGAAGAGGAAGGTCAGATCGCGCGCGGTCCGTGGCCCGTTTTGGTAGGGGCTTCGGCATTCGCCTGGTGTTGATCGGAGAAACCACGGAAAACTACCGATCAGAGCAGCCGGCCGCTAGAATTCTCCTCCAGACAGCGACTGAATTCGACCTAGCTGAAAAGCTAGTGTCGAAAATCCTGCCGCCGTCAGGACTCGAAGCTAGGACCTCCCGGTCAGAGGCGCTGCAGTGATATAATATTCTTAATGTAATATTTCGGTTCTACCTTTAGGAAACTGAAAATTTAAAAAAGATGTATTTTAGGTGGTGATATTCGTCAAACATGTTTGCACAGAAAGAGCCTTTCAGTATTCATTGACATTTTGAGAGAAATATGTGTTTACGTATTATATTAATATTTCAAAGGGAAGTTACCTAATATACACATACCATTACAAACAGGTATTACCGGATTGTTACTTCACCGTTTGTATATATTCTAATAATTGCAACACCTATTTGTACAAAACGACCGTGAATATGAGGTTGCGGTCTTTGCATTTCATAACAGTAGAAGGCTCAAAGATGAGCTCATACGTCAATTTTGTACTGTTACTGTCACCATGGACAAGAATTCGCGAAATCGTGGATAATAACTATTGGTAACTCACGGTTGGTTAGCACTCTGTCTGCACATAGAACTCAAGGTTTTGTTGTCAAACAATATGCAAAGAGGAAGTATGATGTAATGATGTATTCTAACTCGCGATATTGTTGACAGGGATGGTCTCAGGAGCAAGAAAACTAGCACACATACTTCCAAACCGAGTTTGCGGGTTCAAACCCCGTTAGGTCTATGGAAAACCCCTTAAAGGCAATGCCATGCATGTGGTGGGTAAAAGAGCCACGACAGGTGCCCTACACAACAAACGTCTGTGGTTAATTGATTCTTTTGTGTTTGCGACAGCGACAACTTCTATGGTCATTACTAACAGTATTCAGATGTCCCACCAACTGTGGGCCACCCCTACAACTTCTAAACGGTTTGCGATATCGAAATGTACATTTCGCTCAACAATGCAGAATCATGGGGCAGTAATATTCTGTATAGATATGTTCGTAATATCTTTAGTTTTTGAAAATTTATTCATTTTGTTTTTAAATGGAATATATATTTTTAAAAATAGAGTTTCTGACATGTGATTTTAAATTAAACGGACTATATTTCTCCATCCAAGCGAAAGCCATCTTCCCCAAAGGTGACACTTGCAAGGGCTGCTACAAGAAATAATGTCTGTTTAATTTAAAATCACAAGTCAGAAAACCTACTTTTATTCTAAAATTGCTATCAAAACATTAACATTTGGTATATCATTAGGTTCCGATTTTTATGATCTATCCACTGCTGATGAGAAAAATGTATAGTTGAATGAATGATGAGGAGAATTCTAGTGGCCGGCTGTTCTGATCGGTAGTTTTCCGTGGTTTCTGGGATCAACACCAGGCAAATGCCGGAGCAGTTCCCTATCAAACGGGCCACGGACCGCGCGCGCTCTGTCCTTTCTCTTCCTTGTCCTATCCTCTCTTCTTAAACACATGCACTACACTAATATGCACTACACTACCACATATTCCGAGAGACCGGTCCGGAGCTTAGAACTTGTCCCGGCTGGGGCGGTGCCCTGCTGGTGGGAGAGTCCTGATTAGGGGGAAACCGCGACGGTAGGTCGGCGCCGGATCTCGCCGTTCAGCGGGGAAACATCATCGCCATCTCCCGAGAAAAACATGCACTTCACTAACGGGACGAATGACCAAAGCAGTTGACGCGCCTGGAAGCACGAGAAAATCAATCAATCAACGAGTACATTGTTGTGAAGCACATTTCAGAGGCCGATGCGGTTCGAATTACGCTATTCACTTTTAAAACAATGATTTATCAAGTACGGAATGTTTGTGTGATTCCAACTTGTAGTTTAATAACACTGACGTAATACATATCTACTAAGATAATCCTTATTTTCGCGCAAAGGTAGTGAATCTGTAATAACGAAGGAGACGTGCCATGAGAAATTTCTCATGTTTTAAACATGAAAGGCGTTTGTATTATGGATGTAACCTAGTAGTAAACTCGTTAGATTTATAAAAAAGTGCTATTATGACATTCACTGGAGAATGTTCTGGAGGTCGATACCTGGGAACTCCCTTTATTACTACTCGTACACATGCAAGCACGCAGATTCACTGAAGTACAACATAACAAGTTTGTTTGCAGGAACCTATCCACGAAAATAACTAGGACTGCTATAGTCGACCTGAACAGCCGAAATCATTAAGGCGGTAGAATTCGCGGGTTTAACTCTCTTTTCTCGTATGTATGTTCGACCGGGAGAGATGGCTCTGGGCATCATCTGGTGTCTCTGCAAGTCCCTCTGACCGGGAGGTACTAGGTTCGAGTCCCGACATTTTCGACATTAGCTTGTCAGCTACTCCAGACAGCGACCGAATTCGAACGGCCGGCTACTCGGATCGTTAGTTTTCCTTAGTTTCTCCGATTAACACCAGACGAGTACCGGGTAGTACCTTAACAAACGGGCCACGGACCGCGCGCGATCTTACCTACGTCTTCCTTGTCCTATCCTCTCCCCTTACATACACTTACACTAACATGCACTACACTACCATACATGCCATAAAACCAGTCGACAGCTTACAGCTTGTCCCAGCTGGGGCGGTGTCTCGCTGTTGGGAGATACATGGTTAGGGAAAACCCCGCTATTCGACGGTAGGTCGGCCCCGGATCTCGCTATCTATTGGAGGAAGATCACTGTCACTTTCCGAGAAGAAACAAGCCCTACTCTTACGGAACTAATGACCTTAGCAGCTGATGCGCCCGGAATCTCTGACGAACAATCAATCAATGTAATGGGTCGTGTGATGCTCTCAATACAATTTATCACCTTTCAATCATCTTTTTTCTATTTCGAGAGTATTTTTCCTTCCTTATTATCCGGTTAATTTATAGCCGAGACAAGCCCTCAGGCTACCTCGGCATCAATAGTAAAACAAGTTAACTCGCCGGGAAAGAACAAAGGCACACTTCTGTTACCCAGGGCAGGGACGATCCCATACTGACAACGTACAGAAAAAAATTGAAGGACGACGGGATGTTATAAACAGGAAAACCGCTATGTGCAAAAATTTCGATGGAATGTGGCCAAAGACGGAGAGGTAAAGCCTCCTAAGAGGATAAGCGGCGCTTTAACAACACACACTTTCTCATATTATTTGTGAGAAATTATGGAACATTATATTACTAGGTGAACCGGCAAAAGTGTTTCCAACCCCGATTTTTTTTTTGTGAGCTGGATAGCGATCCCGCAAAAGTGTTTCCAATCCGCAAAAATATTTGATAGAGCTGGGTCGGGTTCTAGGTTACGTAAAAGGCAATCTTACTGATTGAGCCTCGAGATCTATGAAGCCGAAATATAAATTTAAATGGGTTGCTTTTACATTTCAGAAAAAAAGTTTCAACGGTAATTAAACCTGTGTCATTTTTATAAGACTCTTTTGCTGTATTCGACCAAAAAATGTTATAGAAACTAGATATGCTACATAATGGCACACTCTTTCTCGTAGTAAAGTTTTCTAATTTCCTTGGTATGGACTGGTACTGACCAGTCTTTTCCCCCTCCTTCTTGCCTGCTTCTATCTACTGCGTCCCAAAGAAACTTCGATGCTTCCTCCTTTCGTTCAAATGCTTAGAACTCAGCTTGCAAACTTTCGGTTTATTTATTTATTTTGGATTGGATTGTTATTTACTTTATTAACTTTTATTTATTAACTTGATTAACTTTTGGTTTGGATTATTATTTACCAGGAAATCTGTCTTCCCGAAATCGGCCGAACCGACAATAGCGCTGGTACGTGTCACAGGAACCTTAGATTACAAACTCATCACGAATGACGTTCCAATTTCTGAGCGAAAAAATAGAGGAGGATACTCGGAAATTCTGTGGAGAACATTTGTTACATCATACAGATCTTTTTGAAGGAAGTACCATCGATGAAATCAACTAAAAATGCTTTAAAAGTGATGGGAAAAGGTAAAAAATTACTTATTAGACAGAAATAGACAAAAAACGCAAAAGATGTCATGTAAATGGGTCATTTCCTTTTATCGTATTGTAAAATTAATGTCTATACGTAAGGGCATTGTTCTCAAGTGAAAGAAAAAAATGACATTTCATTCAAATCTCCTCCCTAGTTATTAGTCAAAAGTGAATGTCCCTTGCATCCATGTCGGGCTAAAACATTGTGCGCTTATCCGGAGTCTACACCCCTTTTACGTAAAAATAGGTTCCATAGATTTAACGATTTTTTTAGTTAATTCGGAAATTCAATATTCCAATGTGTTTTACTGCGTCGTGCATGGTACGGCCTGATATCACGCATGGTTTCATCTCTCCCCCGTTTGAGAGCAGCCGGACAAACTGCCGAGATCAGCAATAGGAAGAAGTCAGTTGTTGATCGCCCGAGTAATGAAAATATGGCCCGTAACCTTATTAAAGTTTTAGTTGTGGCCCATGAAGCCTGGCAAGTTGACACTCCTGGTTTGAATGATTACACCGTTCACCGGGCTCATTCTTTGATAAATTTCTGCAGCGCCTCTGACCGGGAGGTCCTAGGTTCGAGTCCTGACGGCGGCAGGATTTTCGACACTACCTCTTCAGCTAGGTTGAATTCAGTTGCTGTCTGGAGGAGAATCCTAGCGACCGGCTGCTCTGATCGGTAGTTTTCCGTGGTTTCTCCGATCAACGCCAGGCGAATGCCCGAGCAGTACCCTAACAAACGGGCCACGGACCGCGCGCGATCTGTCCTTCCTCTTCCTTGTCCTGTCCTCTCCTCTTACACACACACTTACACTACCACATATTCCGAGAGAGCGATCGGGAGCTTAGAGCTTGTCCCGACTGGGGCGGTGCCCCGCTGGTGGGAGAGTCCTGGTGAGGGGGAAACCCCACTAGCCGAAGGTAGGTCGGTGCCGGATCTCGCCATCCAGCGGGGGAAGATCACTGCCATCTCCCGGGAAAGAAACATGCACTACACTAACGGAACTAATGACCGAAGCAGTTGATGCGCCCGGAAACACGAAAAAATCAATCAATCAATTTCTGCTGCCATTTTCCTTTACGAAATCAGTACGAACTTGACGGGAACATCAATTGTTCCAGCTATCTTCACGATCCTTTGGCTCAGCTCAAATTGGCGGTGTGGCTTCGGTAGGGAAAGAAGTTATTGTGAAAGACATGCGCAACCAACCCCTGTATTTCCCTAAATCCCTCTTCTTACTTGTATAGCGGTTTAACAGTTTCAAGTGAGAGTTGACAAAACCGCCTACGTATAACCTGTTTTAAATGACGCACTCCACAGTACTAGACCTGAAAAGATGGATGTTGGAGAAGTTAACGTCAAGGTCTGCAGCGCAGTGAGATGTTTCGCCACTTGGCCTTGCCTTCTGCAGGGAGTTGGGAGAGGCCAGTTACATCCGCTAACAATGTGACGTGCAAAATTGCAAGAATGTAAATGTAATCTCATAATAGATTTCGATTAAGTGATAAACTGGTAAGGCGGCAGTTTAGAGGTTCTCAGTGAAAAAGAACATTATTGTTAATTAGATAACATTAAAATTATAATATTGTTTGTTACACTTTATGAAAAATTTGAGTTTAGTGTAGTCGCTAGTCGATTGATGTTCATGCGACTTTAAAGAAACAAAACGAGTCTAAGAAAATCTTGGATATTATTATATTTTTTTAATCATATTTTTAACTATATCAATAATCTTACAATGATTATTTTTTTGTATGATAAATCAATTTTTATATATCATCGCATACTATTAACGTTGCCCTTTTTATCTAATCTTCAAATTATTTAAATCTTTAACTTTTGAAGTCTTTAAAAAAACACCTTTTGACCGAAAAATGCTCGAAGAAGTGTTAAAAAGAACTAGTTTAAAAATAAGGCAACACGTACTTCAAAATATTATGATAACATCGATCGTGCATTGGGGCTCGCTTAGGGGCTCATCTACTATTTCAACATAGCAAGTAATGTGTCTCAGTCCGTTGACGACAGCATTAGAGTGCAGGTCGTCGAAAGATGCAAGCTTCAATTTCCTTTCTTTTTTTTCTTCTTTTTTTAAGGTCGCATCATCATCTAGGGCATTAGCGACCACTATTGGAGTTAACGCTATGGTAACTTTTTTTAAAAAATTATTTCTACCTGTTCGACTACAAGTCTTTCAGGGAGTTTAAAATAACAACATAGTAACGGCTGTTTTGATCACTGACAGTAACCTTATAAAAATAAGGAATTATTAATCATATTTTTAAGATATGTGGAATTGTTAATGTAAAGTTAGAAGGAATGTAAATAAAGGATGAAAATAATGGTAACTGAGAAGATGAAACGAAATGGTGACGATAAGGGGTGAAAAGACAAACACAAATATAACTATGACCGAGACTGAACTCGAACCCTTCACCGCGTGGTTTAGATCAAGGATTAGAAAAACCCGTTTTTATTTCAAATTTAGGGAATTTATTTTAAAAACTAATATGAACTGGGTACTAAAGTTTCAAATTTTTGGAATTAAAAAATTACAAAGCGGTTAAATTGATATAAAAAAGCGCTAGACTCATTGTTATCACATCACAACTTTGTTAATAGAGGATTCAATTGCACCATTAATAGCAGAAAATACTTGACAAATGTCTCGATCGAGAATTAACTTAAGATCCTGCATTTACTAACTTTCCTGCACATACCCTTAAAAAGCCTTGTACATGTTTTGAGATCTAATTGGAACACGTTCAGGTGTCCCATTGCATCAAGCAGTTAACTACCGTGTCAAGGATAACGAAGTCTGCCCAGTTTTATTTCTTTCGCAAATCGCACGAACTGTTGACCTGATTACCTACCGCAAGGATTTTGCCTCAAGAAGAGCTCTTGAATCGCCAAAGATTCAATACTACATATTAGGTCCTTTTCTAATTCAAACACTTTTGATATATATTAATACTTATGAAACTTGTTTTAATCTTTTTAGGTAGTAAAGAAAATGTTTGCAGTTCAAAACATGAACTTTGCATCAAGAAAAAATAAAAGCTATAATTTGTAGTAATTTTGGTTTAAATTGCCTTTAGCCGGATTTACTAGTTGCGGTTTCATTTTTTATACTCCTGGTAATTATTATTTCGGTTTTTTAGTGCTCGAGAGAATATGGGTATCTTGGCTTATGGTGTATTAATAATGAATGTAAATTTCGTCGCATTAATAAGAAATAAAAACGTTACATATGCTAATAATAAATATTAACCGTAATAATAATTATATAAAAATAATACATAAAATGAAAAAGTGATCGCGGTTCAGCCTGGAGATCATAATTACTACGAAATATAAAAGTAGAGATCGTGTACCTACAAACGAAGTATGTACAAATCTAATCGGCTATATGTGATTTTAGAATATAAATGTATATGAAGATATTAGAGTATCAATTTGTATTTGTTAGCCAAGAGCAATATAGAAGAAGGATAGAGGATTTGTCGGGATCATGATTAGTAGAGGTAAACTGCAATATGTAATGATCAGAGGGATGATGACTTTTAGATAACTGGTTGTAATTGATGCCGTCGATGACGTATTGTGATGAACCATTTTGAAGTCAATGCCTGGAGAGTGTTTCGAGTGAAGCCTTCTTTTGTTAGTGTGTTATCCATAATGATACATGACGAAAGGTTTCATGGCGTAAATCATTAGACTGTGTGTATCTTGTGAATTGAACAGTTAAATTTCGTTAAGTCGTGACTAGGATAATAAAATGTTGGTGAGCAGTCTACTTAAATTCAACGACACATATTTTTTTATGACCAGGACTTGCTGTAATATCCTTTATTGATTTATTGACATTCTTTATTGACTTACAATTTATGATGACTGTGGAATGAACTTCCTGGATCTGCTAAGGAGCAACTCATTACATCCGGTTCTACGGTTGGATGGAGTCAAGGACATCAACGAATTTATAATTTGAATTTGCGTTAGTACTCCACGAAATTGACAAAAAAGTTGAATGTAGGTCAAACATTTCTTTTACCATTTTTCGCTTATTTCTTTATTTGGAAATTGGTATTTGTATTAAATTTATTAAAAAGCCTTGTTTTGTGGTGTTTTTTTGTAATTTCATTACAGCAATGCTGCTGTTGTTATTCGCATCTAATCTTACACTAAATATAATTTTTACTTTGGCGCTACCGCTTACGCAGTAGAGAGAAAGTTATATAAAGCTGCGCGAAAAAATGGCGAATTTCGGGCGTATAAACTCTTATTACATGGCCTTGGTAACGAAAACGTGCAGAAATCCATTTGCTCAATTTAGAAAAAAATCCTCTAACATGTGGTGTGGCCCGAATTCGTTTTGTGAGTTCTTGATATAAAAAAATCGAATGACAGCAAAACGTCTGTCCGTTCGACAGTGAACAACACTAGCGGCTAAACCATTCAGCCGATTTTCTCCAATATTGAAATTCCCTGCCAGTCTGGCCTATGCCACAGCCTCTTGAATTTGAAACCACTATTTTATTTTTTGAGCTTCTTTACATGAAGCCTCTAGGACATTTTCCAAATTTTCAAAAAAATGGCTTCATCTTTTTTATTAAATTTTGCTATTGAATTGTGTGGAGAACGTTTAAGAGAATGGTGTAGGTCTCATGTTTGTTAAAAGCTCTGATTTTTCGAAAATCGCAAAAATTCATAATTTTTTCGGCGTCTTCCTACAACTACAATTATGAATAGATAGATTTTTACCTTAATGAAATCTGTTCCTTAAAGATAGATTTTGAAATAAGGTCATGAACAATTTTTCGAAAATGTGAGTACTTTTTGCGTAATTTTAGGTAAAAATGCGAGCGAGAAAATACGTGCTATTTTAGCATCACTAGTTTTGAATAGTCTAAAGTGTATCTTCCAACGAGGATGTATGATACCCCGAACAAGCACCGACTAGGTAGATTGAATTCTGTATACACATGTTTTTAATAACTTATGTAGTACTTTGTTTATGGACAGCTAATTGGCACAATTGAAAGTTAGATTTTGAGATTAGGTGTGAAGTTTTCGCTGGAGAAAAGGTAGATATCACATTATTAATAATTGATGGATTATGAAGTATGAATCACGAAAAATATTCTTAGATGATATGTTAATGTTAATTATTATAAATGTTATAACGATAATTTTTTTTTTCAAGTGCTGGTGAAGTTGTAGCCCATCAAGAAGTTCTCATACTTAAGACATGTGATAACAGAAATGTCTGTTTATTTTAAATTGTTTGATGTTTTCTTTCAAGCCAAGAAACTGTAATATAAAGAATTAAATTATTCTTAAAAAAGTCGTGTATCTTCAGCTAAGTAAGCTTTTGCCATCCGTGTGGGATATTTCCAGAGGTCTTGTAGAAGTCAAAACAAAAGAGATGCTCTGACGTCAGAGGTGTTTGTTGCACGTCCATCTGACAAAAAAGTTCTACGAATATTCATGTCTGATTTTCTTAGCCACGAACTCAAAAAGTGAACACAAGAAACCTGAAAGACCAGATGTCACCGACACAAAGCAGACAACCAGTTTATAACACATTTCAAGTTCTTGTTTCGGTGAAATGAATTGCTGCTACGCAGAGTAGAGTCTGATTAATGACAGAGTGAGTTTCCGTGTCCCCTACTATTATCTGATATTAGCTACTCGGAACAAACGTTCGTGGAGCCTGCCACACTAAAAACAAAGACTCTTCACTGTAATAAACAGAAGCTTCAGAGGTGTAACTAGAGGAGAAATCTGACGAAATTATTTATTCAAGCAAACAGAGAATCGAATTGTATACTTTCTTTCTACTTGAAATTGAACTCAACTAAGTTATTACTTTGCTATCTTGAATTCTTTAATTTGTTTTATTTTTATAACGAAATAATAATAATAATACTAAGAAATAAAAAATTAAAAAATAAATAAATTTTTTTTTAAATTTTTTAAATTTAAAATTTTTTTTTTCGCAGTTAAAAATAATATTAAATAGTTAATACGGTATATCTTGTTTTGCAATCACAATATCATCGGTACTAATACAAGCCATTTCTATTACTAAATTATTGAATTAAAAAATATATAATTTAATACATTCGTTTGTTTTTTCTACTAAATTCTAAAAGTTTTGTACTACACAGCAAACATTATATTGTCAAAACAGCGTTTTTACGCGAAGTTACATTATTACCTACCAATTTTTTTACATTATATTAAATTCTCGAACCTTGAAAAAAGTACCACATGCGTTAGGTTATTCTCGAATTAGGAACGACACTAATCAAAAACAAAATTTCAAAGAAAGTTACCTTCTTGTCGTTTAACTTAAACTTTTCTATGGACCGCATGAGACGATGTAAAATTGTACATCTCAGCAATTAACTTTCAGATGTTTCACCAAATGTAAGGAACCCCTGAAGGTGAACCAGGTGAACTTTTGGGTTATTTACGATTGTTGCTAGTGTTCATCACGTCGTATAGAGGAATCCAATTTAGTTCTCCTGATATTTCTTGTCGTTTAGGCTCACTGGATTCTCGGAATTCAAGACCGTAAATTTCGAAGATAAGGTCCTCCGTGATATCAGAAAAAATCTTTGCATTTTGTGAAGATTCAACAATGTAATGGGTTTCACTTATATGATTCTGTATTTATCGTAATGCAGTATATCTATATCTTTGTTTTTATGTATACGTCTTGTATCTTCAATAGTTTATTTGCCAATATTATTTTTTACTAAGAATAGCCAAAATGCTAACAGCAGTTTATTTAAAAGGGTCGCAATGCAATCAAAAATAACTAAAAGAGATTACTATGCAAGAATAAGATATTATTATTATTATTATTATTATTATTATTATTATTATTATTATTATTATTATTATTATGTTTTTGTCCCGAACCGGCACTCAAATTCAGGGGAACCCTCAAACAAAACTAATTTTGAAAAGCCTACTCTTCGTAACTGTATTTTGCAATTCCAATTTTCGCCACTCTCTAAAATCAAACTTACTGAAACTGCGAGGCCAAGTTGTGTGCGCATTAACTATAGAAGACAGAAATTGTTTCAATTTTTTTTTTACTTCTCTCGGTTTTATAATTTTTTATTGCTTGAGAAGACATCCTATATGAAAAATATTTTTGACAGCATTTTATTAAATCATAAATAACAATGTGCACAAAAGCATTCCTGGTGATTTTATCTTACTCAAGTTGATCAAACTTTACGATACAATCGTGAGGATGCTCGAAATAATATTGTAGTTGCCGATTAAAAAAAGTTGCTAGCACTGAAATCCGAATCTGCTCTGGTTTCTCTTCCCCATTCGTTACACACAGTTTTAACTGTTTATCCGTTAAAAAACAATAAATGAATTAAATTAGATAGCATCTTGGAGGCGAACGACAAGAACGCAATAGGTCACTGGGTTTTAAACATCTTTGATGTGAATACGCTTCAAAACAAACAGTAATTTTACTGAAGGCGTCATTTTACAACTCGAAAGAAATACGAGAAAAAATTATCACTGAGACAATTTTTGTCAGCACGTTCTCCTATTACCACCACCTCTCCGTGGAGACCTCACGATCATCACACGCGCAATGCACTTGAGTCCCGTCGGCAAACGGGAGGGAAGTGTTGGGTTAAGAAGTATAGTTTTACGCCAACTTAATTCACTTCGATGGCTACTAATTATTTCTTCATAATTCAATGAAATGGACATTTATCTTGACACATCGGATTAAAACAACAACTATAATGTCAAAATGTACACTTAAGAGGTTTTTACTACTTAAAGTAGATAAGTTAAATAATAATTTATGTCTTATCCAGTTACACTTTACATTTTTAATTCACGAAATGCTCATTCCACACGTGATCAATCACAACACTTGTACACAAATTCACTTAAGCTATTTGTCAAAAACGCTCCCGTGTATGGAATCTCACGTCAACTATGCAGACTTCTCAAATTACAGAAATGAAATTGTGCTACTGGTTTTCGTCCTCATTTTCCATCGGAGGTGATGACTGGCACCGTTCCTATTGTAGGCAGGCCAGGAGAAACGGTCGAAGTAGAGGATAAAAGCGAGGTAATCGAGAGTAATAGCGAGAGTAATAGCGAGAGTAATAGCGAGAGTAATAGCGAGAGTAATAGCGAGAGTAATAGCAGAGTAATAGCGAAGTAAAAGCGAAGTAAAAGCGAAGTAAAAGCAAGGGTAAGCGAGGGTAAAGGGAGAGTAAACGGGGCCAGAGCGGAAAGAGGGAGAATCCACAAAAGGACGAGCGAGGGCGACGCGACCGGGCGCGTGTAAAGCGAAGACTCACGAGCTTGCGGGCCGCGGGGGCGGCGGGCGGCGCGAGCACCAACAGCAGCACCAACAGGGCACCCAGGGCCGGAGGAGAGACATGACCATGGCGGCGGCAGGGGCGGCGACGACGGCGGCGGACGGCAAGGCTCTCTGCGGCGAGACAGGATAGCGCCATGTGCCGGCCGCCGCGCAAGTTTATACCACCGCCGCGCCGACCCCCACTCCGCACCACTCCACTCCTCTCCACCCCACACCACTCCGCGCCGCATCCACGCGACCACGCGCAAGGCGCACTCTCGGGGGAGGCAAGCCGGATCCACCGTTGGGCACCACGAGAACAAGCAGAATTTTCTTTCTCTTTTCTGTCAACCTTTCCGTCTCCCCATCTGTCTCTCTGTCCGTTTATCTTTGCCTCTTGACGATATTGTTCTCTGTATCTTTGTTATCTTTGGGCTGTCTCTTTGCCTACCTTTTTCTTTGTCCGTGTCTTTGTCTGTCTGTTCTTTTTTTTTTTGCCTCTCTGTCTCTTTGTCTACCTTTGAGAATCTCTTTGTCATACCTTTTGCCCGTCTCCTTTTTTGGGTATTTGTTTCTTTGCATGTCTCTTTGCCTGTCTCTTTGTCTGCTTATTTGTCTGTCTCGTTTGTCTCTTTGTCTGCCCTACTGGCGATTAACAGGTATAATCATGATTTCAATGATTACAAAAAATATTAATGAACTTGATAATTAATTAATTATATTCTGATATAAAGTAACGCAATATACAATAATAAATTACAAATACAATCTTCTTTCCTATCATTTGTTAATCCATAAGATCACTAAGATAACATCCATAAGATAACTAGGTTGGTGCAACCGGTGCACCGCAGCAATGTAGTATGTTCCTGTCAGTCACTAATCAAACACTCAGCCATTTATTACATCTATGGATTAACAATAGCTGCTTGTAAAAGTAAACGCAGCATTTAAATAATTATTTGTAAATAGTTAAAAGATAAGTATCGAATAGTTGCTCTAGAAAAACAAAGTTTACTGATAAATTTAGTCTCTCGCATAAGTTTTCATTTTCATAGGTGGGCTATTCTTAATACAGGTTAGGTTGACTTTGGTCCCCTTTTTTCTGCGTTGAATATTAGTCCACACTGTTTATATTGAAAGTGAACTATTCTCAAATAGTGTGTGCCATAAAATTTTAATATAGGGCGGTTTTCTCTCATACCCAAAGAGAAACAGGGCTGACAATATAATTTCTACAAAATGACTCCTAGGCTGAGAGCCAGTACTTCCCATCGCGATGCATTTCGCGAGTTTTTTGTCAATTACTCCTCAGAATGCCCGGTGAGATATGTTACATTTAATATCATCTTATCCTTAAAAAATGTACCAAGTATTGAATAAAAGAACTAGTGGTGCTACAGAATGGCACAAACTTTCTCATAGTCAAGTTTTCTATTTTTTGATGTTCCTTCCTTCTTACCTGCTGCCATCTATCGCCGCCCAGACTACAATTTTTTTCAACTTTTCGATTTCCTAATATAAGAAGTGAAATATTACTTTAAGAATATGAACGAAGCTCTAAATAGAAATTGTCATTGAAAAATTTGAAGCCGTTTTTGAGAAAATGGCGTTAAGCGTTGCTGTAAAGGCGAAATTTGAAGCTCTTTTCCACAGGAATCTATTGAGTCTTCGAAAAGAAAATATTATTTGAAGTCATTTAATACACTCTCAGTTACAAATGCAAAAATGCATACAACTCGATGAACTTGTGCATATTAACAGCTGAGAGATATTAACAAAAAATACATTTGTTTAATTAAAAAACAAAACAAAAAGATTGCTCCCAAATGAACTTCCAAAAATTGAAAAGTTTGAAGAAAAATTTCGGGCAATTTTTGAGAAAATGTTATTTGAGCATTTCTCAAAATGCGGAAATTTGAGTTGATTTTTCACAGAAAACTGTTGATTTTCCAGAAATTTTATGACATTATTTAAAGCACATGTCCACATAAATACCATAATGTGAACAAATTGTTAGTAATGTAAATATTAACTACGTGAGAGACGAGTCAAAAAAAATGTATTTGTAATTTTTGAAAAAAAAGCAAGGAACACAGCTGTACGGCGTTTATGTCATCTTATACAGTATATTTAGCACTATCCATTCCAAAAATTTAAAGAACAAATATGGAGCCGTTATTGAGAAAATCTTGTTTTTGTTCTTTTTGAAAAGGACAAATATTTCACCGAATATTGCGCGAACACTACTAACATTTTCAAAAAATCTACATGACCATAATGAAAGAACTATTTATGGGCAACCAATTTCATTTAAAGAAAAACCTCAATCTTTAATTTTGTAGTTGCAGGAATGTGGCAGATTTAGTTCAAAATTTCTAAATTCTCAAAAATTCAGAGTTAACCGAGAAAATCGGACCTATGACACCTTTATAAGTGTATTGTACTCTATTCTTACAAGAAATTTTAAGACAAAAATTGGAGGTGTTTTTGAGAAAATTTTTAAAATGTCCGGGGACTTCATGTAAATTTCCCCCAAATATTAGAAAATGTTTTTCAAAATCGCAAAACTCGAGCCAGATGGACAGGAGTTTCTTCAATTTGGAGAAAATCCTACGCTCGATTTAGGCGCTAGTAGTATTCACAGATGGACGGACTGATGGCCAGAAAATGGAGATTAAGCATTACTGTAAATGCGAAGTTTCAAGCTCTTTTTCATAGTAATCTATTGAGTTTTCGAAAAACGTCCTTTAAATCATTTGAAGCACATGGACTCGCAATTGTATCAATGCATAGAAATCGATGAAAATGTCCATATTCACGGAGCGAGAGATATTTCATAAAAATTACATTTATGTAGTTTTGGAGAAAATTTATTTGACATTATTTAAAGCACATGAACTTATAAATATAATAATGTGAAGTAATAGCCTCTAGTGTAAATATTCCCGACGTCACAAACAAGTCGAAAAAATTACATTTTTGTAATTTTTGTAAAAACAAAGAATAGAGCAATACGGCCTTTATATCATTTTATAGGGTTCATTTGGCGCTATCTCTACCTAAAATGTAAAGAAACAATTTGAAGTTGTTACTGACATAATCTAGTTTTTGTAATTTTTTATAATTGTAAATATTGCATGCACTAGTGCACGAAAACTACTAAACTTTGCTAAACAATATACCTGACCTTTTAAAAATATTGAAAGAACAACAAATTTCATTTGAAGGAAAAATCTCTGTCTTCAAATTTGTATTTGTAGGAAGACGCCGAAAAAATCCAAACTTTTGCAATTGTCAAAACTTCCGAGTTAAAGGAGGAAATCGTATCTATGCCACCTTTATAAATATATTTTACTCCATTCTTACAAAAAATGTAGAGAAAAAATTCGGAGTCATTTTTGAGAAAATTTTGAAAATGTCCGGGGTACGACATGTAAAGTCCCCCAAATTTTAAAGAAGGTTTCTCAAAATTTCAAAGCTTCAACTAGAGCCAGATCGACTGGATATTCTTCAATTTGAAAAGATCGTATTTGTGGTTTAGGCGCTAGCAGTGTTCACAGACGGACGGACAGTGGGACGGACGGACAGTGGGACGGAACGACACGGACAGACGGACGGACAGACGGACAGACGGACAGACGGACGGACGGACGGACGGACGGACGGACGGACGGACGACAGACGGACGGACGGACAGTGGGACGGACGGACAGTGGGACGGACGGACGACGGACGGATAGAGAAACAGACGGACGGACGAGGAGACGGACGCTTTACTTCCAATTGTTTTTTCGACATCAAGAACCTACAAAACAGAGATTCTGGCTACACAACGTGTTAGAGGATTTTTTTCTCTTAATTTAGCAACTGGTGTACACAGTTTTTCGCCACAAGAACCCGGCAATTTTTTTCCGTCGAAAATCCGCCGTTTCTTCGCGTAGCATTACATAAATGTCTCTATATTAGGTATATTACTCCGTATATACGTACGTATACGAGAAAGCAAAAAAGGTACTTTCAACATATAACTTCAATAATTTGAAAAACCGTATGACCGCGAAAGGTTTTCCTTGTTAAGAATCTGTACTAATTTAAACTTTTTTATTCGAAAATTAGGCCAGTAAGGGTCGTTTAGTTCCTTCGATTTTCCTTCATTTAAATTATTTTTTGGGGGGTACTTCATCGTCGTCGATCTAACGAACATTCTACCTTAATAAGAACCTTGCATAGAGGTAGAAAGTAGAAATACAGTGTTCACGAGCGCTAGTGTTCGCGCTATAGACAGAAAGGGTGTGCCCACGTCATTTTTTGGCAATAGTGTTAGGCTACTGTGAGGGTAAAGAAAGATTATTTACTCGTGAGCGTTTTTCTAGAGTATTGCAGTGAATTGCGTATTACGTATTGGAACTCTGGTATTAAAATGAAGACTTCCTGTGCTGCAATAAAATGCAGAAAAAAGCAAGAGAAAAATAGCTGCATTTCCTTGTACCGGTAAGCGTATGAACATGTGGAATATATTAAGGCGTAATAAATTTCTTCCGTATTTAACTTTATTTCTGCTTCTCAGTTTTCCTCTTGAGAAGAAGGTCCTTTGCGAGGAGTATGTAAGAAATGTCAGAAGATTTGGGTTCAATCCAACGCATTACCGTGCCACATGTTCTGACCTTTTTGAAGACAGTTGTTTTCTAGCAAGTTAAGTTTTTGATTTGATTTATTTGGTCAAAAAAGCAGTAAAGATTGTGTACGACGTATGTGAGAGAAACCCATCCCAACATTTTAACTATAAATATTTGAACGATGAATGAGAGTAATAATAATAATAATAATAATAATAATAATAATAATAATAATAAAATTTTAAAAAGCGCTAGATTAGCAACATTTGAAAAACTAGGTATTTCCTTTCTCGAGTTATAGAAAAATTATTTGCAACGGAAAACGAACTGCAGATTGGACTTTTCTGCATTGCTAACAATTTAGTATCTCACCCTCAGCTCTACTCTTGCCTCTATAAGCTAAAGGAGTGCTCATCAAAACGTGCGCATTGTGAAGCTACATTTATGTCCAGAAGCAAAACAAGCGGCTATCTCAACTTTGTGGAAGCAGCATCCGAGTGTGCCAGTTCCCTTCGCACGTTGACAATATCGTTTCCCTCCCGATATTCCCATGGTGGAGAGAGATGGGTGGGCTCCTCCGGTGCACCGATTTTTCTTGTTCTGCACAGAACCAGTTTCCGTCACGGACCATGTGACCCCTTCGTTTGAAAAGCGAGACCAGACGTCGGCCACCATGTTTCAACAAGTGTTGAGAAACACTTTTTTAGTGGCATAAATGGACAATTTTCAACGGTGACCGACCAAAAATAACACGATGAAAGGGTAATTACAATATAATATATAAAAAGTACTTATCTGTTTCTTTATCAATGACTTGTATCTGATAATTTTGGTATTTAAAATGTACGCTAATATTACGCTATAATGACTCACACTGGTGCCTTAAGCTCATTGGCTGACGTGGGATGCGCAAGAGGTCATCCATCTCTTTCCACCAAGAGGTTTTCCGATTGAGTTGATACATAATCGATGTAATACTTACGAGATTTCGAGTTCTTATGTCGTGTTTAAATATCGGAACTTTTTGCTATCACATTTAGGCGAATTTTAAATGATTAAACTGAAAAAATTGGTTTTAATTATTTTCCCCTATAATCTACGGCGATACCACAAATTCCAAATGAAGGTAATTTTGAGAGCAATATGTACAGTCAATAACGCCAGAAGCTTTAGAAAGATCTAAAAATAGTCCACTGGGTGTTTCAGTTTGGTTCATTGATGAAGTAATACCTTTAAGAAAAGAAAATTGAGGTGGTACAGACTTTCTCGTTCAGACTCACAACAAGACTCTCAAAATCAGACGTTTTCTGATTTCCTTGTGGCATGGCTTTAAGGTATTGCTTCATTCTCTGGCCAGCTACCATCTATCGTGGCCCAAAGTAGATTTTTTCACATTTTCTCAACCTTTTTGCTTTCCTAGTAGAACAACCGAATTATTACTTCAAGAATATTAAAGAAGAGTAAAAACTCGTCCTAAATAGAAATTTTCTTTGAAAAATTGGAAACGGTTTTTAAGAAAATAGGGATTAGTATTACTGTAATTGCAAAATTTAAGCTCTTTTCCACAGGAATCTATCGAATGTTTGAAAAATTTATTTAAAGTCATTTGAAGCACTTCCACTCACAAATGTAATAATGTACCCAAATCGATGGAAATATGCATATTAACGAAATGAGAGATATTTAAAAATAATACATTTGTATTATTTTTGAAAAAACAAAAGAATATACCAAAACGAACTTTACGTCATATTAAAAAGGACATTTAGCACTATCCATTGGAAAAATTTGAAGGAAACATTTGGAGCTATTTTTGAGAAAATGGCGTTTGAGCTTTTCTGAAAACGTGGAATTTTGAGCACTTTTTTCCTGAAAACTGTTGACTTTTCGAGATACTTTATTTGACATTATTTAAAGAATATGTACTCATAAATATAATGTTGAGAAAAAATCACCTCTAATTTAAATATTAAATACGTGAGAGACAAGTCAAAGAAATTACGTTTTTGTAATTTTTGAAAACACAGAAGAATAGAGCAATATGGAGTTCATGTCATCGGTTAGGGTGCATTTGGTACACCCCTACCAAAAATTTAAAGAACAAAAATTGGAGCAGTTTTTACAAAATCTTGTTTTTGTAATTTTTTAAAATTGCAAATATTTTACGCTCTATTGCACGAAAACTACTAAAATTTTACTGACGTGAGGCAAGTAAAAAATAACACTTTCGTCATTTTTGAAAAAAGAAAAGAATAGAGCTGCAGAGCGGATTACTTCATATACAATTCATTCGGCACTAACCCTATTAACCGATTAAGAAAAACTTTGGAGCAGTTTTTGAGAAAATCTTGTTTGTGTTATTCTTTAACATTCCAAATATTGCACGCCATATTGCAAGAAAACTACTATAAAGTTCAAAGTAATGTTCCTGACCTTAATGACAGAACTACTTACGGACAACAAATTTCATTGAAGGAAAAATTTCTATCTTCAATATTGTTGTTGTTGTGGGAAGACGCCAAAAAAATCAAACTTTTACAATTTTCGAAAATTCAGAGTTAACGTGAAAATCCAACCTATGTCATCTCTATAAGTGTATTTTACTCTATTCTTACAAGAAATTTAAAGAAAAAATGTGGAGTCGTTTTTGAGAAAATTTTGAAAATGTCCGGGGGCTTCAGGTAAAGCACCCCCAAATTTTAAATAATGTTTTTCAAAATCTCAAAGTTTCAACTTCAAGGGACGGACAGACGGGCGGACGGACAGACGGGCGGACGGACAGACGGACGGACGGACAGACGGGCGGGACGGACACACGGGTGGACGGACGGACAGACGGGCGGACGGAGGCCGGACGGACAGACGGCCGACGGACAGACGGGCGACGGACAGACGGGCAGACGGACAGACGGGCGGACGGACAGACGGGTGGACGGACAGACGGGCGGACGGACAGACGGACGGACGGACAGATGGGCGGACGGACAGACGGACGGACGGCAGACGGGCGGACGGAGACGGCGGACGGACAAACGCGTACGACTGACGGACGGACGGACGCATGGACAAACGGACGGACAGACGGACGTTTTGCTTTCAATGGGCTTTTCGGCATCAAGGACCCACAAAACAGGGATTCTAGCTACACCAGAATTTTTTCTTTTAATTTAGCAACTGGTCTTATACAGTTTTTCTTTACCAGAGCCCGTCAATGATTTTTTCCGCCGAAAATCCGCCGTTTTCTTCGCGCGGCATTACATAACTTCCTCTATACTACGTATATTACTCCGTATATACTTACGTATACGAGAAAGTAAATATGGCAGTTTCCGTGGATTTTGTTTTCTAAAACCGTGTTGTGAGTTTGAAAACGCTTCGATTTTCCTAAGAAAAGTTTCTATTAGCGTGTAGAAAAGCCTCTCCAATATTTTTGAGCAAACGACAAGGGAGGTTTTGGCCGATAATTTTGAATTTCATTTTTGTTTCCTTTGTAAATTGTGGGTTATTTTTGTTGTTTTGAAAATATATGCAAATACTTCTGTGCAAAAACAAGCATTGAAAATATGAGTTAACGGGTGTATAAAGGCAGGTGCACAAGTTTTTAATAAACAGTTCGGAAATTCATTCACACCAGATGAATATTAATTTTTTAGTTTACTGATTATTCTGACGATTTCGTTGGAATCGTGTCGGAAATATTTTGAGAAATGTATGATGTTGCATTTTGTGGATTTAGTCCATTCGTGAGATCAGCCGAAATTCTAGAAAAGTGTTGGTGGAAGATATTTGCAACTTTTTCCCGATTACTTGCTTCTCTTTCATTATCGCTTAAAACTATGTTCTCTACAAGAAATTGAGATGAAATTGTTGTATTTTTTACAATATTTCACATTGCATTAGTTTTGTTACTGGCATTCAAAATATTCTGATTATTTTTCATTGTTTTGCCTGATCTATTACTTTCCTTACAATTCCTTTGCATTCTCAGAAGTACACATGGAAACCGGTTGATCCATGATGTTAAGAAAAAAATAAAGTAAAGCGTACGTTTGTTTTTAGACGATGTTCTAATTCCTTGTGTGATCCAAGAATTACTTTTCCGTGAAATGCTTAATTTTCTGTTTTTAAGAGGAAAGCACCCGTTGAAGTAAAATAAAAGCTTTGAGAAAAATAAATTATATTTTTACTTCTCGTATACATACGTATAGACGGGAGTAATATACGTAATATACAAAAAGTTATGTAATTATGCGGAAAATCGATTTCGAGATTTCAACGGAAATACACGTTTTAGGGTCCCCTGATACCGAAAAAGTGTTTGTTTTTTTAAAAGAGGCACTGAGCTACCGCTACCGGTACGTAAGTAATGGCGAAACAGAGTTGGAGGGTTATGACAGTTATACGCAATTCTTTGCCATGATTAACCCTTCTTTAGTTGCGTCACAGATGTTTCCTCCGGGTATCTCTTGGTTTGCTTGTCATTTTGTTGCGAAACTTAGGGTGTTCGCACTGCTCTCAGTATCTTTTAGGGAACAACTTTCAAGCCGATTTGGAGATGCGCAGAGGTGTGAGTTAAATCCTCGACCGGTGACAAATTATTTCTCAACCCCGTGCGCTGACCCGGTCTCAGTGACTAGACTGTTGTCAAGTGTTCGAATGCCGTGTGCTGTTTGGAGCATTTATTGTTTCTTTTGGTATTTTTATCATACAATATGGTCAATAAAGAGGAACAATTCAAAAAAATGGATTTGGATATACTAGATGATAGTATTGATTTTAAAATTGGTGATGAGTCAGACAGAGGAAGAAGATCATCACCAAGAGAGTGTTCATTATTCGTCTTCGAAAGAATCAGGCGATGAAGCTTCGAGACCCGGTTATCATATGCAATTAATTCCTGCGGACAGAAACAAAGAAACATGCCAATATGTCAATGGATGAAAAGATGAATGTCGTAAAACCTAAGATATGCTGTAAAAAAACAAAGTATTTCAACCGAGCTTCCAGATGAAATTGCAGAACGTGAATTTGATGACTATGCAACTTATTTCGACAATTCTTTACTTAGTTGCCATTCATTTACGGAAAAATACAAAAGAAAACTTTGTGGCATATGTGTAAACCGTCTTGAAACGTTCGTACGTCTCACCATAATATTGTTTTGAATTTACCAGAGGTGAAAGTTCAAGCACGCAATGTGAAACCCGTAGCTGGTGAATGGAATCTCTTCTTTTCTGATTCTCTTCTTCTTTAATTGCAGAAATAGCGACGCACACAAATCAGTGGATACACGAAGACCGATAAAGTGGAGTCGTGAAAGGGACGCGGGACCCACGAATCTGCTTGAAATAAAACTCGTACTTATTTCTGCATCCAAACACTCATGAATTACCTTCAACAACCTATCAACTGGCAGCCATCCCTGAGCCATCGCATGTCCCAAAGTCACAAGCTGCGAGTATTTCTCTCAAAGACGTTTTCTGTGCATTACATTCTTTCTGTGACTGGAAAAAAATCGTCAAATTACACTCAGATACAAGTGCAGGCGTTTTATTAGGTTCGATTTCAAAAAATCCCTCATATAATAACAATATTGTCATGTTTATAATTTATATTTATGTAAAACTGAACAATAGATTAATGTGCATTATAAACTGTATCAAGTAAAACAGTTTTGACTGATTAAATATTTTGTTTGCGTGCAATTTCTGAACCCGGAGGTTTCCTCCGTGACGCAATTATTTAAGATAAATGGATGCACACGACCAAAGAAGTGTTAAGGAATCTGTATATTATAGAGAAAACGTAGGCGGGTCGATGAAGTATTTTATTTAAAAGGGTCGATAAAAAAAGTTTTGGAACACCTGATTCAATAAAATCTGGTTTAAATTATTTCACTTTTCATTCATTTGTAATATGAATGTATACCACATTATATATAGCCGTTTTTAGATATTTTTAAGGCCCCACACACCTCCTTTGTACCGAGGCTCGAAGTACAGGAAAATAAACTACACACTAATTTAAATTGGACATACATCTCCGTCCTCAGACCTTGTTACGGTGAAATTTATTCTTCTCGGTTGCATCCGGATGATGACCTTCCGAAGTTGCAGGTTCCTGGAAGCTTGGTGCTGCAGTTCTGGTGACAGGAGTAGGCGGTAACTCTCTCGCTCAGGCTTCAGCCGGTCCGGTTTGGCGGAGGAGTCGGAATGGCGCCTACGCATTGCGTCTTTCGCCAAGGCAGTCGGGATTCCTGTTAATCGGTTCGAGTTCTTCGGATTTCCTTCAAGACACGTTCACAAACGCTGTCGTCGATAAGGAAATTCAGATCGTTCACGAACGCGACAACGCACGCTTTGTTCGCGAAGTGGCCTGGTAGCTTCCTTACTCCCTTGTTAAGCCTATTTTACACGATCATTATTCGCTGGTATAGTAAAGAGACGGACCAACATGAATGTAATTTGTACGCAAAATGACGCAAGCTTCATATTTTGGTACAGATTCCATCCAGTTTGACTATCGCGCTTCTGGCATCAATTTTTGCACTTTTGTTATGCGTGTGTTGCGATTTGTTCATTTTGTACAGTTTTGAGAACGCTCTGATGTGGTGAATTGTAATGTGAAGTAATTATGTACTGAGAAATAAATTGTGTACTGTGTTCCAATATCGTCGCGTTCCGTTTTCAGTCCTTATTTTTAATATTCTTCGACAAAAATGTGTTGCTCATTATTAAAAACACAGTATTTGTCGATAAAAATATGTCTTTCAAGTGTATGACAAATTACATTAACTTAAAATATTATATGATGAGAAACTTTAAACTAATGTTTAAACATGTTACTGACATGTGGTAGTATTTTATTTTTATTTTGGAGAGTCATAATGAACTTTCAATGGTTATAAATATAACATAATAAAAAAATATACAATAAATATAGATTCAAGGAAAAAAGATAACAAAGCAGTATTTGCAAGCAAACTATTTTGGGTAACGTGATTTAATTCGAGGAAAAGGATAACTGTTTTCCTAGTTGACAATCGTGAAGCAGAGAAGAAGAAATGGATGCATAAAATTTATCTGAGGGAAGAAGGATCCAGGAGTTTAGAGGAAAAGAACTGAGTTCGTGTAATATTTGATCATTTCTTATGAACCACGGTGCTTTCAATGCTTTCCTTAAATATTAATTTTGAATAACCTGTAATATATGAATAGAGATTTCGCTGCAACACCTCAAATGGTGCATGCATGGGTTAACGAAGGGTGAATTGTGTATTTAAATATAGTCAATGCAAAATTGATAGAGTTATGTATTTTTTTTAGAAATGGATGTCATTTTAAAAGCTTTACATTAGTTTTATTAATTATAGATAAATGTTATTTCCATGTTAATTTAGTATGTAGTTGTAATCTAAGAAAAGTAATTGAATATTAGAGGAATCCAGGAATTGCTTTATAATAATAATAAAGGATAAGTAGAAGAGATTCGTTTAAAGAAAATATTTTTCTTGTGATTTTTGATTTTTATCGTCTTTGCAATTATTATACCTAGCAACAAGAACATTTAATCGTCTTAAAAATTATCAGCCTGTTAAAATGTCAGAAGAGAAGTAAATAAAGATGTATCATCAGCAAATAATGCTATTTGTGAGTTAATTAAATGAATATCTGAAAGTAAATATTAAAAATGATAGGAGAGAGGAGAGAACCTTGGGTACTCCAACCTGGATTTTATATTCAGGGGAAAAAATGTTACTTGAACTTGAAATTTACGATCTAATAAAACTTGATTTTTTTTGTAAAGAAATAGGAAAACCAAATATTCTGAGTTCATTTGGAAACCATGATGTCGTGAATTATCAAACGCTTTTTCAGCATCTAAAAATAACGTAAATGTAAATTGTTTCTTTTGGAAACTGGTCGCTATAAAATTCTTTACAATTGTTGTTTTTCAGAATAATTATATGTAAATCCAAATTGAGAATTTGGAAGTAAATTAGTTTGATTAAAAAATTCAATAACTCTCATTAAAATTATTTTATCAAAAACTTTTAAAATGTAGACAAACTAATTGGCCGAAAATGTTTAGGTATACTGTGTCTTTTTATTTTAGGAATTGGTAATGTAATTGCATTTTTCATATTGAAAAATAGTAATTTAATCAAATACAAGCATTATATATTACTGTTAACGAACTTAAGTGGAATTTAGAAAGTGTTTGAATATTATATGAGGAAGTGTATTAAAACCAGGAGATTTATTATTTTTAAGTTCTGTTAAATAAATGTAATTTCGAAGGGATATAAATTTGCTATACTCAGGAACCGTATAAAATGGACCTGAAATTTTATAATGTATTTTGATGAAAGGAATAATTGATATGGATTATTGGTAATGACTATAAAAGTTGCAAACGTTCCGCTGTTTGAGACGTAGTAGTTATTTTATTTGATCTTGAGTATTTTTTTTTTTAATGTTAATAATTTAATGTTTTCTTGATTATGGGATCACGAGTAAGTATCCATACACGGCAAGTAATGTGAATAAGAGTTATTAAATTTAATAATTCTTTAGGTAATATATTAAAAGACAATTGTTTGCATGGATGAGAATGAATCGTTGATAATTCGAATTCTATTTAAACAATTGTTAGAATAATCAAAATTTCATTAACAATGACCGAAGAACTAAGCTTATTGATTTATTTATTTACTTGATTATTTTACGTCAAAAGCAGTTAAAAACTGTGTGACGTCCTATGGGTAGAAGTAGAATCCATAAAAAGGGCCTACGTATGGGGGTTCATGTATTTACGTTAGAAATAATATTGATTCTATCCCTTAGCGGAATTAAATGTGTACTCCATTGAAAATATTTTCGAAATATCTGTTTACACGGATCACACAACATTCGATTTTGCGAGAAAGAAAAGTTTCTCAATTTAATTAATTCCTTCAACTTAGACATTACAATTAATGTACCTACACGATCACACAACATTCGATGAAAGCAATTGATCAAATTATAATTAACAAAACTACTACTCGATATGAAGTTGAAACAAAAGATTTAGGATACAGTGACCACGATGCACAAATTCTTACCATTATAAGAAATGCGATCACTGACACAATAAATAATGCACGTATGACTAGATTGTTTACTAAAAGTAAAATTAACTTATTCATTGATTACTTGATGCAGGAGTCCTGGGAAACGGTTTATAATACTGCTGATACAAACGACAAATATAATTCTTTTTTTTCAACTCTTTCATTTCATTTTAACACTTGCTTTCCTCTTCAAAAACGAAAACTAAATATTTCACGGAAAAGCAATTATTGGATAACACAAGGGATTAGGACATCTTGTAAAAACAAGCGAATTCTTTCTTTCATTTCTAAACGTCATGACGTATCTCAAGATTTCTTATCTACTTTTAAAATAAAAACATTGTTACGAAAAGTCATAAGGCAGGCTAAAATCATGAAAAACAATCAGGATATTTTGAATTCAAATAATAAAACAAAAGCAATGTGGAATATAATAAAAATACTACCAAATCAACTAGAAAACCCGTAGAGAATGTTGTTTTAAAATATAACGATATAAATCCCTTTGAAACAGTTCACCCAAAATTGTAGACACAATGTTCGTTTCCGAAACTTCTTCCTATGAAATTCTCAAAATAATCGGTAAACTAAAAAATAAATATTCGTCCGGTTTAGATGAATTCCCGGATTCTTTGTTAAAGACTTGTGCGTATGCCATTATACACCCGTTAACTCACATATTTAATGCATCTTTATGCACTGGAACGTTTCCAGATATTTTCAAAACAGCTAAAATTAAGCCGCTTTTCAAAAAAGGCAACAAAAATGAAATTCAAAATTATCGGCCCATTTCTCTTCTATCAGTCTTTTCAAAAATATTAGAGAGACTTTTTTACATACGAATGGAAACCTTTCTCACTAAACACGACGCGCTTTCAGATTGCCAACATGGATTTAGAAAATCAAAATCAACGGAAACAGCTATATTTTCTTTTCTTAAAGATGTCGCCTCATCATTGGATCAAAACGAGGCACCTATTGGATTATTTTTAGATCTTTCAAAAGCTTTTGACGTCATTGATCATGACATTTTACTTTCCAAATTACCTTCATATGGAATTCGTGGTATTGCTCTAGATTGGTTATGTTCGTACCTTAAACAACGATCTCAGAGAGTTGAAATACCTTACTGGAATGATGGAACATTACGTACGCACCTTTCCGACTCTTTGCCCGTTGCATGGAGTTCCTCAAGGATCGATTTTAGGCCCTATTCTGTTCCTACTTTACGTAAACGATATGCCCTCGACGATTCGAAACGGAAGAACGGTTCTCTTTGCGGATGATACGAACATCCTTTGCAATAAAGAAACAGTAAATAGTACAATATCAGATGTTTCAAATTGGTTCCGAAATAACAAATTAATAGTAAACGAAAAGAAAACGGTTTTAATGCAGTTTTCCATTTCAAATAAAAATTCTGTGCCCCATTGAAAATGAACAGTGTACCATTGACTGATGTTAAGGCAACAGAATTTTAGGTCTCTAATTCAGTCAAACCTTAAATGGAACGTCCATTTAAATGAATTGAACTCAAAATTAAGTTCATTATGCTACGCATTCAGAATTCTTGCATATTCAGTCAGCCTTCATACTGCTCGTTGTGTATATTTCGCGAATGTTCATTCCCGCCTGAGATATGGCATAATATTCTGGGAAATACATCTTATAGCTCCCAGACTTTTAGATTACAAAAACGAATTGTACGAATAATAACCAAATCCCACCCACGTGATTCATGTAAGCCTCTCTTCATTAATCTAGGAATTCTACCATTACCGTGTCTTTTATTTACGAACAGTGGTTTTTGTAAAAAGACTTGCTTAAGGGCGGAATATATTTTTATCAACAGCTCATACAAAAAATTCACATACAATACATGTACATTATTTTACAACACTTTGCCAGATGACATTAAACGATTAAATTCAATAGAAAAGTTTAAATCCCAAGTGAAATCGTTTCTGCTGCATAACTGTTTCTATACAATTAGAGACTATACTGAGCATCACAAGAAAAGTAACATTAACTTTAACAATTATACAGAATGCATTATTTAATATTTGAACTGTATAAATGTGTATAAACGACCTGTAACAAGTATTGTATTGCAGCCTCCGGTCAATGACCCCCATCTCGATCAGGTTTTTCGTCCAGTTTCCCTGATCCATTGAGCAAATGCTGAGATGGCCCCTTGTTTTGCTTCTGGACATAAATGTAACTTCATTTTCTGTGCACGTCTTCTAGAATTCAGTGGTTTTAAATTTCATTTTTCATCCAAATTCAAAATTTATTGCTTATTATTTGAAAAAGATTTATACAGGGAGTTTTTTTTTCTCCCTTTCAAAATTCAAAATTTATTGCTTATTTATCCTTGAAAATAGATTTTATTACATGGGAGTTTTTGTTTTTTTTCTCCCTTTCAAAATTCAAAATTTATTGCTTATTTATTTTTGAAAATAGATTTTACTACATGGGAGTTTTTGTTTTTTTCTCCTTTCAAAATTCAAAATTTAAGTAGTATCAGACTTAGTGTAGGGATCACAGAATTTTGAAAATGTGCACACAATTCACTTTTCCCCATAGCACGTCATACGCAGTTTTAACTGTTTTTTTGACGTAAAATAAATAAATAAATAAATAAATAAAAAAATATCCATTCCTAACTATTACTAATTGAATTCTGAATACAGAAAATAATGAGCGTTTTTGGCTAGGATTGTTAACAAAATATTCGCTCCGATGTAATAAAATCTCTTTTCAAGGGTAAATCAGCAATAAAATTAGGCTCTTATCCTTCATCATGTCCTTCGTCAAGTAATAACAATTCCTGCCGCGACAACATGGAGAACGATAATTTGGAATAACTAAATTTTTCACAGAATTCCAGAAGAGGTGCACAGATAATGAAGTTACATTTATGTCCAGAAGCAAAATAAGGGACCATCTCAACATTTACTCAAAGGATGAGGGAAACTGGACGGAAAATCTGATTAAGATGGGGGTCATTGATCCAGAGGCTGCGGCACAAGACTTGTTACAGGTTGTTTAGAATTATAAAGTCCAAATGGTAAATAATAAATTAAATATCACTGTTAAAATTAATGTTACTTTCTTTTTGATGCTCAGTTTAGTCTATAATTGTGTAGAAACATTTATGCAGCAGAAACGATTTTGCTTTGGATTTAAACTTTTCTCTTGAATTAATCGTTTAATGTCATCTGGCAAAGTGTTGTAAAATAATGTACATGCCGTTAATACTGACGGGTATGATTACTACTTCGAATGTTATAGTTATAACACGGGTTTTCAGAAAATATATTCCCGCCCTTAAGCAAGTCATTTTTGACAAGAACCACTATTCGTAATCAACAGACAAGGTAATTGTAAAATTTAATAAGAGACTTACAGGAACACGTGGGTGGAATCTTTTTGTAATTAAAAGTCTGGGTGCTAAGAGTAAAGAGGTTATATTTTGTATATCTCTATTTTGTAGAGCATGGCTTATAAGAATTAAAAATATTGCAATTAGTCCTTCCTTAATGAGAGAATTATTATACTGACAGAAGTTGAAATTTTATGAAATGTTATTAAAACTGCATTTTGTCCAATTTTAAATCAGGTATACAATCTTGCATTATCGGGAATTTTATATTTTCAGAAATAAAAATATCAAGAATGCCAGGAATAATCTTAGTATTATATGAATAATAAGTTGGCTGTGAAGGCGCATGAACTGACAAATAATTTAGAGTGATTAGATTATACAAGATTTGAGAGAGTGGAGAAGTACTATCACATCCCCAAACTTAGTGTTTAGCATTTAAATCACTGAGTAAAAGTGTATATTAACTGTTATTTAATAATAATTCTTGAGTTATTTAGAGAAGATTTTGTTAGGTGGTTTATTCGCCGCTATTCTATTTACAGGACCTATAGAAAAGAAAACAGTGAGAACTACTAACTCCAATCCAAAAGAATTAGGAACATATATTTGTAAATGTTTGATTTTTCTACGTTTGAAAATTTCTACACTTCCTCCAGTAATGATAGAAGTTTGTCTTCTCTATATATTAAATAATTTGGTATAGAACATTTTTGATTCAGTTAAATGTGTTTCTGTACACAAGCAATATCTGTTTTGACTTATAAAAGTGTTTAAATTCAGCTACTGACAAGAAAACCATTAGCATTCCAATTTAATTTTTATACTTTATTATCCTTATTAAGTTCTGTAATAAATTTTGAATTAATCTATGCATTTGGGGAAGTACAGAGTTCAGTATTTGATTTGCTATATAGGAATGTAAGAATTGAATTCTGAAGTATTAAAGGGGAAAATTAAAAGTATTATTAATAGATTGTTGTGATTTTGTAGATATAGAAGGAAGGAAAGGATAATTATTCAAATTTATAGAAGAAGAAGAAGTTAGAGAAAAACTCATAGAATTTTAACGGTCATAGGGGGTGCATTTTTGAATAATTTTGATGATGTAATGACATAGATAAAGGTAACTTTTGATTAGAATTTAAAACTGAATTTTCAATAGAATTTAAAGAATGTTTCTTAAAGAAAATACATCTTCTATAGTTAGCTGCATGTTTCTTAAAACAATTTACCCATTGAGAAGTAGAATTTCTGTTGTTGTTTTTTTACATTTTGAATAGTGATAGTCTCAGTACATCGCACACAAAGAGATTCTAGTGTACAGTTGGCCTGGGTATGGTTTAAGGTTTGACAATTTTTTTATTGTATAAGAAAACTTGATTTCGAACTAAATTTAATTTTGACATTACTATTAAATAATTTATCCAATTTATTACAAAAAAGTATATACTTTCGAAAATCATCTATAGAATCAAAGGAAATGGAAATATTGTCATTTTTAACTTTGGTGGTGAAAGCTGATTGTGCAATTTGTTTTATTTGTGAAATAAATGCACAAAAATTACTTAAAATCGTAGACGTTTTTGATTGGTTAATTGAAAGATTGGAAATTTTATCCCGTTTAGATTGATTCGCATCTTGAGATGTATGATTAGAATCATCTTATTTGTCTTGATCTTCATATGGATAGGAAGTGGGGACAGAATAAGATGTAAAAGTATCATCCGCAGAGTCGGTTAAACGTTTGCGTTTAGAGTTATTGTGGTCCGTAAATGTTTCATTTACAGGTGATAATGAAGCACTGAAAGAAGAAGATTAAGAAAACTTGTAGTATTCACTGTAACTGCTTGATTTAGATTTATAAGTTACTGTTGAATGAATTTTTGTTGTAAATCTTGTGCGTATAGTTTTAAGTACATTATTTCTTGTTTAATGCACTATCCTGCGTTGAGCCACCATAATTAACTCATTATTACTTGAAATTTCAGGTATATCATATAAATTGGTAGTTTCCGTATAGTTTGGATTGTTTACCATATTGACCGCGTTAGTTATAAGCTGCCCCGTGGAGCAACTTGAAATGTCCATTAAATACGGCTGAAATCACTTGAATTTCTTATATCAAAAGAAGCTGCAAATGATTCGGTTTATAATATTAGTACTTGATGTCTGTCAGTACTATCACAATATACACTATTTAACAAAATATGTAAGAGGCTATTACAATTGATATTTTTTAGTCAAGGCCACCTCAAGCCCCCCCCCCCCATGTTCAGTCTTAATATTAACCTTTATCCGGGCAACCAGTGTTTGTTAGACACTGGGTTATATATACAGTCATATAACGTTAAATAAAAGGTTTCTATGAGTGCACTTTCGTGACTTTGTTTCATATCTATTGGAGTGTCTACGTACGACCGTTCACTAACGTTGGTCAATAAACAATAGTGAAAATATTTATTTTGTTTTAAAGAAACGTAATCGGGCAAGTAGCGTCCAAACGACCCTTATATTTTCTTTGGTTAAGAGACAACGGTTGCCAATTTCCATTTTGACACAACAATCGAAATAACGTCATTCTTTTCTTTATTATGTGTGTTTGTTGTCCAAAAGTGGACGCCTCGTATTGTTGTGCTACTAAGGCTGTAATTGAGAACAGTTGGCGATTTCCATTTTGTTACGACCCCGAGGTCTCTAGGAAGGAGACAGCTCCGATGCTGGAGGGATGGTGGGGGTACGCGCGAACAGGATTGTGGAACGGTTTTTGTGGCCCGCCTGGATAAGAGCAACAATGGGTCTCCAACGTTTCAATTGCTTACTTTCTACGATTTGATGACGAAACCACTCGGGTTGTAAGACGTTCGAATGATAGATTTGCCGTTTTGAGGGACGTGCGGAAGAAATTCAAGTGAAATTTGAAAATGCATTACCAACTTGGAACTGTTGACGAAATTCTAAAACTTTCTAACCTCTAAATGGTTTGCCATATATCGGGAAGGAAAACGCTGAAAGGGTGCATCCACGTTTCAGTGGATCTCTCGTCGAACCTTATCAAAAAACGTACAAGAATTTCACTCTGTGACAATTACTTCACGAACAAGACCACATCCGACTCGGTAGACCTTCGTACTTTAGTAGGGGGAATCACAAGCACAAAATTCAGTTTAGGCCACAGAGAACAGATGTTGGAAACTTTTCATTTACAAATAGGACAATAACGGACTGGAATAAGTTACCTGCGGCAGCCTTGGAACCCTTTCCTCTAGGTGTTCAAAGATTTAAAAGTATATTAACTAATGGTATTTGTAAACTTAATTAATTTAGTAGTTGGATTATTATATTATTTGATTATTATTTTTATTGTTATTATTATTGTCTGAATAACTATTAATGCGTTCCTGTATTAAATATATAATTGTATTCAAAGTAGTATTGTATTGAAGTGTGGTGACGTGTTGTGTAGTGTAGTGCAGTATAGAAGTAGAAAGAGAAGTGATTTTCAAATGTTGTGAAGTGAAGTGTAATTAAAAAATCGTGTAGTCGGAGGACAGCCGGAAGACAAGTCGGAAGCTTGTTACCATTAGCTACAACATTTTCCGGCTGGGGCGGTGTCCCGCTGGGGGAAATACCTGGTTGGGGATAACCCCGCTAGTCGACGGGTAGGTCGGCGCCGGATCTCGTCGGTGTGGAATGACCACTGCCACCTCCCGCGATAAAAGCATGCACAATACTCGCGGGGCTAATATTCTTCGCAGTTGACGCGCCCGAAATCACTAATCAATCAATGAACCTGGTTCCAGTAGCCGAGACAATATGGTGAAGGGGCGGTGCGGCGCCGCTGCGGTAATGATGAACCAAATTCTAATAAAGTATAATTTATTTGATTTATTTAGTCAAAAAGCAGTAAAACCTGTATATGACGTATGGGGAGAATAATATTTGCGCAAGGTTTTTGACCCATCCCAAAATTATAATGATAAATAGTTGAAAGTTAAAACCACAATAATAATAATAATAATAATAATAATAATAATTAATATAATAATTAATAATAATATTAATAATAATAAAATTTAGAAAAGCGGGAGATTATCAACATTTAAAGAAACTAGATATTTTCGTTCCTGACTTATAGAAAAATTATTTGCAACGATAAACGAACTGCATATTTGATTGTTCTGCATTGCTAACAATTTAGTAACTCACCTTTAGCTCTACTGCTACCACTACAAGCAAAAGAAGACCTCAACAAAACGTGCGTATAGTGAAGCTACATTTAAGTCCAGAAGCAGAACAAGGGCCATCTCAGCATTTGCTCAATGATCGGGAAACGACAAAAACTGATCGAGATGGGGGTCATTGACCCGGAAGATGAAATACATACTTATTACAGGCTATTAAGTTTTTTTAAAGAATTTATATGATACAAATGTGAATTAATCCATTATATATCATTGTTTTGTTAAAATAAACATTATTTTTCATTTTGATAATCAGTATAGTTTCTAATTCTATAGAAACAGTTTTGCAGAAGAAAAGCTTTTATTTTTAATTTAAATTTATTACATTACTTAAAACTTATGTTGCCGGCTATGCAGTTTAGTCTGCGCAGCAAATATGCTGCTGAACAACTCCAAAAAATGGATTTCCAAAACGAGGCATGCTTACTACGAAAACAACTAAAATACTTTGTAGTATAATAATTAAGTATGGAATATACTGTAACGGTCCGATCAGACACGTCCAAATAAATTCAAAACATTGGATTAGGACTAAAAAGCACTTAAATTTCGTATGTTAATAAGAACGAAAACGTGAAGTGCATGAGTGGAAGATGTTTTATTTAATTGATCATAAATAAAAGAATTTCCGTGATAAAAAATAAATTTTCCATACTAGGAATGAGACAGTCGAATGTTCTCACAAACATGACGAATAATTACTGATAAATGTTAAAATAAGAAAACAAGTGATTGGAAAACGGTTTACAAACATTATAAATATTTTGGAATACATTTAGAATTTATGGTAGCAGTCAAAGGCTATTAAAAGAAATATAATAAAAAAGGTGTAAAGAAACAGTAGCATTGTTAGAGAAGAGTTGTCTTTTGTTTTAAACTACGCGGTATGGTAGAACCGAAAAATTGAAGAGAGGTGACAAAGATGCCGTGGTGAACGCATCGTGTGGTTATGGTTCGAACCGTCGATTATTCATGAGATGAACTCGAGTTGTCGTAGCGGACGCATCGTGTGTTTCGAAATTTTATGAAGTTAATTTTGAAGATGCCATGATTTGTTGTTGCTTTTTTTGAAATGTTGTGGTTGGACTGCAGTGGCAGCCAATCGTCGCGCAACAAAAACGGAAGTTAAAAAACATTATGTTTTGTTTTTCTGTCTTTGAATTTTATAGCAAGAAGATTGTTAAGTTTTTAAGACCTTGGAGAAAAGACATGGTCATTCATTTGTTTTTAAATTATTCAAATTGGCAAAGTGCACTCGCGTGAATGTTGTAATAATTAATTGTGTGAATGTTGGAAGGAATTATGTATCGTAAATATTAGATTATAGGTCATTTAAAAGGGTATTTTATTTGTTTTTTTTTTTTGTAATGTATGCACATGTTTTAATGTCACAAGCGAGGTAGAATTCACTGAATATTTGTCAATGCATACGGAATAAACGAAGCCGGTAATTTTATACGGTTTTAAGACAGACCTTTCATGGGGTTGTTGTTGTTGTTGTTATTGTTATTATTATTATTATTATTATTATTATTATTATTATTATTATTATTATTATTATTTATTATTATTATTATTATTATTATTATTATTATTATTAATAAAGTATATACATCTTCCTAGTAATAGTAATATTATTTTCGATTTCCTGTATAGGATCGATTTTGCGAACTCACAATAAATATATTTGTTGGAATGGGGTATCACAACCCGTATTAAGAAGACGTTATAAAAGTAATTTTATTTTTATTTGTAAGGAAGGGAGTTAAGGGGTTGTGAGTATATTTAGAAATCATGACAATACGTATACACAATTTAAGAGTTCTTTAAATATGAGAATTTCAAAAAGTTTGCTGCTTCACGTAAAACGTAAATAGAAAATATTTACGAAATCATGAGCGACCTCTTTCTTGGATGCTTCCATGTTAACCTCTGCATGTTCCCAGCAAGTTTCTTTAATTTTATGCAAGATCTCGCATCTACTTTGCATTCTCCCAGCTTCAATTCTCGGACAGCCAGTACCAAATTCTCCCATCTTGTTTTTCTACATATATGTACAAAGACGTACATAAACTTCTCGATCGATTTCACTGAAATTTTAACATTTTGTTCTTATTAGTGTGAAGAGTGTTTAAGTAGCGATTTGAATTAAATCGGACATGTGGTGGCATTGTTGATGATTCATGTGCTTATAACTCAAGCGTCCCTGAACAGAAGCTGTAGGCAACCCGCCGAACATCAAGTACCTGTGTTTTCTGCCCTTGCGATTGTGAAAAATCGGCTGGAGTTATTACTTGCTCATAATATCGGACAAGTAAATCAAATTTCTCCATGACAGTGTCAAAGCGGACGCATCTTCAAACTTGAGGGAGAACTTTTAATAATAGGATACTTGACTACCATACCCAAACCAATACATAAAACCAACCTCATCTCACGAGAAAGTCATTTACCTCTTAGATTTTTTGCAGAGTAGCATAAAACATGATTAACCCTTCTGTTGTCACATGGATTACTATTGTAATCCATTAATCATTCGCGGTTTACAGCGAGAGTTGACAAACGTTTGATTGGACTTTTCAGTACCTTTCGTAGAAGGCCACAGCTATTGAATTCCAGCGAAATACGGTTTCATTGATAACTACTGCACTAGCGATAAGAACCAGAAACAGCTTGTTTTTAATGGTAGTTCAAGAGACCTCTCGCGGTTCAATTTCTGACCTAAGCCTTCATTATGATTATCGCTGCAAGCAATGCTCTGAATGTTTCTGAATGAACAATAGTTCAGAAAGGTTTGATTAGAAGGAGATTTCTAAAGGATCTCGCTTTGTCCCTCATGAAACCAGAAATGAAAAGGACCCAGAAAAAAAACTGTGCCGACAACAATAAGATCACGCGGGAGGCTTCTAGTGCTAATCCGGGAAGGGAACGAGGGGTCAGCTGAGTCATCAAAAGGCAACGTGGGACGTTAACTCTGCAGACGTCAACGAAACAAGACGGCGTAAATTGTGTCCAGAGAGTGTGCCCAGAACACATTAAGAAAATCTGTGTAAGATGTTCATCTCATATTTACACTGAAACACATTCAGCATAGAGGCTCCAGATATTTAAACAATTTTGTGAAATTGCTTTATTTAATAATATTAATGCAAAGTGTATCAAGTGCACAAAACATAAAGAGAACAAGACTTTTCAAAAACAAAAATCAACTCGCATATATTTAAATATATTTGTTTAAATTTATGCAATTTTGTGTAGCATTTCATAGAATATATATCAGCGTTCTAATCAATATCGTAGTATATTGTAACTGGTCAGTGTTTAGATACATTTCTCGTCTACATTTGAACTAAAAGGCGATTTTTGCGTAAAATATTGTTAATAAGATTTTTTTAATCGCTTACAATTGTTATCCACGCGAAAACGCCATCCCCTGTATAATATCGCACGAAGCCGAAGGATCGCGGCCAACTCTAGGTAATTCGAGTCTTAGTCGTAGCCGGCGATAAAATTGCAGTGACACTCGCTGTTCACACATGATGCTAATGACTTCCCAAGTCTACAGTGGTGCATTGAGTCTTGGAAATCATACCAATAAAAGTGAATTCAACGACATGTAATCGACATCTATTCCACAAAAAGGAGTGTATTAATTGATACGAAAAATTTACAGGTTCTTCTTTAGGATTCCACGCAGTGTTCTTGCAAAGGTTAGTAAAGATTAATTCAACGCAAATACGGAAAAAAATTAAATAAAATGCTGGTAGATGCACCACGATTATTTTTCGCCTGCCACTACGAGACAGGCTGCTAATATATTCCGCCAGAGACCAGCAGCGATACGGTAGAACCGGCGAATACGCGTAGCCGTACCTATCAACGATTGCGATAAAAGTTTGTCAACGTATTGCTTGCATTTGTAGGAAGGATATAGGCATAGTTCAATTATCGTAACTCCGCTAGGTGGCGTTGCAGCACAAAATGTCGCTTTATTTAAACGCAATTTCCAATAAACCTGAAATTCATTGATGCTGAGCGTTTTCGTGTGACATGGGACAACGTCGAGAAGGACGGGAGGAGCGAGCGGCACAGATGGAGA
This sequence comes from Teleogryllus oceanicus, assembly GCA_964035755.1. NCBI lineage: Eukaryota > Metazoa > Arthropoda > Insecta > Orthoptera > Gryllidae > Teleogryllus > Teleogryllus oceanicus. Next base: position 19,710,640 of record CAXIVR010000008.1, read on the forward strand.
GAGAAGATGGAAAAGAGAGAGAAAGATGGGAAAAGAGGGAAAAAGAGACTGAAAGAGGAAAAAAAGGGGAAGAGAGAGGTAAAAGGGAGAAAAATAGAGCAGAGAGAGGTAATAAGAGAGATAGAGACAAGGGAGGAGGGAAAGAGAAGGAATAAGAGAGGAAAGTGAACGAGAGAGGGGGAAAGAGAGAGGGAGGGAAAAGGAGATAAAATAACTCTTAAATAAGAAAAAAGAACAAGATAGCGCTTTCAAATTTCAAACGATATTTCTAAAATTATTTCTTCTGCGGCAGCAACGCGACGGGTAGACGCTAGTGCTCATATAGTTGCTGTGATACTTGCTGAATTTCCACGAAGTCGAAAAATTACGATAAAAGCACTTTCTTCCGGAATCTATGCTTCTTAGACCCAAACGGCAAAGAAATAATTTAGTGCTGATACACTGACATACATGCTGGTATGTTTTTTCCTGGTATGACTCGTGCTCTTTTTGAGCTTTCTTAATGCAACTTAGTACCTGCAATGAAGAGAATGGGAAGAAATGTATGTTAAGTTATATACTTCAAGGATGCTGAGGTTTTCCTTTCCCGAAAAAATGAAATGACTCGAAAATATTCCTGAAATGATCTCTCCAACTTAAATCAAGGGATTGAGGAAATAGAGAAAAGAAATTGCCGGAATTGTAAAATATTCTCTTGGAAGCATTAAAACTTCTGTTTGTTTTTTAATTCGAAAGTAGTGAATCTATGTTACTATTTTCCCTAATTTCCTCGAACTGGGCAGGTATGTGCCAGGCAACGTTAATGCGTATTTATATGTATTACATCTACTTGATGGAACCGTAATGTGGAAGAAAAAAATAATAAATTCGATAGTCTTCTGTATGACACAGCGTTTTCTATATTTTAGAATTTAACTAAAATTCTTGAATTAAACACAACTGAGAAGTCCAGTAATTGATTTCACAATTAAGAGATAATTTAAAATTCCCTTTAAGTTGTATTTGCATGTGACGACTAATTTGAAGAACGTCAGGGATATCATTAATTTTTCAGGAAGTCGAGTAAATAATTAGAGTAACACCAACATATGTAAGTGTTGTGGAGCATTATAATAAATATTGAGCCAGCCAAATTTGAAGGGCAATAATAGTACATATGTATGTGTGTGTGTGTGTATATATATATATATATATATATATATATATATATATTAAAATTATAGTAATAAATTTAAGTGAGGAAAGAGTGATATTATTTCAATAAAAAATAAATTCCTAAGTTTATATGTAACTAGCGGGTCCCGGCAGACGTTGTTCTGCCCTACATCTTTCTATTTCTCCTTCCCCTTCGGTCTACCTTCTACGTCTCAGTCTGTCTGACTCTATGTCTCTGTGTCTCTCTGCCCCTCTCAACCACATTTAGTTGCAGATTCTGCACGTTTCTGCGCAGGTAGGGAAAATCGAGGAGCGACGAAGCAGCAAAAATATAATAGAATGTTCAAGAATATTTCATCCTGTAGATTACGGTGAGAGAAACGTTTTGTTGAGACCTGTGGGTTCAAAATATTAGTTTTTAATGTCCTGGAACACTTCGTTTATTTAACGATACACATTCAAAAATGCTTCCGAGGGTTGCGGGTTGCATTTTACATGAATGTTCCGTTTTGTCTAGAAAAGATAATGATAAATAAACAAATCCATACAGAGCTTCAAATTGACTCTATTAAAACCTTTATAATTAAACATAAAATTAAAATACATTATTGCCGGCGTCGCTAGACGAATTCGTTTACTACACTCCGTGAAGTCACAGAGGTTAAGTGAATTCAAGACTCGCGGGTTCTTTGTTGGGTGACCGACTAGGAACCCCGGGATCTAACGGCAATTTGCGTACATTATTGCGTTTGTGAGTAAAAATGCTTCAGATTATTACCAATGACGTTTCTCCAAAACCCAAAAGTTTTCTATAAAAGTAGCTTCAAATTTTGCATTTACAGAAACGGTTAAGCGCCATTTTCTTAAAAAATGGCACCAAATGTTTCAACGAAAGTTTCCATGTACATTCTAAATAATTATTTAAAATATGAATAGTGAGGCTGTTGTTCAAATTGCTCATGCACATGCATCGCTTGTGCAATATCTGTGACTATATTTTCTTAGTATTAGCCACATTCCATTGGCAAGTATTACAGGTTCACTTCACACTACCAGACGGAGCGCTGCGATCTGTTTACATGGGGTCACCGCCAGACTGAATGAGAATCGCACGCACGTCTATAGCAGACACTAATCGCTTAGATATGATATAGAGGTGGGTGAATTGAATTTGCCTTATTTTACGAGGCGAGACTCAGGCCATGAGGTCTGCTCTTCCGTCTGACTACGCAAATTTCGTTACACTCCTTTCACCAATCATAGGAGAAAGAAGGTATTACTTGGTAACCAAACAGGCGATTTGAATTTAGCTCAGAGGCGTCATTTAGGCTTAAGGATCTTTTACATGCAGTAAATGTACTAACATGGGACAGCCGGCTTTACTTCCTCCGAAGGAAGGCGTACGAAGGATTTTTCGCCCTTCAAACTCCACGGCCTCGATCGGGTTTGAACCCGCAAACTTGGGTATAGCAGTCCGATACGCTAACCGCCACACCATCGCCGCCGCCGAACGGATGCAGGCCCGCTCAGTGCAGGGAACTGCAGAGTAGAAGCGGGCAAGAACAACTATTGTGTAATAGATATGTGAAAAGGAAATATGATAATAATGAATAGATAATAAGATGTACTGGTGTACATATTTGCAAATGTTATTGATTTAATAATATTAATGATACATTTATGAAGTATATATAATTTTACTTTGATGTATAGTATATGTAATAAAATGCCAAAGAAACCAACCTTGACATTGTGATGGGAACCCAGACGTAGCAAAGCATCGAGAATAGTACACGTGGATGATGTAAAACATGTGTATATTCATGCAAATGCAGAATTTTCTGTGGTAAATTTCCTACAGCTCTCCTTCTGTGCGATGTCGTCACACGGGTTCAGCTAGTTTATTTTAAAGTAGCATTCGCATGCCTCTGAAGTGATGGAATGTGAGGGTAATGTCAGAAGTCAAGAGTAGTACTTTTTTCTAAAAAAGTTATCAGTTCACACAATTTTCTTTGTCGCGAGAAAGAAATGCTGCACTAAGGTGTGTTCACAACAACAGCTGGATCTTAGAATGTCTCTGTTCGCACAGCGAGCAATGTGAAATCGGTACCTTGACTGCCATCGTGCGAAATGAATATAACTCGTTTCGAGCACTGTTCATACACCAAGAAATCCGTTTTCCATGGGAGAGATACCAGAGAATGTCACAGGAATCGGTGGAAGCTCTTGGGATAATTCCGTCCGTACCCGACACACGGGAGATGGGCAGGAGATATTCGGCGAGGGCGCGTGGGCACCAGTTATCAGTAACGCACGTGACATGTGAGGTGCGAACCGATGTGGCAGGTGCGGTAATCGAGCATCTGCCTGGGACCGGGAGCGGCAGCTCAGTGCATCAACTATTGTCACTGCAGCGCCTCTGACCGGGAGGTCCCAGGTTCGAGTCCCGATAGCGGCAGGATTTTCGACACTAACTTTTCAGCTAAGTCGAATTCAGTTGCTGTCTGGAAGAGAATTCTAGCGGCCGGCTGCTCTGATCGGTAGTTCTACATTGTTTCTCCGATCAACACCAGGCGAATGCCGGAGCAGTACCCTACCAAACGAGCTACGGACCGCGCGCGATCTTTCCTTCCTCTTCCTTGCCCTATCCTCTCCTTACACTTACACTAACATGCACTACACTACCACATATTCCGGGAGACCGGTCAGGAACTTAGAGCTTGTTCCTACTGGGGCGGTGCCCCGCTGGTGGAGAGTCCTGGTTGGGAACCCGCTAGCCGACAGTAGGTCAGCACCGGATCTCGCCATCCAGAGGGAAGTTCATCGCCATCTCTCGAGGAAACACGCATTACACTAATTAGGACACATTATTACACACTTAGGACTAATGACCTAAGCTTTTAGCGGGCCGGAATCACTAACCAACCAAATCTTTTCGGGCCTTTAGAACGGGTATGTAATGCTGCTGAAACGTTGGGAACGCGTATGTGCTAAAATGCTTGGAACAGGAAACCAATACTGTCATTTCGAAACCCTTAATAAATAAAGAAACTCAGTTTTAGTGTGACGTTAATTGTCTATGCATTAGCTCATACCTTGTTCTTTCATGAAAGTATTTCACATTTTCCATCCGTACTGGTGTTCTCAGAAAAAAATAGTTCCCATGACTTAATGGCCAACTCTGGTACTTCCATTACAAACCATGTGGTCTATGTTAAGAAATGAGACAATCATATTCATCAATTCTTATGACTTCATTAAATTATCAGATAGAAATTATAAATGTTTTCATTTGATATAACCTTGCTTATCTTTATTTTCCCTTTAGGTAAGTTAACTCCTTTTTCGCTCTACTATTGCATTTTAATATGTGCGGGACTGCTTCTTCAACCAAGCTTATGCAACCAGACGTTTTGTTCCTTCAATTTAGTTTCATATATCAAACGAATTTCGAAAAGCATTTTTGTTATTTCAGTCTAGGTTTTTACTGTGTTGGCTACGATTGTGTACTTCTTCACTTTCCTTCGTTCCGTTGTTAAAATGTGCAGTGAGACAAATTCTCATTCAGTTTTCTTGCTCGCAAGAAACTTGCGCTTCAAGTTTCGTCAGCAACACGACACGTATGATGGTATATCACCAAAGTAGTTGGCAGTGCGCCTTCAAACTAGGGATGTGCTCTTAACAGCTAAACTGTTATTTTTAACCGTTAACGTTTCGTAACTGTTAGGCGAAGTAACAGTTATTTCGTTTATCCTGTTATAGGCAGATATCGGTTGAAATGCATAGAACTGCAACGTACTGGGCCTAATCCGAACTACTACAAGCTTTTGTGGTAACCATTTTGTACGATAACAGAGCTTCACTGCAGCTAAACAATCATGATTTGCCAGTGTTCAAATTATATTCATTAATGCATAATTTATCATTATTACACACCATGTGCCACAATAGTTTTATATTTTATTGTATACACTACAAAAGATATTTGTCCTTTAAATAAAGTCCGTCAATATGTTAACTTATTTCTGTCCCATTGCTGCTTATGTGAGATCAACTAATATTTCGCTAGGTCCGATAAAATAAAATGAGTTAGGTCAAATAACTCACATAATAATACTTGATATTCGACAGTCATTAACACTTTAGCTATAGATAAGCAAAACACTGTTTCTCCTCATTATATTGTTGTTGGTGTTGTCGCGACAGGAAGTAATAAGAGCCAAAATTTATTGCTTATTTATCCTTGAAAATAGATTTTATTACATGGAATTTTTTTGTTGTTTTTCTTCTCCATTTCAAAATTCAAAATTTATTGCTTGTTTATCCTTGAAAATATATTTTATTACATGGGAGTTTTTTCTCCCTTTCAAAAATTCAAAATTTAAGTAGTATATGACTTAGTGTAGGGATCACAGAAGTTTGAAAATGTGCACACAATTCACTTTTCCCGTCATTCGCAGTTTTAACTGTTTTTTGACGTAAAATAAATAAATATTTGGTATTCGTTACTTCACTATGCACAAGTTGCATATTTGAAAGAATATTTGCAATCTGAACCGAATTACTTTCATTTTAGCAATATTCTATATTCTATACACATTCGCTACACATTATATGAATTACTATTCATCCTTGGCAGTTCATCCAGACTCGTTCATTTCAGCTGCTTATCTGTCCAAACATGCTAGGAAAGAAGTGCAAGGAAGCGCCGTAAGGTAGCTGCACAGGCTTTACGGTACTAATAACGTTATTCGTTTTTCGTGGTTTAACTCTTAGCAGTCGCTACAACTACTTTAACTCTTAGCAGTCGGTCATGTTAGGTTGCTGGTTACGGACTTGTTATTTTTCAACTGTTATTAATAACAGCTATTACGAGTCAGCTGTTTATGTTATAACAGTTTGAAGAAAAGCTGTTAAGCCCATCTCTACTTCAAACCGTGTTCAGTCGAATGCGAGAAGAGCTTTCGTGCAGAAAAGTTGCTTCTACTGCTCCTGTTGTTACGAGGTTTTATGGTGGAAAGATGATTGTAGAATTATTTTTCATTCTAATTTTACACACTCCTCTGGAATGGCTACTGGGCAGCGTACTAGCTTCTCGTGCTGTGGTCCCCGGGATCGATTCCCGCTCGAGACAAAAATATAGTTGTAGCTTTCCTTTAAAATCGTCCCAATTTCTGTAGCTGTGTGACGAAGAAAAGCTCAAGCAGGCGGATCTTGCTAGTTACGATGAAGAGAAAACATTATGTTCGCCTCATGTTGCACTTACCCCCAAGCATGGGAATTTAACTAGGCCCAGGCATAGGGGACACCCGTAGCTGGCCGATGAAGTCGGAACTACCGACCCAAAACGCCAAATACATCTCATTATTATTATTATTATTATTATTATTATTATAATAATAATAATAATAATAATAATATATTGTTGTTGTTGTCGTCAGGAAAACTACTTTTTCATTGAAATGGAAATTTGGCTATCCTTGCATAGAATTAAATTGCATTGCGTTTGAGTGGACAATGGTATTGATATACTAAAATACTAGTTATTATAAAAACAGTTTAAATGTTACAAAACTTAAGACATAGGTAGAAATAATTTAATTAACCTCTTCCATTTGATTCACTTCAACTTCTCCAGACCTGATGTGAAGCTTCTCTTTGTTGATTGTCTCCTGCACTACTGTCGTTTCTCTTTAGAATGAAACAGAAATCAGCCATCATGTGTGTATTCCAATACCCCGGAATATCTTTTCCATGTATTTAATATCCTGGTGGAAACGTTCTCATTGTTCTTCACTGATATCACCGATGTTTGGAGGGAAAACATACTATGAGAATGTAGAAAATTAAGTTTTACAGTCGTTACATTCTAATTCCATGAAACTCTGCCACAATTTTATCTGTTTTAACAATGATTTTATAGTTTAGATCTTTGTTGTTGCCCAAAAACTTAGCCATAACATTATTACACGAAACCCAAGCCTTTTTTCCCACTGGGTTAATTATCCTTGCAAACAAATTGTCTTTCATTAAATTTCCAATCTGCAGCCCCACAAATATACCTTCCTTCAGTTTCTTATAAAGTACTTCCGGAAACCTGGTTACCAGGTACTGGGAGAAGTCATAATATTTTGAAAGTGATTTAGTGAACTGTGTCGTTACACCAAGCTTGAACCGGTAGCGGTAGCTCAGTGCATCAAATGACGTCACTGCAGCGCCTCTGACCGGAGGTCCTAGGTTCGATTCCTGATGGTGGCAGGATTTTCGACACTAGCTTTTCAGCTAGATCGAATTCAGTCGCTGTTTGGAGGAGAATTCTAGCGGCTGGCTGCTCTGATCGATAGTTTTTCGTGGTTTCTCCGATCAACACCAGGCGAATGCCGGGCAGTACCCTACCAAACGGGCCACGCACCGAGCGCGATCTGTCCTTCCTCTTCCTTGTCCTATCCTCTCCTCTTACACACACACACACACACACACACTCACACACTTACAATAAAATGCACCACACTACCACATATTCCAGGAGACCGGTCGGGAAGCTTAGAGCTTGTCCCGGCTGGGGCGGTGCCCCGCTGGTGGGAGAGTCCTGGTTAGAGGGAACCCACTAGCCGACGGTAGGTCGGCGCCGAATCTCGCCATCTAGCGGGGAAGAACCCCGCCATCTCCGAGAAAAAGCATGCACTACACTAACGGGACTAATGACCGAAGCAGTTGACTCACCCGGAAACACGAAAAAAGCAATCAATCAATCAAGCTTGATGTGTCGTGGAGGCAATAGTGTATTGCTTAGTTGAATAATAGGTGGATTTTCTTTGGACCGGATTGGAGTGTTATTCTTTTAGGTCAGTATGTTGTCTTCCAGTGATTGTCTGTGACTTGGCAGTGTTATTCACAAATGAAACATGGCATTTTTGTGAGAGCAGATTGTTGACCAAGTAACATTCCTACTACACTCAAATCCCAGCAAATTGTCGAAGAATGTTTTTCATAGTTCACAAATTGTAGCATAGCGTCGAGATTTTCGTAAGATTCCTTCATATGTACAGAAGAGGCATCAGATATTGAAGCAAAGAAATTTCCATTAAGTAAAAATATACCTTTGACGCTTTGAGGCTACAGTTCTCGATTGAAATGTTTGAAGTCGTTGTCATTGTCAACAATACTATTTATTTCAATAATATTGAAATAGATAGTATCATTTATTGAAATAAATAGTATTGTTGACAATGACAACGCCTTCAATCATTTCAATTATGTAAATGTCAACTATAACTCACCACTAAACCAATATACAGTTCTCGAGTCTAAAAACATTCTCCACTAACTAGCTTTATGAGGAACGTTGAAGAAAATCATTAAACCCTCGATAACATAGCAAAAAACATACTGCATTCCTCTTTAAAGAATTTTATTAATTTATTAATATTCTGGGTAGTCGAAGATCTTTTGTTTTCAATCTTGACCAAAGCAATTCAGCCACGTCTTTTGACAGATTCAAATCACGAGTTGAATCTTTGAGTTCATTTTGACTGAATAATTTTGGTGCAGTATCTTCTTCTGAATTGTAATCATTAGCATCATCGCTTTCACTTGCTGAGCTGTTCTCTATAACCTGTGATACATCTTCAAGAATATTAGGTTGAACTCGAACAGGGAGAGATTCACTATGTGGAACTGGTCGTAAGGCGGAAGGAATGTTATGATATTCTATTACTTTCTTACTTTTTGCGACATGGCCTTGAACAAAACTAAAATTCTTGCACATGATTTTGTGGCTCCCTCAAAACCTTTGGAATTGTAACAGGCATTGATTATTTTTCATACCATTTTTCCACAGTCTGACTCTCATCACATATACGGAATACCTTATGTGGTGCCTAGCTTTTATCTTGATCACCAAGTCTTATGCCGAAGTATTTGTGATAGACATTCTATACGAAACTATTAGTATCTTCTCATTGTTTAACAATTACTTACCTGCCAGAAATATATCAGAGACTTGTGTGAACTCATTTCTAGAGAAACTGCACCAACCAAATATTACAGCACAGATACTACTCGCGCAACTTTTCTTGAATTGAGGAAATGCGGGCGGAGTGGGGATATTAGTTACAAAGTTGGCCACAAGAGTATTCACAGTAACGCCAACCTCTGGAAAATCAAAGTCAACCTGCTACGTGTGCGGCCACGTCATCGCTCTGGGTAGGCAACAGCAGGGACAGGAGATAGGAGATTTAGGTGCCTCCTTGGAGGACCTGGATCTGCCTTAGTAATTTCTTTAGATATTGATAATAACCCTGAGCAGAAGTTCTTTACTATGAAAGCATCTAGCTTTGACTAGCTTCTGTTTCGCGCCAACGATGTTTTAATGCTTGGGATGTTATCATCAGTGATCGCTGCGAGCTTTCGCCTTAAAATGTTTATTGCTCAAGGGAGGGAGAAGCAAGGTCATCGTTCAAGAAAAATTGCGCGAGTAGTATAACCTCACAGTACTATAGATAGTAAATAAAGAAACTTTGTTTACCTAACAATCAGATGGATACGAGTGTGGCCAACTAGCCCCTCTTACAAAATAAAATTTCTTTTCCTCTCAATAAAATTTCACTTTCAGAAAATGTACAGTTCAATGAAAAATGAGCTTACTTGACTTTCAAAAAACAGTTCTTGAGGAAACAAAAACAACTAAAAGTTTAACTGAAAGCTGCTAAAAAAGATAGTTTAAAAAACCGAAAATTATATGATAAAAACTCACCTTGCATACTGTAATCTTTTCACATATCTCTAATTTCATCCCAAAAAATATTTCTGATGTTTATCATGTACATTTAAGATTTAATTATATTAGTTACAATACCTAGTTTGGATTTGTATTTAAAAAAGTCAATATTATGGGTTGTAAAATTTGAATCCATCTACCAATATTACCAGGAACTGCTACTGAATGCATTTATTCGCATTACGGGCTAGCTTTGCAATGTCTTAATTTTTCTTCAGACAACCAATTCCTGTTTTTCAAGCGTCACAAATATTGAAGTGTCAATCTTGTTCTCTTCGTCTGCCTACGACCCTGGCGCTCATTCTGTCCTCCGTTTATTCCCGTAATCTTCTCCTGAAAATAGTGTGGAAATCCACACTATTCTCATGACCTTCTTTGCCATTACGTTGAAAAAGTTGCACAAGGAGTTGCTTAATTTATTTCCTCTGATGTATCATGCTTTACTTCTTTTATAGCTTCTTTTATTCCTTTATTGATGGCATATCTTGACGCTGTGGTTCCAAGTTCGTGAGTTCGATGCCGATCAAGAGGAGAGAGTAAGAGCTACTCGTAGAAAATTTTAAAACATGTGGCGTATGTCTGGAATACTGTTTAATTTTAGATTAGGAATGAGATTATAAATTTCGAAACCAAGATAAAATAGTTTTGTTAATAGTAACATTACGCATCGACATGTAATTCGCTGTACATATAGATACATACTAATGTTTAGCCCGGCATCCTCAAATTTACTTCCCCTTAAAGTTCTCGGGTTCAATTGGACCCATGTAACTTCACTAGCACATTATTAACTTTTTCATTTGTCATATTTAGTGTACATAATAGGAAATTAAAATTATACACCTAATTCACATGGTGATCGAGATCAGCTTTTTACGGCTTAATCTCTTGATAAGACAAGATTGTTACGCATTGAATTATAAATAATGAGGTGATGGATCATGATGAGGAGTGAAGGGACAGTCACCTATACGACCATACCTATGCAGGACTCGAACCAGTATTCTCGTCGGCGCAGACGACGGCTGTCGCAACCGTCTGCGCCACACGACCGGCAGTTTAATTAAACATATTTATTTTATTTTTAAGATTGGATAATAATCTGAAATGATGCTCACCTGTATAAAACATTTGAAAAGAAAATAATGAATATGTAGCAATGAAGAATCACTATTTTAGACACATGTAAAAGATTTTATGTGAAAGTGCAAAGTAATTTTGTTGTTCAGGAACGAAATGTCATTTTTTTCGGGTAGAAACTAACAAAACTGAATTTTGGGGAGGTGAATTATTCATCAGATTTTTAGCTTTCATTAGTTGTTTTCTTGAAGACGAAGTTTGTAGTAGGTGTGTTCAACGTTGAGTAACTTTTACAAAATATTTTCCTACGTTTCCTACAAAAAGTCTTATTTTATAATAACATTTTTCATTGCAATCTGGATTTACTTTTGTAAACAATACATTGAAATGATGCAAGATATGTCTACTTTGTTAGAGAAAACAACAGTTGGCCACCTATTTGTTTTTATTTACGGTGAATAAGAACTGATCATCCTATCTGATTTATCAGCAGCCCTCTTAGCAGAATTATACGTTATTTATATTTCGGTATTTTCCCTTCAGAATCGCAAATTCTTGCATCATTCAGTGGTGTGCTTTGAAGAACAGCAGGTTTCTTTGGAATTGTGGTAATGGACTAATTCTTCATCTATTGCGGCATAGAATCCAGGATTATTCTATATCGAAAGAATTTTGACCCATTTTTCCCACAGTTACCTCACGTATGCAAACTAGTGTGTGTTATTGTTTTGTTATTCTCGCCTCAATCATCAAGTCGAATAACTCGCTGCACCATCTTCAAAGGTTTCAAGGACATAGTGGTTCAGAACGTACTACGTCTTTTCTCAGTATACCTCAGATTCTCAGAAATAATTCACGGCGTTGTAATTGCCAACAATTTATTACTATAATTGTTGGCAATGACAACTTCTCGAAGTATTTCATTTTAAATGCCAACGACAACTCACCGCTAAACCAACATATACGCAATCCATTCATTGTTAGATTCGAATACTCATGCAAGTAATTTCCGTCCCATGTAGCCCATAATATCTGTTTCATGTATGTTCTCCCACTCTTCCCCATCCACATGTCTGCCTGCGCATTTCAAAATGTTTCAAAATCAGATTTTCAATTGTTTGTGGGTAGAACAAACCACATTTTGTGATTTGTTGTTGATTTTCTTCTTTCAAAGATGGCTGGTGGTTTTTTCTTCTACTGAATACAATGGTCCTTCGACAGGAAGAGGCAATCAGCACCTCTATGAGACCACAATGAGACCTCTATGAGACCTCCATGAGACCTCTATGAGACCACTATGAGACCTCTATGAGACCACCATGAGACCTCTATGAGACCTCTATGAGACCTCTATGAGACCTCTATGAGACCTCTATGAGACCTCCATGAGACCTCTATGAGACCTCTATGAGACCTCTATGAGACCTCTATGAGACCTCTATGAGACCTCTATGAGACCTCTATGAGACCTCTATGAGACCACCGGCAATCAGCACCTCTATGAGACCACATCTCTATGAGATGAAAATGAGTCGGACACTACTGACATATGATGAAACGTTTCAGACGCCACTTTGCCTCCATCAAAAAGAAGTTTCGCATTTTCAGTTTCTGAATATCTACCATCTCGCATATTTTTTGCTTGGAAGTAGGCGGTGATCTTGCTCCGCTGCATGATGAGATCCGCCGGGGATTTCCCCGACCAGGTACGGATCTCTGACCAGCAGGCGCCACCTCAGCCGGGAAAAAGCTCTAAGCTTCCGGCCGGTCTCCCGGCACATGTTATAGTTACTGCATGTGTTTGTGTAAGTGAGAGGTAGGATAGGACAAGGAATGGAAAGGAAAGATCGCGCGCGATCCGTGGCCGGATTTTTACGGTAGTACTCCGGCATTTGCCTGGAATAGATCGGACAAACAACGGAAAACTACTGATCAGAGCAGACGACCTCTAGAATTCTCCTCCAGAAGGTGGCTGAATTGGACCTAGCTAGGGTCGAGAATCATTCTCCCGTCGGACTCGACTCTAGTGTGGCATCGTGGATACAAACACATTTCAACGAGCGGCCGCGTGACATAGGCGAAACGTTAGGCGTCCACGTGCTAGCCTTTGTTATAGAGAGGGCGGATGTGACGTTGGGGAAAAGCCAGGAGGCGGCATGGAAGGGGTGCGGGCTACCTGCGCCGGGCGCGACGACGTTTCGATCTCTTTCGCTTCGAGTCTTCGAGGAGTGTGCATCTGGTCGGGAGCCGGTCGGCATTTGCCTGGTTGGGCCGCGAACGTGGTGGATAGGGCCGGCAATGTGTTGCCGTAAGGGCAGGGAACTCAGGGACGAGTCCATAAGTAGGATGCGGCGCTTCACGCCACCGAAAATAAGTGATATTCGAGCGTAATGGCGTGGTAGCCGCAGCGACAGATTTCTCCGAGTATTGGGATCTTTTTAAGTTAATTTAATAGTGTAAATAAGGTTGTTTTGGTGGTGGAACTTAGTAAATAAACCAGCAATTACTTAACCCACTCTCGTCTGTGTATTATTGCAACCACATGACGCCACACTAGGACCTCCCGGTCACAGGCACTGCAGTGACATCTGTTGATGCCCTGAGCCACCTCTCCCAGTTTCACCCTCGGAGGCGCACCCCTCTTCCCCTAGTCTGCCCCTTCTCAGGTCCCGACTACAGCCACCTGCCACCGCTTTCCTGCAGCAAGTTCCTCCCGGCCTTGAACCCTGCGTTGCAGCGGTAAGCGCGCTGACGGAGACACAAATCTTCCTGCGAATGGCCTGGCCCCATGCCGCACAGTGGGGCTAAAGGAGGCGAAAGTTAGCAAAAAGTCCTTAATCAACCGGGAGCGGTGGCTTAGTACATCAACTGGTGTCATTTCCGTGCCTCTGACCGGAAGGTTATAGATACCAGTCCTGACGGCGGCAGAATTTTCGACACTAGCTTGTCGAATTCGAACTCTAGCTAGCTCGAATTCAGTCGCTGCCTGGAGGAGAATTCTAGCGGCCGGCTGCTCTGATCGGTAGTTTTCCATGGTTTCTCCGATCACCACCAGGCGAATGCCGGAGCAGTACCTTAACAAAGGGGCCACGGACCGCGCACGATCTGTCCTTCTTCTTCCTTGACCTATCCTCTCCCCTTACACACACACACACACACACACACACACACACACACACACACACACACTAACACACATGCCGGGAGACCGATCGGGGATTCTGAATTTGTCCCGGTTGGGGCGGTACCCCGCAGGTGGGAGATACCTGGTTAGGGGAAACCGCAATAATCGAAGGTGGGTGGACACCGGATCTAGCCATCCAGAGGGGAAATATCACTGCCACCTCCGATGAAAAGCATGCACTACAATTTCGAGACTAATCTCAGTAGTTGACGCGCCCGGAATCAGTAATTAATCAATCAATCTAAATCCAAAATCAAAAGTTACTTCAGAAGATCCATTTGACATGAAACGGGTCCTGAAATATTACCTTCATCGTTCCCCGATCAGGAAAGGAAGGGGGAATCACGCAACTGCATTCAGTGCAAGTTTGATCTCGCACAAGTGATGCGCAGCGCACTTCTTTGCTCGCGCAGTAAGAAGAGATGTGTGTTTTCCTATGCAAATATTTTTTTTCTCTGTCGACTTACAGATGCGTATGTTCTATGGATACGAAACCTATAGATATGTGCATTAAATATTTATTTCAAAAAATCATATTTCTTGTATAATTATTTAGTTATTCCAAGTAGAAACTTCACGTGTCACAATGAAATGAAATTTTAAAATTGTTTTTTTTATTTACTCTTTTAGTTCCCTTCTAGGCGTTTCCAGGCTATGATATTAACTGAATTTGATTCTGGAATTTATTTAGTTTTCAAAACATTAATCAAAGTTTGCGCATGTTTGCCTCATTTTGTGTTAAGGTACATTGTTTATGATGACGCTTATCGAGTTTTGTTAGCCTTTCTACCTACAATTTTTTTTCCTTTATAATGTGGTGCTAATAGCTCTTTTTTAACAAGGAGGGATCTGTATGGTGCTATTAAATATACTGAAAAGAAAAAAAAACATGGAGATAAGTGCAACCCGGAAGAAAAAAAGGATGTGTTTAGCAGACTATTAATTGCATATAACCCACTGATTTTACAATTGGAATAGAGAAAAAGTAATAGAAAGGCATTGAATTTATAAGACATACCAATGTTAATGGTTTCAAGTACATATTCACTTTTTGAAGAAGAGTCACGTGATGAAAGTTCCAAATTTTGAAGTTCTGTAAATAAAGATGTACAGGTTAAACAATTAAATAAGTCATTATTTAATTACAAACTGTGTTTCCATTGCCCCAAAATTCAATTTTTTCCTTTATGATTTGGTACTGATATCTCTTTATTAACAAGGAGGGATCTATATGGTGTTATTAAACACACTGAAAAGAAACAAACACTGAAAAAAGAAATAAACAACCCGGAAGAAAAAAAAGAACGCTTCGCCGCCGTTCAATTGCATCTAATCCACTGATTTCGCAAATGGAATAGAGAAACATTATCACAAATGCATTGGGTTTAGAAGTTATACTAATGTTAATGGCTTCGAGTACAAATTCACTTTTTGAAGAAGAGTCACATGATGAAAGTTCCGACTTTGAGGTTATGAAAATAAATATTTAAAGGTTAAATAATTAAATAAGTCGTTATTTAATTATAAAATTAGTATTTTATTGCCAAAAATTCCGAAAAACCCTTAAATACCCTTTTTGCCAAGTTTTCCCCTTCTTCTGTTCCACTGTGCGACACACTGTCCGACCTCTGCTGCAGCGGCGCGCATCGACGGCAGCGCGGAAGGTAATTGAATGTGAGACCGCGAGCGCAATGCCAAGCATTCGCACGAGGAAAAACATGTTTATTGTGCCCTGGAAACATGTTAATATATTGCATCGTTGATGTTGAAAACAAAGGTCATGATAAGCTCTTCTTATAGACCTTACGATGTATCATTATTATATAAAACACTCATTCTCATGTGTTATATGCTGGCGTGAAATGAAATATATCCAATGAAAGCAAAAATAATATCCCATTAAAGTTTAAGAAAAACTCTGTTAAGTTCTCACACTTAAATAACCCAGGTTCCTGGAGGTATGAATCTCCACCCCACCCTGTTTTACAATAAAGATAAATATAAACAGTATCCATATACATAAACAATATACAACTCAATGTATATAAAATTAAACAGTTCGTAGAGAGATAGTAACACTCCGCATTTGATTCTGACATATCAATCGACAAATTATAATTTGATGAATTTAATGCAGTATCCACCATAATTTTTCAGCGAGAATAAAAAATACCTTTTCGAATGTGGTACAATAGAACTTGTTATAAATACATGATATTGCATGTTATAGAAACATGATATTGCATAAGTAAGAATAACATTAACACTATGATATAATTGTTCCCCGTGTCTTATTTCTACATTCATAAAATGTGTGACGTAGAATCATAAGAGATATTTTTTTACGTTTTGGTTTGGATCATCTCAGATTATCTTGCTGCTAAATACTGTCTTTTCTGTCGCCTTTTTGTTGTGACTGACGCAATGATGTAAAATACTGATGTAATAAACAAGTTTTTTCTCTCTGAGATAAATCACTCACGTGAGGTGTCTTGTTTGTCCACATCTGACAAATTTCTTTTTACATATTTTCCATTTGTAAACATTTGTAAAAGGACATTTGGGTCCTGAATTTTGGTCAAACGTCATCTATGTTCGAATTCCTCGAGTGTAATTTCAAATACCGATTTATTGGGACAAAAATGGTCTTGAGAAACAAATAAATACGTTTCAATAAGCTTGAACTACTATGGGCTATGATGTTTAACTCCGATTTTTTTTTGTTTTTTTTTCGAATCCATTCCTATACATATCCTTGGATAAATCTGTGAATATATAATGATATATCTGTGTGTGTGTGTGTGGTGCGTGTGCGTGCGCGCGTGCGCGCGTGTGTGCGTGTGCGTGCGCGAGCGCGGGGCGTGCGCGTGCGTGCGCGTGTGCGTGCGTGGCGTGCGCGCGCGTGTGCGTGCGCGCGCGCGTTTGCGTGCGCGTGCGCTCGTGTGTGTGTGTGTGTGTGTGTTGGAATAATACCAAATGAAAGCAACTGTTTAGGCAACATATGCAGGAAGAAGTTCAAATTGCCGAAATGACTTCTCTTTTTGAGAATTGTTTCAATACATATCTAATTTTTTCGTGTGTTACTGCATGTTTTATTTAAGAAAATATTGAGCACTGCAACACATTTTAATCGTAATAGTATTTCTGGACAACTAATTTTCCACTTTTCCGCTTATCGTCAGTCAGTTCGACGTACTGAAAACGCTCCGCTATATACTCCGTCGAAAAATCATCCAAAAATTTCCTCTATTTGAAGTGCACTCTACTTAAACAGCCACCTAATTAAGTGGTCACCTGGTCACCTCAACTAATGATAAAATGAGCAAAATTTTCTTGTGGAATGATTGTTATATTTGCAATAAATGCGATTTGCTTCGATACGTTTGTCTACACTTTATTATTTTATCTCAGATTTTCTTTATTTTATAGTTTTCTATCATAAATTTGTATTTTTAATAACTTTTGGTGTAACTCAATCTTTACCTAAATTTTGTTGTTTGTTTTGTGATGAGAAGGCCAAAGCATCTGTCTTCAAAGAAAAAAGGAGAAATAATAGAACTTGAACCCCTTTTACTACTATCAAGTTTCTCAAAAGGTTCGTTTCTTTGCCAGGGTTCGTTTTAAAGACATCAGTAGCAAATATTACCAGGAAATTACAGAATGGCGAAATGTAAAAAATGTATTGGTCACATTACTACGCCTTGAGACTACTCCATTTCATAGCAATTGGTGAAGTTACATACTTAGGCTGCCAGTAACTTAATAATCTTCATAAAGCGGCCACCTCAATTAACGGCCAATTTTTGCCGAAACCCTTAGTGACAGCAGAAAACAAGTTTCACTGTAGAGTACTCGAAAAAAAATGACAGTAAAAGATGATATTTAAGACGACACCGACACAAAAGCCCAAAATCTCTGCCAGTAATGAATAGAGAATTACACCCCCTCCGGATCTTCGTCAAATATATTTATAACGAAAAACTAGATTTTCGCAGATTGTGATACAAAGAAAACGGCAGGCACAATCGCCACTCGCAGCACACATAACACTGCATTACACATTACCATTGTAACCAGTCAAATTAGAGGTGATATTTTGTCCAAGTTTGGCAAAAAGATACGTATGTACACGGCATACTGGGATAAAAACATAGGTTGGCAATATTTTCGACGTCATGAAGACGGTGAACGCAAGAAGACGGACGAAATCACAAACCGGAAAAAAATGGTCGGGACCTTAGAACATCAAATCGGGATAAATAAACAAAGGGTTTCCTTTTTAGAGGAAAATCAAAAGGAACCACAATTTTTGAAAAGCAACTGAACACCACGAGGCGAAAATCCTGATGTAAGTAACTGTATCAAAATAAGCTGAACGGGACAACTAAATAATAAAATACAGAAGAAATAATTAAAAGAATATTTAAATTAATTACGGAAGAGAGTGGAATCGAGTATTAGTGAAATTTAAAGATAAAATGCAATTACATTCCAATGTAATGCAGAACAAGAGAGACGGCAATTGATTTTTGAACTCAAGGAAAGGGAGAGCAACAAAAAACACAGAATGATGCGAGACTTGGTATGAACCGTATCGTGGATGGAGGCCACGTTTGATTTTGTGTTCATAAGTGTTATGTATTATTTTTCAGTGTTACATGGAAGGTCAGTATTTTTGGATAAATTGAAATACGAAAATGGACATCGAAACAAATTATTAATGAAAAGATGGTAATTCTGGAGGTCGGCGGAGCATGTTCCGTTTTTCTAGTGGAACTAGTGGCGCCTGATATAAGGGAAGTGAACATTTAAATTTATTCAACGTAGCAATACGACAAGGCCAAGAATGTTTTCTGTCTGTAGATAGATTATTCAATTTCAAAAGGAAATGGCCATAAAGAAGGAATGCGCGCTCGTGTGATTTTTTTTCCTTTGTATTTTATGTGTGAATGTAATGCAGTATTGTGTTTTTAAAGAAAGAGTATAAATATTAATTAGTGTTGTTTTCCTTTAATGTGTTATGCGATAGCAATTAGAGGCGGCTGTGAAGTAAGGTAATAGTTTGGTGCAGGAATAAACGAAATTGCACCAGTGATTGCCACAGCAATAATAAGTTTTGAAAATTTTAGTGTTTCGCTTCAGTTTTGAGCAAGAGAGGAGAATAACTACATATCGAATTCCCAAGCCAATGATAGGTATCCCGTTTCCCATAAGGAGAGGCTTCGTGAACTTAAAACAAAAAAAAAATATATTGAAAACGGTGAATGAGTTCGAAGGCGTGTGTAATATAATCATATAGCTCTTCAGGCAATAATATTGCAAACCAATGTCAGTGGATTAAATCATTATTGTTTATAATTCTGATAACAAAACCGTATCGGTTGGCAATAATATTTTGGTTTATTACATTAAAATAGGAAAAAATTAAAATTTCCCCATCAGTAAATGTTAATAATTATTTACATGAACTAATAGAACAATTACAATAGTTAGCCCTTTCCTATATTTATCAAACATAATAATCCTTTCACCTTTGTCCTCTAATAATTATCTCACTTTATCCTGAATATTACACCTTGCCCACTTTCTTCCTTCCTCAAAAACCAGACATCTTTCTAAAATATGTTCCCATTCTTCCTCTTCCATCTCACAGATCCTACATGTTTCCTCAATATTTAGCCAGTATTTACTCGCTCTCACATCATTTCCTAATATATATTTTTCTATCTTACGCACCGTTAGCGGTAGCTCAGTGATGATGTGGCTGCAAGCGCTTTTGTCTGGGAGGTCGTAGGTTCGAGTCCTGATGGCGTTGATCGGAGAAACCACGGAAAACTACCGATCCGAGCAGCCGGCCGCCAGAATTCTCATCCAGGCAGCAACTGAATTCGACCTAGCTGAAAAGCTAGTGTCGAAATTCCTGCCGCCATCAGGACTCGAACCTAGGACCTCCCGGACAAAAGCGCTTGCAGTGACATCAGTTAATGCACTGAGCTACCGCTCCCGGTATTATAAATGAGTTAGTACAAATTTTTATATCGCGTATACTCAGGAAAAGTTATCGCCAAACTCCGTAGCCACATTTGTGGAAATAACGGAGGTGGAAAAATTCAATAAGGAATTTTCAGAAAGGATTAAGTTGCTTTTGATCACTAAGGGGACACCAACTACATACAATTTCTCTAATTAATGCAAGTTTCTTGTAACTAAATAATATATTATGAATCTATCTAGCTGCTTTTTACAGCCTTGATCGTTTTCCGCAACCCAATTTCCACGTCTCTTTACCCCATTCACCTTTTTCCTTCGTTTCTCTTTTTTCATGACTTCAGTTATTGCCATGTTCAGTGTCCTTCTCAGCCTTCCCCTGTATCTTCTTCGATTAAGTATCAATTCCCAAAATTTTTTGTGGAAATTTATCGATTCCAACATTCTCAAATGTCCATACCATTTTAGTTGTTTCATTCGAATCGTCTCGTTCAAGGTTGTTTGGACTTTCATTTTATTTCTCATTTCATCATTTCTTATTTTGTCTACAGAAAAAGTTTACTTCTTCTGTAGTTCTTCGACAGAGCATCGTTTCTGTTGCTTGAAGTTTGTCTCTCATATTCTTTGTAAGTTTTGAGACATCTGCCCCAAAGAGTATTGTACTCTCAGAGAAGGAGCTGTCTGTATATGCGTTTCTGCCTGTCTTTATTGAAATAATGGAGTTCTACTGCATTGGATTCAACTGTCTTATGGCTATTTCTCCTCTTATATTTTTATTTTTCATATCCTGTTTGTTTCTACTATCTGATGTTAGAGCGACTGCCAAATTATTGTATTGGGTATTACCTTTAACTATTCCTATACTAGTCTCCAAATCATGGGGCATACCCCCACCACCATATATTCATTATTTTGTACATTTATATCCATTCCCCATTTTACATACTCTTAAACTAATTTTCTAAACATATAAGTTACGTCATCTTCGTCTTCAACCATTATCACCTGGTCGTCTGCAAATAGTAGCTTAAATACTGTTTCATTACTTATTTTCACACCCATACTTATACACTTTCTTTTTAATTCTTTTATGGCTTTATCAATGTGTTGCTTAAACAGGATGGGAGATATTGGAGCAGCCTTACCGTAATGCTTTATTTACTGGAAAGTCGTGTGATAGACATTTTCCCACTTTTACTTGACTTTTATATTCATAAAGTTGTTTGGTTGCATTTATGTATGATTTTGATACTCTCTTTTCTTCCATTGGCCTCCATACACCTTTTACTGGTACATTTATCATACGCCTTTTTGAGATCTATGACAATTATGTGAAGTTTTCTTCTTCGCTCAATTGTTTTTTGTATCAGTTGTTTGTGACAGAAAATATTGTCAATACACGATCTTCCTGGCCTAAAACCACTTTGCTCTTCTGATTCAGATATTTTCATTTCAATTCTGCTCTTTAGCAAACGCCCACACAGTTTAATCAAAGATGCAGTCAAACTTATCCCTCTATAATTATTACATTTTTTACCGCCCCCTAATATACTAACAATTGCAAAAACAAGAACAGTATTAATACAAATAATAATAATATGAACATTATGTAATATAGTAAATATTGTAGTTTTATCAAAAGTAATATAAAAATTTAATAGTATGGTCATTCCATACCAAATCGGACAGAATTTTCACAAGTATCACTAAATTTATTAAAACGGTTAAATACTGTTGTGATTCATTGAAAAATAAGAAAATCAACATTTCCATGTTTTTTTTAATCAGAAGCGGGGAAGAAAAAATTTCCATTTTTGGACTAAAATATTTTCTAGGACACTAGATTGCAAAGGTGGATTTAAAATCAGTTTCTCTGTAATTTTAAGTTTAATTTCGATACTTTTATTTAAATATTAGTATTTTAATGCCCCTGGAGTTTCTGAATCTATTCCGTGAAAAGTGGGTAGGTAAAAGAAGGTAAAAGTGAGCAGAAAGCTAAAAAAGTCAGTGAAATGGTAAAAATTCAATTCCCAATAAAGCTATTCATCGATTTTTAAGTTTGGGTTCTAAATTAAGGGAAGATTGCACGTTAAAACTAATGCAAAATTGGGAGTACTACTTTTAATTTTCAAAATTTATCGTCGTAAGTTTATACGAGTACTCTCTTTTTTCGGTTTCGCGTTTTCGAGACAACTCGATATTTAAGCACCAGAATTGTGATTTCTGAACCTGAATTAATTACATTAAAATATATTATAGATATTTTAAACAGTTCCTTGCAGACATTTCACAACTGGCATGCATTTTATGAAAAACGTTCAGTGTGCAGCAGTGTTTCAAAAATAACGTTCTTTATTAAAACAGGTTTTGGCAATCGTCCTAAGGATCATTTTGAATTAGGATGCCTATTGAAAACCAAGGTCTTCTAAGGGACTGAATCTTTAAAATCTCAGGATTGGTTCCCGTATGTTGGACAACCTTCATATACGTCAATGAAACCTACCGCAGGAATATCAAATTAACTCACTGTCGAAGTATTGATTATCTAAAAAAGAAAGGTCGAGTCTGATGGCATACAATTACCTGCGTGCGTGTCTCAAGGATTTTGCAGAAACAGATGTCAAAGCCCCCGCCTTTCCTTGAGGATTTCCCTCAAGTGGGTCCCACGTTTTCCTCCCTAAAATGCCGCATGTATGGAAGACATCAGAAGTACTAAACTAGAGGTGCTACCACAGCATATGCTTTCTCGCTGAATAAAGTATTCCAGTATTTTCAGCACATTTAACTGAAAAGAAAGAATAATATTTAACGCAAGCTGACTTGATTACATGGAGGCGAGCTCACAATTTCTGAATACCGTAATCAGTGATTAAATATTCAAGTAAAAGAAATGTATTTGTTAGCTCAATGATAGTCTGATAACTTTTGGCAATCATAATAAATTATAATTCATAGTTTTAAAGAGCGCTGATTCTTATTTGCCATTGCATGCAATCCTTGAGTAGACAATTTAGAAATATTTTCAGATTCCTCGCCACTCCGTATGGCAGATTGAGTAATTGGTTGCGGAGTAAGTAGCAACAATTATTTCATAAGAACCCGTCGACCGAGCTAGCGGGATTGTAATTTATTTGTAATGTATCCGAAGACAGATATTGATCAGGAATTCAAGTGTAACATTTTTCTGGAGCCCAATATTTTTATAAATTCGGAAATTGGTAACGATTGACATTTATTATTTAGTAATTAATAGAAACGTTTCTATATATATATATATATATATATATATATATATATGATGGACCCTTATTTTCGTTCCGATACGACAGTGATTTTAAGATAAGATAGGGGGCAGGTAATCTTTTTCGTGAATGGGCTCTCGGTATTCGTGCATATACATTAGAAATACAAATTATAATACAAAGAACATAAAATACTTTATTTCAAACTCTTCATTACAATATGCGCCTCTTTTCACTTTTCCAACATTAAAAGGTAATAAATCACTGCTACCCTTATTACCATTTCCTAAAAAAGACTGCTTAACACATAAAAACCTGACTCTTGGATAGGCGACGCTGCTAGCCACTCCGGTGGGGTTCGACGTCGCTCGGCTATTCTGAGTTCGGGTCGCTTCCCGAGGCCTGGGCGGCCGCTGCTTGATTTGTTCTGCTCTGGTCATCACATACCTTCGGCCGTTATCCACACGTCACTCGTTCCATAGACTAAAGGTATAGACGGCTCACTGCGGGCAGCCCGAGTGGGTACCCAGAAATAGTGTCCCATTCAGAGATGGCGCCACCTTCGAATTTTTAGTTCCGCAGAAAGTGGTGTCTGAGTAGAGTGCGCACAGGTCGCCCATTTGCCCCCACTACCAATTTCTCCCCTCCAGTACCCTGTGGCGGCATTTTCAAATCTTGAATATACAATATATATCACAATATATGTCAATAATATGAATCACAATATATATATATATATATATAAATTAAAAAAACAATACAATTAGAATTTAAACAAAATAGAAAAATTGGAATATAAAAGAAAATAGAAACATAATTTTAAATAAAAAAAAAAAAAAATTCAAATAAAGTCCCATAACTGTTAAAAATCAATATTATTCTAACGTAAAGTGAAAATGAAACAATGTAGAAAATAAATAAATTCATATGAGCAAACTGACTTATGGATTCTGACGCTGGCTGGAGTCTCGGATCAGGCAACACTTCGAAGATCAAGGGCATTGCACGCTATTTAAAAGAAAGCTCTCAATGGAGAGGGGAGAACGCGGTTTTTTTAAGATACGGCCATTAGGGAAGGCCCGACATTTCAACCGATTAGTGAAACACGAAAAAGTTCACCACCACCGGGAGCGGTAACTCAGTGCATCAACTTATGTCACTGCAGCGCTTCTGACCGGGTGGTCCTAGGTTCGAGTCTTGACGGCGGCAGGATTTTTGACATTAGCTTTTCAGCTAGGTCGAATTCAGTCGCTGTCTGGAGGAGAATTCTAGAGGCCAGCTGCTCTGATCGGTAGTTTTCCGTGGTTTCTCCGATCAACACCAGGCGAATGCCGGAGTAGTACCCTACCAAACGGGCCATGGACCGCGCGCGATCTTTCCTTCCACTTCCTTGTCCTATCCTCTCCCCTTTCACACACACTTACACTAACATGCTCTACACTACCACATATTCCGGGAGATCGGTCGGGTGCTTACAGCTTGTCCCGGCTTGGGCGGTGCCTCGCTGGTGGGAGAGTCCTGGTTAGGGGGAAACTCCACTAGCCGACGCCGTGCGGTAGGTTGGCGCCGGATCTCGCCATCCAACGGGGGAAGATCACCGCCATCTCCCGAGAAAATATAACATGCACTACACTAACGGGACTAATGACCAAAGCAGGTGACGCGCCCGGAGACACGAAAAAATCAATCAATCAAAAAAACTCTATCTTCAATATTTTGGTTGTAGGAAGACGACGACCAAATTGAACTTTTACAATTTTCTATAAATTGAGGATTTCAACGAAAATGGCACCTCCATCATTTTCTTAAGCGTTCCTTACGCTATCCAATAACAACATTTAATTAAAAATTTGCTAGGCTCTACTGGATTGCCTACGAATTAATTAGATCGTCCTGCCGTGTGGGCCCCAATGTCTCTGCAGTATTTATTTGCATTGTACAGAACGCGCAGCATGTATTCCCTTCCTTCGCTGAGACTGTGATGGCTAAAGCCTTAAGGCCAATGAAAGCAGTGACAGCGCCGCTTACAGCGGTTTGTGGAGTAGAGTATGCTAAAGTATGTTAAAGAGATGCAAAGCGCTTCGCTTGAATACTCGCTTTGAATACTAAGGCGACTAGAATCAATTTAAATTCACAATATGTAACTTGAAAATTAACGAAAACAGTGCTTACGTTGCTTGCTCTCAGATTTCGCCAATGTATGAATTAAGATTTAAACTAAAGCAGTTCGGCAATCTATCCTATCAAATAAGACTGATCAACATTTTCCTAGATTAGCGCAAATTTGTTGTAAGAGTAGACTAACATCTATTTTATCCTCATCCAATAATATCCGGAACATCTCTACCGTCTCTCCTATTCACTATTTACCTCGATCTTCCTTCATCTTTTTCTCCTACTACAGCTTATACGCAGATGATGTAGTCTTATTTCATTCACATAACCATTACAAAATATCCCGTAATGAAGTATAAATTGCCTGAAGCGAAATCAAAGTTTGGACTAAAATAAGGAATTGAACGTCAATATCAACAACAAATGTTATTCCAAATGTTTGACATTACGATTTTCTCCACCAGACATCAACTTTCGTTTAACCCTGGTGCACACGCGCTAGTAAATGTTATCCGAGCACACGTGGTGATCACTCACTTGCATCATTTGAATTTTAGCTTATCTTGTTTCACAAACTGACTCGTGTTTTCAGGCACAAACACACATTTACTAACATAGTCATTTTAAAAATTTATTGAAAAGCAATGTTTATCAACAACGACAAGATACAGATTAAAAAGGTGTCAGTTGTCAATTTGTACTACATGCTCCGGCCTGGGGTAGGCTGTGCTGCAAGCGGTTTGACTGAGATATTCTCGTGACAACAGCATAATACCTATTAGCACGAACTGGTAGCTATGAGAACTGAAAACAATAATAGGGAGGTTATGAGAACGACTGTGTTCTCAAAAATTCCAATGCCGCTCTAACCACAGAAGAACAACTCAGTCATCTGTGAGAACGACCGCGTGTGTCCGAGGGTTAAAAAGAACCACTGAAAATAGTGGATTCCAAAGTAAGAGGGGCCTCATGTATGTCCGAAAAACTCTAAACAGGTTCTCTCTTCAGGATATTTCTTGAACGAATGCAAAACATCGAATGTAGAGCAGGCCTGCCCAACTGGCTCTTGAAGAGCGCTGGTGGTCGCGGTGGCTCACCTTGACTCCGAGCTGAGAGCGAGACATCGCAGGAAGAGAGTGCTTGAAGTGGGGAGGGGGAAAAGTGCAGTCAGGTGACCTTAAGAGCGGTTTGACTCACACCTCGCGTCGCAGACCCGTTGGCAATTCGCAGGACCCGAAAAGAACCTGCGAATCGGGCTCAACAAACGCATTGCTATATTTGCATTTGTATTGTATAAACATGATAACATATTTAATTTAATCATAATATACAAATATATATATATATATATATATATATATATATATATATATATATATATATATATATATGTGTGTGTGTGTGTGTGTGTGTGGTGTGTGTGTGTGTGTGTGTATCAACATATTGTATTACAGGTAAATACCTATTACAATATTCATTCATCATTACAAATATCCGATCGTAATTTAAAGCATTCTTGTATATAACGGAAAAGATTTTTAATTTCCTTATCAATATTTGACAATAGAACTTCTCTAGTAAATAATCAGCATGCATCAGAATATAAAATTCACTCTCTTCTGTGATATGTTTTTGTGATGCATCATAATCAAAATTACAACCCGTTCATTTTTTGAATTTATCAATTCGTTTGATTTGAATGGATGAAGGCGTTGTATATCGTAGTATCATTTATTCAGTTATACAATCATTTAATATAAATTTACGTGATATGAAAAAGCTATTGATTTCATATTGTAATAGTTGTTCATCAAAAGAAAAGTCTAGCCGGGCAAGGCAGTAAAAATGTGAAATAATGTAAAACGTTTGAACCATTATTTTGATCCAAAACATTGTTACAATTGGTTCCTATTCCCATTCCACCATAAAAACGTGGTTTTAATTTTATTTATTAGTAGTACTTATGCTTTAGACCAAAAAATAAAATAAACATCAAACTAGTGTTTGATAAATTTTGAGCGTAATATAATTTCCTGGAAAACGTTTTCGAAATTTATTGAAGTACCAATGAAGTCTGCATATTTTTTTAGGTGCACATCAGTCTTCAAATATTTAACTTCACACTGTATTGTATAAATTTTACATGTCCACAGCAAAAGGACTTACAAGAAGTTCCGTATAGCTATTCGTGGTTTTAAAATCATTAAACCTATTATATTGCTTTCTATTCCTATTCGCACTGACTTTTTTGTCTGCACACACTGTTCCATACGAAGGCCGGAAGGACAAAGATAATTCACTAGCTGCTGGGTCACCCGTTACAAAGGCGATGGCTGAATGCGCCCTGAAGTCTCCTCCTGAAACCCTTTCCCCAGCTTCTGAGTGACACCCAGGGTGGGGTAGTATTTAAATACTTGTATTTGAAATACTATTTTAAATACATTTTGTATTTGAATAACTGTATTTTTGAGTTTTTTGGACATGTATTTTAGATATGTATTTAAATACATAAAATAGATGTATATAAAAAAGGAATTACATAAAATACTTCAAATACAGATGATGATAACGAGCAAAATTTCTTTTTCATTAATTTTGCTCGTGAATGAACCTCATTGAAACAAAAATAAAAGCCTCATTCAGCTATTGAATTTGAGTTCTCTTCATTTTTAAATTATAAATCCTAATCATGAAAAATGCTGGACAATTTTCCGACAGCAAAAAATGCGTTTATTCCGTTTGACTAATTCCGACAATGCCCTTTTTGCCTATTTTATTCCTTTGAATATATTTTAGGCACCTTACACATTATCAATTTTACCTCGGAATTTGCAATGGTTTTATAATTCATGTAAATGCCTGTATTAGAAATAATTGTCTAATCAGCGTTAATACTATATATCCCTATACTGAATTTTCCGCATTTTTAATATTTTTTGTTCATTACACTATTTTTACAATTTTTATTGAGAAAAAGATAGGTCATTTTTTAACAAACAAGTAACAACCCCGTAAAATCTACCGGGGCTGTATTTTGAGCATTTGAAGTATTTTAAATACGTATGTATTTAGTTATTTGAAACCTAATATATTTTAACATGTATTTAAATACTTATTTAAGATGTATTTTGGCGAAGTATTTAAATACTAAACTTAAAGTATTTTTCCCAACTCCGGTGACACCCACCTCGACGAAAAGCAGCCGAATTTCGAATTTCCGGGATTTTAAAAAGCGTGCCTGCTTGTGGACACTCCGCGAGCCACAGTTAAGAAGGTCTGTTGTAAAGTATGACCGATTTGCAATTAACGGGATTTAAAGTTTTGTCTAAGGCAACATTTACTTTGATGACAATCTATAAAATTTTGTGAATGAAAATCAGGATTTTTTAAAATATTTACTCCAGAAAAATCAGAATAATTTATGAAAAAGATAGAAAAGTATGATGTTCTTTCCTTAGTCAACAGGTTTATAAACGAAGTTCAGTGTTGTCTCCTTCCCTTTAACGAAATGGGCGATAAACTCATTGAAGTACATTAAATAGTTTATTTTCTACTGATACGTTATTGCTTGTTATTGCCTTCGATATGGAGATCGATATACTCTGAGTAATTTACTTGGCTCGAGAGGATTGTGGTTAAGAGGGAAATATGGAAACATTTGAATGATACTACATGATCTCTTATGGCGGGAATTTTTTTTATTTTACGTCAAAAAAACAGTTAAAACTGCGTATGACATGCTATGGGGAAAAGTGAATTGTGTGCACATTTTCAAAATTCTGTGATCCCTACACTAAGTCATATTCTACTTAAATTTTGAAAAAAAAAAACATTCCCATGTAATAAAACCTATTTTCAAGGATAAATAAGCAATAAATTTTGACTCTTATCATGTTGTGCTTCGGAATAATACTTCCTGCCGCGACAACATGGAAACGATAATTTGAATAACTGTATTTCCCACTGAATTCTAGAAGACGTGCACAGAAAATGAAGTTACTTTTATGTCCAGAAGCAAAACAAGGGGCCATCTCAGCATTTGCTCAATGGATCAGGGAAACTGGACGAAAACCTGATCGAGATGGGAATTATGAGAGGGAATTGTGAAATGGAATTATGGGAAGACAAACTCAGTCAAATTAACAACTTGTTAATTAGTAAATAAGTCAATCTGAATCTAAAATTATTTAAAAGACAAAGTCATGCATGTACCACAGGTTGGTACAACTGGTTGTAAAGATCTTGGGCGAGAAAAAGCCCTCGGGTCAAATGGTCCTCTGGTTTGTTGGGCCCTTATAACGCCCTTAATGAATAAATAATATATTTCGCAATCAGTCTGCATTCGCAATCAGTCTGCATAGATATGTAAAGAGGCATTAAATTTTCCAGTAAACCGATTTTACTTTTTCGCGCATTTTGTGTCTGTGTTATATTTAAGGTAGGTCTCGTTGGTCCTAACCTTTTCATTTTCAACATTTTTCAAAAGGAACATTTTGTGAGAATGGCCAAAATATTGTTCGTACTATTTACAGAATTCATTTTCTAAATAAGTACAGTATTTACACATTACGACTCATTCATTGTCACATCTCAGAACACAATAAACTCATCACAAGCACAGCAGAATACAAGCCATACAATACCAATGTATGCCACATGGGTATTGAAATCATTGTACATTTTGTATTTCGAGGTAAACTCCCCAAATAACATGTACTGCTCACGTCACAAACTTCTACGTTAGCCTGTTATTGTGTTGCTGTGCCACCAGAAAAGTTAGTTCATGCTTTATTTAACTTGGTGCGACTTAGGTCATCAGGCCCGCTCTTCCGTCTGACCACGCAAATTTCGCTACTCTCCTTTCACCATCAAGCGGAGAAAGGAAGTATTATTTTGGTCGTCGAAACAGGCGATTTTGAATTAGGCAGAGAGTTCTTTTAAACTAGAGAATCATCCATGCAGTAAATCTACTACATGGAATTCCCGGCTTTATTTCCCCTCGAAGAAAGCGTACGAAGGATTTTTTTCACCCTTAAAAATCCACGGATTTAATCCGCAAACTTTGGGAACCCGCAAACGGTATTTTTACTTTCGCATATCTACGTATGTACGGAGTAATTATACGTACTATAGAGTTATGTAATGCTATACCGACTATAACCGACGAATTTTTGGCGGAAAAAAATCATTGTCGGGCTCTGGTGACAAAAGAGTGCATACAACCAGTTGTTAAATTAAGAGAAAAAAATCATCTAACAAGTGGTGTCGCCAGAATCCCTGTTTTGTGAATACTTGATGCCGAAAAACAAATTGGAAGCAAAACATCCGTGTCCGTCCGTCTGTGAACACGGCGCCTAAACCATTCGTATGATCTTCTCCAAATTGAAGAATATCCTGTTTATCTGTATCTAGTCGAAGCTTTGAAATTTTGTTTTAATATGGTTTTCAGTTTACATGAATCCCCCCGGACATTTTCAAAATTTTCTCAAAAACGGCTCCAATTTTTTCTTTAAATTTCTTAAAAGAATAGAGTAAAATACATTTATAAAAGTTGCATAGATTGCATTTTTACGGTTAACTTTGAATTTTCAAAAATTGCAAAAGTTTGAATTTTTTCGGAGTCTTCCTACAACTATAATATTGAAGATAAATATTTTTCCTTCAAATAATAAGATAAAAATTTGTCTATAATAGTTCTTTCATTAAGGTCATCTAGATGGTTTTGAAAATTTTAGCAGTTTTCGCGAAATAGTGGGTGCAAGATTAGCAATTATAAAAAATAAAAAAACAAAATTTTCTCAGAAACGGTCCCAATTTTTTTTTAAATTTTTGGTTTAAATACTGCTAAATTCACTATATAAGATTTCATAAACGTCATATTGCTCTATTTTTTTGTTTTTTCAAAAAAAAAATTTTTACTTACATTAGAAGGTAATCCTTTCATTAGAAGCTATTTCTACACATTATTTTATTAATGAGTACATGTGTAAATAAAGTTTCTGGAAAACTCAGCAGTTTTTTGTGGAAACGAGCTCAAACTTCCACATTTTCAGAAACGCTCAAACGCCATTTTCTCAAAAACGACTCCAAAATTTTTCAATGGATAGGCAAATTGTATTGTTTAATGTGAAGTAAAGTTTATTTTGTGTATTCAATTGTTTTTCCAAAAATTACACAAATGTATTTTTTAAAATATCTCTCACGGCGTTAATATGCACATTTCCTCGATTTTTTTTTACATTTATGAGTGCAAGTGCTTCAAATCATTTCAAATTATGTTTTTCGAAAACTCAATAATTGCTGTGGAAAAGGGCTTAAAATTTCGCATTTCCAGTAACGCTTGAACATCATTTTTTTAGAAACGGCTTCAAATTTTCCCATGAAACGTTCTATTTAGGACGAAGTGTTACTCTTCTTTAATATTCTTGAAGGAGTATTTCGGATGTACTATTAGGAAAGCAAAAAGTTGAGAAAATGTAAAAAAATGTGTATTGAGCGACGATAGATGGCAGCTAGGTAGAGAATGGAGCAAGACTTTAAAGCCAGACCACACCAAGGAATTTATAAATAATTTTCTATGAGAATTTCTGTGCCATTCTGTAGGACCTCTAGTTTATAAATATTATAAATGAATGTAGTACAATTCACCGAAACTATTTCTTCTATTTTCATTTCCCTCTTTGACTGCAATTTTCAACTAGAACGAAAACGTCTATTACATACGCGACTTTACTGTCCGGATGTTACTTATATAACCACTTCTAAAAATCTAGCATTTAACAAAAAATATTGTTTTCAAAAATAAATATAACTATTCACCGCAACATAAATACTGAAAATCACAGTGATAAACAGTTTTCGATGTTCACTTTCAATCAATTTTGTAACGAAAAACTATAAGATCGATAAATCTATCCAGTATAATGAAGTTAGTGAAGAAAACAAAAGCGCAGAGTTTATTGGCCATGAGGTCTGCACTAAGTGTGTTTAGTAGCAGCTCGTAAACTTGCAAACGGATAATTCATAAAGCCTAAACGGATATTTTACGAGTGACAAGATCAGTTTGAGTGTAGTCTTGTTAAGCATGAAGAAACTGCCTTGCCCGTTGAATGAGTTGAAAGGAACTCAATGAACGTCAATAAAACTCTTTGTATGAAGTGTGATGTGTCTAAAACGTGATAATTCCTTCTGCGAGAATATGAGGAGGAAGAGTAGTTTATTTGTTTAACTCTTAGCTACAAGCTAAGCGGAAAGTCACACCAAACTACATATGCAGTTTTCCTTGAAGCAGTCTCATATTTTGTTAACGCATGACCAAATTACTAATAGCTCTAAATTTCGTTCAAACATTACGTGTTATGGATTATTAACGTTTAATAATTTATACATATTAATGTTTGAAGAATTGTAGAAGGATTTTACACATGGCCATTTTTCAGAAACAAAATAATCGATATTACGAATATATATCATGTAGCAAGAAAGGGATTTTGTTGAAACAAGCAATCTCCAATCAGGCGTTAAGGTTTTCTGAGCACATAGATATCATATAGTTATGACATCGTGTTTATCTAAAAAAAAGTCTCACCTATCGGGAATAACCGGAGTTTGCAAGTATAAAGTGATTTTTATCGCCCATAAGTGCAGCACCTCTCTAAGGTTAAAAATATAATGTTAAACTATGAAAAATTAATCAACTAGTGGTGCCTAAATAACAGGTACTTTCTCGCCCGTTCTTTCACGCAAAATTACGCGTACTTAAATTTTAGAAATATTCTACCATATTTCAAAATATACCTTTACGGAACTGATTTCATTAAGGGAAAAATCTATATTTTCATAATTGTAGGAAGACCCCAAAAAACTTTGAACTTTTGCAATTTCCGAAAAATAGGAGCTTTCAACGGAAATGAGACCTACATTATTCTCTTAAACTTCCTTAACACTATTCCAAAAAATTACCAAAAATCGATGCAGCCGGTTTTTAAAAATTTTGAAAATGTCCCAGGATCTTCATGTAAAGTACCCCCCAAAATTCGATTATCGGTTTCAAATTTAAGGTGCCAAGACCTCACCCAAATCGATTGTGGAATGTCAATTTTGGAGAAAATCGGCTGAACTGTTTAGTCTCTAACGTTGTTCACAGAAAGACGGATGGCCAGCCAAACGTTTTGCCGCCATTCAATTTTTTTGTATCAACGACCCACAAAACATGGATTCTGGCTACACCACTTCAATAGTTATTTATGAGAGTCTGTCAAATTAAAACGTGACAGACTATATAACGAGCATGGCACGAAAGGTGGTAACGCTAATTGGTGTGGGCATAGAAGTGTCCTCTATTAGGAATCAGGAAGGAGCAGCGCGGACGTTTACCTCTCTTTTGTCTGTTAGACTGGAAGTAAGGTCAGCGAATCTATGCCCGTCCGACATCGCTATAGTGGCTGGAAAAAGGAACAGTGAGGTGCAGTGCGTTTTTGACAGCGCAAGGAATTTCAGGAGGAGAAATTCACGTCGGAATGTCTGTCGTGTGATGAGCACAGTATGTCACGAGAAAGTTGGATGTCATTGGATGATAACAGTCGGCCAGGTCAGACTCATTGTGCCATTACCACTTTCTGTGTTGTTTTATTTAAGATCGCATCAACATCTAGATCATTAGCGACCATTATTGGAGTTAATGGTATGGTAACTATGAAGATTATTCATTGATTTTTCGTGTTTCCGGCGCGCCAACTCGCCAAGATGTATGGTCTCCTGTCAGATAATACACCATACTACCAGTACCAACCACAAACGGTCCTAGAGAATGAGATCTACAAACTATATTGGGACCGCAGCATTCTAACGGACAAAACAGTCGATCACAATGGGCCGGATATTACCATCTGGGACAAGAAAGCCAAAAGATCTGGTTTATAGCCTTCGTCGTCGTTAACACCAACAAAATCTTGACAACATACCAGACGAAGTTAGGCAAATATAGAGAACTGACCCAAACTATGAGAGAGGAATGGGCTCTAACACTTACTAAAATTATACCCATAGTATTGTCAGCCACCGGCGTCGTCCGAAGGTCACCATCGAGGCGTTGGAGGGTCTGAACATCAACAAAAACATAATGATTAATATTCAGAAATCGGTAATGATCAAGACCTGCTCTCTGGTCAGAAAATACACGGGTGAAAACATGTAAAAATATGAGATAATAATTTTCTATAATTGATAATTAAGGAATAATTGTCTGTTTGATATTTTATATCCTTTATATAATTTTATTTGATAGTAATATGTTTTAATGTTCTATTGTATGTGTTTCTACATCATCATGTAATCATGCTCTGATTGATATCTGTGTGATTGTACAATACCAGGAAACTGTGAATAAGGAGAAAATAATAATAATAATAATAATAATAATAATAATAATAATAATAATAATAATAATAAAGGAGTACAGTACAAGACGAACATGCAGTAATCATACTACTACTATATACAGAAACAGCAATTATCTACTTTTTTTCAGTAGTACCCGGCAGAGAGATTTTTTCTGCAAGAAATTCGCCGTCTTCCGGTGCACGATTACATAACTTTCTCTTCTTACGAAGTACCTTCGTAAGGGCGAGAGAATAAAAAGAGCCCTTAGGCCAAGACCACAAGCAAACCACAAACCGTTTCCTCCAGTGCTTGCTCGTGTGTACAGCCGCTGCGGTCAGCTGAGAGTCTGTGTGTCTCCTGTCCCCCCCTCGTTCAGCACCTTATGTCACGGCCCCCTGCACTAGGTGAGGGTCGTCCCCTCCCCCCACGCAAGAAAGAAAAGGCACATAGAGATACAGAGTAAATATCACTCATCGCTTTTTCAACCAAGAGGCTAAGGAGATTATACAGCGTAATGCTTATTTTAATTTATTATGCATTATTATTCATGATTGCTCCGAAGCCATTTTTTGTACATGCAGCCTCCTCAACCCGTAGATCGTCATGAGTTGCACAACTCTTTCTGGGTTTTACCACTGTCAGCATTTACGCGAATCTCCGTACCCTTTGTTTTTCTAATGTTTGTCTCATCACCAAGAGGCAAATATCAGGCCACACAGCCAAAAGGATCAACATATCCTTGTGACTTCATTGATGGATTATCCATTCGCGGACTGCATCGGTCGCGCAGGCGTTTAGATCAGTATCCTAGAACGGAAACTGAAAGGTATGGGTTTGATTCCCGCAAAAGACGTAGGAGTTTTCATCATGTCATCGACATGTAGTTGGCTTAACATATCACCAAATATCTGTAGCAGCATTATTTCATACACAATTACACTGTCCATTAAATTATCAAAAGCTTATTGTTATGATGTAAAGAATACGATTTTTTTCTGTCACTTAAATTTATTCGTTATTTTTTAGATATAGTACATACTACTTCAATACGAACAGTATGCCTATATTACTTTAATAACGTTTTCTTTTTGACAGGTCTTTGAGGTTTCTCAGAATATTACTAGGACTTGTAGATGGATCAAAAATGAAAACATTCATCGTAATGAATTTACAGTGATAAATTTCAGGTAATGAAATTCAATATAACTAGTGAAATCTCTTGTGATTAAATTGCACGGAAAGTGTAGAGCCGTATCATTTTACTTGTCTAAATATTTTGTTACCTTATTCATCTCTTCGGAAAGGGAACAGGAATGCATTATGTCTATAATGTATCTTCTCCATAGTCTCGCGTGACGTGACCTGCTATGGCCTGCTCTGATTTGCTTGCTCTCCCCTAGGACCGCCCTCGAGCTGTACCGTCTTGTCTGACTTCGATGCTACCCTCCGTGTCTCTTTATCTTAGGTTGTGCGTGATATCGACATTTCATTTTTTTCATATTATTGATGTTATATAACATATTCAAAAATGTAAGCCACAAGTGTAGACATTGGGGACTTCCAGCTTTCAAACGACACCTTGTTTTCTGCGATTGACTAGTTCATCCGGAGAAGGAATGTTTACGTAAAACATTATAGATATGAATACGCACAAGAGAGTCGCGGTATCATTTGAGCCTTGCTAATCCGAGGTTCCGTTCAATACGAACTGAAAAAATCGGGAGCGGTAGCTCAGTGCATCAACTGATGTCACGGGGAAGATCACCACCATCTCCCTAGAAAAACATGCACTACACTAACGGGACTAATTACCAAAGCAGTTGACGCGCCAGGAACACGAAAAACCAATCAAAAATCGAGATGAAAAAGCCGGTTGGCAACACATCGAAGGTCACGTGCGCTGCGAACGATGACAGTGTCAGACTGTCTGCTAAGTTATTGTGACCGGTTCGCGCCCATATGTGTGTGTATCTGTAATTTTAATAGTGTGTGCATATTTGACTCCCTTATGCATTGTAGTTGAAAAGCCGTTATGTATTTCCATTTTTGTGTAGTTCGAGATTTTTGTAATCCGAGGTACCATCAGCTCCAATTACCTCAGATTATCGTGACTATACTGTATAGGATATTTTGTCCCTGAAGGTAAGGCAACCTTCTTCGCACAATTATTATGCAGATCACGTTCCGACGCAGTCATGGAGATGTACTAACAGTACAATAAGCAGAGCTTACCAGATGTAACAAAGGAACGAAAAAATCGTTTTCCTTACCCAAATGATTAGGATTACTGAGAAGCAACACATGAGGTTCCTACGCAAACATCTTCTGCGGAAGCTCTTACGTTACCACAGCATTTTATGGTCCACGCGACCTTTGGCTGCTTCTATGAATGCCTCAACGGCGATAGATATGATCTGAAGATTTTATTAATCTCCCCTGCCATTCCATCTTCTTAGAAATTACCTTGAACTGCATAGTAAGGGAGCAGTGGCGAGTTAAAAACGTTTGATGCATTTTTTATTAGAGAAGTTATATAATTACCACAATTAACAAGCGGCGCATTGTTTCGCGGTTCTCACCAGAAGATTTCAGCTGGTGCTTACTGACCCTTTAAACCACAGAGAGGACGGATTCTACAGTAGATTCTAGTACAGGTTCTACAGTAGATTTTCGGAGGGCGGAAAATCCACACTGGCTTTATCGTTCTTGCAGTATATAAAAGAACTCTGGCCAAATGTTAGGAAAAACATATCCGGCACCATTCCTATTCTAATCAGATCCTACAGAGAAAATCAAATTAAAGCGTTAAACGAAGTGTAAAAAAAGGGGCTAAATTCTTGAATAGAAACAAGGGGGAACTCAAATCAGCGTGGTGTACACGTACATATCAATCGGCATAGAAAAGTATCAGTGAAAGACTTGAAATACCATGCTACTTAAGTAGGGGCGACAATTCACACAAAATAAAATGCCGAGAGCAAGGAACAGATCTAGCTTTCGCTTCGATTAACAAATTCAGCTTTGTGAATACGAGCATTGTAGTCTGGAACGATTTAACTGCAGAGATTCTGGCGACTCTTCCCAAATGCGCAAGTTATGCGTTCAAGATTTCTTAAGAGCGCAAATATACAGTGATGTCCAGTGAAGGCCAAAACAATGCTGGTAAAGTTCAATATACCGTTAATGAAAGCGTGCATTCAACCCCAGCACTGCTGGGATAATCAAGAACGAGAATTTAATGAATTTTGAGAATTAAAATGACAGTGAAGCGTATGACACATGATCAAAAACATTGCACCCACTGTACACTCCACTGTGATCTTGTGGCGGCCCACTGCTCCTGCAGTCCTGCTAACCCTAGCTCTGAAATCTTCGTTGGGGAAGAGCGCGTCGCGCGCATTTAATGCAATGGACCAATGGCAGACGGCGATCGGAGGGAAGCCACAGCAGATAATGGACTGAACTCAGCTAGCTGGGGATGGGTGGCGTTTCTCCCTCTCCCTGCATTCCTGAATGGCTTCCTCAGCTGGCTTAGTAGTGAGCTGGTGGCAGTGGGTCACTCATTACAAATTACTCATTACCAAGAATAATAATAATAATAGTAATAGTAATAGTAATAATAATAGTAATAGTAATAGTAATAGTAATAGTAATAGTAATAGTAATAGTAATAGTAATAGTAAGTAATAGTAATAGTAATAGTAATAGTAATAGTAATAGTAATAGTAATAGTAATAGTAATAGTAATAGTAATAGTAATAGTAATAGTAATAGTAATAGTAATAGTAATAGTAATAGTAATAGTAATAGTAATAGTAATAAAAATAATAATAATAATAATAATAATAATAATAATAATAAGTACCTAAAGTAGATATTTTCCAAAACGATTCAATTATTTTTCTTAAAATTATTTTCTCAACTAGAGCAATTTCGATTAATAATGCGCATAGATTCAATTACCATTAAAAACTAGAATTACAAAAATTGCTTAAGTTCAATATTTTTAAATCCTCCTTTAATATTGAATCAACATACTTGTATTTAATGCAGAATGCCCTCTATTTCTGAATTTAAAACATTTCATATATTATATTCAAAATATTGGTCCTTTTCACATAAATTTTGTGTTATGTTGACACAAAGTTGAATTTTTTTAGGCCTGTACAACATCTATATCTAATATCCCTGCTTAAAGGCTAGACCTCGCCTCGCTCGCCCTGCCTGCGAACATGATTACTCGTAAGGCAGTGCTACCACAACGCAAAATTATTTTAAATGGCATGTATTGTTAATGTAAATTACTGTACCGTTTGTCAAAAAGTATATAACATATAAAATGATTATGGGGCACATATTTGTCTCTCGCTGTAATGAGAGTGAGCCAGAATGTTCAGAAGAGATTTTATTAATTTTTTGAGGACCCACATGTGATCAGATCCCTAGAATCCCCGAACGTTTGAATAGCACAGCGTACTCTTCTCAGAGAATCCGTGGCAGGGCAGTGCACAATGCAGTGGTGATACACTGTAGTCTTTGTTACGTATTGTTATATTTGCTCGTAATTTCATGAGTATTTGTAGTAACTTTGCAGTGTAGTAATAAGTGCTTTGCCTATTCTAAGGGAAATTCGGGAATAATTTTGTGTAGTACATCTTCTAGTGATTGTATAATTGATGATACTTTGAGGAGACCATTTTCAACGAGGAAGTTACTCCAAAAAATGAGGAGGTAGGCTAATTACATCCTTGGCGCAATTTCAGCAGATAGCAAAAAATTGAGTGAAGAAAGCTGGTAGGCCGCTAGCAGCCTGGGGTATGCAAAGTAATCATCCCACGCCCCGGGGTTAACTGGCTACCAAAGGCATATACAGTGGAGTAGAGTGAAGTGAAGCGAAATGAAATGAAATGAAGAGTTGGATACCGAATAGAGATGACCTATTTTTTCTATTTCTTATTACTTGTCTATTTCTGTTTTTATTTCATTCTTGTTTGTTTATTTCCATTATTTATCTTTTTTTATATTTGCATGTATTACTTGTTCTTTTTTACTTTTGGATTTTATTATTATTTTATTTTACGTCAAAACAGTTAAAAACTGTGTGACATGCTATGGAGAGAAGTAAATTCTGTGCACGTTTTGAAAACTCTGTGATCCCATTCCTACGCCATACACTAATTGAATTTTAAATACAGAAAAAACAGAGCGTTTTTTGCAAGGATTGTTAACAAAAGTATTCGCTTCTATGTAATAAAATATATTTTCAAGGGTAAATCAGCAATAAATTCGGGCTCTTATCCCTCCTCATGACCTCCGTCAAGGAATAATACTTCCTACTGAAACAACATGGATAACGATAATTTGAATAACTATATATCTCACTGAATTCTAGAAGACGTGGAAGACAGATAATGAAGTTTCATTATGTTATATTTTAATGTTAATTATTAAGTTAGTTAATTGTAATTAATCATGTTATGCATTATGTTGTATTATCATGAAGCTGTTGTTATTATAATTATTATATTTACTTAGCCTGTAGCACCTGCCGAGACCGTTCCCTAGTTAGACCGTTGTTGAGGCGTTCCCTGGGAAAAATATGGGGTATCAGTAACTGGAAACCTTAGGGTGCAGAATAAAAATTTTCAGAAATTTCAGATCGTTGCTAGGACGGGGATAATGGATAAATCTTCTAGTGTCCGAACATTACAAACAAACAATAAATAATGTTTCATTTTTATAAATGATCAACATTAATTAGATAAGAAATTAAAAAATCCATATCAAATGACTTGCTTCTTTACATTGAAAGGCCCAACCACGGTTTGTATCATAGCCAATGTAACCGTCAAGGTGGGCTTTCCGATAATTGACGCACTGCAAAATAAAATGATGTAATAGTTAATTACATTACACGATAAAACGTTCCATTATAATAAATTTCAACATCTCCGAATTTCTTTCATTAATCATACAACAGTGTAATTAATTCATTTACAATAGTTGTTACCAATATAATGCAATGACATGAGGGCGATAAAGAACTTTTTTCCTGTTTGTGTGAGAAGGCCAGAAATTAGTTTTGCGCAATATATATTTAAGGCTATATATATTTTTCAAAATCCGAATTTTCTCGTTTTGAAGTATGTTTGAAAAATTGAAATAAGGTTTGGGTGACCAAACCTTATTTCCAATTTTTCAGAAGCTAATTTCCGTATGATTTTCCAAAAAGCCATAATTATGTGGCATTTTCTACGTTCTAAACTCAAAACAACACATGCACCACCGTACAGAACTCCATCTACTACTGCAAACTACTACAAAAAGCAAGTGACATTACCGGTTCTCATTCGCCGGTGCAAGTGACATTACCAAAGCAAGTGACATTACCATTCGCAAAATAGTCACGAATTCGCCTACAGATGGCAGAAGAAAATTGTCACATCAATGGAGACATATTCTTAGTGCTCAGAATCGATGCAGTGTTCACGACCACGTGTGCGTAGAGAGGAGGAAAATCTCGCCGGACTTCGGACTCTCGAGCATTAAGCAAAGCCAGAGTGTAGCCAAGAGTAGGCCTCCCTCGGTGGCTCGTTGGTTAGTGTGCTCGCTTTCCACGGCGCAATCCCGGCTTCCATTCCCGGCCGAGTCAGATTATACCTGTGCGCTTTCCTTACAAATGTCCCAGTATCTCTTGCTGTGTGACGATGAGAAAGCCAATCCTAAGGTTATGAAGACCAGTACATACGGTGAAGGGATGTCTTTGTGCTAAGCACACGAACCCCTTATCCCATGGCCGAGAGGCTGGGTCACCGCTGGTTGGTAGCGGGCTGTCAAGCCAGGAGTGTAGGTCGGGCTTCCGATTCAACGTGTTAAAATTACCCAACAAAAATACTATAAATACAGGTTATGTTCGTAATTTTACAATAATTATTCCTGAAAATCAATAATTATATTTACAAATGACATCTCCACTAAATTCGAACACAATCATATTCCGATATTACGGGGAGCGGTAGCTCAGTGCATCAACTGATGCCATTGCAGCGCTCCTTCACCGGAGGTCCTAGGTTCCCACTCCCACGGCGGCAGGATTTTCGACATTAGTTTTCAGCTAGGTCGAATTCAGTCACTGCCTGGAGAAGAATTCTAGGGTCGGCTGCTCTGATCGGTAGTTTTCCGTGGTTTCTCCGATCAACACCAGGCG
This sequence comes from Teleogryllus oceanicus, assembly GCA_964035755.1. Classification (NCBI taxonomy): domain Eukaryota; kingdom Metazoa; phylum Arthropoda; class Insecta; order Orthoptera; family Gryllidae; genus Teleogryllus; species Teleogryllus oceanicus. Next base: position 19,752,771 of record CAXIVR010000008.1, read on the forward strand.
AATGCCGGAGCAATACCCTAACAAACGGGCCACGGACTGCGCGCGATCTTTCCTTCCTTTTCCTTCTTTCATCCTCTCCTTACACACACTTACACTAACATGCACTAAACTACCACATTTCCGGGAGACCGGTCGGGAGCTTAGAGCTTGTCCCGGTTGAGGCGGTGCCCCGCTGGTAGGAGAGCCCTGGTTAGGGGAAACCCCAGTAGCCGACGATAGGTCGGCGCCGGATCTCGCCATCTAGCGGGGGAAGATCACCGCCATCTCCCGAGAAAAGTATGCACTACACTAACGGGACTAATGATCAAAGCCGTTGAAAGATACAGCTACAATTTATGACGTGCCTACAATCTGTATACACTGAGGTGAAATTTAAAATTTCCAAAACGTGTGATGAAAAAATTCAATATATCTTCCATAGATCTACCTGGCAAAACTCAGCTCAATTTATGAAAGTCGTGGGATAGCAATATGCAAATATACAGATGGCAGGATTAACGCTTACAAAAGGTGAACTAGAGGTGCTACAGAATGGCTCAGAGTTTCTCGTAGCAAATTTTTTCTAATTTCTTTGATGTGCACAGGCTTTAAGGTCTTGCTCCATTCTCTGGCCAGCTGCAATTTATCGTCATCGAAAGAACATTTTCTTAGCAGTTTCTCGACTTTTCGGTTTCTTATTAGTAGAACAGAAATATGACTTCAAGAATATTAAAGAAGAGTAAAATCTCATTTAAATTAGAAATTTTCATTGAAAATGTTGAAGCCGTTTTTAAGAAAATGGGCGATTAAGCATTACTGTAAATTCGAAATTGGAAGCACTTTTCACAGGAATCTATTGAGTTTTCGAAAAACTCCATTTTAAGTCGTTTGAAGCCCTTAAAAAAAAGATGGAAATGTGCATATTAACGGCGTGAGAGATATTTCAAAAACATTACATTTAAGTAATTTTTGAAAAACCAAAAGGATACATCAAAATGAACTTTACGTCATATTAAACAGTGTCATTACCACTATCCGCTGGAAAAAGTAGAAGAAAAAATTTGGAGCCGTTTTTGAGAAAATGGCGTTTGAGCGTTTCTGAATTTTTTGTTTTTTGTTTTTTTACAGAAAACTGTTGAGTTTTCCAGAAATTTGACTTGACATCATTTGAAAAACATGTACTCATAAATCTAATAATGTAAAGAAATTGCCTCTAATGTAAATATTTCTAACGTGAGAGACAAACCAAAAAATTACATTTTTGTAATGTTTGAAAAAAAAGAATAGAGCAATGTGATGTTTACATTATGTAATTAGTGATGTTTACATTATCGGATAAGATGCATTTGGTACTACCCATTCCAATAATTTAAAGAATAAGTTTGAAGCCGTTTTTGAGAAAAGCATGTTTTTGTAATTTCTTAAAATTGCAAATATTTTACGCTCTTTTGCACACAACTACTAAAATTTTCAAAAAAATGTACATGTCCATAATGGAACAACTACTGGGACATAATGGACAACAAATTTCAATTGAAAGAAAAATCCTTGTCTTCAACTTTATTGTTGTAGGAAGACACCAAAAATTCAAACTTTTGCAAATTTCTAAAATTCAGATATAACCGTGAAAATCAGACCTAGGTCATCTTTATAAGTGTATTTTACTCTATTCTATCAAAAATTTCAAAGAAAAAATGTGGAGCCGTTTTTGAGAAAATTTTGAAAATGTCCGGGGGACTTTATGTAAAGTACTCCCAAATTTTAAAGAATGTTTTTCAGCATTTCAAAGCTTGAACTAGAGCCAGAGGGACAGGGGTTTCTTCAATTTGGAAATGATCGTACGCGTGGTTTAGGTGCTAGGTTTGTTCACATACGACAGACGTTTCGCTTTCAATTGGATTTTCGGCATCAAGGACCCATTAAACAGGGATTTTGGCTATTCCACCTGTTAGGGGATTTTTTCTTAATTCAGAAACCGGGTTTATTCACTTTTTTGCTGTCAGGACCCGGCAATTAATTTTTTTGTGCCAGAAATCCGCCGTTTTTTTTCGCGCAGCAGTACATAAATTTCTCTATACTACGTATATTACTCCGTACGTATACGAGAAAGTAAAAATAGGAGAGCTTTCATTTGTACTGAAGTTATTGATATGAAAAGATTCCCACGACTGAAATTAACAGACTTTCAGCCCGGAAAGGTAGTTGGAGCTAGACGCATGTAACATTCCATTTCGGAAATCGTTCGAGAATTCAATATTCTGAGATCCACAGAGTCAAGAAGTTGCCGAGAATGCCTAACTCTAGGCGTAACCTCTCGCAACGGACAAGGCAATGGCCGACGGTCTTCACTTAATGGCCGAGAGCAGCGCCGTTTGCGCAGAGTTGTCAGTACTAACAGAAAAGCAACACTGCATGATATAACCGTAGAAATCAATGTGGGACGTACGAGGAATTTTTCCGTTAGAACTTTCCGTTAGAATTTTTCCGTGCATCAATATATGGCTCTAACAGCTATAGCAGCGGGCGACAGACTCCAATGCTTTTGATTTGATTGATTGATTTTTCACATTCGCTTTCGTTTCCATTTAAGAATCATTTTAATTTTGATTGATTGATTTTTCGTGATTCCGGGCGCTCAACTGCTTTGGTCGTTAGTCCCCTTCGTGTAGTCCATGTTTTTCTCGGGAGATGGCGGTGATCTTTCCCCTTGATGGCGAGATCCGGCGCCGACCTATCGTCGGCTAGTGGGGTTTCCCCCTAACCAGGACTCTCCCACCAGCGGGCACCGCCCCAGCCGGGACAAGCTCTAAACTCCCAACCGGCCTCCCGGAATATAGTGTAGTGCATGTTAGGGTTAGTGAGTGTGTAAGGAAATGGTAGGACAAGGAAAGGAAGGACAAATTGCGCGCGGTCCGTGGCCCGTTTGGTAGGGTACTGCTCTGGCATTCGCGTGGTGTTGATCGGAAAACACGGAAACTCCGATCAGAGCAGCCGGCCGCGAGAATTCTCCTCCAGACAGCGACTGAATTCGACCTAGCTGCACAGCAATTCGACCTAGCTGCGAACCTAGGACCTCCCGGTCAGAGGCGCTGCAGTCATTGATTGGAGATTTTGGGCACGTCAACTCCTAAAGTCTTTAGTCCCCTAAGTGTAGTGTGTTTTATCGCGGGAGGTGGCAGTGATCTTCCGCGCTGACGGAAATGATCCGGTGCCGACCTACGTCCGTGTATTTCTCCAACCAGGTATCTCTCACCAGCTTGGCACCGCTACAATTGGGAGATCCCGACTATTCACCCGACATGATAGAGATTGGTCTCCCGTGTGATAGAGCAGTGCATGTAATTGTGAGTATAGGTAAGGGGTAAAGATATAGCAAGGAAGAGGAAGGAAAGATCGCGCGCCATCCACGACCCTTTTATTAGAGTACTGCTCCGGTATTCGCCTGGTATTGATCAGAGAAACTATGAAAAACTACCGATTAGAGTGGCTCGCCGCTAGAATTCTCCTCCGGACTGCGACTAAATTCGATCTACCTATGGACTTAATGTCGAAAATCCTGCCACCGTCGGGACTCGAACCCTAGGACCTCTCGGTGTAACGTCGTGGGTAGGGATCTACGTCACAAGGAACAGACACGAGTGGGTAGATGCAATTTATTTACACTAATTTATGTACACTATATACAGACCTCACTCTAAGGTGTTTGTCGGAGCTACCTGCAGCAGACCCCTCTCCCAACACGCGCCTTGCGGCCGCGCCTGCGATTAGTCAACTCGGCCGCGTCGCAACTGGCACCTGGTGTACCTCGGCAGATAGTCTGCCCCGAAGTATCGAGCATACTTCACAGTGCTCGAGACTCGAACACCTACAAGTGCCTACAGCACTTCCGCGCCAGACTTGGCGGACACGCTTTTGCGGTTTTTGCCGCGGGGAAACCAGAATCGCTACCCAACCCAGGGCTTCTGCGACAGCCCTTCTATTTGCCGAGTCACGTGACTTCCTGCGTCATCTTTCCCCCACGCACTCGTCTTGAGGCGTCTGCTTCTCCCTTTGCAATTTGCACCCGGCACCTACAAGCCCTCTCCCCTTTTTGGACTTTCCCTGAAGGGTTGGCCTTTGTTCGGAAGCCTATTTTGGCTCCCTCATCCCCATACCTTGCAACTTGTCTCTCTGGAGCAGGGAGTCAAGTCTATGACGCTACACCGGTTAGAGGCACCTGAAGTGATCCGTTGATGCCTTTTTTATTTATTTATTTTACGTCAAAAAAGTTAAAATCTGTGTATGACGTCCTATGGGGAAAAGTCCTATGGGAAGGCCTTGCGCCACCTTTGCCGGCTCCTAGGATGGAAAGATGGAAATAATTTTTAAAAAAGGCGTAATATGCCTATAACAAGTAATGTACTTTCGCTTTCGAGTCAATGACCCCCATCTCGATCGGGTTTTGTCCGAAAGATTAAAATAGTTTGTTGAACTTTCTTTTTGCTGTAGTGGTAGTAGAGATTAGGGTGAGTTTCTATTTTGTTATCAATATAGAAAAATCAAATCCGTTCGTTTACCGTTAAAAATAAGTTTTCTATAATTCGGCAACGAAAATATCTAGTTTTTGAAATGTTAATCTCTCGCTTTTTTAAATTTATTATTATTATTATTATTATTATTATTATTATTATTATTATTATTATTATTATTATTATTATTATTATTATTATTATTCATCTTTCAACTATTAATACTTAAATAGTTGAGTAGGGATTCTGAAACTGAAGAAAGCGTGCGCAGATGATTTTCTCCCCCATACGTCACATACAGTTTTTGACTAAATAAATAAATAAATAAATAAATAAATAAATAAATACATTATTAAATAAATAAATACATTAATAAATAAATAAATACATAAATAAATAAATAAATAAATAAATACATAAATAAATAAATAAATACATAAATAAATAAAATATGAGAAAAGAATTTGATCTGTGACACGCTTCCGGCGCTCGGAGAAGACTCCTCGGCCCACAGGCCACTCGACGGCCGTGACAGTGCTGTTTGCAGGATTGGGAAAGAACTGCAGTAAGTAGCGAAGTATTGCTCATTTTTTTATTTTATTTCTTCACTCTCTAGATATTCAAATGTTTTCCTCCATTGGTGCATAAGAAACAAGCTATAATCTCCGGCTTGTTCTGGCAACAGCGCAGTCTGATAGGTCAAGAGCTAGCTAAAAAACCCCCGGCCCGGTTCGTGAGACAAATTCTTGTCGATTAAACTTGAGGTAACAAGTGCTACACGAGTTTTCTTTAAAAACTAGCGAATTCAGTTCGACGGGCAGTGTAGCAAGGCAGGGCAAAACACTTTTTACTCTTTGCTAACGTCGTTTGTGTATAGTGACGTATTTGAATTTTTTGATAAAGTGCCTCAAATACTCATAGTTATTAAGAACAAGGACATCATGAGATTGTCTACTCTTTAAAAATGACCTCCGAGGAGGAATTTGTGGATGTCTGGAAAGGGCGACAAAAGCCTAGAACTTAAATCAGATAGAGTATAAACTATAATTTATTTAAATTTTTCCAAATAAGAAAATATACGATGTATTAATTTTTAGATGCAGTTAACGACTGGGTTGTATTGTAATGGTTGTAATAAATTTTGTAGTTTACACGCTGTTCTTCTCTTTATATTAACTTTTCAAATATTTGATCGGTAACTGTTTTCGATGAATTTTGCAACCGATTCAACGGTATGGCTGTCAGCAAATGGACTGCATCATTACATCCATTCTAGTTATCTAATACTCTCTCCAAGAATACAATATTACTCACAAAAATATACCAAATTTCTGCTATTATTATAGTCATTATGCATACCAACACCCTCAATTCGAAACTAGAAGTAATCTCAAACCACATGAAATACGCCGGAAAACTAGTGAGGCTAGCTCGCTTTAATTTGGGTTTGGGAGACACCGGCTAACATCGGCCCAATTGATTGATTGATTTATTCATGTTTCCGGGCGCGTCAACTTCTCTGGTCATTAGTCCGGTTAGTGTAGTGCATGTTCTTTCTGGGGAGATGGCGGTGATCTTCCCCCGCTGAATGGCGAGATCCGGCGCCGACCTACCGTCGGCTAGTGGGGTTTCCCCCTAACCAGGACTCTCCCACCAGCGGGCACCCCAGCCGGGATAAGGTCTAAGCTCCCAACCGGTCTCCCGGAATATGTGGTAGTGTTGTGTGTAAGGGAAGGATAGGACAAGGATTGGAAGGAGAGATCGCGCGCGGTCCGTGAGCAACTCAATTCGACGTAGCTGAAAAGCTAGTGTGCATTCGCCTGGTGTTCGGAGAAACCACGGAAACTCCGATCAGAGCAGCCGGCCGCGAGAATTCTCCTCCAGACAGCGACTGAATTCGACCTAGCTGAAAAGCTAGTGTCGAAAATCCTGCCGTCGTCAGAACACGAACCTAGAACCTCCCGGTCAGAGGCGCTGCAGTGACATCAGTTGATGCACTGAGCTACCGCCCCTGGTTAACATCGGCCCAAGATTTCATTTCCCCTCAGTTTCACGTGGTTTTAGGCGCGTGGGACGCGTGCAAAGTTGTTTCTCCCCTGCCCCTATTCGTGAACGCTCGTACTTTGTTCGGAAACCTTCACGGCGACATGCATGCTCGTCACAAACGAAGCCTTGTTGTATTCCCTTTCTTCTCGACTTGTCGTTTTCATGGCAACGTTCGTTTGCCAATGCATTTGAAAGTCTTCGCAATTGCTCTGCGAAGCCTTTTGGTTAGTTTATTTTTTTTATTTAATAGGTAATTATTACAAACAAATGAAAAAACTTGATGCAATGTGGCTAGGCCGAAGGCCTTTAAGCCATTACAATACCTACATTCTACCGCGTTCTAACCTTTCGAATTCTGGTATTCACCCCAACTTCGCATCAAGGCCGCGGAAAAGAGACCATAAGGTACGGCTGAGGAAAAAACCCCTGAAGGGGAAAAACCTGCCGTCAGAAGCCGAGTACATGCTAATCTATCCGGTTTTTAAACTATTTATTTATTTGGCGCGGGCGTCAGGCATTCTCCTTCCAGTGTTTGGCCTCCTCAGCACCTGAAAACAAACAGCACCACAGAAAATCGTCCGCACCAACGCCTCTGCCCTAACATTTCCGATTCCCACTTCCCTTCGCCCCCTAATGTGTTTTATTTTAACCGTTTCCTTTTATTTTATTTTAATTTAATTTTAATTTATTTAACTTATTTTAGTTAATTTAATTTTAATTTGTTTAACTTATTTTAATTAATTTAATTTTAATTTATTTAACTTATTTTAATTATTTCAAGTTAATTTATTTATTTATTATTTATTTCTCTCCAGTCTAGGCTCTGCTCGTACTAACCAGTGCTGTTTTCCCACTCCCTAATTTCAGTTTCTCTAATGGTCCGAACCTTTCCTAGAAATGTTCCTAATTCTTTCATGAAGTTAGATCTTTTATCACCTAGAATTTTTTGGTTAGTTGCGCTGAATGGTCACCGTCAGATCAGAGCGCACGGTTTGGAAAAGATGTGTAGTGTGCGATCTTCAGATTCAAATTAAACTTTTACATAAAATTTTGGCAGATGATGTTTGCGACTTGCCCAGACATTTTATGCAGCTGAATTTTTTTATCAAAATTTTGTTTGTATATGATGTGGTTTCAACAAATCTGGACACTAAATTTTTGGAAAAGACCCTAAATAGGGTTGAAACGTCAAAAAAAGAAATAAACTGTTAAAACATGCTAGTGATTCTGTTTTATTATGGTAAAAAACATTGCAACTAAATTAACAAGATAACAGACGTAAATATATTCATTAAAAGTTAACTTTATTCAGTCTGTTCCCATTACTTTTTTCCCTCTTACTTTCTTTGGGCTTCAGAGCTAGTACGCCACTGTCTAAAGTACTCAGTTTCTGCAATTTTACTGAACGCTGCACTTCTGCATTGTCATCATCATCTCCCTGTACGGATTAGGCATATGGCCTGTTCCAGCCTCTTTCCATCTCATTCTTGGCCTTCCAATGTTTCTCTTTCCTCTCGGTTTGTAATTCAGGGCTTGCACCGGAAGTCTGTCTCGCGGCATATTTCCAATGTGTCACCCATTGCTGTCTGTACTTCTTAATTTTTCATGTACTGTTTCTTTCCGCCCTTGTTCTTCTCTTATTTTTCACTTTTTATTTCATCTCTTAATGTACAGCTCTTTACTCCTCTCAAAAATCGCATTTCTGCTGATTCAATCTTCCTAAAATATTCTTGTTTTTGAACGCAAGTTTCACATTCATACAGTAAAATTGGGAGGGTCATAATATCATAAAATTTTAATTGGGTTTCTTTATGGGCTTTCTTTTTAAACGTTCTACTTATAGTTCCACAAACTGCTTGAAATTTATAAATCTTGCTGGTGACTTCCCTCTCTCTCTTCCATATGTAATTTCACACCCTAGGAAGCTAAAATGCGTTACTTGTTCTAAAACCATATTTTTAAGCACAATCCTTACTGATTATTTTCCTTTAGAAGCCATTACTTTGGTTTTATTAACTGATACTATCAGATTGTACTCCATAAAAATTTGCTCCAGTTGGTAAATAGATCTTTGCAAATCATCTTCGTTTTCTTGCAGGATCACCTGGCCGTCAGCATATAAAAGAGTATTTACAAATGTATTTTTGCCCAGGTAAATTCCTGAAGGTACCACGTTCTTCACCTTTTAGTTATATATCCCAGATATATTAAAGAGTGTTGGAGAAAGACTGTCTCCCTACCTTTCTCCTTTATTTATAATCCTCTTCCCGGAAACAAATCCATTGTATTTTACTGCGATATTACTATTGTCATACATACTTTTCACCACTTGCATTAGATGACTTGGATACCCTTCTTCCTTTATAATGCTCCATAATTTACATTGGTTAACATTATCAAAAGCCTTCTCACCATCCACGAAGGCTAAGTGTGTTTTTCTATTAAACTCCACTCGTTTCTCAACTATTTGTTTCAATGTAAATATGTCATCTATTGTTGAGCGACCTTGTCTAAACTCCTGTTGTTCCTGAGGTAGAGTGCAGTCTGCAATTGGGGCGATTCTGTTATTCACAATTTTTACATATACTTTGTAACACGAGTTAAGTAGAGAAATACCCCTATAGTTGTGATATTTACGTCGATCTCCTTTTTTAAAACATGGGGTAATTAACGAATCTAACCATTCACCTAGTATTGTACATCTTTGCTAGCATTCATTCATTAGGTGGAGCAGTCGAAATTTCAATAACATACCTCCATATTTCATTCGTTCTACGTTAACCCCATCAGAACCACAGTCTTTCCTTTTTTGGAATTTCAATGCATTATCAAGCTCTTTCATATATTCTATTTTTTCCTTTTTTTTCACAAAGTAGTCCAACCACTCTTTCCCACTAATTATATTCAATCTTGCCGTATCCTTTTCTTCTAAATTCATTGTTTTTAATACTTTATAGGCTATACTTTTCCAAATACATCCTGTTCTAACATATTCACATATCTATCCCAAGATTATTGATGGGCTTGTCTCACTAATGATTTATCTTTATTCCTTTTTTGGCTGTAGCTCTGTTTAGTCTGCTCGTTTCTGTTTTGTATATAATTTAGGATGCTACCTCCTTCCTGCACTGCCTCTGCCACCGTTTCATTCATTTTTTAAAGTTTTCCTTTTCGCCTAATTTTTCGAGTGCCTTGCCCTTATTAATGATTCTTTAATGTTTCTCCATTTTCATTCATATCATCTGATGTGGCGGTGTTGGTCAAGAACTCATTCAACTGTCTCTGATACAACTCCCTTATACTATCATCTTCTAGTAGATACACTTTATACCCTACATCTCGTTGTTTATTTTTTGAAGCAGTTCGTTTCTTCCACCTTCCTTTTATGTTTACTTTTGTTTCCACCATGTTGTAATCTGAATAAATGTCATATCCTCTAAAAACACGGATATCCTTCACGTCTGAACTAAACTTTTTATTAACTATTACATATTCTATCACTGAGAGTTGTCCACGGGCACTCCAAGTATATTTATGAAAGTTTTTTATTCTAAAAAATGTATTGGTGATTTTTAGTTCATTGTATGTTGCAAATTCCCTGAGTTCTTTTCCATTTTCATTCATTACCTGTTTTCCATAGAGTCCTATAACATTGGGAATAACCATGTTTCCCACTCTCGCATTCACATCTCCCGCTATAATTAGCGAGTTATTTGGATTGCATTTATTTACCTCTGTCTGCAGCTTGTCATAAAATTTTATGGTTTCTTCCTTTTTACCTTCCTCAGAGGCATAAACTCCTACAACAGTAAGATTTCCTCTACTCATTTTAAAGTCTACTCTTAGTATTCTTTTATTGATGTATGTGTATCTCGTAATACACTTCTTCCATTTGTTATCCACATACAACGCTACACCAGCTTTCGCTCTCTCTGGCTGTGCCGCTCCACTATAGATATTTACCCAGTCATCGATCTCTCTTGTTCCCTTTGTTTTCTGTTTTTGTTTCTGTTATTACAGCAATGTTGGTTTTTCTTTCTTCAAATATCTTTAATAGTTCTATTTCTTTATTTTGTATGCCGCGAACATTCCATGTTACTACATTTAGTACATCATCAGTTTCTCTTAGGCTTCAACCTTTTTCGTTTGCCGAGGTCATCAGATCGGTCCGGCTTCTTTCCTTGAGGCTTCTTAGTAGCAGAATACATCCCCTGGCCGCGTTACGGGCGCTGCGCAGGTTGTGTTGGGTAGATAGGCTGCCTCCCTTCTGCCTCCGAACTTGCAGAATTTATTTAGGGTTTTTTCCCCTAGATGGGTTGGTTTCACCTCACCGGAGTCCCATCACCCCAGTGTGAAGGGAAAGGGAGAAAATCATATGGAAGGGGAGCCTCCGAGTTACTCGATCCACCGTTGGTCCCGGGGTAGGAAGGATGGCATTGAAAGATGGATATATCCAAAGGTGAGGACAGCGGTCAACTGCTCCCTTATAGGTAGGAGAAACCAGGCTACTGCTGCATTCCCCACCCTCTGGTAGGATGTGCAGAGCGATGGGTCGCAACATCCCTACGCACAACTTCGGCATTGTTTGTAGCTAATAGAATATAAGCCAGTCCCCTGGGAGGAAGCTTTTAATCATAAAACTTCTGCATTGTTTGTTTATAATTAAAAGCTTCCTCCCAGTGGACTGGCTTACATTCTATTACATTCCATCTTCGTATCTTAATGTTGTAGATACATTTTAGCGTGTAATCGACTATTTTTTTGTGAAAGAAGTTGCATACGCAATAATATACTGTAGACCGACCGTAACCAAATCGTTGACTGTTAACGAATGGTCGTACCTCACTTTTAATGTCGCACACAAATCCTAACGAATGGGATACTGGAAACAGATGTTTACTCTTTTGGCATGTGATGCAATCGACGTGTCCTTGTCTTCAGTAAATTGAAGTTCAACTGCAACAACAAATTTTGTTTCGAGTGTCCAACTCCTTTACGATTTTCTGAGTGACATTAAAAGTGAGGTACGATCATTCGTGGGATAGCCGACGAAATGTTCTACGAACCAACTTTTGTGCCTACTTTGTTCCATAAAATAAAATTCAGTAAAATAGATGCTATTGTAAAGTAACAACGCAGTCCACTGCAAATCGCGTGGATACTTCCAGAGTGGTCACGTGTGTAATGCGCCACAATAGCGCAAGAGGGAGAGCCAAAAGGGGAAACCCCCAAGAGTACAGGTCTAATGGATAGGTGTCATATGGGTGCCAGATGTGTCACAAGATCATGAGGTTGCAACCAAGGAACTGGCCACAGGGAGCCTACCAAGCCGGAAGCCTCTACGAAATGGAACCTTTGTTCCACACATTTCAGTCACGTGATCGCAGTATGTGTGGGAGGCTGCAAGCTTGCTGGTATGAGCGCCAGGCTAATGTCGAACAGTGTGTCTGGTAGTTAGCAGCTGCTAACGGGGAGCGAATTTTTCCGGCAATAAACAGTACTGCTCACATGCATATGGTACAAGATGGATTTGGTATATGTGTGTGTGTGTGTGTGTGTGTTATATATATATATATATATATATATATATATATATATAATACATCAAAGCCATCTTGTCTGATTTGTGCAACCCACAACGTCACACTGTTCATAAATCCGAGCTGCGGAAGACCTTGCGTCTCGAATGACGGAAGATTTCGCCAATGCAACACTGATCTTTGTGGTACATAATTGCAAGCCACATATAACTAAACAGAAATTAATTCCATCTTGAGTAAGCGCTGGAGCAACGTTTGAAAAAAGGCGTTCACACTACTTCGGGTTCACAGAGCAACTATAGCTACCAGCGCTAGTGTGGTGGAGGAAGATAAGTGGGAAGGCATTTACATCTCAAAGTACTTGCGCAAGCAAACTGCAGCGCAATTTCTTCCGGTGTAAAGTCAGCACTAGCCTTTCTAAATAAGCCAAGAGTAGGAGAGATAGTATAGGAAGACCGAGAAAGAAGAGATACAGTGAAGAACTGTGATGCCGAAACAAGTAGACACCTAATTCTTGATGTTATAAAGAAGAAGAGGGAATAAGAAGAAAACATAAAGACGAAAGAAAGAAACAAACAAACAAAGAAATATTTCGTCACAATCTTTCCTAATAACACATATCGTCATAAAAAATCTGCACTCCGAAGGACCCTACTGATCCGCTGTAAACTCGGTGTGTATTTTGCGCACCATTCGCTAGGCCAGGGATTTCGTTTTAACGGTCGGCCGCGCATTTGGGGGTCGGGGTTCGGGCGACGTCGCGCCCAACGGCCGAGATAATAGGGCCTCGAACGGCCGCGCCGGCCATTGCGACATCGGGTAGCGAAGCCAGACCGTCACCTGCACGTCCACTATGCCTAGGCGACGCGTTCGACAGCCATTTGCCCAGTTAGTCGCGTTCAGAGAGCCGCATCGTGGGTCTGCGGGAGGCTGGTTGGCCCTGTCGCCGAATTGCAAACCACACCGTCCTAGGACACCACCCCGCTGTTGGTGGCAATGGAATGAGGAAGGACGCACACACGCATTCGGAATCTGGACGCCCACCACCACCACAAGGAGGGAGGACTGACGGACTGTCCGCCACTCGCGAACAGATCCAACAGCAACGGTAGGAGCTATTCAGCGTGCATCAATCTGTAAGTGCCAGTACCTTGGCAGGCGGTTGCACAACACAGGGTTTGCCGCACGCCCACCGTTAAGATGCCTGTCACTCAAATTACAGCAACGTCACTACAGACTCGTCTGGTGTCTGGAACGACAGGCCATGCAGGCTGGCAACGGTTTATCTTCAGCAACGAGTCCCGCTTCTGCCTTGGTGGCGACCACCGGGTCCGTGTCTGGAGGCGCAGTTGGAAGCGCCACGATGAGCCGTTTGCGATATCCCATCGCACGTCCCACCAGCCTCGTGTGATGGTATGGGACGCGATATCCTATGGTGCCCGTTAGTGTTAGTGATACTCGAGGCCACCGTGACAGCCGCACGGTTCAGAAGATCCTGCAACCGGTGGCTCTGCCTTTCGTGAACGCCCACGCCCTATTTCAACAGGACAATGCGCATCCGCATACCGCAGCCATCTCGCGACCGTGGCTTGCAGCCGTGGATACTCTGCCATGGTCAGCCGCATCGTCAGTCATCTCCCCGGTCGAGAATGTTTGGGGTGCTATGGATTGGGTTTTTTTTTCGTGTTTCCGGGCGCGTCAACTGCTTTGGTCATTAGTCCCGTTAGTGTAGTGCATGTTTTTTCTCAGGAGATGGCGGTGATCTTCCCCCGCTGGATGGCGAGATCCGGCGCCGACCTACCGTCGGCTAGTGGGGTTTCTCCCTAACCAGAACTCTCCCACCAGCAGGGCACCGACCCAGCCGGAACAATCTCTAAGCTCCCGACCGGTCTCCCGGGATATGTGGTAGTGTAGTGCATGTTAGTGTAAGTGTGTGTGTGTAAGGGGAGAGGATAGGACAAGGAAGAGAAAGGAAAGATCGCGCGCGGTCCGTGGCCCGTTTGGTAGGGTACTGCTCCGGCATTCGCTTGGTGTTGATCGGAGAAACCACGGAAAACTACCGATCAGAGCAGCCGGCCGATAGAATTCTCCTCCAGGCAGAGACTGAATTCGACCTAGCTGAAAAGCTAGTGTCGAAAATCCTGCCGCCGTGGGGAGTGTAACCTAGGACCTCCCGGTCAGAGGCGCTGCAGTGGCATCAGTTGATGCACTGAGCTACCGCTCCCGGTGGGTGCTATGGAGCGTGCGAGCAGGGCCCCACCCCTGTCCACCAATCTGCATGAACTGCGTGCTCATCTGCAAACTGCATTGGATGGACTAGCACAGAACTCCATTCGAGACCTGAACTACTCCATATTGCGACGTCTGGACGAATACGTTCGCATTCGCCAACATGGCCGCCCCACGCCATACTAACATGAACCGTCTGTGGCTGTTTAGCGTAATAAAAGTTGGTCCTACAAATGTGGAATTGTAATCATGTATGCGTGGTACTCTCTACTTGCCTGCCAACAACGATCGCAATCCGCCTCGTCATTCTGAGTGCAGCTTTTTTCTATGACGATGAGTGTATAACAACACTTCACTAAGAGTTTATATCAGTTGTTAATAATAAGATTATGAAATGCGAGCGGTCAATGTACTTTTTTCAGGTCACTTACAGCACCGACAGAACTCTGTTTCCAACGATTATAACGAGTAATCTTCCATAATTTTTGTGTTCAGTTCCCGCCACACGAAGCGTAAGTTGTATTTTCGAACAATTAGTATTCGGACCGTCCTAAATCTTATGTTCGTAAAGACGAGAAAGTCGAATACATGCTTGAATAATTAAAATTCCATTACTATAAATATGTGGCATTCTGATAAGATTACCTATGTGTAGAATACAATTTTTCACTTCCTTGCGTACTACGAACTTACGTTTTAAAATAAATTCATAATACCACCGGAATATCACTATCATACAACCGGAAGTGGCGATTTTCGCCAGAAAATCTCGAATTTTTTAAATTTTTTTTTATTTGGTTTATTTAAGGTCGCTTCAACATCTAAGGTCATTAGCGACCACTATTGCTGTTAACGGTATGGTAACTATGTGGATGAAACGATATGGTGATTGATGATAAGGGGTGAAAGGACGAACACAAATACAACCATGCCCGAGGCGGGACTCGAACCCGCGACCCTTCGGTCCGAGAAATCTCGAATTGTTATGGCCCTGATATCGAAAAGTGGATAAATCTTATTGCTTGAAAATGACTTCCTCTAATACATTGTGTATTCATGTTTTCGTTGACGTGTTGTGGGTCCTTAATACCGAAAAATTAGTTTACGGCAAAACATCTGTTTGTCAGTCTGTCTGTAGTCAACGATAGTGCCCAAAGCTTTAAAACGATTTTCACCAAAATTGATATTCCCTGATCGTTCTCACCGATGTCGAAACCATGCAAATTTGAAACGGATATTTTGATTTTTGGGTACTTTACATGAATCCTCGACAAGATTTTCAGAATTTTCTCTAAAATACCTACATTTTTATTCCATCCTTCTGTTTTATTTTTATTCTATCAAAATCTTTTCAAAAATAGCTGTATTTTTATTCCTATTTTATTATAATTGCAAAATACGCTTAAATATGGTGTTTTTTCATTGAACTCTCTGAATTTTCCAAAATCGTAAACGTAACAAAATGCTAGAAAGCATGATTGTTGTAACACAATTGGTTAATTAAGGGTTCCATATGATGAAATTAATGTGACCAAATCATATACATATAATTTGTTTTATGCATCGCACGCTTTTTTACCAATATTTTAATAATATCTAACAAAAGTAACAAAATAATGGGGGTTTGAATATACTATGGAAAACACATAGAAGTTTCTTTTTCACAGATTTCTTAAACACAGCATTGATTTACGATATCCGTAAAACAGATTTCAGTGGAGTCATTAAGAACGTGTACCACTGTGTTTTTCAAACTAAAAAGGAATTATTGGATATACTAAGAATACTGACAGAGGTTGATAGACATCCTATCACTACCGAAGCAACGATCTACCCAAGGTCACGTATGGTCAAGGGCGGATTAAAAAATATTAAGAAAAAATTGAAATGGCAAAACTACAGGAAAAATAAAAATTATGTAAATAGATATTTATGTTCAAATTATGCAATTATTTAAAAAATAATATTGTAAAGTATCGTACATAGACCACAAAAATAAAGTACAGTTAATAACAAATAGATTCATTATTTGATGGAAATCTACCATGCCCCCCCCCCCCAAAAAAAAGAAAATGATCGGTTGAATCCGCTCATCTTGAGCGGGAGATTGTCTGCTCGATGAAGATAATGCAACTAATGTACTCTATAGAACAGAACGTGAAGTGCTGTGCCAGTTCGATTTTGCCACCGTCTCATCCATAACAAACGCATACAAATCAACACAGAATTCTTTATTCACCGTTAAAAGAGGAAAAACGGTGCCAATCCGTAGGTGGCTCGGCGGTTGGGAAAGAGACCGGCAGATAGCACTGTGCCCTGGGCTTTTGAAGAGACAATTGATAGAACATCGAAGGACTAAACGCTCGTTCAAATGAATTACTACAAAGAAAAAATAATTTGAAGAAATATCCACGTTGGTAGCTTGAGGTCTAACTTATCGAGATAGCACTCCGGCAGACAGTATTGATGGAGCATCGAAGGACTAAACTCTCGTTCAAATGAATTACTATAAAGAAAAATATCTTAAAGAAAAGACATTTGTGGTGAAACATTTATTTTCCTTTCGTGTAGTGGCACATTGGCACTGGGTTTGGCGAGTGCAGCGCGGTAAGCGTTGGGTCGGCGGCATGAGGGCCAAGGTCGGTGACCGCTCGGCAGGCGAGAAAGGTGAGCAGGTGCTGCGGCGGCGAACGAGGGCAGTGGCTGCGCCGGTGCAGCTGGTGGCCGCGGGCGACAGGCAGCGCTGGCGCAAGTGGCCACTGCAGCCATTGCGCACACACCAACGAGCTGTACAACCAGCGACATACTACTACACGGAGTGGCTGATCCTATGGTTTCAGTACTCTTGGTGGACGCTCGACGAACAAGGGGTCGCCTTGCTTTTTTTTTGCTTGTTTGTTTGTTTTTTGTTTGTTTGTTTTTGTTTTTGTTTGTTTTTGTTTTTGTTTGTTTTTGTTTTTTGTTTGTTTTTGTTTTTTGTTTGTTTTTGTTTTTGTTTGTTTTTGTTTTTTGTTTGTTTTTGTTTGTTTGTTGTATGTTTGTTTTTGTTTGCTTGTTTTTGTTTGTATGTTTTTGTTTGTTTGTTTTTGCTTATTTGTGTTTGTTTGTTTCTGTTTGTTTGTTTTTCAGTGAAAACATGAGAGGAACCTGACGGTGGTGGGTAGAACTGTTGGACTGAATCGACGTGTTGTTTTATCAGATCTCAATTCTACATTGTTGTATTTTCGTTTATCTGTATTTAAATTATATTACGGATTAGAATAATAATATTCACAATTCCTTCAGTATTTTCGGCATGTAACTATAAAAATAGATGTCATCAAACAACAAATATATCGTTTTTAAAGTTTGCCGCCTTACTTGTGATATGTTTGTTTGCATCTTATTGCAATAACATTCACTTTCCGGTGTTATGCTCACTACAATAACATTTCAGCAGCTTCCATTCTTATGACAATAAACCATTGAGGAAGCAACGTGTTTCTAAATTTTCACAATTCGTTCTCCTTACAAGTTGTGCATTTGTTTTTAAATAATTGGTTTTTGGTCATGAAACACTAAGAGGATTTATATTACTCGCGGCCTACGCCCACTCAGCTTTAACCCGCGTCAGACACAATGCTAGAATACTTTGTTTGTCCAGAGAGAGCAGCTTCGACTGCAAAAAAACAAGGGTTCAGTGTGCTGCAAAGCTGGGGACAGCCAATCCGGTGACCCAGACAGCTAAGGCAGTAGTGTCGTAGCGATCTCGGATCGAAGGGTCGTGGGTTCGAGACTCGCCTCTGGCATGGTTGTATTTGTGTTCGTCCTTTCACCCGTTATCATCATATCGTTTCTTCATAGTTACCATAGAGTTTACTCCAATAGTGGTCGCTAATGACCTAGATGTTTATACGAATTTAATTTTTTTAAATGAAAAAAAGAGATGAAGGCGTTTCAAACACTCTGTGTAGTGCATTCTAGCTCGTTGCACACACCCCTACGCTTCCTTCTCCAGTGCTGCCGAAGTTAAGAGGACCGGGAGCGGTAGCTCAGTGCATCAACTGATGTCACTGCAGCGCCTCTGACCGGAAGGTTCTAGGTTCCCACTCCCCACGGCGGCAGGATTTTCGACAATAGCTTTTCAGTTAGGTCGAATTCAGTCGCTGTCCCGAGGAGAATTCTAGCGGCTAGCTGCTCTGATCCGTAGTTTTCCGTGGTTTCTCCGATCAACACCAGGCGAATGCCGGTCCAGTAACTTACTAAACTGGCCACGGAGTGCGCGCGATCTTTTCTTCCACTTCCTTGTCCTATCCTCTCCCCCTTACACATACACTTACACTGACATGCACTACATTACCACATATTTCTGGAGACCGGACGGGAGCTTAGAGCTGGTCCCGGGCTGGGGCGGTGCCCCGATGGTGGGAGAGTCCTGTTAGGAAGAAACCCCAGTAGCCGACTGTAAGTTGGCGCCGGATCTCGTCATCCAGCGAGGGAAGATCACCGCCAACTCTCGAGAAAAAAAAGCATGCACTACACCAAACCAAACCCAACCTTGGCCGGAACCCCAAAAAAAACCTAAGGGACTAATGACCAAAGCAGTTGACGCGCCGGAAACACGAAAAAAAAAAAAAAACCAAACCAAACCGAAGTTAAGATGGTGGCAGCGACGAATCGAAGCGCGGCGCGACGGGCAGGTGGCCTTGACCCGGAAGACACGGACAGTGCACGAAGCGATTGGGACCTCTGATAACCTTTGTTCGATTAACCCTCTGCTGCCGTCGTGAAGTCCCGGTAACTTCTCCGACTTCCTGAAATTTCTGAAACCTACATTTCCTCTTTGTTTCAAACCTCGATTCTTCTTGTACCTTTCCCTTCTACAGTTGTAAGAAACGGTTCGTGAGCTTACTGTTGTGGAATGCATTTCAGGGAAATTATCAGCCTTCTTTGGCGTGCAGGACTAGGAACTGCACGTCAGTAGCAATGTAATACTCATTGAGTGCGCGTCGCACTTTGCCAATTAGTACTGTTTGCTGTGTGGCGCCTCTGAAGCAAGTGCAATATACAGAAAAACAAGACACACCTCTACGAGAGTGTGTGTAATGACGATTTCGAAAAAATATTGGGTAATGGGTGGATTTTTGATTGATTGATTGTTTCGTGTTTCCGGGCGCGTCAACTGCTTTGGTCATTAGTCCGTTAGTGTAGTGCATGTTTTTCTCGGGAGATGGCGTGATTTTCTCACGCTGGATGGCGAGATCCGGCACCGACCTACCGTCGGCTAGTGGGGTTTCCCTAACCAGGACTCTCCACCAGCGGGCACCACCCAGCCAGGACAAGCTCCAAACTCCCGACCGGTCTCCCGGAATATGTGATAGTGTGGTGCATGTTAGTGTAAGTGTGCGTGTAAGGGAGAGGATAGGATAAGGAACAAGAAGGACAGATCGCGCGTGGTCCGTGGCCCGTGTGTTAGGGTACTGCTCCGGCATTCGCCTGGTGTTGATCGGAGAAATCACAGAAAAACTATCGATCAGAGCAGCCAGCCGCTAGAATTCTCCTCAGACAGCGACTGAATTCGACCTAGCTGAAAAGCTAGTGTCGAAAATCCTGCCACCGTGGGGAGTGTAACCTAGGACCTCCGGTGAGAGACGCTGCAGTGGCATCAGTTGATGCACTGAGCTACCGCTTCCGGTCAGTGTCGAAAAGCAAGAAGACGAGAAGAAAGAAAAATTTCTTGAGAATAATTAATGGGTGGAGCAAAAGGACAGGAACTGTGAGAGTATATCTTAGAATCATCAAATTAAATGTACTGTGACTCATCAAGCGGACAATCGTGTGTAGAATCTGGGGAAGAAGACGATAATGAAGAGGAATTTCTTGAAATATTAACTCGAAGAAGAAATAACTGAGATGCAAAATACTATAACGAAAGGACAAAAGTCTGCATGATTTGTGAAGAAAAGTTTCCTAACGAAACTAGTGTCAGAATGTTTGTTTGCGGTAGTAACCTTTTTGTACTTGATTTTTAGGTCTACATTTATAGTAGTTTTCATTAATTTATTTTTTAATGTTCAATACATTTTTAAGATAAAGATAAATTAGTTAAATTAAAGGTATGCTTAATTTCACTCAACCATTCCTCGTGACATGATATTCTCTCATTAGAAAACTTATTAACAAATAAATCCTGATTAATATTTTCTTTAGTAATTATTTATCTTAAGTTTCAATGCTCATCACTTGAAATACAGTTTAATACTGTAACATTTGAAACTAAATTTCAGGAGTCCACGGGACTCGTCGTCGGTACCAGTGTGACTGAATTCCCACGTCGTCAGCTAAGAGTAACTCTCACTAACAGGTAATATCAAAGGTTGCAACGCTAGCAGAACGAATAGCACTTCAACACCACATATTTTCACGTGTTAATTGTAAAAGTTTCGTAATAGTATAAAACTAGCTAAACCCGGAAAGGGTTCCCGACCCGCAAATATATTTAGAGAGACTGGGATTTGAAGACAGGCGCTTAGGTTCAGTAAGCAATCAACTTATGGGTGGGATCAAATGCGAATGCTGTTCAAATGCGAGAATTGGAACGAGGCAGCCTGAGGCAATCGGCTGCAATTGTCCGGGAGCCATGCGCCTTTCACTGCCGACTTAAGTGCATCAACTGACCGCGAGATCCGCCACTGACCGCGAGGTCGTGAGGTTCGTGACCCGATGGTGGAAGGATTTTTCTACATAGCTTGATCGCTGTTCCAAGGCGAAGTTGCTCATTCAGGCAGTTTTCAGTGGTTTCTCAGCTCAGCACGTAATGAATGCCGAAGCAGTGCCCTAACAAACAGGCCATTGGCACGCTCTTTCTTTTCTCTTCATTCCCCTATCCTCAGCTCGTACTGGCATGACCTTACACATTCACGAACTACACTACCACACATTCCGGGAGACCGCTTGGGAGTTTAGAGCTTGTCCCAGGTGGGTTGGTTAGTTGGTTAGTGATTCCGGGCGCGTCAACAGCTTAGGTCATTAGTCCCGTAAGTGTACTGCATGTTTTTACTCAAAAGATGGCGGTGATCTTCCCCCACTGGATGTCGAGATCCGGCGCCAACCTACCGTCGGCTAAAGGGGATTCCCCCTAATCAAGACTCTCCCACCAGCGGGGCACCGATCCAGGCGGTACAAGCTCTAAGCTCCCAACCGGTCTTCCGAAATATGTAGTAGTGTAGAGCATGTTAGTGTGTGTGTAAGGGGAGAGGAGAGGACAAGGAAGATAAAGTAAAAGATCGCGCGCGGTCCGTGGCCCGTTTGTTAGGGTACTGCTCCGGCATTCGCCGGGTGTTGATCGGAGAAACTACGGAAAACTACCGATCAGAGCAGTCGGCCGCTATAATTCTTCTCCAGATCTCTACTGAATTCGACCTAGCTGCACAGCTAGTGTCGAAAATCCTGCCGCCCCCAACACGAACCTAGGACCTCCCGGTCGGAGGCGCTGCAGTGACATCATTTAATACACTGAGCTACCGCATCCGGTCCCGGATGGGACAGTGCCCGTTGGTCGTGGATGCCTGGTTGGGGAAAACATCCGCATTCCGAAAAATAGATCGGCGCCGGATCGCGCCATCCAGCGGGGGAAGATCACTTTTCGAGGAAACTGCCAAAGTCATTAATCCCGAAAGTGTAATACATGTTTATTTCTCGGAAGGTAGTTGTGATCTTAACCTGGTAGATGGTGAGATTCGGCGCCAATTTACCTCTGGCTAGCTTGCTTTCCCCAACCAAATGTCTCCCACCAGCGGGGCACCGCCCCAGCCGGGACAAGCTCTAACCTCCCGACCGGTCTCCCGGCATGTGAGGTAGTGTAGTGAACCCTATACATAATTTAAAAAAACTGTACATGACTTTATTTAAACGAAATTTTAGAGAACATATTTCACTAAGAGCCAATGGGACCTTTTCCAAAAAGAAATGGTTCCAAATATTTTAATTAAATGTTGTTGTCTGATAGCGTGAGGCCCTCTTAAGAGAATGGCGCAATCACATTTTCTTGCAAAGCGCTAAATTTTCGAAAATTCCAAGTGTTAAATTTTTCCCCGTCTCTCTACAATTAAAATATTGAAGATAGATTTTTCTTGTTAATGAAATCTATTTTCTAAAGACACATTTTAAAATCAGGACATGTACAATGTTTCGAAATTCTGAGTAGTTTTCGTAATTTTGCGTGAAATAAGGCAATTTTTAATGTTTTAAGCAATTCTTTTCTAAAAGTGGCATCAATTGTTTTGATTAAATTTTGATCTTCGATAGCGTAAAGAACGCTTAAGTGAATGGTGCTTATCTCATGTTCGTTGATAACCATGATCTTTCGAAAAAACAAAAAATACAAATTTTTTCACGTGAATAGCAAAGAACGGTAATGAAAGTGGTACTCGTTTCATTCTAGCACTTTCACTCTTCCCTTTCGGCGCACTCTCTGTATTTTCGAAAATTGGAAAAAATTCGAAATAGCAAATTCGAATTTTCCGTACTTTGTTTGAGGCGGGTTTATTACACATTGCTCGTAAACAAGCAAATAAATTTCAGACAGAAATGATAAAACACTGATATATTTTACGTACGATACACCTACCAATAATTTACTCAATTAAAAAATGAAGATTGTCACTTGCTGAACATTTAATATATTTTATATACAAATATATATTATTATTTATTATAAGCAATTACAATAATATATAAAAACATATTAATATTATTGTATATATATATATATATATATATATATATATATATTATATTATATATATGTTCAAACTAAAGCTCTGTGATACCTTAAATATATACTCATTGTTACTAAAATTAGGTAAATTAAAAAGTAATGTTTTTCATATTACTGCTTTCCAAGGCATCATTAACAGATTAATATATTTTTGAAGACTTAGCGTATGACTTAGTGTAGGGATCACAGAATTGTGAAAATGTGCACAGAATGCACTTCTCCCCATAGCACGTCATACGCAGTTTTTACTGTTTTTTGACGTAAAATAAAAATCAACTAAATAAATAAGACGTTAATTATGAAGAGACTAATTATGAATTTGTTTGGTTGTACGTCATCATTTAAAATTCGTCACCCGAGATCATAAGAAACAGTTAACGCCCATTGTACTTACATAATTTTATTTTTACCTACTTTCATTGATTCAAATGTACTTATTTACTAATATAACTAGATAATTAACTTGACTCTATTTGTCTTTTCATCTCTCTCATAATTCTCTTTCAAAATTCCCTCTCATAATTCCTTCCATAAGAGAACATGTAGCATAATTCAACTGTTGTTCATATTTCCCTCGTAACCACGATCCTTTCGTCCAAGGGTGGTTATTCAGTGTATATCAAGCTCTGTATCGAAGGCGATAGTAAGCTATAATGTATCAGTAAAAAATAAACATTTTTTGTGAACGAGAAGTTGTGGAAAACCTCCAATTAAAGGTGCACCAACAGAAAATCAGAAAAATATGTCAGTTTAAGTTCAAAGAGAAATCTGGAAGTGATTGGAACTTAGAATTGACGTCAGGTTTTTTACATAAACCTCTTTCCGTTTTTCGAATAGTCATTTGGTTATACTCCTCCATAGTAAAAACCTGCCAAAGATGAACCTAGTCTCACAAATACAATTGTAATATTTCTTCTACGAACGTACCTCTCACATGATATTAAGCATAGGTCCGAGCGGGCTGTTTTAATATTTTTCACCCAATACTGTTGCTTGTACGTAATAATTTTCAGCAGACTCCTGATACAGACGAGTGCATTGTGGCCAAAAATGGTCAGAAAAATTCATCGTCGAACTTTCCTGGATCGAACCCGGATCCACATCTACCGCACCATTAGTAACCTACTCACAGGTCTTGATGAGTTTGCGACGCGCTGGTAGTATGCCTGTCACCGCGGCTTCTGTTGCAATCACGATAGATTTACAACCTCCCCGTAGCAGGTCGTGAATCCTCGCTTGCCTTGAGTAGGCTTGCTTTTGTTTAAACCAGGGGTGTGTGGATAACTCCTTTCTAGAAGGCTGCTATCGGAACACGGGTACACACACATAAACATCCAAGATATGGGTGACAACGAATCCTTATCCTTATAATAAAACTGAAGTGTCTGAGTGTGTTTTCAAAATAATTGTATTTTTATAATCACAATTTTTACATGATAGAAAAACGCATTTAAGTGTTTTTACATTTTTGGCCAGAAAAATATATAGAATTAAAGCACAGATTTTGACGGCCTTTTCACTAAATGTAAAGCATTTTTTCGGGATACTTCGTTTCAGACAATTACTTTCTGTTACATGAGTATAATAATTTTTACTTTCTTGTGTACGTACGTATACGTATACGGAGTCATATACGTAGTATAGAGAAAGTTCTGTAATGCTGCACGAAAAAACGGCGGATTTTCGGCAGAAAATAATTCATTCCTTAACAATGAAAAAGTGGATAAATCCAGTTGCTACATTAAGAAAAAATATTCTCCAACACGTGGTGCAGCCAGAATCCCTGTGTTGTGGGTTCTTGATACCGAAAAACCTATTGGAAGCAAAACGTCCGCCCGTCTGTCTGTCCGTCTGTGAACACTATTAGCGCGTATACCGTGCGTTGAATTTTTTCCAAATTGAAGAAACTCCTGTCCATTGACTTTAGTCGAAGTTTTCAGATTTTCAAAAACATTCTTTAAAATTTGGGGGTACTTTACAAGAAGTACCCAGAATATTTTCAACATTTTCTCAAAAACGGCTCCAAATTTTTTCTTTACACTTCTTGTAAGAATATAGTAAAATACACTTATAAAGGTGGCCTAGGTCCGATTTTCAGGGTTATCTCTTTACTTTCGAAAATTGCAAATGTTTGAATTGTTTAGGCTTCTTCCTACAACTACAAAATTGAAAGCAGAGATTTTTCCTTCAAATGTCCATAATGTTTTGTCCATAATTAGTTCTTTCATTAAGGTCATGTACATATTTTTTGAAAATTTTAGTAGTTTTCGTGCAATAGTGCAAGCAATATCTTCAATTTAAAAAATAACAAAAACAAAATTTGTGGTAGGGTTAGTGCCAAGAAAAACTCTATCCGATGACATAAACGCAATATGGCTGTATTCTTTTGTTTTTTTCGAAAGTTACCAAAACAATTTGTCTCACACAACGGTAATATTTGCATTAGGTGATTTCTGCCCGTTATAGTATTTATGGGTACATGTGTTTAAATAATTTCATATAATATTTCTCGAAAACTCAACAGTTTTCTGTTAAAATGAGCTCAAAATTCCGCATTATCAGAAACGCTCAAACGCCATTTTGTAAAAAATTGCACATTTTTCTTCAAACGTTTTGTTCGGATAATACTAATTACATTGTTTAATATGATGTAAATTTCATTTTGGTGTAATATTTTTTGTTTTTTCAAAAATTACACAAATGTAATTTTTTAAATATCTCTCACGCCGTTAATATGCACAATTCCATCAATTTGTTTACATTATTGTATTTGTAAGTAGAAGTGCTTAAAACGACTTTAAATAATGTGTTTCAAAAACTCAATAGATTCCTGTGATAGAGCTTTAAATTTCGAATTTGAAGTAATGCTTAATTGCCATTTTCTTAAAAAAATGCTTAAAATTTTTCAATGAAAATTCGTTTTTAAGACGTGGTTTTTTCTTCTTTAATATTCTTGAAGGTATATTTCGGTTCAACTTCTCGGAAACCGAAAAATTGAGAAAATGTCAATAAAATGAACTTTGGGCGTCAACAGATGGTAGCCGTCAAGAGGATGGAGCAACATCGTTATAGCCAGTCCGCATCAAGGAAATTAGAAAAATTTACTACGAGAAAGTCTGTGGCATTCTGTAGCACCTCTAGTTAATAAACGATTTTTGTTTTTCATATGAATCTATTATTTTCTTTCCTATCTGAAAGAAACTTTACAAAATTTCACCTTCAAAACAAGAAAAAGTTTCTGTTTATATCAGATTTTGAAAACAAAACTCCTTCCTCATTTCCCAACGCTTAACCACAACTAAGGTACGAAGTCGGTTTTTCGCAAATATCTCATTCAGAGACGACATTCACCTAAGTAAATGTGACGTTTATACACGCCCGTAAATGTGACTAGACATCTGGACGGAGTGTGCAACAGTTCATCTGCCTTAGAGAATACGCCAGGATAGTGTAGTGCAGGGCGGGAGAGACAGCTTGGCATTACTTTCGATATACAGACCCCATAATTCGATATTTTTCTGAGAAAATTCACCACTTTTCCCTAAAACTTTACAATACTTTCACCTTCCTAGTAAAAATGTTTGTATTATATATATCTATTATCTATATATTATATATATATATATATAATATATATATATATATATATATATATATATTACATGATAAAACTCTTGATCCTACACAATGTTTTGACACAAGTATCGGGTCTTCTTTAGGTACAGAGTAACTCAAAAAAATGTATAGATCAATCTCGGTATGGCCGCACAAAGGTCGTTCGTCTGTACCGAGATTGACCTACACATTTTTGTGAGTTACTCTGTAACTGAGAAAGAACCCATACCTGGGTCGAAACGTTGTGTACGATCGAAAATTTTATCATATAATATAATATATTTATGTAATAGGATATTTATGTAAGTTTAATTGACCTTTATCTCATTTTTATTGGCCTTTAATCTATCACAGACATATATCAATTTTAATGCGTGTCTTTGTTTTCAAAAAATGGCCCTAGAATGCGTGGAACAATTTCAATCAAATATTGTACGCATAATTTTAAACGGTAAAGTAGAAACAGGGAAGTTCGCAATTGAAAATAAATTGAAAATAAGGCCGTATTATGAGGGACGAAACGGAGAGTGTGGAGCAAAGTGACCACGATTGGGAATTTTTATGACGACAAATAAAGCAATTAAATAAATCCACAAACTTTAGTTATTTCTACTAATTGAATAAATGATTCATTTATTGTGAACTTTGTGCGAGTTCTATTTCACTTATAATTAACCAATTTTAAGCAAATCATATTTGCAAACCATGAGTGTTGGTGCTCTCATATCACCAACAATGGAACTAGAATGTTCCAGTAATATTGTTTTCCAATGATCCCTGTGGATTTGTAACACGTAATTTTGTCGTGTTGAAACCAGTTATTTTATCGGTTCTCTCCTCTAGAACGACCCCAACAAAAAGTTGCTTATTGCGATCATATCTAAAAACATGTAACCCAGATTTCCTAAGTCTTCTGTTGCATATGATCTCAGACAAGAAAGAAGAAACTATCATAAAAATCTTCTTTAAATGCATTTACAAGGAAAATCAAACAATAAGAAAAACGAACTCTTATTCTTCTTCTTCGGCATTTTCCCCTTAGGAGCTTGCGTTTTCACCCTCCACAACTCTCGATTTTCCCAATTTCGTGGTTTGAGGCCTCTATCCTTCATAGCTTCTTGGATGTATTTTTCCCATTCTAAAACTGGTCTTCCTCTTTTTCGCCTCTCAGGTGGTTGCCATTTTAAGATCTTGTGTGGCCATCTGTTTTTTGACAATCTCTGAACATGTCCATACCACTATAGTGCTCTATTTTCCAAGGTCTTCGTAAAAGAACAAATTATATTCATCCTTCTCCGTATTTCTTCATTTCGCACTCTGTCCTTGCGAGTAAGTTGTAGGCATCTCATGTAGTCCTTTCCACTGTCCTTATCTTATCTCTTATTTTTGTGTTTGTGGCCACGAACTCTTATTTTAAAGATAATTTTTCCGTCTGTACATAGCTAAAATAGATCATACTGCTTCTTCAATTCGGGAAGTGTGACGCCAACCGAGTATTGTAACAAGGTATTCTCCATTTCAAGCTGCCTTTGAGGTAAATCGGGTAGTTCTGCTCTTTCTTCTGCCCCACTTTCGGGCGGTGGTTTGCCATAGTTCGCCCAGTACATGCGACGAGTACCTGCGTAGCCGCCCAGTGAAAGAGAAAAGTTGCCCGATCAACTTCTCATTTCATTAGCAGTTAATGCGGAGTAAATGACACATGATATGCATGTGCAAATTTCAGGATACTTGAATTAAACTAAGTGCGGAAGGGTGAGAGATTCTTACACCAGCCACACTGTTGATGTTGCAATATTGTTAGTTAACTTGGCTAACGTAGGGGTTTAGTTAATTTAGTTAACTTTTTTAGTATTTATGTCTGGTTCCTGTTTCCAACAAGGTTTTTTGAATACATAAATTGTAATACAAAATATATCTAACTTTTTCTGAGAAAGAGACGATTTAGATGAAGATTGTATTGGGATTCCGTGTTCATTAGACGTATGTCGCAATTGCATGGGTAAAACGTCTGCAGCTGAAATAACACCAAACCCAGAACATACTCTAAATAAACGTCAATTACTGGGTGACACTTGTTGATATTGCTTAACTATTGTGAAAATGTGAACATAACTTTCTCTACACTATGCCTATTGCGCCTTATGTTTGTGCTTATAGAAGACAGTAAAAATTAAAAAGTGGAAAATTTATTTTGCCAGACTTCCGAAAAAATTACGATGTTATTAGAAAGATAAAAAGGTGGACAATCCGACGAGTCGCATCTGTCTACAGATAATCAGGCTCTGCACAAGTTACAATTCTGGATTTATTCTTCTGCCTCCCAACTACACACCTGACGTAACTCCTCGACGTTGCTGCCATCCAATAAAAGTTTCATGGATGAAGAAATTCGATTTTAAAAACGAAATCCGCAATCTCTTGTTTATAACGGAATTTCTCGGAATTAAAGTCAGCTTTGATCTGCAAGCCATGAAAAATGAGTTTACTGGCAATCTAAATTCTGAGCAGTGAAGACTTTGCCTTGAACAAATATGCTGTTGTAAAGAAATAGTCTTGTTCCCAGAAATGTAAGAGCTTGGAAAAATATTGGATTGTCTCATTTACAGATCTCTTCATTTCTTTTTTTGCATTTTGAATGGCCGAATCAGCGGGGAGCAGAGTAAGTTTGTCTTCTCATTATTTCATAATGGGTCGTTATTTCATCTCTGAAACCTCACAGCTCCAGAGATACCTGAACACATTTCCGAACTGTGCATATCAGACATCATGTTGCAAACATTGCACTTAACATAAGATTATGCAAAACAGACATGAGAGAAACTATTTTAATTGTGGCGATTGATTCTCACCTTCATCGTCAAATTGACGAAAATACTTTAAAAGTGATCGAAGTTACTCCATTTAACGATTCTGTTGCGACTGAATTCTTGGTATATAAATTCCCTTCTGTGTTTCAAAAAAAAAATTTAATTTAAAAAATCATTGATTAGGGTCTTGCATTTTAAATTAAGTTAATCGGGATTAAAATTCCTTTGAAAACTTATTGAAAAAAATAGTATGTGGTTCACAAATGGACGCCATATTTGTTTTAAGCCATGGGAGATTTTTCGCGTTTGTCTACATTTTCGGTTTTCTAACTTACTCAATACTAGATTGTTGTAACTTTTTAAACTAAAAGGCATTGGATTCAGTATACTCTGGCCAACAAATGAGTTATATTGTTTTATTCAAGTTATATTTGCAACCAAAACTATTCGGAACGAATGAACATATTTTTATTTCAGAGAGTTTGTTCAGAACATTCACCACTGAATTCAGAACGTTCAGAACGTGTATTTGTTCAGAACGTTCACCCTGAGCGAATATGTCATCGAACATACAACGTTGGTTCAAAAGTACATGGACTATTTGAATTGCACGTCTCCCGTTGATTCCAGGAAAATTCGTTTGATGTCGCTAGGTTTGCTAAGATCTGCTAATTATGACGGCATTTCCTGATTGTTGATACCTTTATTTGTTTATTAGCTACGTGATTTTTGTGGAGTACGATTTTTTTCTTTTGGTGAATTTCAAAATTAATGACTTGAAAGAGCAACTAATTGCTGTGAAACGTTGTGTTAAACTAGAAAAAACCTGCGCCAAAAAGTTTTGCTAAGGTTAACACTGCTTATGGATATGTTGCTATAAAGTGTATGGCATGTTTCAAATGGCATAACGTTTTAAAGATGGTCGACAGTTGAAGATAATGAGCGTTCTGGACGTCTTTCCACGGCAACTAACGACCCACACGTTGATAAAATCAATACCCTTTTGCTACCAAATCGACGTCTGACCGTCAGGAAACTTGCTTTAGAGTGTGGGATAATAGTTGGATCTTATCACGAGGTTTTTGACTGAGAAATTGAAGATGTACCGCGTTGTTGCGAAATTTATGTCACGCCTCATGACGGTAAAACAAAAAGACATCCAATTTGTCAGGAACTGCTTGATCGTTCATAATAAGATAAAAACGTCTTGTCAAAGGCCATAACCGTATGAATCATGGGTTTATGGTTATGACATTGAAACAAACATCCAATCGTCTCAGTGGATGAGTGAAACGTTCCCCAGACCCAAAAAGCTCGCCAAGTTTGGTCCAATGTCAAGGTAATGCTCGCAGCTCTTTTTATGCTAAGGGATCATCACGAGGATCTACCAGAAGGTTCAACAGTGAACAAAAATTAGTATATTTAAGTTCTTAAACGTCTTATGGATGTCATTCGGGTAAATTCCGAGTTTAGGGTGGCACGGTTCCTTTGATTCACTGATTCGGTTCATTAGAAGAGAATCGACTCCATGAACTGAATCCTTGTTTATACGTAGTAGTCGCATGTAGTTAAGTTCATGATGTTACAGCAATAAATATAATTATTTAAAATAAAGGTAGATTGGGAGAATAGTTACCCCCCTGCTCCAAAACCCCCTGTACGTATAAATCTCCGTAGCAACGTACTCTCATTAAGTGAACTGATTATTCGTATTTTTCACGCTACAAATTTAATTTTATAACCTACACAATTCTTTAACCAACGCATTTTTTTCACCAAGTGGTCCGCGACGTGCTACCGCACGTCGCTACCCGACGGATTCAACGTGCTACGTTCGCGAGGGCCTTCCGGCCCTCGCTCTCGAGACCTGGTTCGCGCCTCCGCTGTCGCTCCGGCGCTCACGTTGTCTTATATACTCCCTCACTTTTAAGAGAATTTATTTTAAAGGGAACACTCACTTTTAAGATAATGCATTCCTTCCATCTGAGTAGACACACAAATACACACAATACACACAATTCCACGCCAACAATTTATCAGGTGACTTCTTCTCATTTAACATTGAACATAAATAATTCAGTTGTTATAGTGAACCGCGCAACTATAAACATAGGAATCGCGAGAAATAATGAATCATAAAAGGAACCAAAGGAACCGTGCCACCCTAAACCCGGGATCAACCTGCCATTCCTGGCTGAAGACCGGAAATGTGGAGGAGTGGCGAATCGTTTTTCCGTCATGACAACGCTCCGGCTCATTCAGCCCTCAGATCTCTTGAGTTTTTGACCAAACAGTCAATCACTGTTCTTCCCTACCCTCCCTACCTTCCTGACCTTGCTCCTTGCAACTTTGTTTGTTCACCAAACTCAAAGGACGAAGATTTGCGACGATTCACGAGATTATGGCAAGTACCTAGCGCTTAAAATACCCGTAAGATTTTCCCCAAAATGAATATTCTTTCTATTATTTTCTTCAAATAAAATTTGTTCTTCACAATTAGTTCTTTAATTATTCATGAGATGTACATTTTTGAAAATATTAGTAGCCTTCACGTAATTTTAACAAACTGTACAGATGTGAAGAGGACAGCGGAGAACAGAATTGGCTGAGATGGCCCCTTGTATTGCTTCTGGACATAAATGTAACTTCATTTTCTGTGCACGTCTTCTAGAATTCAGTTGGAAATACAATTATTCAAATTATCGTTTCCATGTTGTCGCGCCAGGAAGTATTATTCTGAAGGACAACATGGATAAGAGCCCAAATTTATTGCCTTTTTATCCTTGAAAATAGATTTTATTACATGGGAGTTTTTTTCTCGTTTTTTTCTTCCTTTCAAAATTCAAAATTTAAGTAGTATATGACTTAGTGTAGGGATCACAGAATTTTAAAAATGTGCACACAATTCACTTTTCCCCATAGCACGTCATACTCAGTTTTAACTGTTTTTTGACGTAAAATAAATAAATAAGAATGTCATGGCGGCGGTGAGAAGGCCCATTTTTTGCCTTCAGGATGATGACGCGTAATTTTAAGTGAAATATAGGCAATACTAAAAATAATATTTTCTAAAAATCTGCTCCAATTTTTTTCTGTAAGCTTAATGAACGGATTGTGCTACTAAATGCAGAGCATAACATGACATCAGCGCCAATTTCATGGATTCTAATGAATTTTCAAAAATTATACAAGTGTAATTTTTAATATCCTCACGTCCTGAATTAACATTACGGGCGTATTTATGCAGGATTTCATTTGTGAGTTCAAGTGATTCAAATTGTTTCTCACGAAGTCTCTCCAAAATTCAAAATTTTCTGTGACATGTGCTCAATATTGCTCATCTTCAGAAACACACACAACTAGCTTTCAATTTGACCGCTCGCGGTCTGTATGGAACCTACAGTCCGGCATAGCAATCAATATTCATTCCACCAAACAGCAAGCCATCGGAGCGAGTCTGAGCCAGCAGCGATGACGCCTATATAACGGATGGTCTGGCGCCCGGAAAAGCAGATTGGATTTGGATTGTGATCGAATGCGTCAAAGTTATTTTTACTGATTTCCGTTATGCCGACTATGCTAAGGGTTTTATTTCTTCTTGTAGAACTGTTAGTAACTAGGCTCTGAACTTGAGCATCTACTGGTGAAACTGTGAACGGCTACGGACTAGGTATTTTATCTTCTGACTAATTGTTCTACTCCAGCATTGTTTATTGTACGATTTTGATTGTGATATTTTGTAAAGATGAAAGTTCAAATAAAGATTATTGGTACTCAGTTTTCCATTTTTTTTTTTACTTTCCTGTATACGTACGTATATACGTATATATGTAGAATAGAGAAAGTTATATAATGCTGCGCGGAGAAACGGCACATGTTCCGCAGAAAAACGCACGCAAACGGAAAAGTGGATACAATAAAAGTTGCTAAATTGAGAAAAAAATCCTCTTACACGTGGTGTATCCAGAATACCTGTTTTGTGGGTCCTTGATACCGAAAAATTGATTGACGGCAAAATGTCAAATTTTCAAATTTTTTCGGCGTCATCCTACAACTACATTTTTGAAGATAAAATATTTTTCTTATGAAATGTTTTCGTCATAAACAGATCTTCAATAAGGTCGGGTTGAAGTTTTCGAAAATACCAGTATTTTTTTAGTAATTGGGCTTCAAACTTAATCGCCCGCTCTGAAAATCCTGCGCTTTATGATCATGTAATTTTAGATGTCTTTTGAGGCAATTGGACGCTACGTAAGTTAGAATGTGTATATTATTTCATATTTTTTTGTTCGTGTCTTACATTGATGCTTTTGTTAAACGTGTACAAGCTAATCTTTTAGAATTTATAAGAGAAATTTTCCAGGCTGGTAGGCCGTAGTCCAGTTGACATTGAAGAGCCAAACGTTTCGTCCATGTCTGCGGTGGACATCTTCAGTGGCCCACGACACTGCCATCTACTGTAGATGTCCACCGCAGACGTGGACGAAATGTTTGGCTCTTCTAAGGCCAACTGGACCATGGCCTACCGACCCGGAAAATTTCTCTTATATTGACTCCGACCGTGAAATCCTACGATGCTTTTAGAATTTACTTTAAAACTTTTTGAAATAAATCTATATAAATAAAAATGAATCGCCGAAATGTATTTAAGCGCATTACTTCTGAGCGACAGAACCAAATTGGATAATTCTTGTGTGTGTGTGTGTGTGTGTGTGCTGCGTGTGCGTGTGCGTGTGCGTGTGCGTGTGCGTGTGCGTGTGCGTGTGCGTGTGCGTGTGCGTGTGCGTGTGCGTGTGCGTGTGCGTGTGCGTGTGCGTGTGCGCGTGCGCGTGTGTGTGTGTGTGTTTTGTTCATTATTGTCAGGACAAGGTTTGTATAAAAGAATATTTTAAAATATACAACTATAATTTTTTGTAAATCTCATAATAAGAGTGCAAAAAGAGTGAGTGAATGGGACACAATACTGTGGGAGATCTATATAATAACAAAACATTGACTGATTCAGGTTCAGTTGTTCAGCCAGCAGGTGATAACTTCAAAAATACTGGCAGGGTGGATAGATTGACATTAATTCATATACAATTACCGTTTCTTTCGCCACAGAAAACGGTATTTCGAGTGTTTCGATGTGTGTTTAGATGTTTATCATTGTGTTAGTGAGAGGGTGGCATGGGAGAGGGTGGGAGGGGTCTGGGTACTGGGCGGTGTGAGACGGGCGGCGGGAAAGAAGGGACTTGAGAGGGGTGGCACTGTACACTACCATTGTGAAGCCGAGGCGAGCATAAATAGTAAAACACGTCTTTCAGGATTTTAGAAAATATTCACGAACAAAAAAATGGCAGTACGAAGTTCGTCGGATCAGCTAGTATGAAATAATGATTGCTATGCTTTAGTCGCCCGCTCCCAATTTACGTAGTTTCATGCTACGTAAGTTAGAATTTGTATTTTATTTCATATTTCATTTTATTATTATTTATTTCAGTTATATTATATTTATGTTATTTCATTTTAAATTGCGCCCTTTAATTATTTTAAATGAGAAAACGAATAGATGTGCAGTAATTGTTGGTTGTTGCAACAGTAATATACACTAATACTTTTGTATATTTGTAGAATATTACAACACGTTAGTGTTTAATAATTACAATTATATATTTTTCGATCTATTTGCATTTGTTTGTCAACGCTATTAGTATCGTATTATCTATTTACTTTTAATTATTTTACGTTTTCGCATACTGCTTACGAAGAATATTGTAAGGCTAAAAATCTTCTACCACATAAATGCATATCTTATAAATTAAATTCAATGACAGAAATATATTTTCATTTAAAGTTTTGACTAAAAAATATTGCTTGAAACTATTTAATTTTTCCATTACTAATGGCGAAAAAATTCACGCTTTTTTTTTTTTATGAGTACATGAGCTTTAAATAATGTCATATAAAATTTCTTGAAAATTCAACAGTTTTCTGTAAACTTGAGCTCAAAATACCGTATTTTCAGAAACGCACAAACGTCATTTTCTTAAAAACGGTTCCAACATTTTCAGTAAAAATGCCATACAGGTCGAGGTTTTACTCTTCTTTAATGTTCTTTAAGTAATATTTCGGTTCTAATATTAAGAAGCCGAGAAATTGAGAAAATGCCCCCCAAAATGTATTGTTTGGACTAGTCTCTCACGTCTTTAATATTTGCATTAGCGCCGATTTGTTCACATTATTGCATTTAAAAGTACATATGTTTTAAGTAATGTCTGATAATGATTCTCGAAAACTCAAAATTTCTGTGTGAAAACGAGCTCTAGATTCAGAAACGATCAAACGCAATTTTTTCAAGAACGGTTCCAAATTTTTTTTGGAACTTTTTGTATGGAGAGTGCTAATTGCACTGTTTAAGATGGCATCAAATTAATTTTGCTGTGTTCTTTTGCTTTTTCAAAAATTACACAAATTAATTTTTTTAGATATCTTCACGCCGTAATATGCACGTTTCCAGGATTCGTAAACATTTTTGAATTTGACTGTTAATGTATTTCAAATGAAGTTTCTCGAAAACTTTAAAGATTCCTTTGAAAAAGTTTTAAATTTCGTATTTACACTAAATTAAATAAAAATGCTAAATGCCTTTTTTTTAAACGGCTCCAAATTTTTAACGAAACTTTCCATATAGGACGAAGTTTTACTCATCTCTAATATTTTAAATATAATATTTCGAATCGACCATTAGGAGGCCAAAAAAATGAGAAAACTTCAAAAAAACTTATTTTAGGCGTTTGTAGATGGTAACTGGCAAGAGGATGGAGCAAGACCGTAAACTTAGCTCGGACCTGAGAAATTAAAAATAAGTAGTACAGGAAAGTCTGTGCCATTCAGTAGACCCTCTAGATTGGTAGTTCAATTACGAAATGTTGCGGAAGGTTTCCCGTTTGAAACTACCTCTCGGTATACTTATAAAAAATGTTAAGAGTGAAACAAAGCTTTGTAATTTATGAACTGTCAAACTCGTTTAAAAAACGCAACTAAAAATCGACTATCAGTGATTTTTAGTACACTACATTGACTTTTATTTCTTCACTTTGCGGTTTCCCAGGGTGAACGTGGGAATGAGCTGTGAGAACTCCAATTCCCGTAATGAGCACTTTACAGCAACACGTGTCTGTAGTTCCTTGCGTATGCGACTATGCATGGCGGAGGTGTAGAGCAATGTCACTAGTAAGTGGCGATGACGTCAGGCATTACTTGCACAGAGTCGCTTTATTTTAAGCTTGGCTGCACCATAGTCGTTTAAAGAAGAAATTTATCCTCTTGCTATAGTTTTATACAAGGTTGAGAAATCTTTCAGGGTGTTGCAGAAATATTAGTTACATAATCTGCTTGTTCAATGCCGCCTAGCTACGTAAAAATATTTATCCGCACACAGTTCCGGCCAAATATGATTTAACCTACAGTTGAGGGATTGTTCGGACGACGATTTACGAAGTGGGAAATGTTTTCACTCATCCAGCAACAAATTATAGAATTATTTCAAAAATAATTATTCAACTTTCTTATACAGTCAAACATCAAATCAATTTTTTTTCACTTTATATAATAAGACTTAAATAGAACTGGAACATTTTTACGAAAAAATAAAATACAGAAAGTAAAGTACATTAAATGTATTGCTAGAAAATGAATCCACAAACAATTCATAAATATGTGCCAACTTTAAATTATCATATCTATCACAACTTTCATCGATAGTTAATGTAATGTTTATACTGAAGAATTAAAGTGGCTTCTTTATGCCAATTTAGGTAAAAATTAAATGTATCATCTCCTGGATCTCTGTGATTTAAAAAATTT
This sequence comes from Teleogryllus oceanicus, assembly GCA_964035755.1. Classification (NCBI taxonomy): domain Eukaryota; kingdom Metazoa; phylum Arthropoda; class Insecta; order Orthoptera; family Gryllidae; genus Teleogryllus; species Teleogryllus oceanicus. The sequence continues at coordinate 19,790,101 of CAXIVR010000008.1, forward strand.
TAATGTTTTAATTAAAATATGAGTTGCAAAAGTCGATATGGATTTAATTTTAAATAAAATTTTATAATTTTTTAACGGAGTTTGAATGTAGTAACTGTTCCCTTAAAAACAAAAAAACTTTAAACCTGTCTGCATTTTTAAATCTACACTTTTTTTTTGTTTATTACCAGCTTATATGGGAGAATTCAATTTTTACCTAAACTGTTATGAAAAGGTCTCTTCCATGTATCGAGGGTGCGGGCAATTTTAATATTTTTCGAAGCTTTTTATGTTATATTCAACCATTTAAATTTCCCACAATTTTCAAAACTTTTAAGTTTCCGGGTATTGTTACTTTGTAGATATTTTAAAATGAGGTAACCTGGGTAAAATATGATTCATGCCGAGTTGTCCAAAAAGAACTCTATGTAAATTAGTATTATGATTAAAAGAATATTATCTTAAAGAATAATAGCACACAGAAACTAATGTAGCGGTTTTCTGGACATGGTTCATGAACTTTCTAGTGTTACTTGAAAGAGGTTCATTCACAATTATGAACAACACAAGTTACCATTTTCCGGTCCGCCATATAAATTCCACGGTCAAAATCGAAAGAAATCAGATATCGAAAATTGGCACACAAAACAAGAAATTATATTTTCAGAGGATGCAACTATCGATGAGCTGTTCAATAGTTATGAATAAAAATGCCCCCAAAACTATAAACTTGATAACATACCAAGGGTGTCCTTGTCCTCCTCGACCCTTGACGACCCATCGTAAAATACCACATCAATCACGTCCGACAAAAGGTTACGGCAAACTAAATCATCTCTACCTCCTATTCAACAGAGCATCACACTAAAACTAACAAACTCCGACATCCTATTCAAAACCATCATCCGCTCAGCACATACTTACGCTTCCCCAATTTGGTGTACAGTGTCTCTATCGAACATCCGTCACCACCAAACTTTCCAAAATAAATTCTTCTGGAGAATAACTTATACACCGAAGTTTTTCGCTAATCACAACTATACAGAGACCTCGCTATCTATACAACAGACCAATACATCCATGAAATGGCAGATAATGAACTCATTCATCCTCTGCCTTCTTCCATAGACTACTGTCTGTGTCCCATCGCTTACGGTGTTCCAATAGCAAGAACCTACTCACTCTTCACGATAATTCACAATAACTTTACCAGGGTTCGAAGTAACCTGAAAAGACCTTCTTTACTTACAACAAACTACCTTTCTTCGGTGTTCAGCATTGTTTATACACCAGCTAAATAATTAATTCTCACCTCCTTCAAACCGCACTTTTGATGGCTTCAATTGGATACATTGCATTATTCTTGCAATCGCTATAAATAACCTACGCAAACTTCATGTAAAGTCAAAGTCCAATTAGTACAAGGTAATAAGTAAGGAAGCCATTCGTTAGTTCCTATAACATAAACCCCTACCACATTACAATTCCATAGAGATAATTTGGCCGCAAGTAAAAAATGAGGTAGCAGGACGCAACAAAACCTTCAAAGAAATAGACGTTGAAAATCTACTACAGGACATTGCTCGCATCTAAGAAGGGGACTGCAAGAAATGTGTTCGACACACGAAAGCGGTGAAGGAGAAAGACTATGGCACACAATGAAGCCATTGACCAATTATTTGACCGAACACAGTCCAAATGGCAGAACGGATTCTGTCTCTTAATTCCAGTGACGAATGAAACGTTTGCTGCTTTTACGAATATAGAAATAACACTTGTTGCCTTTTCGAAATGGCATTCCATGAAATAATAAAAGTGAATGATATTTTTACTTTCTCGTGAAGAGACATTTCTTATTGTTCTCTTATTGTCGGACGCCGGTAACGAAAAATTGTTCCTATACGCAGTAAATTTCCTTCTTTAACACATTATGCAGTCAGAATACTAGTACATGTTCTGAGGTTTCTTGAAACCAAAAAATATATTAATGGCAAAATGTCTGTCGGCATGCCTGCCTGTCTGACCGTCTGTAATCACCGCTAGCGCCTAAATGATTCGCTTTGAATTATTTTCTCTAAATTTGATATTGCTTGATCGATCTGAACGATCTCGAATCCCTGCTCAATTTTTTTTATTTTTGGGTATTTTAAAATGATACTTAATTTTTTAAAAAATTTTTTTTTTTGGTCTTTGAATTTTCGAAAATTGAAAAGTTCAAATTTTTCATAAACTACAATATTAAGATAGAGAATCGTTTTGAATGAAATATGTTGTACAAGGACATATCTATCTATTGGTTTAATGACAAATTTTCGAAAATATTAGTATTTTCCGCGTAATTTTACGTGAATTACAGGCAATTTTAAGCAATTATTTTTTATCAAAAACGGATGCAGTTGTTTTTTCAATTTTGGCCAATACGAAATGGAGCCGGCCTACTTTTCGGCGTACTCTGTATTTTTGAAAATTACAAAAATGTATCACTGCAAAAGTACAATATTGGAAAAGAGGTTTCTCCTTAAACGAAACCTTAAAAAAAAGTACATCTTTAAACATATCCTGTACAATTAAAAAATATTTTCCCCATAATTTCCTTTTGAATTTACATAATTAAAAAGTACTCAAAAACATTTCTAATTTTTTCTTTATTTTTCCCTTTGGTAGGGTAAAGGACGCTTTAAAAAATTATTGCATTGTCTCATTTTCGTTGAACTTTCTGAATTTTCGAAAATTGCAAAAGGTAGAAATAACGTTAGAAAATGTGTGTTGTTGTAGCACAATTAGTGTAATTCATATTCTTTCGTATTGTATTTTATATAGAGCTGTTATTTCCAAATAATTACAAAAAGCGATAAAGTTTATGTAAAATGTCACATGCTAATAATTTAATTACAATTATTAGTATTAGACTAACTGGATGATGAGGGTGCCCTCCGGATTATTGTGAAGATCTTCCGAACAATACTGTCGATTTCAAATGAGAAGTGTTGACGGTAAGTTACAGTGTATCTCCTCGAGGTCAAATGTCCTTCACCGCCTGCATAAGGAAAGAAAGGAGCACCGTTTAGATAAGCCTTTCACTCATTTGGCCTGACCTTGAGACTCATCAATTTGCGACGCGAACGAAAGTTGAGATAACCCGGATACTTGATGCATTGATAATTATTTTATCTCAGAAACTTTTAGGTGATAAATTACTACAAGACATCAAGCTTCTATCATTCTTCACAGAAAAAAAATGGGTTGGATGTTTTTCACGACCTTGACATCCATTTATCCTGTTTTTGCTGCAAGCTTTGCAGATAACTGACACGTGCGGTAATTAACTCGTTGAACACACTAAAAAGTATGAGGATGAAGAACGGCAGTTAAAGAGGAAAGTATTCAATACGCCTCAAGGCAATTTGTAATATTGAGCAACATTTTTATGTTGCAGTCACAACATTATTATATTGAATTTATATTAAATTGAGTTTAATGAAGCAGTCAGTAAAGCCATCAGTGTCTTCTTAGATAATCTCGTGTGAAGAAATAAGACGTTTAAGACTTTAATTTTAAGTCTTTTTGAATCGGTTATTGCAATTTGGGTTATTGTTAACTCCTGCGATCAAATTATTGCCCATCAGCGAACAATGTAAATAACACCCTAGAATTTAAGTAAAAATACCGCCTTTTCATTCAATACATGACTCCTAAACAGTAACTTTGACACATTTAAAAATTGTATTCTTTAAAATATACTGTTAAGCATGTACAATTTTTCTTATATTTTTATTAATTCCATTGAGTGCAGAAATACAGTATCTCCTATTTGAACCTCTTCAAAAAATGTTTTGTTTTAATAATTGTACATGGGCTACAGAATTGGACGCAACCTCATAACAATATTAATCAATCGAAGGACAGAGCAATATTGTTATAGCGAAGCGGAACTGGACGTGTTGGCCATAGACTTCACCGTTAATGCTGTTTGAATATCAAATGGTATTTACGTTTGCAGCCATTTACACCTTTTCTACTCCCATACTTCAAAAGGACGATGGCGTAACGTTTAAAGGCTTTATCAGGAAATTAGTAAATAATAATAATAATAATAATAATAATAATAATAATAATAATAAAGGTAATTATTATAATAATATTATTATAACATTGTAATAATATAAGTCCTCTGATGAGAGAAAATATGCACTATTTTGTTACCCAAAGTACAAAATATTGGTGAGTCTCCCTACCACTTGTAATTAATTGATTGATTAGTGATTCCGGGCGCGTCAACTTGGAAGGTCATTAGTCCCGTGAGTGTAGTGTATGTTCTTTTCTCGGGAGGTGGCAGTTATCTTCTCCCACTGGCAGATGAGATCCGGCGCCGACCTTCCTGTGGGCTGACGGGGTTTTCCCCAACCAGGTATTTCCCACCAACGGACACCGCCTCAGCCGGAAAAAGGTCTAAGTCCCCCGAACGACCTCCCGGCAGGTGTAGTAGTGTAGTGCAAGTAAGTGTAACTGTGTGTAAGTAGGGGGTAGGATAGGACGAGAAAGAGGGGAGGAAAGATCGCGCGCGGTCCGTGGCCCGATTGTTAGGATACTTCTCCAGCATTTGCCTGGTGTTGATCGGAGAAAGCACGGAAAACTACCGATCAGAGCATTTGCCGCTCGAATTCTCCTCCAGACAGCGACTGAATTGACCTAGCTATCTACAGTGTCGAAAATTCTGCCACCGACGGGTCTCAAATCTAGGACCTCCGGACAGAGGCATTGCAACCTATCGCTTTTAAGATATTGTCGCTTTTAGTAGACAGATTTTCTCCCCACGAGACAGAAGTCGAAACTACAACTTTTTCTCATGGCGAGCCGTGTGACTTGTTGGTATTACTCTCAAGCACCCTCGACAAAGTTTGCCTGAGAATGGATTCTCAGACGCGAAATATCCTTCCAGAAATTACCAAATCAACTGTAAAAAGGGAAAATCTGTTGGGTGTTTCACTGTTCATTTTATAGCAAATCCTATCGTATGCATTCTACTTGAACTCATCCTACTAATATTCCCATCGTATTTAGTCAAACGGGATCAGTGTGAGCTCTCAGATGTCGACAATGCGCAAGACCCAACACATCATCCTAACGCTCTGTATTAATCTCTTTATCATCGATCTGCAGTTAATGTTGATTCTCTGACTCTTTTCATGTGGAATGCGAGACGTCTCAATAAAGAAATATTGTTTTACAGTTCCATCCGTGATGGCTCCGATATAATTAGTTTAATTCTGGGTGCCGAGTGCATACCTCACGGAGTGCTCTAATCAAAAATGGAAACGATCAAACCCTCTTCAAGATTTATCTCCAGCACAGAGAGTTTATAGTCTCATTGTCAGCAATCCTAAGTTGACTGTTACACGAACAAAAAAGATTCAGTACTATAGCAGAGAGTTCAGTGGTTTACAAAATCCGAGTTCACGACATTCAAACCGACCGGAAACGCTGGATTACCGAAGGTCTGGAAGTACAATCAAGGTGTCATTTCACGCTAGTGAAATGTAAAAGATCTCTAGATAAATTTAATACTGACAAAATTAAATCGTTCCTCAATTCCCGTACTACTACAGGAGACGATAGAATTCATATCGCAAACATGGAACGTATACGGCGTTGATTATTAAACTTCTTTCCAATGAACTAATTGTGGTTAATATCGTGAAACGAAATTACACATGTGACATTCGTCCCTGTTAGTTTGACCACTCATCAGACGCTGTCGTTTAAAAGGTAGTGTTTTGACACTTCAAGTGAGTTTCAGTACCATCCAAATACTAGTGTACTGCAAGTTGCATACCAATCAGGGGCCAATGACTTGTAACTTTTATTTTTGATTTCAAGCGGATTAACTGCTAAGGTCGTTAGTCCAGCAAGTGTAGTGCCTGTTTTTATTCGCGTTGGAGAATTCTAGAGCAGTGTCGGCGTTTGAACTAAATTGTTTGTGAAGAGCTAAGCAGAATTATATACACAATTACTTGTGCAATAATACTAGTGCAATGCAGTAATTACATACATTACATATATTATGCTTTTTTCAAACTTACATAAAGCAACACTGTAATTTTCTTGTAATATGTTCTCGCAATAATACGCTGGGCTTGCAGGGAGAAACACAAAAAGTTATTCGAACTTCTTTCGACAGGAATAATAAGCGTAGACTTGGCGCTATGAGTTTACTGCAATATGTAGTGCATACATACGTAGTTCTGAGAAGAGGCATTCTGGTATCAAACATACTGAAAGGGCTCGGCTCATTCTTTTCACATCCCAACAAAATGCGACGTGGTCGGCTCGATGGCCGTAATCGCTAAGGCAGTAGTGTCGTAGTGATTGCGGACCGATTGATTGATTTTCTCGTGTTTCCGGGCGCGTCAACTGCTCTGGTCATTAGTCCCGTTAGTGTAGTGCATGTTGTTTTGGCGATAACGGTGATATTCCCCCGCTGGATGGCGAGATCCGGCGCCGACCTACAGTCGGCTAGTGGGATTTCCCCCTAACCAGGACTCTCCCACCAGTGGTGCACCGGTTTCTGCGGTCAATGCCAGGTGAATGCCAGAGCACTGGCCTAACAAACAGGCCACGAACCGGGCGCGATCTTTCCTTCCTCTTGCTCATACACCCTTAAAACACATACGCACGCTCATACTCTACACTACCACGTGTTGGGAAATCAGTCGAGAGCTAACAACTTGTCTCAATTGAAAGAGAGGCCCCGGGACAGGAATACTGTTACCTTCACATATAAAAAAGACATTAACAACACAAACGGAACTAATGACCATAGCAGTTGACGTGCTCAAAAGCATCAATCAGTCATGTCAAATAGCTCTCCGGGAGAATTTTAAATATTTCGTTTCCATTAAATGTCACTTTACGACTAATTTGCAGATGGATATCTGATGCAGTATTGTCCGCCGAATAAGTCACCCGTTCGCGCACGAATTTTTTCTTTCGGACAAACACTCATTAAATCGTTTCCTTATATTGCAAGAAATTCTGACTACGGCTATGATTCAAAAAAGATTTGTTTACTTCTTTCATTCAAGTGAAAAAACCTCGACGAAGAGGACTGTGCTTCTGCTGCGCTCTAGCAGCCGTGTAGGCAACCAATGCGCCTTCTGGCTTTATTCTGCTTGGCGCGCATTCTACAGAATAAGAGATCAAGCAGGCCCGACCGCACAGAGAACAGGGGAGGGCTCCGCATTCAAGTATCCGAAAGATATTTTCAAGTGTAAAAAAGATTTGACTCGTTTCAATATTGAGTCTATCTGCTATCTACATTTCGTTATGAAATTGTATTATAGTTTCTTCTGTTTTATATTTATATTACTATAGTTTCTTCTGTATTTCATTTCCATTAGTAATTTAGTTTCTTCTGTATACTCCTCTTTGATTGGACGTTATTTTTGAAACGACCATATTTATCTTCATTATGAAATAAAATTTTATGCAAGAATAGTAAAAGTGACACTGTATTTTGCTAGTAGTTAACGTTTGCGTCATGAGGTTGATTTGATTCCACAATCAAAATAAAATCTCTTTTAACACGTGTAAATTATTAGACAGCCTTACTGACTCGTTTTATTTTTAATTTAAGTATACAAATCACATAATGATACATTATGATCAGCATTAACTGTTGTTGCCAGCCAAAACTAAATTTTCTTTCTTGCATTCACAGATTTATTTGAATATTGCATCGCCTCACTTTTTGTGCTAATGGTCAATGTTCAACTTTTAGCACGCTAGGCATGTCCTGAAAGAACCTCTTTTACTAGTTGCTGTCTAAAATAGTAATTACATTGTTACAATGCGGGGGCGCAGCACGTTTTATATAGAAAAACTCATATATTTGGATCTGGTATCAAAAAAGATGATAATTCGTACTTTTGTATGTAGTAAATTACTTCCTAAAACACGGTGTATAGGCAGAATACAAGTTTCGTGGATCCTTGATACAGAAAAATTGGTTTATTGCAAAACGTCTGTCGGTCTGAGAATAACAGTAGGCCATATATGTCGCGGAATATTCAAAAATTTCAAAAGTTGAAACTTTTCTCGGCGTCTTGCTGCAACTGCAATTATTTGACATATCTATTTACTTGTTACTACACTAAATAATGTTCTTCAAAGATAGATCTTTAAATAAGGCCCAGTACAATTAATTACAAATGATTAGTAGTTTTATCCAATTTTGGTGAAATATAAACAATTCTTAAACGATTATTATTATTATTATTATTATTATTATTATTATTATTATTATATTAACTCGTTCACATTCCTTAGTAGGGCCAAGACCTGTTACATTGTAATATTCTAAATAAGCTAGTACTTCACTTATCAGTTTTCATCACTTCACTGTCATTTATCACGTCACTTATCATCATTTCACTATCACTTCACTAATCGTCGTGCTCTTTATTTTTGTGTCACTGTTCCTTCATATTTGTTTATCTTTTTGTCTATCGACTTCGTCGAGTGTGTCAACGACTTCTCTTCATTTTGTGTGTGTGTTATATATATATATATATATATATATATATATATATATATATATATTGAAACATACCCCTAACTGCTACAATTATTATCATAACCCGTTTCCAAATTTCTAATAACATGGGCGCCAGGAAAAAGGTTACGATAATATTTTAACTATTATTACCTTTTATAAAAACTGAATATTATCCGGCTAGCTGGGTCGATGGGTCACGTCAGAAATAATCGCTATTATCTATTAATAGCCGATTACTCGATCTGCCATCTATACAGAATGGCGAGGAATCTGAAAACAGAGAATATTTGATCTAACTACTTATTAGCTTGAATTGGACAATGAAAATCATTTTATCTTTCTTTCAAGAGAAACTTAATGTTTATTTCTATCAATATAGCAAATTAAAATGTGAAAAAATTTACATTGAGAAACTTACTTAGTCATGGCCCGGTTCGAACCTTATACGGCGATTTTGGTCTTCGCGTGCTCTTGATTGGTGGTTCCTCGAAGAAACGCCTTCCCTTCTTCCCTTCGCCAAGTCCCGAAGTCCAAATATCACGAATCTTCTTTTCTTCTTTGAAAACGAACACCGCCGATTCACCGCTTCGCACCACTCAAATATTTGTTCCAGCTCCACTATATTATGTCTGATGCCCGTTCGCACCGTATAAATATCCAGTGCTTTTATGATTACACAGCAAAACAAATATCTCAGTTCTATCTTCCGTTTATAGCAAGAAAATATGCAAAAAAGTATATTCTCTTTTTAACAAGCACAGCAAAATATTCGGAACTCGCACGTTCCCCAAATCTTAGAAGTTCACAAGTTCACTTCTGTTCTGCCACGAAAATATTCAGAGTCCGAATATGTCCCTCAAGTCCGATTCTTGCTCTACCATACGAAAATTTTTCAAAGTCCCAACACGTATTGTAGACCCCCGAAAATTTTATAAGTCCTAACATGCACAAATTAATCTATTCGCGAGCGAACTGCTCACCGTCACGACATGCGACCGAATGAATTTTATCCTCCGTTTTAAAACCCACAATGCCTCGCCTTTCTTTTATTTCGACAAAATGCCCAAACTTCCGTTTTCATAATCAGTCGACGCTTCTTCAACCAAACCCCAAATCTCTTACATTTCCTCCTACTCACGCCGTCACCTCACGGTCAGATGAATGTTTGTTTATCCTGACAACAACTACGACGTCGTTACTAAGGCGCCATATTGCCTATTATTTGCCCTAACCATTTCGCCCATTTACGACAAATATTCTGTAAATAAACTTGTCCCCGTATTGGTATGTCACATTTTTGCTGAGAAACTTGGGATCGTGGATATGAGCTAAAAATACAAGTAGGAGTCAAGGAGATAGAGAAACCACCCACCACAATCTCCTAAATCTTTTACTAGATCACGTGTTCCACGGTCGAATAGCTGTGAATGCAAAGTGATTGTGTGGACCATGAGAAATAAGTTTCTGCGGCAACGCCTGGGAGAGGACGTTTTCATTACTTTGGCGTTGGAGGTGTTGCATCGACAGGGGCAACAACTTACTAAGAAAAAACAGAAAAATGTGCTTTACTGAGAATTTCTTTGAAACTGTAAGGTGATTGATGACTTATACAATCTCCTGGGTGATACGATAGTTCAGAAGCTACTATAAAAGTCTTCGATTTTAAAGTTAAACGAAATAATAAACGCAATTCGTGCAAACCAAATGTAAACAAAAACCCGTTTTTAAGAATTTAGACGCGTCATTTCTGAGTATTGTAATGATCCATCGTTTCGAGACCAAAACCCCAGATGCAACGTTGCCAAAAAAGTGACAAAGAATAAACTTGTATATGGAGTGCAACGGTGCCGATAGAAAACATGTTTGTGAGTCCAAATTAAAATAAGGAATTGTAGCGCGTGAGATTTGGGGAAAATTGAACATAATCATCCGGTAGAGCAGAAATTATAGAACGAAATAAAACAAACGGCATCAAATTCGGTCAACGCATTCGGAAGATATAAATTGAAATATAATTGGAATTTTTAATAACATGAACAGAATATGGCCATTGTTGAGTTAGAAAATAAAGATTACAAGCAGGGTTTTTAAAATTAAAAGTTGGGAAATAATAGATTAAAATGCGGGGAAGACGACAAAATTAGTATCAACTTTGTCGCATTTTCAGAAGCAGAGTAATAATAAAATATTTGGAAGTTACAATGAACTCAAAAGGATAAACAAATGACGCCATGTTAAGAAGCGAAGGAAGTCTTCTGGAATCAACAGAGAAAAAAAAGCAAGCGAGTGGCAATTATTTTGTGACAAAAATCTTCTGTAACAATAGAGGTGGATAGAAAGAATTCCGATGTGAGGCAGATGTGTCGTGGACACGGTGATGCGCGAAATGCTTCGTGTGCGCGAAATTGGTGTGTTGTTAATTTTTTTTGAAAGTGTAGAAATTTAAATAGAAATAACGTCGTGATGTTTGTAGGAACTTTAGAATATTAGGAAAAGGAACAAAATTCGGAATTAATTTGAATTTATGTTTTTTAGTAGGACTTCATGTGTTTACGGATGATTAGATATGTTTTATTTTAGTGTAAGAAAATTCGACGCGATGAACATTTCGTTATGGAACATAAAAGAATAGATACCCGGATCAGTACAATTAAACGATTATTTTTCAATATAAATGGACGCAAGCAACAGAATTTTCAAGAAGTGACGTGTTTGACGACACGCGAGAAGTAGTTGTTTTTTTTCGTTTTGTCTATTTTGCCGAGCAGTACGCCGCGAACACATAGAATTTTATTAGTCGGTGACGGACTAGCAGCTGAATGGTCACATTTAGGCGAATAATAGCGGTTTGCGAAAAGTGGTTTCCGAAGGCGACCGCGAGCAAGAGTGGACGGCGACCGCACATCGAGGAGCATCGGACGGCGGCCACCGGACCTTTATTACAGAGCTGGCTGCAAACAGGGAAGTGAACGCGTATATATATATATATATATATATATATATATATATCTGTGTGTGTGTATGTATGTATGCCGGAATTCCTTGCAGATGCTTCACCTGAAAACGCATTCCATAACTAAAGAAAATTATCGAAGATCAAGTTTTGTCAATAGAATTAAAGTAAGAAATGGTTAAAGGAAAAGTAGGGAATGCGCATTCGATGTATGAATGGGATTTTTATATTGTTTTATGTTGGTGTGTATGAGTGATTATTGTTGTTGTGTATTATTTTTGTTCTTTGTTTGGCATGTTTATGTTATAGGGCACTATGTATTAGTGTAAAAGGAAAGACGATGAATTGTTGCTGCATACCATGAAAAGAGGGAAGGTTAGATATATTAATAAATGATCGAACCAAAAATGTGGTTCGTTTTTTATCGACTGAAATATTCGTCGTCATTTACCCTAGCACGCACAATCCAGTCACCTCGCTTGGATTCTTGTATAGGACCACCAGCTTATCCACGGTATTAGATAGTTGAAAAAGAAAGGGAAAAAGAGGATTTATTATATATGGTTGTTCAAAGCGCGGGCAAAGATAGCGTAGAGAGGTTAGAGATAAAAGAAAAGAGATATATTACGGATGGTGCCCAATAGGCGGGGCGAGGATAAGCGGAGATAATAGATGAAAATAGGAGGATTCATTACTATGGCTGCCCGGGGCAAAGGAGGATCATTACAGTATGTACAATGCGAGCAACGCTACAACGTAGCGGGTGTTAGAGTTGCACGTCTGTCAGCTATTAGCGTTTCTTAGCATATTCAGAGCGTGTGGAAAAGATGTTTATCAAATTCATTTAAATTAAAATCAATTAACGAAATTTATAAGTAATATCACGAGAAGTGCTGCGGTAGCCCTAAATTCACGATTCACGTAGCGAGGACACTATGTTCACAAGGTAACGAAAATGTTGACATGTCAAATTTAGTATTGCTCATTTTTCATTTTTACGTTTAGTTAAGAAACTTAATTAGTAAATGACTTTTTGTATTGCACCCAAGTGGTGGATAAACCACTTTTCAGGTTTTAAATAGGTTACAAACACTAAAACAAGTTATACAGTATTAACTCAGAAAGCTCCGAAGTACTAATGTGACATTTGAATTCATTTTACACATTTGGCAAACAATTCTAGTAAAAAACGGTCGTAATCTACTCTCGTTGAAAGAACTTGAAGGTTGAGAGTACTCGTCAGTAGCAGAAATATATTGAACAATCGGCATCGAAAATAATTAAAATTTCTGAATGATTCAGCAGTCATCACCGACAAGGTTTCGGCAACATCAAGAGATTCAAGTACGACGGCATCAGCACCTTCGATCTTTTTATGAAGGGTTCAAATTTGGCAATAATAATAATAATAATAATAATAATAATACTTATTTCGGCTGAAGGTGTAGTAACAAAAAATTTCAAGAGAAAACTAAAAAAGATGGGATTAACTCAATGAATTCTAAATTACTCACAGAAAGCAGTAATCCTGCAAACAGTCATACAGTTCGCAAGTTTTGAACTAACACAACTGAGTCTCCCATATCGGGTCTTGGGGATCAGAGCGAAATCTCTCTCCTCAGTGACCGATCTCTTTCCTTATCATGGCAGGAATGGGCAAATTTAACCCAGCACAAGCTGCTGAGAATCGCAAGAGAGAATAATAATATTTATTATTATTTTTTGTTTTGTTGTTGTTGTTGTTGTTTGTTGATTAATTATTATAATTAAAAAACGTTAATTGAACTGTTGAACATTACTTTTGTAATGCTTATTTATCTTCTTTGTGTATGTTACTTATGTTCTTGTCATTTTATTTCGAAGTTTATTAGTATGAAGATCACCTGGTTTCTTAACGAACGGCTATTAAGATTACCTTTTCATTCCTCTGTTGCATTGCGCTGTGGGGACATATTAACTGGACAGTATTTCAAAAAGAAATTAACAGCCCACCGCCTGTTTGAACAATAAAAAGAAATGAGTTGCAGGTAAAGACAAAGGTTTATTACTTTTGCTCCAAGAGTAAACCTTTTTATTCATATTATTTTTTCATATCATAAGGTGATATTACTAAAAGTATTAAACGATGTACAGCCGATAAGATAAATAACAGGGTTGGTTATTTGCTTATAAATACGAGAGGCATTTAATAATTAAAGAGACAAATTGGTCTGGAGAAATAAAAGTTTATTTTTGCAAAAGAGGACTTTTCCTACATTTCAATATAATTCTCACCCACATTTAGGCGCTTGTCCAAGTGTGTTAACAGCGTTTTTATACACGCTTCAGAGAACCTTTTATCTTGGTGCGTTAGCCAATTTTCCACAAAAGAAACTATGCTTCAAAAAGAAACAACCAAAACCAATTACTGTACGGGCTATATAAATATTAAGCACAATATCAGAAACCATCCCCCCTCTTAAACCTATCAGTATCACTGACTATACACCATGGACTATGGATGACATTAAAGCAGAAGAGCTGACGAACAATTCTAAGAAGTCAAAAACTCACAATCAAGAGATAAGAGACAGAATAGGAGTAGAAATTGCCTAATATCATAGCTACAACAAAATATACACAGATATCTCGAAGAGTAGCAACTTGATGGAATGTGCCGCTGTAACGTCAACAAGAGTAATCTCAACGATCAAGATCAGGTTCGAGTCCTAGGCAGGATTTTCGACACTAGCTTTTCAGCTAGGTCGAATACAGTCGCTGTCTGGAGGAGAATTCTAGCGGCCGGCTGCCCTGATCGGTAGTTTTCCGTGGTTTCGCCGATCAATATCAGGCGAATGCCGAAGCAGTACCCTACAAAACGGGCCACGGACCGCGTGCGATCTGTCCTTCCTCTTCCTTGTCCTATCCTCTCCCCTTACACTAACATGCACTACACTACCACATATTCCGGGAGGCCGGTCGGGAGCTTAGAGCTTGTCCCGGCTGAGGCGGTGCCCCGCTGGTGGGAGAGTCCTGGTTAGGGGGAAACCCCACTAGCCGACGGTATCTCGCCATCCAGCGGGGGAAGATCACCGCCATCTCCCGAGAAAAAACATGCACTACACTAACGGGACTAATGACCGAAGCAGTTGACGTGCCCAGAAACACGAAAGAATCAGTCAATCAATCGAACACCAAAGGTAAAAATATGTGGTTGAATGGATCTCGGCTCATGTGGGTATCATCGAGAATGAGATGGCAGAGAGATCCGCAAAAGAGGCGTCACAACTTGATGAAAGACGTAACCTCCCCATAATACCACAGAAGTATCACGCCAACATCAAGAGAAAATTACAATAATTGGAGAGGCAGGAATGGAATAACAACGCCCGCAGCAAATTAATAAGTATATATGAATATGACAATTCTAATCCAGCCACATCCTTCTGCAGAGTTGACCAGGTTGTGTTAACTAGATGCAGAATAGGCCACACCAAGCTCACTCATGCCCATCTGGTCACAGAGAAAACGGCTGTTATGTGTAATGCGTATAATAATGCTTTGTATATTAACCATCTATTTTTGTGCCCCAGGTTTCAGGCTGACCGGACGAGACATGAGGTTAATAACAACATGTCAAGTGTACTAAAGTACAAAGAACAATGCTGTCGGTTTCTCAATTTTTTGAAGAGCATAAATTTGTACGCTGATATAAAGACAAAAGTAGAAACTAGCTAATAATGTGATATGAATGTTTCCATCCAAACTATCATAACTTTGCATGTACAGAACTAATAATGTAATTGTGTATTTGTCGCTAATAACCTTTTGTTGTTGCTGATACATAAAATAAAATAAATTTTTAAAATATTGTGAGCCTTTTTTTAAAATGTTTTGACATTTTCGTTATCCTGGAACTTCTTCCCACGTAATATGGGCCAAACAAGTAAATCGGAGTAAACAAGTAAGTGACAGTGGAACAAACAAGTAAATCGGATTATGCTAAACCCGGGTTTAAGGGTGATGAGATAGTACCTCCCAACCCCTTTTATCGATGGTTCCACGTGTTTGTTGAGCAGTGTGTGGACGTGCATTCTCTTGATGAAGAATCACATGTCTCCTCTGAGATCCACGACATCTCTCTCGTGGCTGGCTTCACCTTATTCAAAAGCATATGTGAGTAGTATTGGCTCTTTATTGTACACTGCTCTTCGAGATAATCGCAAAACACGCACCTCAACAAACCTTCCCAAACACCATCAATGGGACTTTTCCTACTGATGAGACCAGAACGATGTCCGTCAGTCAATGAGTCTCGACCACTTTTGAATTGTTCTACTCACTTGTAAAAATTCCCGCGGTCCACACAACATTCATAGACTTTAGGCGTTCTAGAGTCACATTAATTGGGTTTTCACCTGCAGCAAATTAAAAAGGAATCACAGAACGTTGTTCAACCAATGTGGAATTTTCAAGTTCAAATTAATTTTGAGGTAATGAACATAACAATGATGACTCTCTAGGTGGTCAGAGCTCATTTCAGTAATGCCAACTTAAAATCCTAAAATTGCCAAACTTGTTCTACCAAGTGTTTCTTCTCCAGACCAATTTGTCTAATTATTGAGTGACCTACGTGTTAAGTTCTTATTACGACTGCCAAAGTGTGGTTAAAATGGCATGGCACGCGACATGCTTCAGTCGGATACTTTAACACATATTTTATTTTTAAAAAATCTATAAATTTTGGTCCTCAGAGCCGCTCTCAATAGAACACGACCGGATAAAAATTCTCAGCTATGATGGGATTAGCCTAGGAAAAGCCGCGTAGGGTGCCTGAGACATGTAGACTTTGGAAGGGAACAAGGGAGTTTGTGTCGATTTCCTTGCGTTTTCCCTTTTCCCTACCCCTCATTCTATCTGTTCTTCTTCCTTCATTCATGTCATAAAGCATTATCACAATTATCCATCGATTAAATCACTCATCCTTGTCAGGTGTGGCCCTACATCAAAAAAGTATGATGATAACAAACACGTAAGTTACCAATTAGGCGCTACAACTGCATGAATGTTGAAAAGTATTCGCGATTACGCAACATAATTTCTTCCCCTGATATTCTCCAGTCGCAACTTTCAAATCCTAACTGCTTGATTTCAATTTTCTTCACTATCCCGTCGATCGATGTCAGATCGGGAGAGGTGGCTCAGGCCATCCGCTTATGTCACTGCAGTTCCTCTGACCGGGAGATCCGAGGGTTCCACGGTGGCAGGGTTTTCGACACTAGCTTATCAGCTAGGTCGAATTCAGTCGCTTTCTGGAGGAGAATTCTGATCGGTAGTTTTGCGTGGTTTCTTTGATCAACACCAGGCGAATGCCGGAGCTGTACCCTAAAAAATGGGTAACCGCGCGTGATCATTCTCTCGTCTTCTTTGTCCTATTCTCACCCCTTACACACACTTACACTAACATGCACTACACTACCACACATGCTGGGTGACCGGTCGGAAGCTTAGAGCTTGTCCCCGCTGGAGTGGTGCCCCACTGGTGGGAGATTCCTGGTTGAGGGGAAAACCTCGGTAGCCGAGAGTAGGTCAGCGCCATTCAGCGGTGGAAAATTACCGCCATCTCCCGAGCAAAACACATGCACTGTGCATATGGGACTAATAACCTAAGATTTTGACGCGCCCAGAATCACTAACAACCAACCAACCATCGACAGTTACTAGACAGCTACGTCGAATTCAGTCGCTGCCTGGAGGAGAATACTAGCGGCCGGCTGCACTGACTAGTAGCTTTCCGTGGTTTCACCGACCAATACCAGGCGAATGCCGGAGCAGTACCCCCGATATTTCGTTCCCCTTCGTTGTCCTATCTTATCTCTGACACACTCACATACACAACACTACCATACATGTTGGGAGACCGGTCGGGAGCTTAGAACTTGTCCCGGCTGGGACGGTGTCTCATTGGTGGGGGCTACCTGGTCGGGGAAACCATGATCGCCAACGGTAGGTTGGCCCCAGATCTCACCGTCTAGCGGAGGAAGATCATCGCTACCTCTCGCATGCACTACAAAGTACACACACGCATAAAACACACAAGTATTTCAGAAGAAAGTTTCATGCAAAAATTTGGAATTTTGAGGCCTATGTAAAGTACTCCCAAAAATTTACACATTTTTGTGAAGTAATCTCTAGATAGTTACAACTAAACGTATTTATTAACGAATAGTTTGTTAATAAGTTAGTTAAGTGTCCAAATTATGTTCGTTATTGGATCTTTAACTAGTGGAGCTATAGAATGGCACAGACTGTCTCGTTGTAAAGTTTCTAATTTCCTCGGTGTAGGCTAGCTTCACGGTCTTACCTCCATCATCTTGGCGACTGCCATCTATCGCCGCCATAAATACATTCTTTAAAAATTTTCTCAATTTTTCGGTTTCCTAATGGTAGATTCGAAATATTACTTTTCAAGTATTAAAGAAGAGTAAAACTTCATCTTACTTAGGAATTTTCGTTGAAAAAGTTGGAGACGGTTTTTTAAAAAAAAATCGTTTAAGATCGAGCGTAAAGGCGAAATTTGAACTTATTCTTCAGATGAATCTTTGAAGTTTTCGAAAACTTCGATACTTCAAAACTTCGATACTTGTAGCAACTCGTAAACAAACCGAAATTCAAGTGTTCGAAATGTCCACCTCTTGTGTCTACATATGCATGCACTCGTCGGATCAAAGACTGTGGCACCCTTTCAAATACTCCCGAATGGGGTCGAATGATTTCCCTGGCTTATATGACACGTAGATGAAGTTTCCTCATCCGGGGTGGCTGTTCGATAAACCAATTGTTTAAGGTGCCTCTAGAGAGTAAAATCCAAGGATACAGAACTGGAGATCCTACAAGTGGTCCTCCTCTGTAGTATTTCCGACACGGTCGATACCAGACATTGCATTTCAAACAATGGGACGAAAATGTGATGGATCGACAATGACAATAAACTACCAATCAGAGCAATTAGAATTCTTACACGGATAGAATTCCGGCTGAGTTCGATTTAGTTATTTAGCTTGGAAAGAGAGGAGCACAGCCCCGCAAGGCGACGAGTAGGTGGGTGCCGGTTCTCATATGCGAGGTTATATCACCGCCACTTTCGGCGATATAACAGTCTTTGCACTTATGTGGCTAATGACCATAATAGTTGGCGTGTCAGGAAATAGCAATCATCCAATCAATCAATCCTCCCCTCTCCTGTCACGCACCCGGCGAGCAAGCGGACGTCGCGTCGGATTCCCCTCTGGACCGCGATTTAATTCGACCTAATGTGGCTAGTGTCGAAACCCGGCCAACTTTGGGTCTTGAATCTCCGAACTAGATCTACCGGGCGCTGATTTTGAATGATTGATGATACCGGGCGCGACAACTGCTAACGTCAATACTAATTTTTTGCTCGAGACATGGCGGTGATCTTCCCCCGCTGGATGGCGAGATCCGGTGCCAACCTACCGTTGATTAATGGGGTTTCCCAAACCAGGTATCTTCCATCAGCGGGGCACCGCTCCAGCCGGGACAAGCTCTAAGCTTCCGACCGGTCTCCCAGTGTGTGTGGCAGTAGTTAGTGTA
Source organism: Teleogryllus oceanicus (assembly GCA_964035755.1). Taxonomy (NCBI): domain Eukaryota; kingdom Metazoa; phylum Arthropoda; class Insecta; order Orthoptera; family Gryllidae; genus Teleogryllus; species Teleogryllus oceanicus. Next base: position 19,809,180 of record CAXIVR010000008.1, read on the forward strand.
AGTTTGTGTAAGGGGTATGTTAGAACAAGGAATGGGAGGAAATTATCCGCGGTCCGTGGCCCGTTTGTTAGGGAACTGTTCCGGCATTCGCGTGGTGTTGATGCGGAGAAACCACGGAAAACTAACCTTTCAGAGCAGCGGGCTACTAAAATTCTCCTCCAGACAGCGAGTGAACTCGACTTAGCTTTCTAGCTAGTGTCGTTGATATTGCTATCGTCTGGACTCGAATCCTGAGACCAATCGGTCAGGGACATCAGTTGATGCCCTGTGCCACCTCTCCCGGTACCCGGTGCTGGAGTAACGACAGGTGTTGTCCGGTCAGGGAGGGCAGTCCGGGTGTGGCAGGTCAGGGAGGTGTGTGGCGGGGAAGGGATAAGTGTGGCGTGGCGTGGCAGGCGGGACCGAGCGGGGCGGGATCTGACGTGGCGGGATTGGGCATGGCGTGGCGGGGCTTGGGCTGGCGGGGCAGGGCGTGGCGGGGCGGGGAAGAGCGCGGCGGGGAGTGGCGGGACAGGGAAGGACGGGGCGCGGCGGGGAGGGACAGGGCTGGGCAGGGAGTGGCGGGGAGGGTTGTGGCGGGGCGGGGAAGAACGCGGCGGGGCGGGGCGGAGCGGGGCGGGAGGGCGGGGGCGGGAGGGGGCAGGGCGGCGAAGGTGCTAGCGTCCGGGAAGCGTTGGCGGGTCGTGCGGCTGGCGGCGCCACGTAACACTGCGCTTGCATAACTGGCGGAACCCGGGTCGCTGCGGCGCTGCCCGAGTCGCTGCCGGCCGCCGGCGCCACGCCGCGCTGCGCCGCGCCGCGCTGCCAGGGAAGCGGCCGACGGGCACCCCGGGGACCAGACGCCGGACTCGGATATGCAGTCACTGGCACTGCTGGCTGTAATACTAATAATAATAATAATAATAATAATAATAATAATAATAATAATAATAATAATAATAATAATAATAATAATAATAATTTTCACGGAAAGGGATTATAGTTGGCATATCTATCCCTCTAGACCGAAATATATCCGCTTCCATTGCCGAGAAGAAGCGAAAACATCTAGCCTTGCCTATTGAACTGAGCGACATGTGGCGGTTAGTATCTGTTAAAGTAGTTCCTGTGGTTATCTCTGCAAATTGACTGGTCTCTATAGAACTAACTCCATCGTCTGCAAGGCTTGGCCTTAACAACTGGCACATTCATGCAATGCAAAAGGCTGTTCTTCTGAGTACTGTAGGCATCGTGACGAAGTTTTGTTATTGATATAACATCACCTGACTTCACCGTCGAATCCTGACCGCCCGAATTTGCAAGCGAAGCAGGCACCTTGGTTCTCTAAAAGTACCGGTGTCGGCTGTATGGCACCTCGCTAGGTGAGAGACTTGAAATATAAATAATAATAATAATAATAATAATAATAATAATAATAATAATAATAATAATAATAATAAAACAACAACAACAATAACAATAATAATGATAACCCCCAGGATTAACAAACTTGGGGTGTATAAATGGTCTCAGCATAGAAATACTGATCTCACCAAAAAAATCGTACATCCAAGGGAAAATGCGACTGGGCCTCTGAGGTACAATTACTCGTTTTCATGGTCACTAGAAAGCTAGTTCAACGATTATAATCGTTAGAAAAATTATGGGAAATCCACAGACTATGTATTGTGATTATGTTCAAGTTACGACCATAATTTGTAATGTGATATTATTAATATGTACAATTTATGTAGTCACCTTAGAGATGTGAGGTGTAAATAAGTAAGAAGCAGAAGAAGAAGACGGACTGACGGACGAACAGACGACGGACGAACAGACGGACGGACGAACAGACGGACGGACGAACAGACGGACGGACGAACAGACGGACGGACGAACAGACGGACGGACGAACAGACGGACGGACGAACAGACGGTTGGACGAACAGACGACGGACGAACTGACGGACTGACAGGACAGACAGGCAAACAGTGTTGCCGTAAATCAATTTTTCGGTATCAAGGACCCACTAAACATACATTTCGGCTACACGTGTTAGAGGAAGTCTAAATATAGGAAAAGATGATCCACTTTTTCGTTAGTAGGACCCATGAAAGAGAGAATTTCTGTCACCATGCCCACCTTTTGTTAAGCCGTTTTGTTAAACATTGTTAGTGATTAATGGCGCGTGAACTGCTAAGGTAATTAGCCCGTAAGTGCAGGTCATGTTTGAGGTATTTGTTGAGATCCAGCGCCGACCTACCGTTGGCTGGTGTGGTTTTACCCAACCAGGTGTCTCCCACTAGCGGGACGCCGCCCCTGCCGGGACAAGCTCTGAACGCCCGCCCGGTCTCAGGGCGTCTGTGGGAGTGTGGTGTACGTTAGTTAATATCTGTCTAAGTAGGGGGTGAGGATGGGATAAGGAAGTGAGAAGGAAAGATTGCGTGCGGTCCGTGGTCGTTTATTAGGGTATTTCTCCGTCAGTTGCCAGGAGAAACCATGAAAAACTACCGATCAGAGCAGCCGCTAGAATTCTCTCCAGATAGGACTGAACTCGTCCTAGCTTCAATTAATGTCAAAAACCTACCACTGTCGGGGAACCTAAACATCCGGTCAGATGCATTGCAGTGACATTTGTTGATGGCTTGAGCCACCTCTCTTTGTTTGTTTTCGACACTAGCTTTTCAGGTAGGTCGAATTCAGCTGCTGTCTGGAGGAGAATTCTAGCGGCCGGCTGCTCTGATCGGTAGTTTTCCGTGGTTTCTCCGATCAACACCAGGCGAATGCCGGAGCAGTCCTCTAACAAACGGGCCACGGACCGCGCGCGATGTCTTTCCTCTTCCTTGTCCTATCCTCTCGCCTTACACACACACTTACACTAACATGCACTACACTACCACATATTCCGGGAGACCGGTCGGGAGCTTAGAGCTTGTCCCGACTGGGACGGTGCCCCGCTGGTGGGAGAGTCCTGGTTAGGGGGAAACCCCACTAGCCGACGGTAGGTCGGCGCCGGATCTCGCCAGGCAGCGGGGAAGATAACTGCCATCTACCGAGAAAAACATGCACTACACTAACGGGACGAATGACCGAAGCAGTTGACGCGCTTGGAAACACGAAAAAATTAATCAATCAATCAATCTCCTTGCTTGGTTAATCCGTCTTCTTTCTGCTTGTGAGAAGAGTAGGGCCGTTGGGAGGTCTTATTTGATCAACAATTTTGTAAAACCATTTATTTCTTACTGACGAAAAATACGTTTCCTTTCGCTTAAGTGCAAAAGTTTCTGATTTTCAAGTGTTTTAACCATGCTCGTTAATTCTTTTCTTTGTAAAGAATCTTCAGAACGAGTTCAGAAGCACACGAAATCATTTGTTAGTTACGGTGATTATACTTCTCTCCCATACATTTCATACAAATTTTACTATTTTAACGACAAAGAAAGAAAGAAAGAAGGGGAAAGCCGATAATTCAATAGTTGAACATTCGTGCATAACAGTCAACATCCTCGTCATCCAGAGTTGATTGGAAAAGAAAGTTTGAGTTTCTAAGATGAATTTTATTTATTACAGCTTAGATAACCATTCATTAGGTACAATGAATATGCACGTGCTTTCGCCAGTGAGCCAATGCCTCACAGCAATAAATGCGTGATACTATATGTAATCTAATTGTGGCCCCCAGCCATTATTAAAAAGTTTTCCACCTTCCTAGGTTTTAATGGAGGCGCTTGGCACTAGACAATGACATTTCCACATGCTCCTTTGCAATGACAAACAAACATTGATTTCCTTTAACGCATGCTTTCCTATTAAAAAGAGAAAATTAAACATTTCACGAAAAAGTAATACTTGGATCACAAAAGGAATTAGAACATCGTGTAAAAATAAACGTACTCTCTACTTTAGAAAATTATGATTGCTCAATTCTTATCATTGGAACATGTAAAAACAATGCGACAGAGGATGGATAAAAAGTCGTCGGATGGGTAAAAAGTAATGAGAATATTGCCGTAACATAAAATCAGTTAGTGGGCGTGCTGTCGTCTGTCGTGACGAAGGAAGGACTATTAGATGAGTGTGTACAGCGAGCAGGAACAGTGTGCTCTGTCAGTCTACTGCAGAGTGTAAATTGTTGAATAGCAATAGTGTGAAGCGAGCATGTTTACAAAGGTAGAGCAACGTTCGTTGTTCGAAACTGAAGTAGCACGAGGTCGGAGTAAGTAAGAATGTATTCGTGACTGAGTGAAGCATGTGGGGATGCAGTCGCCATATTCCATATTCCACGATGGGTTAAAGCGTTCGGATTAGGCAGAGATGGTGTGAATGATAACTCCCGTACAGGATGACTCCTTGTGGAAAACTCTTGCGCCGCTGGCAATGGGAGATACGGAAACATCCACCTCACTCACCTAATATGAGTCCCTGTAATTATGATCTTCTTCAGGAAAATGAAATAACCACTGCGAAGAACATGGTACAATACCAGAGAAGACATTATTCGTGCTATAGAGCAGTCAATGTCAGACATCAACAGAAATAGATGCGCAGATGGTGTACGAAACCTTTTTAAAAATTGACAAAAGGTCATTAATAACTGCCCTGGTTAGGGGGAAACCCCACTAGCCGACGGTAGATCGGTGCCGGATCTCGCCATCCAGCGAGGGAAGATCACCGCCATCTCCCGGGAAAAAACATGCACTACACCAACGGGACTAATGACCAGAGCAGTTGACGCGCCCGGAAACATGAATCAATCAATCAATCAATTAGAGCTTGTCCCCGTTGGGGCGGTGCCCCTGGTGGGAGACACCTGGTTGAAGAAAACATAACTAGTCGACGGTAAGTCGGTGCCGGATCTCGCCATCGAGTGGGGGAAAATCACCATCACCTCCCGATGAAAAAGCATGCACTACACTTATGAGACTAATGACCTCAGTAGTTGACGTGCCCGGAATCAGTATCAATCAGTTGCCTTGGCCTTTTTACGCCTTGCCTCGCCTTCTTTTTGCCTTCCCTTCGTTGTCGCCCTCACGTCACGTCGATGTCTCCTTTTCCCTCGCCTTCGTTCTCGCCCTTGCCGGAGCTTTTGCGCATCTCTTCACATCCACCTCCTCTCCCTCCCCTGGCCACTGTCTGCATTGAGACTTAATTTGACCCTTTCTTGGCAGCAAACATTTTCCCCTGTTTCGTTGTGCTTGTTGGTATGCGAATGGGCTCCTTTCGGCGCTAAAGCCGCACATGGTTGCATCCAAATGTTGCGAAGCAGCGCTTGCTTTTCGCAATAAACCTGTGCCACCTTGACTCATTGAGCCTGTTGCAATAGATTTGTTGCTAATAACAGAATCACATCTATAAATGCAACGTATTGTTTTTGTTGTATTTTTTTTTTTTATTTTTGTTGGTCGTGAATTGTCCGTTTAGCACCACGCGGACATGCACCTGCACTTATCGAGGCTCAGTTATATTTATTCCGTGACATGTGTGAATCCAATTTTATCCCCTAGCGTTGCTAATCCTGGGGTGAGGAAGATGAATAATGAAGGATGAATGGACGACACACACAGTCCCATACAAACACGCCCATGCACGAGGCGGGACTCCAACCCGCGATCCTTCTGTCCGAGATCGACACGGCAGTATTGGCTTAGTGATCTCGGCTATCCGAATCGGCATTATTATTATTATTATTATTATTATTATTATTATTATTATTATTATTATTATTATTATTATTATTATTTAAAAAATGCCCTAAAACCAAAGAAAAATGACGTAAAAAATCTTATCAAAACCCGTTTGGATGAACAACTCAAGCTGTTGAATACGTTACTGATGTAATCGAGGCTCCTTCCATTCGTTCGAGTAAACTCAGCTTTGCCAAGTTTTGGCCTGGACGAGTAAATCTCTGTCTTTAGTTAACTCGAAATCGTGCTGTTATTCGTCACAAGAATTACATACAACGGCTGTCAAAACAATTTCTGTGCGTACAAATCGAATAGCCTACTAATTAATTCTGTGAAGAACATTTGTTGCATCCAGTATATATTATTTGAAGAAAGTACTATTATACATGACATTAAAATCGATGAAATCAGCAAAAAATGCATTAAAAAGTCGAGAAAAGATAAAAAATTACTTATTAGTAGAAATCGGCAAAAAATGCAAAATAATGACCTATAAAATGGGTCATTTCCTTTCGTCATAACATAAAATGAATTTGAAAGGGTATTATTTTAAAGTGAAAAGAAAAAAGACATTTCATTAAAATCTGCCCCCTACACATAATACTATTTCTTAATATGGAGGTGCATTATATATTAGTTTCCTATTATTATCATTATTTCACTTTTTCTCGATCTACACTGCTGACAAGCTTCTCAAAATCACCCAAGGCAACAATCCTTTGGGAAGAAAAATCCGTCAATTCAGGCTTACAATAGACTATTTGCTGTTCCCAATAATGCAGCTTTTTGATTGGTCCGCAAATGCTTCTGAATTTTAATTTATTTGCGCAGCTCCTGCCATTCCTTGGTGACTATTCCATTTGTTGTCCCACTACGGGAATCACTTCCACCGCGCACAATCCATACATTTCCTTCAATTCAACAGTCAGTGGTTGGTTTTACTCCTCTTCTCAGCTACAGTTAGTACAAATCTGTCATCTGTAGGAACCGCAGAATCAATGATGTACGTTGTTTTAGATATTTTTTTTGCAAATAAAACAATATCTGTTCTTTATGCTCTCACTGTTCAATCACTGAAGTTTACTCGATACCATAGAATTCGAATTGGATCATTGCTGATTACTTGCTCTAGTTTGCACTTGTAATAAGGTTGCACACTGTCTACGAGCTGTACGAAATTTGCTTGGCAAAGGTCAAGTGAATTACTTTGGAGACGAAATTGTGTCTCTTAGGCTAGTCGCAAAATGAGACTCAGGTCGGAGACGTGACGCAGCGTGACTCACGCCGAATTCCTCACGGCAGAATGAGCCACAGCGGCGATCACCGCAAGATGGGCCGCAGTTCACTCCGGTACGAGTGCCTACAAAGACATCAAATAATTACGCGATTTTAGTGGATTTGAATTCTAAATCGGATTCGGAAAGCGAGTTCGAATAGAAAAGTCATATTACGCCTCTCTGTTTGAGCAAAAAGGAGAAAGAAGCGATTACATGGAGAAAAGAAAAAAGAAATCTTTGCTCTAAGGAATTTGATGATTTAAATTTTTTGAAATTTTAGAACTTTTAGATTAAACCTTGATAAGTTAAAAGAACTGCATTATCTAATGAAAAATTAAATTTGCAGGTCTGTATCGTCGCATTGTCTATTGAACGAGGAAAAACTAACAGTATTTTTAACGTACGGTGAGTCTTAATTTATTTTATAGTATTATAGTTATCAATAGACCCCAGATTTGCTCCAAATATATTTTTTTCTAATGGTTATAGACAATTATCACATTTCTATACGAATCAGCTCATTTGGAGCTTTCCTGTCAAATTTTAGCTTCCATATTTTGCATATCTGAAGGTTACTGCATATTTCTGCACATTCAGCGAAATTTTTGAAACAATAAGGGTACCGTGGTAATTTATTTAAATATTAGTGAAAAAGCAATTTAAAAAAATGTCTTAAATCAAGCTTCTTGAAACCGATGAATTATAGTTACTGGGTTATAAAATACCTCATTATGGCTTGAGTCATCAAGAACTTTACAAACACGCGCGGTTTCAATAGGTTTTTGTTCCCTCTTCAGCAGAGTCATGGCGAGTCTTAACAGCAAACAGCCTGCAAGTCACTGTATTTCACAGTCACCAAGCGCAGAAACGGCGGCGCGCAGAAACGGCGGCTCGCTAACGTGCGCGGATGAAATTACCATAGTGATTCGCAGAAATTCATTATGAGACATCCTGCGTTGCGTCAAGGACCTGCGTCTCATTTTGCGATTAGCCTTATTGAGCCCAGCGCGAGCGCACGCACCGGGAGCGGTGGCTCAGTACATCAACTGATGCCACTGCAGCGCCTCTGACTGGGAGGTCCTAGGTTTGAGTCCTGACGGCGGCAGGATTTTCGACACTTGCTTTTCAGTTAGGTCGAATTCAGTCGCTGTCTGGAGGAGAATTCTAGCGGCCGGCTGCTCTGATCGATAGTTTTCCGTGGTTTCTCCGATCAACACCAGGCGAATGCCGGAGCAGTAACTTAAAAAACAGAACACGGACCGCGGGCGATCTGTCCTTCCTATTTCTTGTCCTATCCTCTTCCCTTACACACACACTTACACATGCACTAAACTACCACATATTCCGGAAGACCGTTCGGGAGCTTAGAGCTTGTCCCGGCTGGGGCGGTGCCCCGCTGGTGGAGAGTCCTGGTTAAGGGGAAATCCCGCTAGCCGACGGTAGGTCGGCGCCGGATTTCGCTATCTATCAGGGAAATATCACCACCATCTCCCGAGGGAAAACATATACTACACTTACGGGACTTATCAACTAAGCTGTTGTCGCGCCCGGAATCACCAACCAACCAACCAACGAGCACGCGTCCAGTAAGCAATGGTTCGCAGAAACTCACCATGAGTCACCCTGCGTCACGACACGGACCTGCGTCCCATTTTGCGAGTAGCCTTAAGCTATTATTTTTTAGCCAATACGGGGCAACCACAGCAAATACGCTGGATTGGCATGTTGGTAGGTTACATAGGCGACGTCAGCTATCAGTTTTCTGACCCACATTTATTTTTTTTACATGCTATGGTTTTAACACCTTGGTCTTTAAATGGAAACGGAATCCAATTCATGGAAAGGGTCCCTGGTTGAAGCCACTTCACTGAGATTTTCTTATCAATGTTCTACAAAGTTTGCAAAACTTCTACAAAAGTTCTTTTCTTTCCTAGGCAGGCACGCGACCGTGATGCTTCAAGTAATCAAAAGTAGTTTTGCCAGATATAGGTAAGAAGAAATAAAGAAGTCATCTTCGTCAACATATCGTGATATGTTGACGAAGATGACTTCTTTATTTCCTCAAGTTCAGGAGTCCTCTTTGAGATATAAGGGTGTCATATTTTTATCCTGATCGCAGATCGCTTTGTGATCAGAGGGGTTAATGGCCAGAGTGTTCCGACGTAGCTTTTCTTAATGCTGACAGCATAGAGCCTCCAAGTTCAGGAGTCCTCTTTGGGCACTACCTCGAGGTAAGTGTAGCATGTGCACTGAACTCTGAGGTTGATGTATTTTATGCTTTATACGCGCAGGTCGTATTTTCCTCTCCTGTTGTTGTTGTACTATTATTATTATTATTATTATTATTATTATTATTATTATTATTACTATTATTATTATTATTATCCTACGTTTTCTCAGCTATTTTTGCTGGCAGAAATGCTCACCTTCCCTGAGTTGTTTTGGGGACAGGTTTGGTCACAGAAGAACAACTTCATCTTATATCTGGACTTAAGATAAAAGTTTCTTACGATATAGGCAGTTTGCAACAAAACTGCGCGCTGTCCCATGTTCAGAACGTTGTTTGGTAGTTTATGTTCTGTTAAGTTTTGAAGGAAGTTTTTACTCACCACTTCCGCCGATATCACGAGTGGGTATGTTTTGGTAGAATTTAATTTTCAAATATGTTTTAGTTCATAAGATAAGTTTTCATATTTCGAAATTTTTCTATTTCTTTCTGCTTGATATTGTGGGATAATGGTACTGCGATGCCTATTATTACTCCTTCTTTCTTCTTTTTATCTATAAGGAGAATATCTGGCCAATTGTAATAGACAGTACGATCAGTTAAAACTGGTCTGTCTCAGTACAAAAGGGTGGAACTTGTTTCCAGCACTGGAGGAGGGTGTACTTATAGAATGGCGGTGTTGATTCATCCAATAATTTATGCTCTATTGCAATTGCCCTGTGCACGATTTTCGCAACTTGATTATGCCTTCCTAAGTAAGCACTGTCTGAGAGGGAAGAGCATGCAGCTGTGATGTGTTCTATAGTTTCTCCTATAGCTCCACACTTCCTACATTTATCCACCACATCTTCTTTTAAACAATACTTTTGATAGTTTCTGGTCTTGATAACTCTGTCTTGAATTGATATTATAAAACCCTCGGTCTCAGGATATATTTGTTTCTCCAAAAGCCACTCCACGAGGAACGTCTGTTTAAATCATCTCGAAACAAGAGTTTTGTGATATCTTCCATGTATTTCTTGTTGTTTTCTTCCATTCATTAAAGTTCGACTGGAGGGTAGAGATGTTTAAACCATAGTTTCGTTCATGGAGGTTCAACAGAGTGAAGCCGGTCCTCATTAACTGTTAATTTCATTAATATGTCAATGGAGTTTAAAAGGACCTGTCGCATTTTTCCTCTTGTCTCAGGCAAAGTGTTTTTATTTTAACCAACCCTCTGCCTCCCACCTTTCGAGGTATATATAATACTTTTACTGAGGAGTTTGGATGAAGACAGCGGAATTTATGTAACAGTCTTCTCGTTGATTTGTCCAGCTCCTCCAGGTCAGATTCAGTCCACTTAATAATACCAAACGAGTAGGTTAGGACCGGCACAGCCCAGGTGTTGATAGCTGAAATCAGATTACCTGATAAATAATAATAATAAATTATTATTATTATTATTATTATTTATTATTATTATTAGTATCAAAACCATATTATATTAATATACGGTGGAAAGGACATTGTGAAGAAAAGTATGTTGGTCCAAAAAATTGTCACGTACTCGTATAAATAAATATAGTATTTGTTGTGATCTGGGCTGTCCGGCGACTCGCGGTACCCTGAAGGGACTGCCCTGAAGGGCAGTACAGCCCTGAAGAGGACCACGATATGTCGGTCGAAACGTCGGAACCCCAGCCTTCGACGCGGCATCACCGGGCAGCCCAGATCATGGCTCTGGCCGCGGAAGCCTACGATATCATATAGTATTTGCTGGAAGTAGGATATTATTTTGTTGTTGTGAAACAATGTTTTAGTGGTTACTTCATAGGTGAATTTTGGGGGCAGCTGGGTTGACCCAGGCTGGGCTTGTCTCAGCCGAACGGCGTTGTTCGTATACTGTCACTAGATGAGCATCAAGTAACGAATCGAGAATAGTAGTAAAGAAATCCTCACATAAATTTAAAATACTTAATCTACAATAAGTAGAGGCATATATGCCCTTTATTCAGAACCCTCTTAGAACCAAGGCTACATTAATCTTCTGTACATAACACATGTAGTACCTTTAGTGTTTCGTTGCAACAGCATCCATTTTGTAATCGAGCACACCTCTGTGGAGTGTGAAGATACTCGTCCACTAGCGATAATTTGCCTAACAATACACGATGCCTATTCCTCCGCTATACAGCCATGCCCGAGGGAATATCTCACATTGCGGCAAAATTGCTACATGTATGGGAGCGGCTGTCAGTCTTCTGCATACAGAGAGGACATTCTCTCACATATGACGCCTTTTAGTACAAGAGAAAACCTTTTAAATATAGTTAGGTAGTTTTGTCCTAAAAAAGAAAAATTATTGATCCCTCACGCTGACAGTGGAACAAATAGCCACTAGAATGCTGTAATAATGTTAAAACGAGGGGTTCTGTAACATTACATACTTTCGTTTTATTTGTAACGATTATACAATTTTACAATTTTGAAAACTTATAACCACTAATATTTCAGCTATCTCTTAAGAACTTATTCACCTCCAAAAAATCCACCATGTAGCATCTAATATATATACATATACCTTAAATATTTGAAAATTTTAGTTTGAATGAAAATAGCGCTTGTAGTGTGCAATTTAGTTTATTATGATATATATTTACAAAAAGTTAAAGTGAAAATTTTTTCATGTTTCTACAAAAAGTTTTTGTTTATGTTTTTGAAGAAACTTGCCTCAAGTTCACTCAAAATAAGGCGAAAACTTAGTTTAGTGAACAATTGTACCTTATATTAAGGAAAATATTGGATCAAGAAAATAATTATCTTTAACGTAATATTTCTAGGAGGGCGTTGAACCCATTTTGAACTTTTGAAGTTTCGAAATTCCAATTTTAATAAACGAGTATCTATGCGATAATATTAAGCGAATTTTGTTCTATTCAAGACAGACATTTAAAACAAATATTTGGAAACATTAGAAGAAAAATCCGTATAAAGTATCAAAAAATTGAATGATTCCTTTCGATTTGGATGGGCCACATCCATTTTAAAGAAAACTGTTTACACGATTTAGGCTGTAGTGATGTTCACAGAAAGACGGACAAATGTTTTAAAATCAAACTAATAGTGCTACCTACTTTTATGCATTATTTGTAACGATTTCGTAATATTACTTGAGGTTGCAAAAGGATTCCAAATAGTAAAGCATCAACTGATGTCACCGCAGCGCCTCTGACCGGGAGGTCCTAGGTTCGAGTCCTGATGGCGGCAGGATTTTCGACACTAGCTTTTCAGCTAGGTCGAATTCAGTCGCTGTCTGGAGGAGAATTCTAGCGGCCGGCTGCTCTGATCGGTAGTTTTCCGTGGTTTCTCCGATCAACCCCAGGCGAATGCCGGAGCAGTACCCTACCAAAGGGCCACGGACCGCGCGCGATCTGTCCTTCCTCTTCCTTGTCCTATCCTCTCCCCTTACACACACACTTACACTAACATGCACTAAACTACCACATATTCCGGGAGACCGGTCAGGGAGCTTAGAGCTTGTCCCAGCTGGGGCGGTGCCCCGCTGGTGGGAGAGTCTTGGTTTGGGGGAAACCCCACTAGCCGACGGTAGGTCGGCGCCGGATCTCGCCATCCAGCGGGGAAGATCACCGCCATCTCCCAAGGAAAAAACATGCACTACACTAACGGGACTAATGACCAAAGCAGTTGACGCGCCCGGAAACACGAAAAAATCAATCAATCAATCAACCAAACAGTAAACATTTTTTTACTTTCAATAAAGAGAATCTAGGCTTCGCCATTCACGCCATTGGCGTTCCCCTACTCCACCAGAACTAAAGCAAACGAAAAAGTGATCTTCAAAAATGCATATATTTTCATTGACATTATATCAATATCTAACTTTGAAGAACAGATTTCATTAAAAAATATCTTTAATATTGTGGTTGCGGGCAATGTAGAACAAATTTTATTTAATTTTTTTTACAGTTTTGAAAATAGAGATTATTTATCTAAAATCAGTCCTACGCCTTTTTTATAAGCGTTCATTGCTCTGTCTGAGAAAAAATAAAGTATTGGAGCCATTTAAAAAATTAAATTATCGTTGAGGCTTTATGTAAAGAAATCCCAAAAATCAAAATCCGTTTCAAATTCAAGAGGTCACGACATTGGCACATCGATCGGGGAATATCAATTTTGATAAAAATCCTGCCTGCGGTTATAGCCGCTAGCGCTATTCACAGGCGGACAGACAGGTCTTATCAAGATCATGTTTTAGGTATCAAGGACCTACAAATATGAATTTGACTTCACAATCGTTAGAGGAAGTAATTTACTATATCTAGAAACAAGAATTATCCACTTTTCAGAATTAAGTACCTACAAAAATCTTAAATCGAAAAAAATCACCTATTTTCGTTACAGAATTACGTAATTTATCCTCTAGTCCTAGAATTACGTACGTTATCCAACTAGTCCTCCATACTACGTAAGTTATATGCGCCAAAGTAAATAAAACATCTTTTCGCTATCAGGGCCCTAAGTGTATTTCCATTAAAATCTCGAGGTTGACTTTTTGCTGCATTACATGACTTCCTCAATACTTTCTCACAAGAAATTTAAAAAATCATCAATTTGTTGTTTGAAATGTTTAAAACGTCATTAACTGCTTGTTTGTAATATAACACTTCATAAAAATCAAATTAAAAATATTTATTGGCTGAGAGGTTAAAGCTTCGGGACCTTCTCTTCCATCTTTCCACTCTAAAAAGCATACAAATAAATAAGAGGTAATTCAAAACATACGATGAGCCTAACCGGATTGAAAACGAACGTTCCCTCAACATTTTTATGATTATATTATTAAATTCAAAATATAAACGAAAGTTAATTTAATCAAAATATATCTTGTGATTAAATTTGATACACTGTTTTAAAATCGTTTAAATTTTGCCCACTTTTGTTTAACCATCACATGAGGATGGAGAAAAGTTCGAAATATTCGTTATTTGTGGAGGAGGGGGATTGCAAAGGGGCAAAAAGGGTTAAAAAGAAAAAAAATATTGCAAATGTGTGTTTTGAATAGTACCTAAAAAATTACTATTTGAGAGCGATCGTCGGTCCCCAAGAAGAAAATATTGATTCAAGAGTTCAAGCTTTGGAAAAATCATAAGACAATACATTGAAAAGTAGGGGTAAATTCATTTTATATGTTTCACATAAGAATAAAAATATAATAATCTTATTTTTCGATGAAAAATTTTAATACTGGACATGATAATTTCATCTCAGAGCGGATTTTAAAACACATTTTATAGTAATTCGAACCGAATGATTGTATATCACCTGTAACCGACGATTTCTATTATCCATTTCTACTGTACACTGTTTTTACTCTTAGGACTGAAAGGAAGGGACCCCAGACATACGCAAAAGCAATTTGAGTAAAACCAAATACCAAAAAGGAAGTTATATCTATCTTATTTCAAATAGCAAAAATAACATTTCGCGGCTAAGTAAAGAGAACATCAGCCTTTCAGGCATGGAATTAGGTCAAAAAAACTTTGAACATAATCTGCTGATGAACAGAACTAGTGGTGCAAAACAACATATTCTTTCGTCATTATCTTTATCATCATGATTGAACTTTGGAAAAGCAATTTTTTTGGAATTTTCGAAAATACAGAGAGTTCAACAATTGAATTGGCGCTATTTTTAAGGCTAAACTCTCTATCCAAAAAAAGCTGGATCCGTTGTTGAGAAAATAAATGTTTGAAAATTGCCTATATTTCATGCAAACTACTCTCACATTTTCGAGGTATTGTACATGTCTTTGCTTCAAGATCTGTTTTTGGAAAATAGATTTTATTAAGAAAAAAATCATATCTTCAACATTGTATTTGTAAGGAAACGTTGAAAAACTTCTGATATTTTGAAACTTTTCAAAATCAGTTTTTTATCTAGAATTAGACCTGTACCGTTCTTTAATAGTCCTTTACGTTATCCGAGTTTAAAAAAGTGTTACGTTATCTCCGTAAGTTTAAAAAAATGTGATTTTTTTTTAGAAAAATAATTTTGAGAAAATTTTGAAAATCTTGTTGAGGCTTCACATGAAGTAGCCTCAAAAATCTAATAAACCATTTACAATAATATAATAATAATTAATAATAATACACTAATAATCATAATAATTAATAATAACAATAATAATAATATAAATAATAAATTCCAAGGCCTTGAGGTCATTTAAAAAATCGGGGATTATTAATTTTGGACAAAATCGCCTGAAACGTTTAAGCGCTATCGTGGACTTAGACGAACAAACAAGACGAATAATTTAGTTTTGTGAAACAGCGTAGTTGGTACATGACCTTCACACCAGAAGCAGAATAGTTGGTTGCACTGTCATGCATCATCCGCACATCTCTTTCAAATTTACTCCTCCTCTTCTGTTTTATGGCGTCTCGGAGTTTTATAATTAAATTCTTCGTTTACTGTAGAACTTCTTGCTCTAAAATTATTTAACAATGTTATTTTACTGTCCCAGAAAGTCGTTGCCATGACCTTGTTTATTGCGACACGTTTGTATCTTTTGGGGGAGAATCCCAAAGCTTGCATCACTCCATTCATTTTCTCTTGGACAGAAGGTCATAGTCGAGAACTTAGGTATCATCGCCAGTGACTACAGATTGAAGAACATCTTTGTTCCCTTCACAAAACTCAAAAACAGTCAGGTACAGTCCACCTTGTTTCTGCACAGTGCGAAGGATTTAGGCACCCAACGTACGTTAAAATTCTTTGTTTTCCGGCCCTTTTTTTAATAGCTAGTAGACCCGGCAATGCTTCTCCATTGCAGTGTATTGCACTTCATATAATACTAGTCATATGATTCTTAATCACGTTTTACGCTACGCTCTTCAAAAAATTTAATAGATGAAAGACTTTCTCGCGAGTATGGGTTTGTTCTATATCCTGGTTTGGGCATTATTGTCAAATATCCTATTGTAAAACTTTCCCTCAAGTGTGGGCAAGAATTTGCTATGACACTGTCTGGAGAGATTTGATTTTTCTTGTCGGAGATAACGTTCAAGTAATAATTCCGGCCGATATTTCACAATCGCAAGGGCAGAATATGCTCGAAGAAGCGCTTAATACTTGAGAGTGCGGAGCGTGGCGTAGACCTGTTCAATGGCGCTTGAGTCAACATAAACTCAAAAAATCATCAGCAACGTGCGGTACCCACATTTGCTTATACCTATATTCTTCGCACAAGTGCATGGAATAACTTGACAAAGTTTCATCCCAATCAGATGAACTGTACGGCAGCATATAAAATACGAACAAACAAACGAACATTGCTTTTTCTGTATTAGATTCCAATCACCGATATTTTCGACGAATCAAGTCTTCCGGTGATTTCTTTAGACTTCAGTTTTGTATCCGAAAGCACTTGCTCCTCGACCATTGCGAAATTTTCTTCAATGATCGCTTTTGTTGGGCATCCAGTGCATGGATCGTCCTCAGAAGTTTCCCTTCAAAGTTAAAAGATTTTGGACTAATGCTTTACGGAGAAGCACACTTTTCAAAATCGTTCGTAAATTGCAAAAGGCGTAAAACTTTATTTTTCAAAAAGTTTACACCACACGATACTCCGTGATCGACATCATGCGTACGGTTTATGTCCGCTGTGTCGAACACACAGGAAGTGCAGAATAGAATCCTACAGAGGATATTAATACCTCAAACTTAATGTTCAAATCTCTGCTGCTCCCAATTCTGTGCGTGTGCGAAGTAAATCAGGCCGTGAACATCTGGATTTCCCTCCGTAACAATGTGAAAAGGGGGTAATAAGTTAATAAAAACATTATTCAATCAACAATTAAATATCCTTTATTCTCTGTATTCTAAAGTATTTGTAATCAAGAAGTATCTACGTGTGAAAATACAATGTCAGTAAACTTTTTCAAAGATTGCGTAGTCATGTCTTTGTAGACTGATAGTTTAAAAAATAATGTTATCGGATGTCCTCAAATTCATAAGAAGTCTTCAGAGCAGGTTTGGAAGCGAAAACACGTAATAAATTGGATCAAGGTTCGTGATAAATCAATGGCATCTTCTGTTTTTACAATGTTCATTTCTTTCATACGAGTAATGAGAGGAAAGAAAAATAATCTAACATCGCTCAATTAATTATCAATCTTGACACTCTTCTCAGAGCTTTGAGAAAAAAATCAGATGCTTTGTGACAAGAAACACCGGATCTTCTTCTAGTAATATTTTGTATCTCGTTTTCCATGTACAAAATTGAAATTGATAGGACTGCATTTACTAAATAAATAGAGTACACATCGTATTCGGTTTTATGTACAGGAACTAAGTTTAAATCAGTCTGTCAGCACCGTAAACGCCTTCTGACACGACTTTTGGCTGTTATTCACTATGATATCAATGAAACGTTCTGAAATCTAACTTTGCAGCAGATTCATGACATAAGCAGAGAAAGTACACAGACCCGCTACAATAAATGCCGAGAGGGAGATGCGTCGAAACATTTATTCTTATAGCCCTGTCATCTTTTACATCTCTCACGGAGCTTACTTCTTTAATATAATTTTGAACTTATATTATCCTTTAAGAGACACGTCCGAAAGGAGAATTGAATTTAATATTTTAGTACCAGGGTACATTATAGGAGCATTGCTGGTGTCCTGAAATCTGAAATACTCAAAAAATTAAAGATATAGTCCTTCAAAACTCACGGTTATTTTAATATAGTTTATACACTTCTTAAGACATAATTTGTTGTTGGAAAGTTGTTGTTCAAAATTGAAATTTATTCATATAATTATGAAATCAAATTCAGGCCAAAACTTCGAGTCCCTTGGTACTTTTCCCCAAAAATTAGTAGTTGTTGTTTAGCAAACTGCATTACCCAGAACAACTGAATTCTAATAGAAAGCCACTAATGTAAACAAAAATAAACAAAATATTTTATAAACATGAAAATGATGATAGATGTTCTACTGACGCTGCATTGTGCATACAGACTAACTCGCAGAATGTGAACAACGAACGAGTTATAAGCTCCTTAAAATCTACTATTGTACACATTCTCAGGAAAGAGTACAAAATGTTTGCTGAAACACGAAAGAAGTACTAATCACCAAGAAAATAATGTGAAAACGAAAGTATTTGGCGGGGTTAATTACGAAAACAACCAAGTATGAAAGCATTGTTTTCTTGCAAACAAATAGAGACAGAGTATGTCCTCGAAACCTATTTTATGTTTGTTCTCGTGACTAAAAATTAATATCTCTCAGAGGATTGCAAACCGTTGCAAAGAGTGATATCTACGCGTAGCTAGAAAACGTTCTCGATTGCTGCGGTATACTTTCAAGCATCAGATTGTAATAAAACCTTTTGTCTTTCACACGAGTTTACTTGACAAGTTGCACAAAGCCAACGCCACATTTAGTCACCAAATTATATTCACACAATAAATGTTCATATTAACAAACTAGCAGTGGATTTCATAGTAAACTCTTTGAAACTGAGCAACTTTACCAACAGTGTTAATTTTGTGAGAGAGTTGCTTGTAAATTTTCCCAAGTACCGAAAAGATATGAGTTATTTTCTTCGAAACTTTACTTTAGATGGAATGAAGATGCAGAATGAAAATAAAGAGGTAGCATTTAGATTTATTGCATAAATTGAATGGAATGTAACTATTTATGCAATAAGCACTAACACATTCGATATCTGGTATTCTGAAAATATTGCACGCATTGCTAAAGAACACATGATTATATTCCTTGAATGACAATTCACATAATACTCAAATATCACAATATTCAAATCTTCATATTTTTTTTATTACAATACTTTTTCAAAATCTTCAAAATTCAAATGTTTATATTAATAAGTCTTGTAAATTAACTACATGGTAATATCAGCGAAGGCAGCCACATCTTGAGCTCTTTCATATATTTCATTCAAAATGACTGGCATTGTCATTCCACTTATCCATAATTAAAAATATTCAAATTTATGTCAATATGCATTCAACTGGCATGAAAGTAAGTTATCAACGTAGACAAGCCTCAATCATGATCATGATAAGGTTAAATAATTCATGTTAACTCATGGTGACTGAAAGAAAAGATGTATAATGAGAAAGTAAGGTTATCCCTGACTGACAAGAAAAGAAATGAACATTGTATACGAACAAGTCATGCAATGCCTACTAAAGCTTATGGCATACAACGAGGTGACATTATGAATAACATTGCAATGTGATAATGCAATTATTTGCACTATCACATTCTGGAATTCTAGAACAACTGTCATTTTTTTTAAGTTTGTGAGGGTGATTCTGTGAGTACATCACCAACACCTTGTTTATGCCCTCAACATGGCTGGGGTCGAGAATATATTTATACACGCCATTAACACATGCATACGGAATGGTTCGGATTATGACCTATATGTTACAAATTTCTATGGCATGTAGAGATCGAAGATATAACATTTTGCCACGCACATATGGTACCCCAACTGTTTACACCATAGTTGGAGCAGCTACCGGCTTAGGTGGCTCAGAGCATAATTGAGGACTCTGACGGAAGACCTAGTGTTTGAGTCCGGCGGTGCACATTTCTACACTAGCTAGACAGCTAGGTCGAACTCAGCCGCTCCATTCTAGCGGACGGCTGAACTGATCGATATTTTTCGATTGTTTTTTTCTGATCAACACCGCGTGAATGCCGGAGCAGTCCCTAACACATGGGCCACGGCCTGCGCGCGATCTTTCCTTCCCCTTCCTTGTCCTATCCTCGTCCCTTACTTACAGTTACATTTACATGCACAACCACACGTGACAGGATCATTTTGCATTTGCATTGAATTTGTCCCGGCTGCTGGAGTGCCCCGGCTGGTACGAGATTCCTGGTTGGGGGAATCCCCGCTAGCCGACATCGGCGCCGGAGCTCACCATCTAGCGGGGGACGATCGCCGCCATTGTTTGATAATAGCATGCATTACGCTTACGGGACCTTCCTAGCAATTATCGCGCCCGCAAACACCAAATAATCGATCAATCAATCAAATTGAGGTGCTGGAAACGATAAAAACCGAAATGATTCTTGGTGGCGGTATTGGCGTCGGACGATGTGGGTCGAAGGCGGGCGGGCTGTGGTGAGCAGGCTGTGCCGTGTAGGAGGCCGGGCGATCGGATCTGGGAAACTGGGCGGGGTCGCTTAGTATATAATTACGATAAAGAAGTACCCGGACAAAACCCGGCGATTATCTAGTACGAGAATAAAATGTATCAATGCTTATGTTTGTTACTGCTGTTAATATTGTCGCGGGCTGGTCTCCGTTCCAAATAGACATAAAAATACTCTACGTTATATCTTTCACGTGTACGTACATGTAATACGTAATACACGTAGCATAGAGAAAGTTATGTATGTTGTGGAAAGTCGATTACGAGATTTTAACGGAAATTCACGTTTTGGGATCCAGTAATATTTTTTTGTTCGAAACATCCGTTCGTCTATCCTTCGGTCCCTCTGTAAACAACATTAGAGCCTAAACTATTCGTAGGATATTTTTCCAAAATGAATGTCCTCAGGATGATGTGACCTGACTCGAAACCCTGCGCTTTTTAAAAGAATCCTTTACATGAAGACATGAAATTTTTTCCTCAAAATGGACCCAAAAGTTTTTTCTTCCAACTTCTTTTAAGAATAGAGTGAAACACACTTATAAAAATGGCATAGGCCCGATTTTCATGTTAATCCTGAATTTTTCAAATTCCCAAAGTTTGAGAGTTTTCGGCGTCTTCCCCGAGCAAAATTTCAAAATAATTTTTTTTTAGTGAAATAAGGAAATATTAAAATATATTTAAAACAATTTCAAAAGGGCCGCAAATTTTTCGTCAAACTTTTGTGCAGGTTTTTGTACTTATAGGCGCTGCATAAAATGGCATAAACACTATTTTGATGCATTATTTTGTAGTAGTTTCTTAAATTGCACAAATGTAATATTTTGATATCTCTCTCGTCTCGTTAATATTTTTATCACCGGCAATTTCTATATAAAATTTTTTGAGTAGTATTTTTTCTTCACATTTTTCGAGAGTGCATAATGCACTGAAGCATATGATCGTAATTTGGATATATTCTCAAAATTACACCATTGTATATTTTATATCTCTATTACGTGGATAATATTTACAATTGTGGGTAATGTTTTTATACTTAATGCCAGTGATGTGGTTATGTGGTTGCATTTACATTACGTGGGTAATATTTTTATACTTAATGCATTTATGAGTACAAGGATTTTTAATAATTTCTTATAAAGTACCTCGAAAATATTGAAATTTTGGGTGAAACTGAGAATGATATTGTGCATTTTCAGATACGTACAAACACATTTTTTCAAAAACAGCTCCAAACGTTGCTACGTAAATTTGCATACAAAACCAATTTTTAATCTTCTGTAATATTCTTAAAATCATAACCTACTTCAGTTCTACCATAAGAGAGATACAAATTGAGAAAATATGAAAAAATGTTCTTTAGGGGGCAGTAGGTGGAAGCTGGGAATAGGGTGGGCAAAATCGAAATGATAATACTTCATAGTAAGGAGATTAGAAAACTAACGAGTACAAGAAGGTCGGTGCCATTTTGTATTATCGTTATTTTATATTACTATTGGGGAGATCAGGGCTAAGAAGTCACCATCTTCTCAATCCCATTTTCTACAAAGATAATACAGAATTATAATAAATTATGTTTCACCAATCTTAAGAAATATTTATCTGTTGGTTAATTACTTACGTGTAGAACCCGGAAGTTTGCGAAAATGCTTTTCTATTATTTTTATGATTTTTTGACTTAACAATAGGATTCACTTAATAGTACTTCTGGAGTTGTTTAAATAGATTTTCATTTTGTCTTTCTCGTCTATTTTTGCTTCTGATGCCTATTCTTGGTAGTTTACCTTATTTTTCCCTTTTTCGTCATTTGTTTTCTCCTGGCACCGATCTCGATCAAGCTGGAAACATACCTATAAACCTGGACAACATAAATTCACGGTCGTTTTTTGTCTGTCTGTAGAAGCAGAGGATCCAGAGCTAGGTCGTGTTAAAAATCTAATGAGAACGGAAAAGATCAGTCAAGATTCTTCTATTTTTTCATGATTTCAACCTATGTTCGCTCAATAGGAATTCATTGAGTATGATCTCCGATCCCTTTTGAGGATTCAGCTCTCTGTGTATGTTATACCCTGCTCAGTGCCGGCAAGTACACAAGGGCGAAGATTGAAAACTACAATTTCGCTTTCAACTATGTCTTTTCAAAAATCAAAAGGGGAGTCCACAAGAGAATTTCGTAGAGACAGTGTCGCGAATAAAACAAATTCGTAGCCATCATACCCGGATATCATGTGTAATGAATATTACAAAGAAAAGATCGATTCCTTCCACGTAAGTGCTAATTTAAATTTTAGACTTTTATAATAATATTAAAATTTTAGAATAAAAATGTGGTTAATCATTTCAATTATGATTTTTTTTAGTAATTCCATTTAAATGACAATTATTCATTGTTCACTTCCGTTTATACAACCCTACTTTACTCACAATAAATTCCTTCTTGCATGCCTATTTTCAAAAGAATATTTTTTTTTATATAAAAAAAAAAAAGAAGAAGAAGAAAAGAAGAAGAAGAAAATTTATTCCTAACTTGTTTACAGAAATAATGTACATTGTTGTTTCTTGAATTACGAATTACTAATCATCGATAACCAGTTGTGATGGTTAGCAATATGAATTTGTAATTTACTATCTACTTCCACATAATTTTTTATATGTGGCGTGTTTTTACAATATTCTTATTTTTTAACATTTACAATATAGGTTTTTCTGAACACACAAAATAAAAACCAGCTTTAAATCATACAATAAGTGAAAATTATAGAGATGCAGTAGGTAAATTTACTTAGACAAAATATATATTTCCATAAATGAATTTACTTTTAATTTATACAGCAAAAAATTGTATTGCAATATTTCAGTCAACTTCTTTATATCATTATATAAGATCGTATTTATGAATGTTGGGCTTTTTAATATGATTAATGGCTTTGTTTACCTATTTTATTGTGTTGTTTTTACTGTTTTTATTGTTTTGTTTACCTATTTATTAATTTGATTAGTGACTTTGACTACCTATTTTAGGTAAAATAAGTGGTATTTAGGTAAAATAACTTCCGGGCTCTACTTATGCGAATTAACATCAACTGTCCACACGTTGACGATTGGATCACTTCCGAGGGGCCCATTATGAAATTTGCGAAGGGGAGGGGCCTTGTCTGCGCATGCGCCCACGCAACGACTCTCGCGTTGCTCGTCGCCACAAGCCGCCGCCGCCTCCCCCTCCCCCGTGCCGCCAGTCGCTTTGGAAGGCGCCGCCGCCGCCGCAGTGGTGAAAGCGGCGCCCGCGTGGAGTGGAGACGAGTGAGTGGGCGCGCGACCGCTTCCTAAGCACCTGCAGCGCCTTCGCCTCCGCCTCCGCCTTCGCCTCCGCCTCCGCCTCCGCCTCCGCCTCCGCCTCCCCTCCGCCTCCGCCTCCGCCTCCGCCTCCGCCTCCGCTCGCCCCGCCCCCCTTCGCCTCCGCCTCCACTCCGCCTTCGCCTCCGCCTGCATCCGCCTCAGCCTCCGCCTGAGCCTCCGCCTCCGCCTTCGCCTCCGCCTTCGCCTTCGCCTCCGCCTCCGCTCCGCCTCCGCCTCCGCCTCGCCTCCGCCTCCGCCTCGCCCCTTGCCTTCGCCTCCACCTCGCCTCCGCCTCCGCCTCCGCCTCCGCCTCCGCCTCCGCCTCCGCCTCCGCCTCCGTCTCCACCTCCGCCTTCGCCTCCGCCTTCGCCTCCGCCATCGCCTAAGCCTTCGCCTCTGCCACCAAGGGATGGCAAAAACATCGATGTTTTTAAGTTGGTTGATTCCAGGCGCGTCAACAGATTAGGTCATTAGTCTCGTTAGTGTAGTGCATGTTTTCCCGGAAAGTGGCGGTTTTTCCCCCGCTGGATGACGAGATCCGGCGCCGACCGACCGTCGGCTAGCAGGGTATCCCCCTAACCAGGACTCTCCCACCAGCGGGGCACCGCCCCAGCCCGGACAAGCTCTAAGCTTCCGACCGATCCCCCGGAATATGTGATAGTGCAGTGCATGTTAGTGTGTGTGTCTGTGTGTGTAAGGGAAGAGAATAGGAAAAGATTGAGGAAGGAAAGAACGCGCGGGGTCTGTGGCCCGTTTGGTAGGGTACTGCTCCGGCATTCGCCTGGTGTTGATCGGAGAAACCACGGAAAACTACCGATCAGAGCAGCCGTGCGCTAGAATTATCCTCTAGACAGCGATTGAATTCGACCTATCAGAATAGCTAGTGTCGAAATTCTGCCGCCATCAGGACTCGAACCTAGGACCTTCCGATCAGAGGCGCTACATTGTCATCAGTCACACACATCATTGCCACCTTCCACTTCGATATCAATGCACTGAGCTACCGCTCCCGGACGATGTTTTCTACCAGAAACATCGATGTATTAACATCGATATTTTGCTTTTGATATTTTCTTTACAATGATATTTTGTTGCAAAAATATCAATTTTTTTTAATAAAGTGTTTTAGGCACGTCGTAAGTAGCAGCTATCCACAGCAATATCGTTGTTTTGCGACATCCTCTTTATCACGTTGAATATTTTGCCTGTGCACTCTGAGGGACGTATAGGTGATATTACTTCGATGTGTATGAATAGAAGTGCCTAAATGCTAAAGTTACGAAACACAATGTTCTTTATTGATAATTTTATTCTTTACATTCGATAATATTTTTTATAAACATAATACTAACATGAATATTAATAGAATGTATCTCTTTTACTTACGGTAATTGAAAATAGATAAGAAAATCTTTTATTAGTCTACAATAAAACATCGATGGTTTTTGACGATGTTTTTATTGACAACGAAAAACCTTTAGCAATGTATGGAATCATCGATGTATCGATGTTTTGATAAAATATGCCATCTCCTACCGCCACTGCCTCTCCATCCCTCTCCTCACCTTCCCTCCCCCCCGCCCCTTGCCCCTACCTCCCCTCCCCCACATTCTCACCCTCTGCCTGGTCTCCAACCCCAACTCTGTTGCTTCTACTGCCTCCACCTCAGCTCTCTCCCCACGACCCCTTCCCCTTTCCCACACCACATCCACCTCCACCACATCTACGTCCACCACATTCACCTCCACCACATTCACCTCCACCACATTCACCTCCACCACATTCACCTCCACCACATTCACCTCCACCACATTCACCTCCACCACATTCACCTCCACCACATTCACCTCCACCACATTCACCTCCACCACATTCACATCCACCATTCAGCTCCACCACATTCACCTCCACCACATTCATCTCCACCACATTCATATCCACCACAAATTACCTCCACCATTCACATCCATCACATTCACCTCCACCACATTCACCTCCACCACATTCACCTCCACCACATTCACCTCCACCACATTCACCTCCACCACATTCACCTCCACCACATTCACCGCCACCACCTTCGCCTCCACCACATTCACCTCCACCACATTCACCTCCACCACATTCACCTCCACCACATTCACCTCCACCACATTCACCTCCACCACATTCACCTCCACCACATTCACTTCCACACATTCACCTCCACCACATTCACCTCCACCACATTCACCTCCACCACATTTACCTCCACCACATTCACCTCCACCACATTCACCTCCACCACTTCCACCTCCACCACATTCACCTCCACCACATTCACCTCCACCACATTCACCTCCACCATTCACCTCCACCACATTCACCTCCACCACATTCACCTCCACCACTTTCGCCTCCACCACATTCACCTCCACCACTTTCACCTCCACCACATTTACCTCCACAACATTCACCTCCACCACATTCACCTCCACCACATTCACCTCCACCACATTCACCTCCACCACATTCACCTCCACCACCTTCTTCACCTCCACCACATTCACCTCCACCACATTCACCTCCACCACTTTCGCCTCCACCACATTCACCTCCACCACATTCACCTCCACCACTTTCGCCTCCACCACATTCACCTCCACCACTTTCACCTCCACCACATTTACCTCCACCACATTCACCTCCACCACATTCACCTCCACCACATTCACCTCCACCACATTCACCTCCACCACATTCACCTCCACCACATTCACCTCCACCACATTCACCTCCACCACATTCACCTCCACCATTTCACCTCCACCACATTACCTCCACCACATTTACCTCCACCACATCCACCTCCACCACATTCACCTCCACCACATTCACCTCCACCACATTCACCTCCACCACATTCACCTCCACCACATTCACCTCCACCACATTCACCTCCACCACATTCACCTCCACCACATTCACCTCCACCACATTCACCTCCACCACATTCACCTCCACCACATTCACCTCCACCACATTCACCTCCACCACATTTACCTCCACCCCATTCACCTCCACCACATTCACCTCCACCACATTCACCTCCACCACATTCACCTCCACCACATTCACCTCCACCACATTTACCTCCACCACATTCACCTCCACCACATTCACCTCCACCACATTCACCTCCACCACATTCACCTCCACCACATTCACCTCACCACATTCACCTCCACCACATTCACCTCCACCACATTCACCTCCACCACATTCACCTCCACCACATTCACCTCCACCACATTTACCTCCACCACATTCCACCTCCACCACATCCACCTCCACCACATCCACCCCCACCACATCCCCCTCCACCACATCCACCTCCACCACATCCACCTCCACCACATTCACCTCCACCACATTCACATCCACCACATTCACCTCCACCACATTCACCTCCACCACATTCACCTCCACCACATTCACCTCCACCACATTCACCTCCACCACATTCACCTCCACCACATTCACCTCCACCACATTCACCTCCACCACATTCACCTCCACCACATTCACCTCCACCACTTTCGCCTCCACCACATTCACCTCCACCACTTTCACCTCCACCACATTTACCTCCACAACATTCACCTCCACCACATTCACCTCCACCACATTCACCTCCACCACATCCACCTCCACCAAATCTACGTCCACCACTTCCACCTCCTCCACATTTACCTCCACCACATTCACCTCCACCACATTCACCTCCTCCACCACACTCACCTCCACCACATTCACCTCCACCACATTCACCTCCACCACATTCACCTCCACCACATTCACCTCCACCACATTCACCTCCACCACATTCACCTCCACCACATTCACCTCCACCACATTCACCTCCACCACATTCACCTCCACCACATTTACCTCCACCACATTCACCTCACCACATTCACCTCCACCACATTACCTCCACCACATTCACCTCCACCACATTCACCTCCACCACACTCACCTCCACCACACTCACCTCCACCACATTCACCTCCACACATTCACGCCACCACATTCACCTCCACCACATTCACCTCCACCACATTCACCTCCACCATTCACCTCCACCACATTCACCTCCACCACATTCACCTCCACCACTTTGCCTACACCACATTCACCTCCACCACTTTCACCTCCACCACATTTACCTCCACAACATTCACCTCCACCACACTCACCTCCACCACATTCACCTCCACCACATTCACCTCCACCACATTCACCTCCACACATTCACCTCCACCACATTCACCTCACCACATTTACCTCCACCACATTCACCTCCACCACATTCACCTCCACCACATTCACCTCCACCACATTTACCTCCACACATTCACCTCCACCATTCACCTCCACCACATTCACCTCCACCACATTCCCTCACCACTTTCGCCTCCACCACATTCACCTCCACCACTTTCACCTCCACACATTTACCTCCACCACATTCACCTCCACCACATTCACCTCCACCACATTCACCTCACACATTCACCTCCACCACATTCACCTCCACCACATTCACCTCCACCACATTCACCTCCACACATTCACCTCCACCACATTCACCTCCACCATTCACCTCCACACATTCACCTCCACCATTCACCTCCACTACTTTCACCTCCACCACATTCACCTCCACCACATTTACCTCCACCACATTCACCTCCCACATTCACCTCCACCACATTCACCTCCACCACATTCACCTCCACCACATTCACCTCCACACATTCACCTCCACACATTTCCTCCACCATTCACCTCCACCACATTCACCTCCACCACATTCACCTCCACACATTCACCTCCACCACTTTGCCTCCACCATTACCTCCACCACTTTCACCTCCACCACATTACCTCCACAACATTCACCTCCACCACTCACCTCCACCACATTCACCTCACTCATTCACTCCACCACATTCACCTCCACCACATTCACCTCCACCACATTCACCTCCACCACATTCACCTCCACCACATCCACCTCCACCAAATCTACGTCCACCACTTCCACCTCCTTCACAGCCGCTACATCGACCTCCAACACTACCATCCAACGCCACCACATTTACGATCACCAAATCGACTACCATCACATACGCATCCACCACGTCGCATCTATGCATCTACCCCACTTCCGCCTTCATCACATCATCTTTTACCTCTCCTCCCGTCCCGCAGAACTCTTCTTTGTCTCCTCCATCAAACGCTTAACCGCAAAACCACGACCACGTCTTCGCTTCTCAGTAACTTTCCACGTTGATTCATACATACACTCTGAAGTAGCTGGAACGCAAAGGTTCGCGAAAAGACGGAAGAACAATTATGTAATACTAAGCCAGTGGTCCTCGACCTTTTTCAACGTTTTTATTTAACTAGCTCTTGCGGTTTTCATTTCTTTCGTCAGGCAAAATTGTCCTACTTCGTGTTATCTTAGAAAGATGGAATATCTAAAATACTAATGCACGTAGAAATTGAGAGAAAACTCTTCAGTCTCCGGCCAAATGTGAAGTGGATTTCTGGTTTCGTTGGTTACCCACGAACTCGAGAAAATAAAGTAGTAGTGCTACAGAATGGCTCAGACTTTCTCGTACTAGTTAGTTTTCCAATTTATTTTAGTCTGAGCTAGTCTTTGGTCTTGCTCCATCGTCTTGCCGCTGCCATGTATCACGCCCAAAGTATATTTTATTGAAAATTTTTAAGTATTTCGATATCCTCACTGTAGAACCAATATATTACGTAAGGAATATTTAACAAGAGTAAAACCTAGTCATATGTCAGTTTTCGTTGAATATTTTTGGAACATATTGGTTTTTAAGAAATCGTCGTTTAAAAATCACTGTAAATGCAAAATTTGAAGCTGTTTTACAAAAAGCTTTCGAGTTTGAAAAACTTCTTGAAGTCATTTAAGAACCTCCACTTACAAATATAAATGTTACAAATCGCTGGAAATTGCACAAAAGAGATTTTTCAAAAACAATACATTTGGGTGATTTTGGAAAAAAATACCTTAGAATTAGAAAATACCTCAGAAAAAGAATATATAAAAGTTAATTTTATATCATATTAAACAGTTCAAAGATCAGTATTAAAGAAAAAAATTAGGGCCGGTTTTGATAAAATGGCGTTTGAGCTTTTCTGAAAATACGAAAACGAGCTCATTTGCACAGAAAACTTTTGAGCTTTATTGGGCCTCATTTAAAGTACATGTACTTGTATATAAAATAATGTGAAAAAATCGCCGCTAATATAATAATTAATAACGAGTGAGACGAGACAAAAAATTACATTTGTGAATTTTTGAAAAAAAAGAAAAGAGCATTTATGCGTCTTATGCGTTTATCTTATCTTATGCAGTACATTCATCACTATCTCTACCAAAATGTTCAATTAAAAATTTGGTGCCTTTTTTTGTAAAAATCTTGTTTTTGTTATTTATTAAAATTGCACATATTCATGCAATATTGCAGAAAACTACTAGAAGTTTCAAAACAATGTACATGACCTTAATCAAAGGAATAACATGGGGAAAATTGGAAAAATCCCTCTTTTGAAGTTGTAGGAAGACGACGAAAAAAATTAAATTTTAAAATTTAAAAATTCAGAGGTACAGTGAGAAACGGATCTATGACCCCTTTATAAGCTTATTATACGTTATTTTTCAAACAATTTAAAGAAAAAATTTGGGTCATTTTGAGAAAATTTTGAAAATAAACCCAAATTTTAAAGAATGCTTCAAAACGGCAAAGCTTAGAGTCTAGTCAGATTGACCGAGGAATATCCATTATTTAAAAAACACATATGATTTAGGAGCTATAGTGTTCACAGAGAGACGGACGGAAGAATGTTTTAAAAAAGCACTAGTTGAGTATCAGGGGATCCCAAAACGTGTTTTTCCGTTGAAATCTCGAAATCGATTTACTGGAGCATCACATGACCTTCTCTACACCATGTTTATTACTCCGTATATACGTAAATATATGAGAAAGTAAATAGTTTCAATTTGTCTGAAAAGTGCAAATATTGATGTGTTAGTGTGATGTGCAAGTATTATATGATGAGCGAGTATTATGATTCTGTTATTCCGCGAATTCTCACACTGCAGGCACCAATACCAAATCTTTCAGTAAGAGGTCACCCTCCTGTAAATATTTATTATTTACGCGTTGTGTTATGGA
The DNA here is from genome assembly GCA_964035755.1 of Teleogryllus oceanicus. Taxonomy (NCBI): domain Eukaryota; kingdom Metazoa; phylum Arthropoda; class Insecta; order Orthoptera; family Gryllidae; genus Teleogryllus; species Teleogryllus oceanicus. The sequence continues at coordinate 19,840,137 of CAXIVR010000008.1, forward strand.
AAACAACTTTCTTTAAACATATTTTTTTAAACATGTTTTAAACAGCAGGGACAAGTAGTGTAGTGTAGTGTATGTTAGTGTAAGTGTGTGTCTAAGAGGGAGAGGATAGGACAAGGAAGACGAAGGGCAGATCGCGCGCGGTCCGTGGCCCGTTTGGTAGGGTACTGCTCCGGCATTCGCCTGGTGTTGATCGGAGAAACCACGGAAAACTACCGATCAGAGCAGCCGGCCGCTAGAATTCTCCTCCTTCCTCTTCCTTGTCCTATCCTCTCCCCTCACACACACACACACACACACACACACACACACTTACACTAACACATGCACTACACTACCACATATTCCGGGAGATCGGTCGGGAGCCTACTGCAGTGCCCAGTTGGTGGGAGAGTCCTGGTTAAGGGGAAACCCCACTAGCCGACGGTAGGTCGGCACCGGATCTTGCCATCCAGTGGGAGAAGATCACCGCCATCTGCCAAGAATAAAACATGCACTACACTTACGGGATGAATGACCAAAGCAGGATGCGTCCGGAAACACGAAAAATTCATTCAGTCGATCAAATCTTCGTTGCTGCATTGAGAGGGCAAAAACTTGTGTCTTTCCTAATCCCTAGGTCTTAGTCAGTCAACTTGGGCTCTTCCCTCAATTAGTCTGTGGACGACACTGACACAATCCCCGCAAAATAAAATCAGAACTTCCCCAAGGATTCCACGCAGTTGTTCTGTTCTATGGCTCAACAGGCCGCTATGCGCCTTGGCCGACCAGCGGTGACCCCGCCTCTCGGCCGTGGGATAAGGGGTTCGTGTGGTAAGCACAAAGACATCCCTTCACCGTATATAGTGGTCTTCATAACCTTAGGGTGTGCTTTCTCATCATCGCAATTGATACTGGGACAACCGGCAGCGGTTGCTCAGTGCATCAACTGATGCCACTGCAGCGCCTCTAACCGGGAAGTCCTAGGTTCGAGTCCTGACGGCGGTAGGATTTTCGACACTAGCTTTTCAGCTAGGTCGAATTCAGTCGCTGTCCTGATCGGTAGTTTTCCGTGGTTTCTCCGATCAACACCAGGCGAATGCCGGAGCAGTACCCTACCAAACGGGCCACGGACCGCGCGCGATCTGTCCTTCCCCTTCCTTGTCCTATCCTGTCCCCTTACACTAACATGCACTACTCTACCACATATCCCGGGAGACCGGTCGGGAGTTTAGAGCTTGTCCCGGTTGGGGTAGTGCCCCGCTGGTGGGAGAGTCCTGATTAGGGGGAAACCCCACTAGCCGACGGTAGGTCGGCGCCGGATCTCGCCATCCAGCGGGAAAAGATCACCGCCATCTCCCGAGAAAAAGCATGCACTACACTAACGGAACTAATGACCAAAGCAGTTGACGCGCCCGGAAACACGAAAAAAACAAACAAACAAAAAGATACTGTGACATTCGTAAGGAAAGCGCGCAGATATAATTTGCGTCGGCCGGGAATTCACACACCCTTTTCAACCATTACACATCTGATATATCTACTTCTCCCTACACACATATCGTACAATTTGCTGACGATACTGCCATATTCTTGCCCAACCATTCATTAAATCGCACTTGCTATAAAATCCAATTACATTTGAAAAACTTAGAATATTGGTTCTTAAAATGCATATCAAGCTCAATCCGTCCAAATCAACAGCCAATTTTAAACACTCTCACCCCACTCCAAATTAATAACAACATAAACTCGGACCCCATACAACAAACTGTTAAATTTTTAGGACTGAACTTTTATACAAGATTAACCTGAAAATCTCACATATCAATGAAACTTGAACAAACAAAAATTAAATTAATTCAGCTAAGACCACTTCTAAATTATGAAAGCAGTCTCTCCTTAAACAATGCCGTAACCCGATCCAATAATCAGACCTCTAATGCCGTATGCTTGCTCCATTTGGACGAACGCCTCACAAACATCTATCAAAAACAAATAATGCAAAAGAAATACTTGAGATCAGCCACTCATACTCCGTGGTTCATTTCTAATGATCAACTCCATAGAGAATTACACTTACTGTCCATCAACCATTACTCAACCATTTCTATTCAAATATATTCCTCAATAAATCAAATAGCCCACTACAACCTAGCCACACTCAACGATTTCCCAACCTGAATCCAAAATGGACATCAGCTACAAGCCTTCCTCCGTATACGTAAATTAAGATGTAAACTAAGAGAAGATTCTCAATGAGTATCCTAAGCCATTGTAGAATTAGAATAAAATTAGTGTTAGATATTGAAGTTAACTATGTCTTTCCAAATACATGTGAAAAAGTAAAAGTTACTGAACCATATACTCATTATGCCAACGTTAAAAATATTTTTAAAAAACAGTAACATAGTGCTTATAAGTAGGGGGCGGATTTTAAAAAGATGTCATTTTTTCTTTTCACTTTAGAACAACGTCGTTTAGTATAGGAGTTCATTTTATGGTATGACAAAAGGAAATAATCCATTTTTATACGTCATTATTTTGCATTTTTTATCGATTTCACTAATAAGTTATTTTTACCCTTTTCCGTCATTTTTAATCATTTTTGCTGTTTAATTGATTTTAATGCATTTTTATTGGTCAAATAATATTTACGAGATGCAACAAATGTTCTTCACAGAATTACTCAGTAGCCTTTTCAATTTGGTTGCTCATAAATTGTTTTAGCAGCCGTTGTGAGTATGTAGTTCTTGTGACGTACATCAACGCCATCACCCGTTCGGCCAATTTTGAAGGAACTAAAGACAGTGTTTTCTAGGTAAAAACAGTTCAAATGAAAAGTTTGCAAGCTGAGGTCACTCGAACGAATGAAAGAAGCCTCCAACCAGGTATCTCTCACCTGCGGGTCACCGCCTCAGCCAGGACAATCTCTCAGCTCCAGACCGCTCTTCAGGCATTTGTTGTATTGTAGTATTAGTGTAATGTAAAAAAGGGTGAGGTTAGGACAAGGAAGAGGAAGGAAAAATCGCGGGCGATCCGTGGCCCATCTGTTAGGGTACTTCTCCGGCATTCGCCTGGTGTTGATCGGAGAATCCACGTTAAACTACCGAACAGGGTACCCGGCTTCTAGAATTCTCCTCCAGACAGCAACTGAATTCGGCCTAGCTGACAAGCTAGAGGCGCAAACCTTGCCTCTGTCGGAACTCGAACCTAGGGCCTTCCGATCAGAGGCACTGCAGTGACATCCGTTGATGCACTGAGTCACATCTCCCGGTCTGATGTTTCGTCAACTACTATGGTCATTAGTTCCGTTAATGATGGAGGTTGCGATGTTCCTTATCCGAGGGATAGTGAGATACGGCGCCGAACTACTCGTCGGTTTGCGGTAGATTCCCGGTTCAGGTATCTCCCCATCAGAGCATCGCCTCAGCCGGAACAAACTCTAAGCTCCTGACTGATCTCTTAACATGTATGCTAGTGTAGTGTGTGAGAGAGAGAGAGAGAGAGAGAGAGAAGAGAGAGGATAAGCCAAGGATGAGGAGGGAAATATCAAGCGCGGACAGTCACCCTTTTAATTAGGGTACTATTCTGGAATTCACCTGCGTAGTCGGGGAAACAACGGAAAACTACCGATCAGAGCTGCCGATCGCTAGAATTCTCCTCGGAACAGAGGCTGAATTCCCCACCAGACTTGAATTCTGGAATTCTTCTCCAGATCTAGCTACTTATCTAGAGTCGAAAATCCTCCATCGTTGGGACTCGTACCTAGAGCCTTCCAGTCAGAAACAGAAGCAAAGCTGACTGAGCTTAATTCAGCCGGATGTTAACAAATCTCAACATTTTTTTCAGAATTCACTGTTTATTATCGGTAAATGTGAAAATAGATATTCGTAAATACTCTGTTATCGAGTAATATAAAACAACATACGTTTCGTAACTTGTGTTTTATGCTTCTTTTTCAAGAACGTCATGTTTTCTCCGAAAATCTCGACAGAACTCATTAAATTCGAAAGGAATAAGATTCACATCATGGACAACACCAAAGGAAAATTTTGTAATGAAATTCTCAGCACGCATAATGGTTGCGTGGCAGCCTGTCAAATGTTTCGGTCGTCCGACTGCAATCAAACTCTCTAATAGGAAAGAACCTTGAGATGTTCAATTAGAATTGCTTACCGCTTCACTAAGCCTTATGCAAGGTCGATTGCACGATTAACAAACGTGCAAAGAAAACAGAAGCAATCTTCAAAATTGTCCAACGGCAATGTGAAACAATTCATTGTCAAAGCAAGGTCATTTAAAGTAGAAATGGTTGGCGGTATTAATAATATTATATTATTTTTAAAATATTATATTATTAAAAATTATATTTAAAATTGAATTTATAATTAAGAGAGGGCAATATTGCATAACCACAAAAAATCCATATTTAATGATATTTTATCCATAAAATTGCAATTTTTCATTTATATTATTAAATTTAATGAATATAACTACAATAAATTTGTAAAATATTTATTTCTCTACTTCTATGATATAATTCTGTGATTTTATGGCTGCAACCCGTTGCATAATGATACTCATTAGGATACAGATTTCATTATGGTACAGGTTCTTGACCAATCACAGAGCAGTCTATAAACCAAGTATTGACACTGTATCAATAATTGTGAACGTTCTATTAGATGTTTTATTCGATTGTGTACATTAAAATTGCATTTAATATTATATTATGTTTTCTAGCTTTAATTTCTGTTATTAATAATATTTTACGTGAAATGTTATTTACAATAAATTGGATCGTTATTTCACTTTGATTCGATTTGAATAGCACAGAAAACAAAAGCTACCTGCAGCATGGTAAGGTATGGAGATGTTCGATAGGTGGCCTAGGCTGAAGCATGCATTTCCGTAGCCACAAACTATGCCATGTAAAAGTTGAACATATAAAAGTTACCATAAGTTGTAGAAAAAGTATCGTATGAAATTCGATGCAATGGGTATTAAAACACTCGTGTGAACTGTGCGATACTCGCCCGTTCCTCGCACGTATCGTAATAACTCACTCGTGAATTAATACCCATCATTACATCATTTCATAAAGTACTAATATTACATTATTTACGTATTTCGATAATCTTCGATCCCCATTTTTTGTAACTACTTTATTACGAACAATATACTGTACAACATTTCGTAATAGTGCATGTTCTGGCAGTCACTGTACACTGCATCCTTTTTATTATTTTAAATTCTTTTTGGAAAATGTATATGTTCATAGTTAGTTCAGAGAGTGTCTTCGCGGTTTAGCTCATTGGTCAGCGTGCTCGCCTTTTCATGGCGCGACTCCGGGTTCAATTCCCGGTGGGACAAGATTATAATGTGCATTTTCCTGGCAATGTCCCTGTGTGACAAAGAGAAACCTCACTTCTAAGTTTGAGAAGATCAGAATACGGCGTAGAGATGTCTTCCGTCAAACGCGCCTACTCTATTAACCCGTGGCCCAGAGACCGGAACGCTGCTGGTAGTCCATGATCCGTACGCGAGCTGTCGCGCCTGCTATAGAGCGATTTTCCTAAGGATGAGCCAAAGTGACAGTTCGCGAAACAAGTGAACATCATATGTAATTCAGAGATGTATCCCTCCGCCGCGACAGCTGTTCAGTCACGTCGCTTCGTCAAGTGCTAATGGTTCCTGTGAAAACATCCCTACAAAGAACTCTTAAGAGTTTCGCTGAGGTATATGCACGTACGTGAGTCCGGGAAATATTTAAATTTAATTACGTATGTAGAAAATCTCTTAACATGCTCTCACAACCAGTAAAAGAAAACTGCCACGAATGTAAATAGAAAGAAGAATGATTTAAGCCGGAAACACGTGCACCGGTACGCATCTCGCTTTCAAGTATCGGTTTCAAAATAAATATAATATTTATCATACAAAAAGTAAATTCAATGTATAATGAAAAAGAATTTTTGCAGAAGAGCACATTACACAGCACTTCCTAATATCAACTATTTTTCGCAGCGCACTATATTTTTGTCTGACAAGGACACCACAAAAGGAAGTGTCGAAGCCATTTACAAGTTAGCCAACTGCAAACGAACGAATGCGGGAAGGGAGTCTAATGGGCTCAAGGGCACAACGACCACAGAACCTTCAGTTATGTTGCCAGCACTAGCTGTCACTTTGGCTCATCCTTAGGAAAATCGCTCTATACAGACAGGCATTCGAGAGTAGAGATGAGAATTTCCCATGTCTCCGTTCATTTTCATCCATCGTCTCCGTTCGGTTCATTTTCTGCATAATTAAATTTTTTAAACGGATGAGGAAGTATTGATGCTAAGTTGTCAAGTTCTTAAGTGTTGTTCATGTTATCTCTCCCGAATAGTCCGGCGCTATACTAAAGGTAGACTTCCGAGGTTTTCCTCTCCAGATATCTGCCCCAGGGGGCGTCTCCCCTACCGGGAAAAGCTATGGTAGGAGGAGAAGGATGTTGGTCGGAGAAATCACGGAACAATACACATCAGAGCAGTTGGTTGCTAGAATGATTCTCCAGTCAGTAGCTGAATTTGATTGATTGCTTAGTGATTCCCGGCGCGATAATCTCTCTGGTTATTAGTCTCGTAAGATGGGGTGGTCCTCGGGAGATGGCGATGATTTTCCCCGTTCGATGATATGATCCGGCGTTGGCTAGCGAGTTTTCCCCAACCAGGTATCTCTCAGCAGCAAAGCACCACCCCAACCGCGTAAGCTCTAAGCTCCCGAGATATGTGGTAGTGTAGTGCATGTTAGAGTGTGTGTAAGGGGAGAGGATAGAACAAGGAATAGGAAGGAAAGATCGCGTACGGTCAGTACGTGTTTGTTAGGGTACTGCTCCGGTATTTACCTGGTGTTGATCGGCGAAGCCACGGAAAACCACCGATCAGAGCTCCGGTCGCTGAATTCTCCTTCAGACAGCACGAATCGACTTAGCTATCAAGCTAGTTCGAAAAGGGAGCTGACCTACAGTGACATATTGAGCACTATCCACCTCCCGATAGTGTATACGAAACAACTACCTAGCTAGTGCGAAAATCCACCAACGTCGAGACGCAAACCCTAGGACCTTCCGGGCGCCGATGCTGCATAGGAAACGGTGTTGTAGCTGAGTTATCGCCGCAGCATCTTTTTCAAAACACCAATCTATAAGAGATAACTAAAAGAGAACCGGAATATTTATCCTTCAGGGACTCCATTTGCGGGACGAAATCACGGTCTCTGCGGAAAAGAGCTTTCGGTGGTGACATTGAAGGATGTCTCACTCGGTGAACAAACGAAGGTATCTTGTGACTGACTTTGCGTGATGAATACGCAAAAATGGTGACACATGGTTAATCATTCAGCTGTAGAAGCCTTCAATTGCTGGGGCAGGGATTTATACTCCGTGCGATCCAAAATGGAATTTTTGGAGGATGAAGCGAACTCGCTTCAAGTTTCCTCGTTTTTTATTGGTTAGTGATTCTGGACGCGTGAACTACTAAGGTCATTTGTTCTGTAAGTGTAGTGCAGGTTGTACCATAGTAGATGGTGGTGACCCTCCCACATTAAATGATGAGAACTGTCGCCAACCTACACGTCGGCTTGCAGTGTTTCCCCCAACCAGGCATCTCGCACCACTGGGGCACCGAACCAAACGGGAAAAATTTTAAGCTCCGGATTGGTCTTCCGGTATGTGTGGTTGTGTAGCGCATGTAAGTAAGGGGTGAGGATAAGACAAGAAGAAGAAGAAGGAAGGTTCTCTAACATGGCCCACATGTTAGAGAACCGCTCCGGCATTATCCTGGTGTTGATCGGAGAAACCACGGAAATAGAACAGCCAGCCGAGAGAATTCCTTCAGATAGCGGCTGAAATCAACCTAGCTGTCTAGTTAGTGTTGAAAATCCTGCCGTCGTGACTCAATCCATGGGTTCTCCCGATTAGAGGCACTGCAGTGACATCAGTTGATGCCCTGAACTACCAAAACCGGTCAAGTTTCCTCGGGATTCTACCGTTCCCGATTCGAATCTGGTACCATTCAAACGGAGAGTGCTTAGACGCATGCAACTACCGAGTTCAGCAAATGAAAACAAACATTATACTCTAAAAACTAGGTGCTTGGTGGCAGTGTCTTTTAATTGTTTAAAAGCGTACTCTTCATTTTTCACATTTCAAAGTAATAAGTTAGGAGGTGTAAGCAATACCAACCTTCGCAAAGATGGCCACCCTTCTTTGCACTTCATGTGTGTATCTCATTCGTATGCTACTGTCGGCCCAAGAGGCTATGTTGGCATTGTTATCCAATTATTATGAATTCCGACGTGACACCAACCGCCAAAATGAGTCAACTTATGAATCTGATTTTCATATTTCATATTATGTAAATGGAGTCACGTTGTTTGAAAGAATACTGCAGCGTTCGATGTCCTTCGTCCTGTAGTCACGCCCATCCGGAGCGAAAGACCTTGCCGATTGGCGATAAGCACGAGGAGCAGAGGGTGGAATAATTTACTTGGGGGAGGGACTTGAAGAAAAGAAGCGTCCCCACGCAATAATTGTATTATTTTCTAACATATGATGTTTCGAGCATAAGTCGACATCGCGTCGCTGCGACCGCTTGCTTTACTTATTCCCGGTACAAGCAGGGAATGAATTTTACAATAATGGTCACAAAAGTACATATTTTTCCATTTTTGTAATTTTTGGAATTTTGAATGTTCAAAATCAACAAACTAGGATCGCCAGCATTTTTAAGCATCCTTTGTTATAGCAGAGAATGTTTTAATAAAATATGGAACGGTTTTTGAGAAACTTTTGTTTATATAATTGCTTTTATTTTAACGCAAAATTACGCAAAACTTTAATATTTTGCAAAAATTTGCATTGTCATTTAAAATCCAGTTGAAGAACAGAATTCATTATGAGAAAATTTCTGTCTTCTGTATTAAAGTTGTAGGAAGTCGTGGATAAAATTCAAACTTCTACCATTGGCAAAAGCGGAAAAGAGACCTGTAGCGGTTTTGTAAATGTACTTCGTAATATTTGAGAATACAATTTTTGAACAAAAATTGGGGATCTATAGATGACATTAAACGATTAGTTCGTTAGAAAAGTTTAAATCCAAACTGAAATCGTTTCTACCATTACCGTGTCTTTTTATTTACGAATCAGTGGTTTTTGTAAAAAATGACTTGCTCAAGGGCGGGAATATATTTTCAGAAAATGCCGAAGTCTATTACTATAACACTCGACGTAGAAATCATATTCATCAGGTGACAGTATCAACAGCTCATTACAAAAAATTCACATACAATACATGTACATTATTTTACAACATTTTGCTAGATGACATTAAACGATTAAATTCAATAGAGAAGTTTAAATCCCAAGTGAAATCGTTTCTGCTGCATAACTGTTTCTATACAATTAGAGACTATACTGAGCATCACAAGAAAAGTAACATTAATTTTAACAGTGATACATCATGAATTATTTACCATTTGAACTGTATAAATGTGTATAAACAACACTGTATGTATGTATGTACTGTATATGTATGTATGTACACTGTATAAATGTGTACAAACAAATGTGTATATATACTTGTTACACAAGTATTGTACTGCAGCCTCCGGGTCAATGAACCCCATCTCCATCAGGTTTTTCGTCCAGTTTCCCTGATCCATTGAGCAAATACCCTTGTTTTGCTTCTGGACATAAATGTAACTTCATTATCTGTGCACGTCTTCTAGAATTCATTGGGAAATATAGTTATTCAAATTATCGTTTCCATGTTGTTGCAGCAGGAAGTATTATTCCTTGACGTAGGACATCATGGATAAGAGCCCAAAAGTTATTGCTTATTTATCCTTGAAAATAGATTTTATTACATGAGAGCTTTTTTTAAATTTCATAATTTATGTAGTATATGACTCAGTGTAGGGATCACATAATTTTGAAAATGTGCACAGAATTCACTTCTCCCCATAGCACGTCGTACGCAGTTTCAATTGTTTTTTGACTTAAAATAAATAAATAAATATAAGGGAATGTTCTATGATCTAAAAGATGCAGAGAAGCGAGATTTCATAAGAATACATCTTGGTTTTTACTCGTATTATAGAGCGAGTCACGTAACTTTAGCACCTCCTGTAATTTTTAACGGCTGAAGTTAGTATGTCAAGTCGACTTTTCAAGGAAGTGCATGAGGGAATGGGGCTAATTGATGTATGCATTCTTTTCCATTTTATCACTTGTATTTTACGATATATAGAGGTAACTTTGTTTTTTTTTAATGGAACTGTACATATTTTATTCTACCATGACGAGTGTGAAAATACCACTATGCATATTTTGATGTGTTGGATAAACATTTTTTTGAGTAATTTTGATTTTTGCGACTCGTATTTAATTAATATTTTGAATGTAACAGTCCACCAGCCAAGATCTGGAGCGCTCTTCCTGCCTCGGGGCGCTACAATGTCATTAAAATCGCAAAAAATCAAAATTCCTCAAAAAATATTTATCTAACATATGACTATATATCATTGATTTCTTCTTTTTGCGCTCGCCATTATAGACTAAAAATATGAGTCGTTACATTTGAAAAAAGTTACCTCAATTTCTCGTAAAATTCAAGGGATAAAATGTAAATGAATTTATAAATAAATTAGCCCCATTCCCTCATGCACTTCTGTGAAAACTGCTCTGGAATAACTTCAACCGTTCAAAATTTGCAGGAGGTGCTCAAGTTACGTGGCTCATTTTGTATACCGAAACTCAGTTAATTCAATCCTGTTCCGAGGACTGTCTTCTAGAATAGGGCTGCTCACAAAACTGTTGCCCAAGCTGCTTCTCTATAATACATGCTGGAAGACGCTCCATACATTGGTAACACGCGAAGGGAAGAGAAGGGGAAGAAGGATTCTGTGGAGTAGGTGACAATGACCTACGATAAGGAGAGAAGCATGAGTTTCTTCAGAATACCTTTTCGTTATACTCGTATACTGTAACTCGAATTACTTAACACGGTTTCGGGTGCAGTCCTTCAGAACAGGTCTGTCCACGAAAGTGTCGTCAAAGCTGGATCTCGATACGAGCTGGGAGGCACTCGATTGATCTGGGTACTAAAATACTATCAATCTATTAAAATACTTCGAATACTCAAATGCTATCAAGCATTTGATTAAATTGGAAATGAAAAATACATTAGTTAATAATCAAACATACAATGTACTTTATCAATTATATTTGAAAAAAAGGTATATTATTGCAGAAAAAAGAACGACAATTTTTTTCATTACATTTATATTTTAAAAATGAAAACAGCAATGAAACACTCATTTTTAGACCCAGTGCAGCTATTGATTTCTCTGTAGTTTTTTCTCATAGCAGGTTGCGTCAACTGCTATGGTCATTAAGTCCCGTTCGCATAGTACATGTTTTCTCATTGGGAGGTGGCGTTGATATTCCCTTACTGGATGGTGACATCTACCGCCAACCTACCGTCAGCCAGCGGCGTTTTCCTCAACCAGGAATCTCCCAACAGCGGGGCACCGCCCCAACCGGGACAAGATCTAAGCTTCCAGTCGGTTCCGATCGGTGGTACTGTAGTGCATGTAAGTGTGTGTGTGGGTGTGTATTTCTGTTTAGGACAAGGAAGGGGAAGGAAAAATCGCGCGCGGTCCATGGTCCGCGCCACGGATTAGTACCGACCAGTGCAGCCGGCCGCTGGAATTCTCCTCCAGACAGCGACTAAATTCGAGCTAGCTACCTAGCTTTTATCAATAATCCTACCATCGCCGAGGCTCGAACCTCAGAACCTGCCAGCCCGATGCACTGCAGTGACATCAGTTGATGCTCTGAGCCACCTCTCCCGGACGGAAATTTCAATCAATCCACAGTACCTGTTGTAGAGGGGTGTGTGCGATGCTCACGCACCCAGATAAAAGCACACTCTCACCCGAACAAGGGTGTGCGAAGAGTGAATTGTGGGTAGGACTGGAAGACAGACAAACTGTTACGTAGCATTGGACGCGAGAAGTGGTAAAACCGAACGGGCAACACTGCGTGTTTGGGAGCCTTGTGGTTACGATTAAACACTACCCTCTGTAAAACCGGACGGGCAACTCCGAAACAAGCCTTGTTGGTGCGATTAGGCATGACATACGGAAAATTCGAAGAGCAAAACTCAGTGCTTTTAGGATTAAACCAAAAACGTGGTTGGATTAACAGAAAATGGTTGTGTGACTTTGTAATACTGTTTGTAATACAGAATGCCCTCAAAAAACGGATAGGTATTCCGCAACGGATAATGCCTTTAAGATAATGTTAAATAGACACGCGGTTAAACCGGACGGACAACACTGGGTGATTCCATGCCTTTAAGAATTAAATATAAGACACATGAGCGCAACAGGTAATCAGCTGCAAAAGCTCAGCTACGACATCGTTGCGCCTGCAGCGTCGTTAACCACAAAGGTCTAGGTTCAGAGTTCAGACGGTAGCGGATATCGACTTTTGCTACATATCGGGTAGAGTTCAATCACTGACAGAGGGAGAATTCTAGCCACCATTTGATCTGATCGGTAATTTTCCGGAGGATCCTGTCAATTCAATTCGAATGCCGATGCAGTACTCTAAAAAACGGGACAATGGCAAAGCAAACTTTCTTTATTTTCTCCCTTCGTCTCCCCTAATACATATTTGCTCTTACATCCACTACAATACCACATGTGTCGGTAGGCTAGTCGACAGCTTAGATCTTGTCCTTGCAGGTGCGATACTCCGATAAAGAACCTCACAAGCCAAACTTTAGGTCGGTGACGAATCTCACCTCCAGCTGGGGAGAAACTTTGATATCTCCAGGAATATAGCATAATCTTGAAACTAGAAATCTAGTAGTTGATACACCCGCAATCAATGCCGACTCACACAACACTGAGTGCAAACTGTGCAACACTACGAGTGCAAACTGTGCAACGCTGTGAGTGCAAACGCAAACACTAACGGGTAGAGCGTGCTACATATCACGAGCGTGGAACCGGATAAGGTAGCTCAGGGCATCAACTGATGTCACTGCAGTGCTACTGACCGGGAGATCCCAGGACTGAAGTCCCGATGTAGCAGGATTTTCGAAACTAGCTACAAACTTAGGCCGACTTCAGCCGCTGTCTGGAGGAGAAATCTAGCGGCCAGCTGCTCTGATCGGTAGTTTTCCGTGGTTTCTCCGATCAACACCAGACTAATGCCGGAGTAGTACCTAACAAACGGGCCACGGACAGCGCGCAATCTTTCCTTCCTCTTCCTTGTTCTATCCTCGCCCTTTACACACACACACACACACACACACACACACACACACTGACACCATCATGCACCACACTACCATACATTCTAGGAGACCGGTCGGGAGCTTAGAGCTTTTCCCGGCAGGGGCGGTGCCCTGCTGGTGGGAGATATCTGGTTGACGAAAAACCCACAAGCTGACTGTGTGGGGGATCCAGCAGGGAAAGGACACCGCTGCCTCCCGTGATAAGGCATGCGCTCCACTTTTCGGACTAATTATCTTAGCAGTTGTCGCGCCAGGAAATACGAAATAATCAATTAATCAACGAACGTGCAAGAATGTACCAAAACTTACGCCCTGAAATGAATATGCCTTTCGGTCCCGTGACTGTAGTCGGAGAGCTAACCGGCAGATGAACATTGTTTACACGGGAACCGCCGGCTCGTGGACACTAAGGTACACATGAAAAACATTGTGTAATCCTCTTGGGAGACGGAGAAAGATTCTTGGAACACTAAGATGTTTCGTCCCGCTTGCCGGGTGTCTTCAAGTTTCGACGCAGCGGAGTTGACAGTGGTCGAAAACTTTCGACTGACGACGCGTAGAGAAAGTCGATCCATACCAATGTTATTTTCCCCAATTCTAACTTTAATTTCAAACTTGCGAAATGAACTCACTTAATAGTGTTTTTTTATATTCCTGAAATCCGTCCCAAAAATTTGATCGTCAATTCTTAACATTTTTATTGTTCGTTCTGTTTCTGTTGAGGACCGCACACTGTCGCTAAGGACACCTAGCCTGACCTCAAACACCTCGAAAAGTACTACCCGGTGAGAACTTTCAAAAACATTTTATTTCTTGTTATATGTGAGCAGATTTTGTATGTCTTATTGTTATACGTACCTAGCCTTTTGCGAGACACCTGAGATGACTAATTAGAAGGAAGAGTTGTGTGTGATGATGATATGATATACGTAATGACGGAGAACATGTTTTTATAACAAGATTTATAATATTTAACCCTTAATTACTCGCGCTATGTTTTGCCACACAAGTTCTCGCGTGGCGTACTTTGTACGCCGACTAATGTAAAATTTAGTATATTAGTCTTCAGAACAATGTTTGCATTTGATGATTTCAATAATATGTTCGTTGCATGAAAATTTGTAGCATCAGTTAGTAGGAATGTAGTAATAATTGTAGTTGATCAGCTTTTTGCTCTTCCGCAAGTATGACAGTAATTTATTGATTTAATTGTTATTGTTGATCATCTCGACTTCCAGTTTTGTAAATTTGCTGACAAATGGTGTTTTATTCCACTTTGTAACCTTCTCTTTGCCAATGAAATCAGCTCTACGCCGCTGCTCGAATAATCACTAGCATAATGAAGCTCAGGGCACGTGTCATGTTCACACTCGGCCACTACAACTTGTTTCTCAGAATCATTTGCACCATCGTAAATTTCGTTTTTGACGATTCATCGTGTAATAATTCACATACTATCCGATTCTCCTATAAATTAATCATCTCTACAAAATTAATTAGTTTAATTACATCAATAAATAAAAATCCTGTTATTATCAAAAGAAAACGAAAACTCACATTGGTACCCGCGTGGCATAGAAAGAACGCCAAAGGACACTTCCAACGGAAAAACAATTGTCTGACCACTACAGGAAATTTTACGCAACCGAGTATCGGGAAGATGCAGTTGAATGCCTTCTGTGAGGTTATGTCACATGTCAGAACGTGCGTTGATGTTACCTGACACCTAGGGCGATAACACTTCCAGTGGCGTACAAAGTACGCCAGAGCGAGTAACTAAGGGTTAAAATAATATATGATAAGATATGTAATGATGTGATATGATGTAAGACATGACATGATATTTCATGTGATGTGATGCATGGTCTCACTTACCACTTTCAGACGAACACCAGAACAGCACCTTTTACAATGGAGCTACGGAGGACTCGCGATCTCTCTTCCCATTCTCTTCCTATTATAAACCCATCCCATCTCTCAATCCGGACTGGAGCGCCCTGGGGGAGCAAATCCAGTCCTAATCTTATGTGGCATTTGCGAGCGAGAGCGCTTTGTGGACCCTGCAATTTCGTGTGACTAACGCCAGGATAAAAGAACAAAATGACTTTTGATGCTTCTCGTGGTTGATACTTTCTCCCTACGGAGTACACAGAAAGTTATGTAATTCTGCGCATAAAAAACGGCGAATTTTCAGCAGAATAAATCTTATTACAGGATAATGTAAAAGTGGATAACTACAGTCGCTAAATTTAGAAAACAATCTCTAACGCGTGGTGTAGCCAGAATCCATGATTTTAGTCCTTGATACCAAAACATCGAATGATGACTAACACAAATCGAACGCTAGCGGCTAAACAGTTCAGCCGATTTCCTCCAAAATTGATATTCCGTAATGGATCTGGCTGATGTCCTAGCCCCGTTAATTTGAAATCGATATTTCAATTTTGAGGGGTAATTATTACATTAAGCCCCTGTGATAATTTCAAAATTTTCTCCATCGTTTTTCATTACATTTTCTTGTTGGATAGTGTGAAGGACCTTTGAGAGAATGGTGCAGGTCTCATGATCGTTAAAACTCTGATTATTCGAAAATTTCATAAGTTCAAAAAAATTTTGGTGACTTGCTACAACTAAAAAAGATAGAGATTTTTCCTTAATGAAATCTATTTCTTCAAGATAGGTTTTGAAAAAGGTTTCAAAAATTTAAGTACATTTCGCGTAATTTTGCGTGAAAATACGGGCGAGAGAGTACGTTCTGTTTTAGAACAACTAGTTGATCAAACGCAGAGGTTTCCAACGGGGTACCGTTAGCGGTAGCTCAGTGCATCAACTGATGTCACTGCAGCGTCTCTGACCGAGAGGTCCTAGGTTCGAGTCCTGATGGCGTAAGGGTTTTTGACACTAGCATTTCAGCTAGGTCGAATTCAGTCGCTGTCTCGAGGAGAATTCTAGCGGCCGGCTGCCCTGATCGGTAGTTTTCCGTGTTTTTTCGATAATCATCAGGCGAATGCCGGAGCAGTACCCTACCAAACGGGCCACGGACCGCGCGCGATCTGTTTTTCCTCTTCCTTGTCCTATCCTCTCCCCTTACACACACACACTTACACTGGCATGCACTACACTACCACATATTCCGGGAGACCGATCGGGAGCTTAGAGCTTGTTCCGGCTGGGGCGGTGTCCCGCTGGTGGGAGAGTCTTGGTTTGGGGGAAACCCCAGTAGCCGACAGTAGGTCGGCGCCGGATCTCGCCATCCAGCGGGGAAAGATCACCGCGCATATCCCGAGAAAAAACATGCACTACACTAACGGGACTAATGACCAAAGCAGTTGACGCGCCCGGAAACACGAGAAAATCAATCAATCAAACCCAACGGGGTCGGTTTCGGTTCCCTGGGGGTCGATGGACTTTTGAAGTCACTCAGTGATGATCATGGAGTCGATGGATGAATCTATTGATGAACATGAACCGGCGATTGAAGATCATATCAAGAACTCAATTAATACACACACACACACACACACACACACACACAAACAATTTTAACAAAACGAAAAACAAAATGAAAAACGAT
The DNA here is from genome assembly GCA_964035755.1 of Teleogryllus oceanicus. Lineage (NCBI taxonomy): Eukaryota > Metazoa > Arthropoda > Insecta > Orthoptera > Gryllidae > Teleogryllus > Teleogryllus oceanicus. Next base: position 19,857,042 of record CAXIVR010000008.1, read on the forward strand.
GGAGAAAATTTTGAAAATGTCACAGTGGCATAATATAAATTACCCCTTAAAATTGAAATATCGATTTCAAATTAACGGTGCTAGGACATCAGCCAGAATCGGAATATCAATTTACGGAATATCAATTTTGGAAAAAATCGGCTGTTTACATATATAATACGTATGTATTGTTTACATATATAATATGTAATATGTAAACAATTAATTATGAAATTTATATATTTATATAAACTTCATAATTAATTGTTTACGGATAAAAAGTAACATAAAAAATAATAATAAATTACATATTCGTTCCTCTTTCTTCGTATCCATGATCAGGGGCGCTGGTGTAACCGGTAAAATACACCGGTTCCCCGAAGTAAGGAGGATATCGTTACTCTTATAACCTTTAATAACAACCCCCATGTACGGGTATCAGTAAAACAAATCCCACCCCACGATAATTTTCTCCATTTTAACGGTCAAATTCTTATACTAATTAGATTCAAAATTCTTAATTTCCATTCATTATAGATATGGGGGCCATTTCAATTATCGCAGAAGAAAATACTCCATACTCCAATTTTCCTTGCACTGGAAAATGGTATGCCAGTTTAAAATCGCTCAATATTTTGTAATCATTGCACAACAATGAAAATGAAAACTCAGCTACTCTGAAACGAAAGAATCTTCAATTATTGAAAATCTAGAAATTTTCCGTAATATTGATGTACGAAACTGTTGTCTTTAAGACATTTATGTGCAATTCTTTGTATTATGATCACATGTGATGTATATTATAGAAAATGAGGTAGGGGGTCGGTAGAGCAAACATTCTTTTAAAAGGCGTCAATGAAAGAAAAAGGTTAGGAAACCCTGATCTAGCGAGGAGTTGTGATTTCCGTTTCTAGTTAACAGCAGTGGTATAACCCTGTGTGTATCCTACTACTCCACGATTTGTACTTTGCCATAGACGTTTTCATGCCCTCGAGGGAGGGGGAGCACCTTTGTTCTCATCGTCACCGACCCCCCCTCACCCCCACCCGTATACGAACACTGATGGGTTTGTATCAGAATATCGTTAATCGCCGGAAGCGATCTACCTTTAACCACACTCATGCTGAGACGGTTTCCAGATTTCCAGATTGCTACCGGAATTTTTTACTCACTCACTGCGTCGGGTCCAAGTCCCTCCTCAAAACCTGTGAATATCGGTCACTGCCACGACGAAGCCGAGAGCCCAATTCGGGCCCATGCGGGCGCTCTCCCGTCTCCTCTCTGCAATTTCCTTTCCTAGCGATGTACCACCTGCAATCTCGTCATCCACGCGGGAGATTCCAATTCTCCGCCAATACTTCTGTAAGCGGAACAGCAATACAAGCCTGTGTCCCCAATCCCGCCCGAGGGGAGTGAACAGATCAACCCGACTTCTAAAAAGGTGCTTATCTTTCCGTCATGAATTTTGCCAAGAATATCGAGGTTCTCTGGTATCAACAGCGCTTCCTCGCCGGTTCGCCCCGGGACGCGGGATGTACTCGGGATGGGCCGGACCGACTTAGGTGGCTCAGTGCATCAATTAATGTCATAGTAAAGCCCTTGAATTGGAGATTTTGAGGTTTGAGTCCCGACGAGTTTCGACACTATTTGAATAGTTGGGCAGAATTCAGACGCTGTCTGGGGAAGAATTCTAGCGGCTAGATGATATGATCGGTAGTTTTCCGTGGTCTCCAATCAACACCAGGCGAAAGCTGGAGTAGTACCCTAAGAAATGAGCCATGTATCGTTCGCGATCTTTCCTTCCTATTCCTTGTCATATCCTCACCCGTTACTTATTCAAACATACACTTACACGCATTACCTCACATGCCGGGAGACCAGTCGGGAGCTCACACCAACTTGGGCAGTGCCCGCGGTGGGAGACCTGGCTCGGGAAAACCTCGCAAGCCGACGTGAGTCACCATCCAGCAGCGCTCGGCGCCGGATCTCACATCGGTAGCTCAGTGCATCAACTGATGTCACTGCAGCGCCTCTGACCGGGAGGTCCTAGGTTCCCACTCCCCACGGCGGCAGGATTTTCGACACTAGATGTTCACCTAGGTCGAATTCAGTCGCTGTCTGGAGGAGAATTCTAGCGGCCGACTGCTCTGATCGGTAGTTTTCCGTGGTTTCTCCGATCAACACCAGACGAATGCCGGAGCAGTACCCTATTAAACGGGCCACGGACCGTGCGCGATCTGTCCTATCCTCTCCCCTTACACACTCACTTACACTAACATGCACTACACTACCACATATTCCGGGAGGCCGGTCGAGTGCTTAAGGCTTGTCCTGGATGAGGCGGTGCCCCGCTGGTGGGAGAGTCCTGCCGACCTACCGTCGGCGCTGGATTTCGCTATCCATCGCCGGGGGGAAAATCACCGCCATCTCCCGAGGAAAAACATGCACTACAGTAACGGGACTAATGACCAAAGCAGTTGACGCGCCCGGAATCAATCGGTGGGTCGGTCGCCGCGTGACACCTCCCGCGGGGATCGTGCTGAGCGGGGTGGCCACGGCCGCAGCGAGGGGAGGGGAGAGAGCGGGCGTGGAGGGGCGGCCGCACTCTCTCCGCGGGCGATATGCATCGGGTCGCCAGTCGATCGCAGCGCAGCCGGCATGCCGCTCACACTGGACCCCGCCTCCGCGCCCGCGCGCCCGCTGCAGTCGCTGCTGCCCTTCCTGCTGCGGCGGCCCCACGACGCCCGCGCCGCCCCGGCCCTACGTAAGTGCTCGCCGCTAGACGGCGGGGTTGTAGGCCAATGCTTCTTCCAGGGCTGCTGTCAGAGATACTCTAGTCACGCGCTATACAAGTGCTAGAAAGCGGGATTGTAGGCAGATGCTTGTCGGGGCGGTCTAGTCACTGCACTATACAAGTCCTAGACGGCGGGATTGTAGGCAGATGCTTGTTCCGGGGCGACCCGTGGTGTTGCTGTCAGAGATACTGAAATCACGGCGCTATGTAAGTGCTCACCGCTAGAGTGTGGATTTGTAGGCAAATGCTTAATCTGGAACTTCGGGCTGTTAGAGATGCTCGCCTTCGTCCGTTGGTTTAAATCCTGATGGGTCCAGGTAGAAATGGTGGTGGACAAAGCAAGTCCACGTTTCGTGATAGTGATGCGACGTTGACAACAAATATTGATTTTTCCAAACACAGATGTTCAAAATGAAAACATCGATGTTAATAATACGTCGACCAAAAACCGTTGATGTTTTTAAATATGGATTTTTTAAAGCCGGTACCAAAAAATACGAAGAAAATTCCAGGGCATCTGAATCATCTTGGGTGGGGAATAGTCTGCTCGAAGAAGGTAGTACAAAACGCGTTCGATTAGTTCAAACACATAACACACAGTGGTACCATCAGTTATTATTTCGTATTTTAACTTTGACACAATTGTGACTATGCGAAATTTTTCATTCACAAATAAAACATCAAAAACAAAAAAATTGTAGACAAAACATCGACTTTTAAAAAACATCGGCTTCAATACATCAATTTTTAAAACATTTTATACAACATATGTTTCAATCATTACAGATATTTTTATATAAACATCGATGGTTTTGAACACTGTTTTGAAAACATCGACGATGTCGCATTCCTAGTTCGTGATAGGATTCCTGGGGTCTCTTCCGTCTTACCTGCAACTCATTTCAGTGTTTCTCCATCATTTTTCGTGTTACTCGTATATTTTCATAATTTCTTACTCATTAAAATTTTTCAACGATTCTAGGTATAGTCGCAAGACTTACACTTGTAGCATCACATTGAAAAATCTAAGTTTGAACACATTTCCAAACTTTGTCATATCAAGGAACTCTTAAGTAAAAACCACAGATTATATTGGCCATGTTGTGAAGAAAACGAAAATTAAAAAATTCAAACCGCGACCTCTTCCACCAGCGTCGCCTCCACAGTCGCACTGCCACCAGTGCTGAAATACAAAGATCTGGACACTCCCAGAAAATGAATCTGAATGTAAAAAGATACTAAGATTGTTAGAATTACTATATGCGTTCTTTTAATAATATTTATTTTATTGCTTATATATATATATATATATATATATATATATATATATATATGTATGTATGTATGTATGTATATTGAAATGTCTATATTAATTACTAATAAATGTAACCATAACCAATTTCCCAATTTATAAATAATTTGGGCTCCAGGAAAAGGTTACACTTGCTTTCCTGATTATCTATTACTATCTTCTGATATATTACAAATAAATGTAAATCACGCTAACTCGGTCGACGGGTTCTTATGAAATAATTGTTGCTACCTACTCCGCAACCAATTACTCAATCTGCCATCCATACGGAATGGCGAGGAATCTGAAAATAATTCTAAAATGTCTAATCTAGGATTGCACGTAATGGCAAATGAGAATCAGCTTTCTTTCAAACTATGAATTATAATTTATTATGCATACCAACGTTATCAATTATCATTGATAATTACAATTTATCGTTAGGTCATGACCATTTTTCTCTTTATTGCAATAACAGAGTTATAGAACTTTTTATCCTTTCGTGCCTCTTCACGCGCACGTCGCTCGATGTCAACACGTAGGGTAGACCAATCTTCCTTCTTGTTGAAGTCCACGATGATCAGCTACCAAGTCGAAACTTCCTCCAACCACTTCACAAACACTGCCTATACTCTTTATCTTGCGCCTCAGGTGGGCACCTATTTCAAATTCTTTCCCAGGTCGGAAAACTATCCCTCTAATATTATTTTCTATCACCTATACTTTATCAGTAACTCTGATGTCAAATTTCAATCTCTGTAACTCCACCGCGAAAATATTCTAAGTTCACTTTCCAGTTCACTCATGAAAATATTACAAGTCCGAGTTGGCAATGGTATAACACGTAAATTTTACAATTCCCGTTGGAAAATTCAAGTTCAATGTTCACTCTCACGAAATATCACAAAACCCGATTTGATAATTAAAGAAAAACCGCACAAGCGATCGGCTCACCACCACGACACGAATCGGAATGCCCTAATTCCCAATCTGGTCCACCATTCAAAGCTCTCTGTGTTTTTATCTCTATTGTTTTTTTCGAATTGCTATAGTGTACCCTGCGCCTGCTTCCAAACGAACCCGTTGTTTCGCGTTGCTACGGTGTCATCTGCGTATCTGCACCACGTCTTTTGCAATATCTACAACATTTTGACCTGTATTTGCCTAAATAAAATGTCCGTCATTTTGGGTATGTCACAACTTCCCTCCTCCTAAGCGTCATCTTATTTGTTTTAAGTCAAATAAATGACAAGACCTCTTACAGCTCTTTCCGCTTCACTTTGCATTTATCTTCATACCATTGTTGCACTGATACTCATTACACTATACATTTTTTCGCAACTTCCTCGAGACTTCATTCATCTATTTTTCGTCTTTTAAAATCATATTTTAGACGCGTAAAAACATGATATTTTGGATCCTACATATCCAACATATACTAAATGTTGAATACTAAATATTTTCGAATGGCACTCTTTCAGTGAAAGATCCTGCAAATTGAACGAAAGTTTTTTTCTCGTACTGTTAGTAGTTCTCTTGAAGTGAACGCTTCGGTGCTATATCACCGATGAGTTAAAATGTTCAGCTAAGAAACGTTCAATTCTAAATCTTATCTAATACCCGTTCTAAAACATTAATATCTCATATATGCGGAAGAGTCATTTTCCTCAGCTTCAACGATTGAACCACACTATTTGATTCAATCTAGAGGGTGGTTGAATTTTGGTTGTATTTCAAACCTCACCTCACAGTCACTCCATTGTTTCTTGAGGCAACGCACATTTCTTTTTCCTTTCTGGCTGTAAATGGGATGCTATTTTTGAATTTGACATTCCTCTATTCTGTGAATTCTGTCTGAAACATTTTCACTATATATTTCTCTTCCATCTAGGACACTAGTGATGTTTAGTTCCTAAGTTATATCGTAATATCCTTTTCGATATTTGAGGATTAATGGAGCGATATTCGGAAGAAATTTCATTTTAGATTCATCAATTCAACTGGATTTATTTTCTTGGTCCCATCCCCTTTTCAGATCCATAAAGGAGTATGGGGAATAATCATTACTTCATAAAATTTCAGAGAGAAAAGGGCCATTTCTTACATTTCTGGATGTCAGCCTTAAAAGTTTAAGGGTTGTACGAATTGATTAAGACTCTTATTTCTTTAAACTCTTACATCTTTTGGCCTATAGTAAGGAAAAGTTCGCTTTATTTATTTATTTATTTATTTTATTTTACGTCAAAAAAACAGTTAAAAACTGCGTATGACGTGTCTAAATCTTCTCCAAAGCAGGTCACATAGGGTTACTAATACCAAATGTATATACACGCACGTTATTATAACACGTAATAAAAGTGGTTTATTTTCAAAAGAGGCAAAATTGTAAAACTATTTTAAAATGAGCCGATATTTTTCTTTTAATGTCCTCTAAACATATCCGTATATTTTTTCTTCAAAAAATTAATTCCTAGAAGATAACAAATTTTGCAACGCTAATCACTCCTCATCGTCACTTATTATAGTATCGCGAAGTGTGTCTGTTGTAAATATTGTGCTGTATGTGTTCATTTTATGAAGTACCTGTTTTTAAGAAAAGCATGTATATTTCATTATTAAGTTTCTTTTAGGGTGATGTTACTATCAGTATTACACTTAAAATTTATCAGAATACTATTTAGATTCTTGATGAAAATGAATCATGGACGATGATGTCAGTCAACAACTAAATATTTCTTTGGTATCATGTTAACTCTTCTAAGAATTTGTCGCGAATTTACTATTCCATACATGCTCGATACATTCTACGCTCCACACAGTAAAGTTTGATTGTAATGAAGTCTTTATTTCTCATTCTGGGTTGATTGTCCGACTTAACCAGCCAGCTAATGGTGCCCCCATGCCTGGACCTAGATTAATTCCCATGCTTAGAGCGTAAGAGAGCCATGTGGCAAACATGACTTATTCCCTTCGCCGTAACTATCAAACTTCGCCTGCCTGAGCGTTTTTCGGTCACTCCGCTACAGAACACGAGACGATTTTAAACTAAAAATTCAACTCTATTTTTGTCTCGGCCGGGAATCAAACCACACCACGAATATGCTGTCCATGAGCTATCTAGAGGCTTGAAGTTTGATTAATGATAATAAGTCGAGAGAAACGTGTGAAGTTGTCGAAGTATAATCTCTCATCTGATCCGGTGGCCGAGATTGCTAAGGTAGTAGTGTCGAAGCGATCTCGTACCGAAGGGTCGCGGGTTCGAGTCTCGCCTTGGGCGTGGTTGTATTTGCGTTCGTCCTTTCACCCCTTATCATCACCATATCCTTTCATCTTCATAGCTACCATAATGTTAACTCCAATAGTGGTCGCTAATGACATAGATGTTGATACGATCTTAAATTTAAAAAAAAGAATCTCTCGGTATTTTAATATAATGGTAAACTATTACATGAACATGTGTGTCAATTTGCATCGTCACTTACACTTTCATCCACGATGGTTTCTGATCTCATAGTCTCGATTGTCTTAGTTCCTGATTACCACAGTGTATTAACTTTTGTATTTGTCGTGAGATTCCGTTAGTCATGAAGTTAAAGAAAGTCTACCTCGCGATATTTTGAGTTTCGTAATACTTTATTATGGTATCCGCCTCTTCCTTTTATGTAACGATTTTTAGCAAATGTCTGACGGTACCTGTCGCCCATTTCGTAGAAACCCTACGATCTTGCCGGTGATGCAGACTTAAAGGAGAGGCAAGAAAGTTATCCTCAAATCAATGATTTTTAAAAAATATGAATATTTTTAATTCGTTCGAACCTTCTCTCATTCGATTCTTTGGTTCTTCACGTGTTGACAGCTTTGCATGTTGATGCGATATCTTACTAGGAGCGGGACAAGAACCTCGTCAGAAGTTTAACTTACTGAGTTTTAAATTGACCTTACATATCTGCAACGCTATTAAATAATTTCAGGTTGAATAATATAGGCAGCGTGCTTGCAATCATAGGCAGAGTGCACTGCAATCAAGAGAAAATAACTTTCTTCGTTAAACAAAAAACAATAACGTTAAGATGCAAGAGAATACGTAGCAGCACCCAGCAGAGAGATTAATTATATAATATCTGTTTGCTAAATTTACCACTTCCAGGTTACATAATTTCTGTTTCTGAAAAGGACTGCTTGACACACTACTAGTAAAAGCATTTGCGAAAACCTCACAGACCTTCTCACCGGATATAACACACGTTATCTGTACATGCTCATCGTATATTTTTTTCTTTGTCAAGTGAAATGTTTTCCATGAGTTCTCGTTTACTCTGCTTGCTAAAAATAATTACTCACTTGTCACATCTAACAGTATATGGCTGCATTATAAAGTTGATTACACCTCCTGGAAAATATTATCCCTATGTGTTCAAATTAAAATGTGATGATTAATACTAAACCACTTATTGTACTAGTTAAATTACGTAGTTATATCTTAGCATGAGTGCAATGTATTTTGCTTTCATTAAAATTGTTTTCGTGATAAACTGCGTTCTATCATCATTTCCAATTTTTTCAATGAATTTCCATCGAATAAAATTTTGTAATTTTTAGTAGCGATTCCAAACTTTTATATTTAGGGTCTAACTGACAGTAAATATTTAAAGGTTATTACCTGGCAATTAACTTCTTAGAGCCCAATACGAAATATGAAATTACTATGCTATTTTCTATGCAAATTGGTGTCAGGAGTTAATAAATGTAATAATACGATTTTATTGCATTTTAACTTTATCATATACCACTCCACGTCCTACAGAGAAAGTATTGTAATGTTGCCACAAAAATGCCTTTTTCTCGACAGAATAGCTCGTTAATTACATTGGACTACAAAAAAAGCTTTTTTCTTTAATAAGAACAAAACACACTGTCTTTAAGATAAGTTTCTTCTTAATCCAAATCTAATTTTAGAATTTTTGTAAATGCATATGTCTCCCTATGTATTATATTATCTGGCAAAATTACACGCTCTAATAACCACAGATTCAAATGTATACAGTAAAAATTACGTACATAAGTGTTAAGAAAAGTGAAGTAACATAACCAAAAATATTTCCTTTCCGATTTCTTACGATATTTCGTTTCAGGAACGTCTTTTCGTAAGGTCCAGCAGAAGTCAGACAACATTGCATCACTCCAATTGTCCTGATAACGCTTTCCCATTTGAGAAATGTCCTGGTGGAACCATTCGCCATGTTTGACTCTAATGGTCCCAAGATTATCCGGGAAGAAGTCCAAATGCCCAGTAAAAAATGTACACAAATGTGATGTCCAAGTGATCAGTACAAAAATTACATGTTACATCACATGCGGTGGTATGATCTCAATAGTTAATGTATAATTTCGCAATAGTTTTCTGCCTTATACTTGCCTAAAAAGTTTGTCAGACACTTGTGAAAGTCATTCATACCTTTTTTCGATATATCTCAGCAAATTAGTGAAATGTTGGCCAGCCATTAATTTTATAATTTGCAGTCGTACAAACATTCCTTCCTTTATTTTTTCTTCACTGATCCTTGGGAACTTCGATCCGCAAATACATGAATTCATGTGATGTTGGGTCCACTGCTATCACAAAGTTTTTAACTCAGACCCAATTTATTGTGCAATGGAGTAATGCACACATATTTTTACACAATTATAGGTGTTTTCATCACATTTATGTGTCCAGACAGTAGTTCAATCCGAGCAGGCTATTTTTCCCACAATAGTGATTTATTCTGTCTGTGCTGTTCCACGCACATATGAAGCAGCAGTTCATTATGTACCGGAGTGGCATGCCGAGCATAAATGCAATCACCTTGAGATCTCCATATATATATTCCATTTGTATTTATCATATTTGGCAAGTTTGAGGAGCAGTTTAAAGTACTCATATATATCCTTTATGTTAACTGCATGAAAATTCGCAGAAGAAAGAAATTGTTCCCTTCGTGGAGAAGTACTGCTTTCAGTTTTATTTTGCTAGAATCTATGAACAAGCGCCATTCAGTTACATTGAAATCATGACCAAGAGTCTCCATACCGGATTCGATATCATTACAAAAATCTGTCACTTATCTTGGAGAAATAATTTGAGAATCATTACTTGGTGATCACGAAAAACTCATTTTCGTACAGGTGAAAAGAATATTACATTCTTTTAGACCAAAAGATAAAAGCTCACACTATCGCTTTGACAAATTTAAATCATGAAAAAGGTCGTTGAGATCCCCTTGAGATACAAAAAGTGATTCATTTGACTCACAGGAGGCTTGAAATATTGAGTCAGCTTGGATATCTCCTTGTCTGTCTTCTAAATGTTCGTCATTGTAGCATTCAACTTCATTCAATGTCACATTTCCAGGAGGCTGTGGTACCGGTAATTCTTCACTGTGACATACAGGCCTTGTAGCAGATTGTGAAATATGAAACTGCACAGTTCTGTTCATTTTTTAGGTGACTCCTACTATTTTTGTCAGACAGAAATAACAGTCTGATGTTTGATCTGTTGGTGCCCTTCAAATCATGGGAACAGCAAAGGGTGTGCGTCGTGAATCTTTTAACCCTTCAGAGGTCGCATGGATTACTATTGTAATCCAGTCTTATCCATTCGCTATGTACAGCGAGAGTTGACAAACTTTTGGCATGGAATTTTCAGTACCTTTCGTAGAAGATCTCAGGTACGAAATTATAGAGAAATATGACTAAAGTTATAACTTCTGTGCGAGCGATAAGAGCCGAAAACAGCTTGGATTACAATAGTAATCCACACGACCACTCATGGTTCAGTTTCTGACCTACGCGGACATAACGAATATCGCTGTAATCAATTTTCTGAATGTTTATGAAAAGAACAACAGTGGAGAAAGGATAACTAGAAGGGGATTTTTAAAGGATTTCGCTTTGTCCTTTATGAAACAATGAATGAAAAGGAAAAAGAGAAAAACTGTGCCGTCAGCAATAAGAACGCGCGGGGGACTTCTGCAGGGATTCCGAAAAGGGAACGAGGAGTGCGCGGAGTCACCAAAGGGCAACGTAGGACGTTGTTATCTCTGTGGACGCCAACGAAACAAGCGCATTCGACCGTATTAGGTAGATTGTGATCAGTGGGCATAAAGAAAATACATGTAAGATGTTCATCTGTCATTGACACTGAATCACGTTCAGAAAACAAACTCCAAATGTTTAAACAATTCTGCCAAATTGCCTGTTTTAGTAATAAAGTGCATCAAGTGCACACAACATTTAGAGTACAAGAGTTTCAAAAACAAAAATATACTCGCATATATTGAGTACATTAATTTAAAAGCATAAGTAATATTGTGTATCATTTCATAGAGTTTGTAATATATCAACATTCTAATAAATTCAATAGTATTTTGTAAGTAGTCAATGTTTTAGAAACCATTCCTCGTCTGTATTTGAAATAAAATATTCTATTTTTCGTACATAAGCATTTTAAAAGGATTACAATTGTAATCCACGCGACCACTCGCGTTCCAATTTTGAGCGCGACCACTTAAGGGTTAACCAGCTTGTCAGGAGTGAAACACACGATACACAGTATATATGGGGGTCATTTCTTGTCGTGATCGCCTCCCTCATTCCCGTCGCGTCTATTATTCACCACGCGGCAGAGCGATGCACAGCGGGTAGCGTGAACATTTTCAGAATGTACACGTGTGGAATGCATCACAATGGACAGGAAGTGGGTGAGGCCGAGCTCGAGGGTGCAGTTCAGAGGGTGTGTGTCATACTGGCGTCAGATGAGTCGCAAGACCACGCTGTTGCAACTGGGGGGTGGCGACGTTGTCACAGCGAACCTGTAAAGGCGGGTGGTCCCTAAAAAAAGGGGAGCATTGTTCCACGAACTTTTGTCGCTATACATTTACGAGGACGCCAATGTGCATGGGAGGCCGCAAGCTTGCGGGAATGAACACCAGGCTCATGTCGAGCAGGGTGTTCGGTAGTTACCAGATGCTGACGAGGAGAGAATGTTTCGATAGTAAATGTATTTATAAACATATATACCAAAGCCATCTTGTCTGTAATTTGTGCAATCCACAAAGTCACACATCCGAAAAAATTCGTAGCACATTCTTATCAGAGGATTAAGGTTCAGGTTTTGAGATTTAAGAGTTCCATTTTTCCACAGGTATAACATAACAAATTTGAGCTATTTACACAATTGCGAGAGATTTCTTCTTCTTCATTAATACAATGCACAAACTTTCACAAACCTAGAGCACAAGCAGTGATATCCATGTCACTTTCCACGCTATCAGATCTCTCAATGCTAGAGCATAACTGATAAACAGTTTCAAACACCTACGGAACTAATGACCTCAGTAGTTGACGCGCCCGCAATAACTAACAATCAATCAATTCAAAGGAGGTGCAGCCCGGCATATTGCTATTTTCTTGTTGCGTTGTGTCCGGCAAGTTTTTGATATTCTCGATATGTAAGGACCCGCGTATCCACACGAGTATATAGGGGATATACGAGTATGTATGTATATATATATATATATATATATATATATATATATATATATATATATATATGATAAGTTTGATAAAAACAATTTTTTGCAAAACAAACGATTTGTCAATATATTCTTCCCGTAGCTCAATATACTTATGCCAGCGATATTCCAGGTCTTTTATTCCCTCAGAAACAAATATGATGGCCAACTCTGCGAAGTACTCATTTACACCACACATTACCTCTTCATGTGACGAAATTTTCCCCAAAGCCAAATTTGGAGATTAGGGAATAAGCAAAAGTCACTTGATGCTAAATCTGGGGAATAGAGTGGATGGAGAACAATTTCAAGGCCCCGCTTGTCCACTTGTCCTTTTGCCATCGTAAGAACTGACGTGTGAACAGTTGCAATATCCTGGTGGAGGAGCACATTTTTGCGCGCCATTTTTGGCCGCTTCTACTTCAACGCAAATGGCGGCAGATCAATAATGCTTAAAATAAGTGCATTTCACTATCATTACCTTCTGTAAATAGTCAATCATGATGATTGTATGTGACTCACAGAAAACCGTTGCCTTCACTTTGCCAGCGGACAAAACTGTTTTTGCTTTCTTTGGGGCTTTTTTCATTTTCGCAAACCCACTGATTCGACTGCCGTTTTGTCTCGGGCGTGTAGTGAAGGAGCCATGTTTTGTCCACAGTTACAAAACGACGCCAGATATCCTTTGGATTGCGCTGCACCTGCTCTAAACATGTCCCTTGTGCGTTTTTGGTTCGGAGTCAAACAGTCGCGACACATATCGAGCACTCAGCTTCTTCATTCGGAGAATTTTATCTAGTATATTCCATTCCCTTTCATATAAAATGTTTCCCACTCAAATCTCACGCACTGTCACCCGGCGGTCTGTCATTACGATATCGTGGATTTTATCCCCCTTTTCTTGAGAACTAACCTCAATCGGGCGCCCCGAAGGTTTTGCATCTTCTGTGCCCGTACGACCGCGTTTAAATTCATTAATCCAGTAATATAGCCTTAAATATTGGTGCAGAGTGCGTATGAATTCTTTCACCTCATATTGTATCTGGATCACAATCCACTTCTTTAAATAGAAATGTTTTATCACCGCACACCGTCTTTTTTCATTTTTGCACTTTTTGTGACAACAGTCAATTAAGATGCCTGCCAACAAACGGCAGCGCATTGCATTTGTATGTAAATTTTAACAGACTCGTTTCAATAATCACTCTTAGCAACAATCACGCCAGATAAGAAAATTGCCCATATTTTCATGTACCGTTTCTTCAACCGTTCAAAAATTACAGGTCTGCTCAAATTACATGACTCACATTTTATGTCCTTACAATATAATATTTTAAGCAAAGCAGTTAAAATAAAATATTTTAACTGCATTGTTTCTGATAAAGTGAAAAGGGTGCAAAATAAATGTGTTCAATTAGTCCAGATCGATATACCGTTGCTAAATTTGGACTCATAATCTCCTGAGTTGGACTTCAAACGAAATGCACGTAAAAATAAGTTATTTTCCTTTTATTCGATAATACCCTTACAATAGGCTGTGAGAAAAAAGTTGAAAACCTACATGGTGGTTTAGTAACATTAGGTTTCATATCTGTAAATTAAACAGATGAATTTCTTTATTAACATTGTCTAATTACGGTGACTAGTCCAGAAGCATACAACGCTGTTCAACTATTTAAAGGGCAACTTACGTCTTACTATTCGCATTACGAAACTAATGAAGTATATTTGTAACGAGTAGCATAAAATTTGCGTTTACTTATTCCCTCTGCACACACTTCTCTCCGAAACAAAACATAAAATATTAAGACGCTCTACAAAAAACTTTACACTAATCCTGCTCATTAAAATAACTGCTGTACACTGATTTTTTATTGACAATCCCATTAGAGAAATTATTGACAAACCCTCTTCCAAGAAATCTAATTTTCACTTAAAGTTTAAAAAGTGTGCGATCTGGGATTTATAGCTGCGAGAAGTGTTTCATTGGCGTTTGGCGTTTTTTAAAATTTCGATTTGCCAAAGTAGATCAGAAAATATAAATCATAAACTGATTAATTTTTGATATTGACTTTCCAGAACGGGCACTCTTGTCAGGGTCGCCTGAATGAATGTTAGTGAACTTGTTAATACAGCAGCGAAGTTAGTACTTGTTAGAACAGCATGTGAATTTTGTCTTGAAGAATGATGAAATATAATATATTTACGTACTCCGCTGCATACATTCATATAATTCCTGGAAACTTCATTCTTACTTTTGTCTTGTTTGCCCATAGAATTAACGAAACATTATCAACTTCATTCAACACACCCAAAACAAAATAGTAACATCCATTGTGAATATTGTATTGAATCTGAAGCAATACTATTTAATTATTTTCTTCACTCATATGTTGGTATTAAAAGCACTGTCATCATACAACTTGCTAATCATGCAACTGCATTACGTAATTCAACTACACTACGTGATCTACGTTTTCATCAGGAATATCGTTACCACTGCCATTCTTCACAACTATTCTCATCATCCAAATCTCATTGTTTTATCTCATAGAGTGCTTTTTCTATCTCTTCATTATATTGAATAGAGAACGAACGCCATTATTGACAAAAATAATGTTAACTAAAGCTGTTGTCAAACACACAACGATATACATTTCAGTGATGTAAAAAGTGATGTATAAAAATATTCCGTCAGTACATGCGTGTTGCAAAAATTACAGCATACTCCATGCTATGTAACCTGTTTTACGAAAGATTACATGCAGTAGAAGCAAGCAAGAGTCCGAAGTCAGTCCGATTGCTTGGTTCACAACGGTCTTTTTAGTGAATACTGTAGATAAGATTCGGAGCCCATCTTCCGATTCAATCTATCAGTCCATATTATGTCACTCTTGAAATATTTACAATATACATGCTTGAACGTTTACTTACCTCTATTAATAGAATAGCACTTTCAATATTTCTAAAATAAAAGAATGAACAATTTAGTATTAACAAGTTACCGTTTCATTATATTTTATGTCACATAATGCAAGACGTTTGTTCAAAACATAGAAAGTCCATAGTGCTTCACGAATCGAATTCCTTCCCATTCTGAAATACGGAACGCCTGCGGAGTATGCAACACGCCAATCTCTCCTGTACAGCAGTTCACCAATATTCAAGAACTGCAGGCGCGTAAGAAAAATCGCCAACCAGTCGGGGATGTCAAGCAATTACGAAAATACTGCATTGGACATGTTCACGATTCATTTAGTTTAGAATCGAATATATATATATATAATATATATATATAAAATATTGTATTGAATTTCACTCAAGAAATTGGTTGCTACTTAATTTTAATCATTGTTACTTGGAGCATCCCAATTTACCGTAGTGACAGCAGAGATATTGTGATACTCCATTATTATTGATTCAGGATAGCATATGTATCAATTACAATTTAAGGCTTGATTTTAATAAACATAAAATATGGATTTTAATAAACATAAAATGCAGCCTTACTCATGTTTCGGGACTTCATCCCATCATCTACAATGTTGAAAATGAACTCTACAATGTTAAAATGGCTCTACAATGTTGAAAATGAACTTACAAATTCACATATGAATAAATCAAGACACACAGAAGAAATACAAAAAATGAACACTGTCATTTGTTTAAATAGAGTACTTACCCAAGTAACATAGATTAAACAAGAGGTAGTCTCAATATGGCGCCATCTTGTACGAGTACGTCGTACGAAGTACAGAGACATACTGAGGAAAGATGAAGGAGGAAATAAAAGGGTGGGAAGAGCTAGTCAAGAAATACATTTATAATATGGATGGATTTTAATTGATATTATTCATTGAGACATATTAGACAAGTTAGGGTGTTTGTATTATTTTAAAATTTCTTAATTTCCCAAAATGTTCATTTCGTTGCCTTTATTTTGTATAATTATTTAAATAAATTGTAAAGTGTTCATTTGTATTTCTTCTGTGCCTTGTTTTATTCATATGCTAATTTGTTCGTTCATTTTCTATATTCTAGAGCCACTGATGATGGAATGAAGGCCCGAAAAACGTGTATGGCTGAATTTTCTGTTTATTAAATTTCATATTGTATAAACTACTTGTAGTTGATACCTCTGCTATCCTGAATCAATAACTCAATTTTGATTTCTCGCTACCTATATTACAGTGTGAGAATATCCAGAAGAGCCAATCCTCTGAAGAGTAATAAGAGAACGATCTTTTAACATTTTGTTGACCGTGTCGAAAAAACTCGAAAAGGACATTTTTTGAAAAAAAATTTAATGACTTCCACGCATCGTTTTCAACTTAGTATATCAGTTTACTTTTAAGAGAAAATTTGATTCGAACGTTTTCGAATGTTTTTTTTACGCCCTTGGTCTCAAAAATGTGGATTTTTGAAAACCATTGTTAGAGAAACTTGCGACATCTACCACATATCAAAACTGAGGAAAAGCTTTCGGAGAACATTTTCAGAGACAGGAAGGTGAAAGAAGTAAGTTTTTGACGATTTTCTTTCTTCTTTCACAAAACTTCGGAGTATTTTTTCGAAGGCCTAGAAATGTTAATATAGAGATGTGAAAAGTGGGTTGAAGTAAAGGTTGATTAAGTTGAAAAGTTACGTAATTTTTTCATTGCGCCAAAAATAGAAGTTAGTGAGGCCAAACTTATGGAACCTACCACAAAGTATTTATACAAAATGACTCTTCAAATAACAAGTTTATATTGAAATACACATCTCAAACGTGCTTGCCGCCTTTAAAGTACATCCCTTGGCTAACTGAACACCAGAGTTTCTTCTAGCTTTTAGTTGCCCTCTGAAACGCTGCTTTCGAAATCGCCTTTAAGTCCGCTGTACAATTTCTCTGGATGTCTTCGAATAAGTAAAATTGACGGCCTTTCAAGGTGGATTTCGATCTCGGAAACCGGAAAAAGTCGGCTGGAGCCACATCTGAATAATGGAGAGGCTGCCTCATTCGGATCCTTGTTTGGTTACAAGGAACGAGGCGTGCACCGGCGCGTTGACGTAATGGGATTTGAATTTTCGATCCTTCCATAATTAATATCTTTTCCTTATCACAGCGTACCTTAGCCTCTTTAAAATTCATAGTGAACCAACCCCTGCCAGTTGAAAAAGACTTTGAGCATGACTTTCATGTTGGACCGAGACATCCGAACTTTTTTGGATCCGGGAGAGGCTGCTGATCTTCCCGATTTACATCGGTTAAACCACTCAAACCACTGAGTCCGACTCATATATTTATTGCAAATGCTTGTTGAATTAATCTGAAGGTCCCTGTGGCACTTTTGCCGATATTAAAACGATTTAACGCACAAACGCTGCTCTTCCAGCTCCTTCATTATGCACAGACACAATTGAATCGTGCTGAGGAAAAAGGTAACAAGTCAGGAGGAAGGAAACATTAAATAATACTCACACTTGTTGTATTATCCTGTCTAATTTTTCTGTGTGAATTCACTAATGATAGTGTAAACGCTTTTATGACGTGATTACTTTCTTTACAGTATAATTTGCCTTGCCTTAAAGAGCAACTTTCAGAAACACTTTCAGAAACATTCAGAAACATTTCAACATCAGAAAAAAATTTGCAATTTTGACTTTTTCCCTTTTTCCTCGTGCTAATTCAATTTTACTGCCGGAGCCGCACCGGGCCGGAGCTCGCTCACTTGCATTTTTTTAAACACTGAAACTACGAATTTAAACAACTCCATCTTCGCTTCGGTTACTATAAACTCACATCCACATACGCTTGCGCTAAGCTGTTGAAGATCTTGACACAACCAAAATTTGGATTGAATAAATTACCATCCTTTGGTTCATCTACTACCCCATCCTTTTGCCAGCTGCCATCTATCACCACCGAAATATCTTTTCACATTTGCTCGATTTTTCGGTTTTCTAATGACGGAAACAAAAATTACTTTAAGAATGTAATAGAAATGTAAAACCTCGTTATATGGGAAAATTTTCGTTGAAAAATTTGGAGCAGTTTTAACGAAAATGTTACTGTAAATGCGATGCGTTACTGCAAATGCGAAATTTGAGTTGTTTTTTTTCATAGAAAACCATTGAGTTTTCGGAAGAATGTATTGGAAGTAATTTGAATAGCTTCTACTCATAAATGCAATAATGAATACAAATTGCTGGAAATGTAAGTATTAAAGGCTTGAGAGATATTTCAAAAAATTACATTTGAGTTTTTTTTAAGTAAAGATTACAGCAAAATTAATTTTATGTCTTCTTAACCGTGCAGTTCGCACTATCCGTATAAAAAGTTTGAAAAAAAGTTGGAACGATTTTTGAGAAATTAACGTTCCAGAGTTTCTGAAAATGTGAAATTTTGAGCTCGTTTTCACACAAAAAAATCGAAAGTTTTCGAAAAGTTTTATATGACATTGTTTAAAGCACTTGTACTCTTAAATGCATTAATGTAAACAAATTCCCGCCAATATAAATATTAACGACGTGAGGGGTTATTAAAAAAATACATTTTTGTAATCTGTGAAAACAAACAAAAGAATAGAAAAAAATGGTGTTTACTTCGTCTAATAGAGTTCATTCAGCACTATTCATACCAAAATTTTAAACTAAAAATTTGGAGCCGTTTTAGATAATATTGTTTTAAATTGTTTTTTAAATTGCACCTTTTTCTCGCAATATTGCGCGAAAACTACAAAAATTTTCAAAAAATTGTACATTACCTTAATGCAATAACTAATTGTCTATAATTATGGACAAAAAATTTCATTTGAAGGAAAAATCTCGATCTTCAATTTTGTAGTTTTAGGAAGACGCCGGAAAAAAATCGAATTCTGCAGTTTTCAGGTATCAAACTTTTGCAAATTTCCATTCAGAGTTAACCGTGAAAATCGGATCTATTCCACTTTTATAAGCGTATTTCACTCTATTCTTACAAGAAATTGAATGATTTTTGCTATTGAAAATTGTTACATTAATTGGTATTTTCAGTTTACAAATAATATTGTGCAGCTTTTTGTTATTATAAATAAATGTTCTCTTTTCTTTTGAATTTGAAAGCGTTTTGATTTAATATTTCGGTAAGTTACCTTATTCAAATCTATGGTGTGTACCATAGAATCATCAGCCCTAACAAATATTAAATGGATATTTTAATTTCCTCCATCAAGTAAATTTATTAATAGAAAAGTAAAAACTATCTCAGCCATAACATATGTATTATGCGAAATCAATGTTTAAAGAGGCAATGTCTTTCCACTGCTTAATAGTATCATAAAAACACTAGTCGCTATCTATACCACAATGTGATGGATTCTTACAACTGGTCCTCAATAAACAGTAACATTATTATTATTATTATTATATCAGCTATGAAAATTATATATATAATCAGCTAGTGTGAATAATATAAATTGGGAGAGATTTTGTTTTTTTATTTCTTGTAGTTAGAAACGGAATATTTATATTTCACAGTAGCATCACCACGGGTACTCATATTAGGAGAGATAATATTCTACATTCCACGTGATTGAAATTTCAATGTATAACCTTATGAATATAACTGCAATAGATCACACCATTTCACTGAGTTTTTAGGTCATTTACTATTTCAATGAAAAGTGTTTGAGCTGTTTCGAACGGACTGAAAGAAAAGAGAGCATCCAATCGGTTTATTGAATGTCTCTCTATTCACGAGCCCTCGCCGAACAGCCACGCCAAGAATTGATATAATTCAACTAATTAAAGAAGATAGTCAGATATGTTCAGAAGATAAAATTACCTTCTCAAATGAACTACATTTACGACGAATTGTCATCCTTTGATTAGACCAATAACTATTGTATTTGAATTTCTAGGCAAAACTGGCGAGCGTTTCACAACGTGAACTCTCTTATATTTATTGAGTTCCGAACTATTGTCACACATAAATAGCGATGCGTGTTATTATGATAGCTTCTGATGTTGTCAAAAGTGCGGGAGATGTCGGACATTCACCACAGTCTAATAATCACTAGCATTACTTTTTGACAGTAATATCGCAATCGTAAAACTTCGTGCGTAACATATTACTGCATTATTATACAGGAAGAAAATGACAGTTCTTTGTGATGAATGAAATGTTGTTCTCTTCGAATGCTTCGTTTCAAAATTCGAAACAATTTGTTTACACTATTTAGTACGAAGAGTCAGGGATATTACAGATTTTGCAAGTCATTTCCGATCTGGTATACATTTGAATATATGGATCTGGACGTATTATCTGCCTCACAAATCTTTTTGTGTGTGTGTGTGTGTGTGTGTGTGTGTGTGTGATAAAGAGACTCTTAGATGACACTCATTATTATCGTCAAAATAATTTTATGGTCACTCAAAGCACTTAACACAACGAGTCAAATCCGCAAAAGAAAAAACAGAAATGACACAGAATGATCAGACTGATGGAGAGATCATGAAGATGTTTCACTCTAACAATAT
Organism: Teleogryllus oceanicus; assembly: GCA_964035755.1. Lineage (NCBI taxonomy): Eukaryota > Metazoa > Arthropoda > Insecta > Orthoptera > Gryllidae > Teleogryllus > Teleogryllus oceanicus. The sequence continues at coordinate 19,878,157 of CAXIVR010000008.1, forward strand.
ACTCACAAAGGACCACTAGGCAAAAGAATCGCATGAAATCTCAATAATACTTCGCGCGCAAACACCTTTACGAGCTCCTGCAAGAGTGAGGGTAGGCCACTGATCTCTATTTAGTAACTAGAGAACGCAGTAGTGTTTCACTATTCCAGTGTATTAAATAAATTCAATTCAAGTTCAAAATCAGCTTATTCAGTGAAGATTTACGACGCATTTACTAAACATTAATCACACTTAAACTACATATTAACTACAATTTACGTATTAAATGGTTCAGACTTCCTGCTTTCTAAATCGCAACTTCGATGTTATTCAATATTATGTCGAAGCGATGCATTTAGTTCAAAAAGGTATCCATACAAGCAAGATCCTCTGAGAAGGGAGTAGATACATCCTCGGCAAATAACTCTGCATAAACAATGCTCCCGCATGTCTGATTTAATTTAAACTACTCTTTAAAAACGTAAATACTAATGAGAACAAAGTGTGAACATTTCAGCCAAATCAGTCGACTAGTTTTTGCGTCTATATGTGACTGACATACGCACTCTGTGTGTGTGTGTGTGTGTGTGTGTTTATATACACAGAGAGAGAAAGAGAGAGAAATGGAATAGATACCTACTAACTGGCAACATTGCATAGCCGCTGTTGCAACGTTACATAATCGATGTTTGTACCTATTTACAAACGTAACGTCGTGATCCGTCATTTTGGCAACAAGAGAGACATTCACGGACGACCGCGCAGAGATATTTATCCGGCTAATGCTGTGTCTTCTGCAACAGCAACGCCTGACGTGCGATGTTTACATGAAGTGCGTATGTGTGTTTGTGTTGGCAGCGGAGTACATCCACGTGTGCCAGCGGGACGCGCCTGACATCGAAGCCTGCATCAACGCCTCCATCAACGCCCTGCGGCCGCAACTGCTCTCAGGTACGTCCCCACGCCACCCCTCCCCAATCTTCTCTTCTTCTTCTTCTTCTTCTTCTTCTCCCTCCTCCCCTCCCTTCCCCTCCACCCACGCCCTAGTGGCGGCATGTGCTCTTTCCGTAAGACGAGGAAAGATCAATTAATTGATAAATAACTTACTAAGAAATCAAAAACAAATAATTCTAAATTTAATAACTTATAATTGAATTTGACAAATTTACTATTGAAGGCACAAATGGCGCTTATCTTTGGAGAGAGCCGTAATTGTATGACCCTGATTCGTAAGCAAATCATCACGATCAATCGCAGTTTTTATTTACATTTATCACTCAACAAAGAAGTAAAAACTGTATCTGACGTATGGGGAAGAAGTGACATCTGCGCACGTTTTCTTGAACTCCATAATTTTTTCCCGACGTTTTAACTATAAATAGTGGAATGATGAAAAAAAACGAAGTTAACAACTTTTGAAAACTAGACATTGTCCCTCCCGACTTGTAGAAAACGTAAATGTTTAACAAACTGCATATTTAATTTTGTTATACTACTAACAAAATAGTAACATACCCCCGACTCTAGTCCTATCACTATTAGCAAAAGGTGAGCTCAACAAAATGTGCGCATAGCTAGGCTACATTCATGTCCAGAAGCAAAACAAGGGGCAGTTTCAGCATTTGCTCAGTGAATCAGGGAAACTGGACAAAAACCTGATCAAGATGGGGGTCATTGACCCGGAAGCTGAAGTCCGAGTCATTAAAGAAATTTCTTGTATCCGCCGTGTGCGGCATGACCTGCCAAACCCCAACGAGTGAAGGGTCTACCAATCAGGGGCAAATACGCCTCCCCCCTAACTCCGAAAAGATGAATCAGGAACACCACTGGTTACCTTCAATAGTAATTTTCTGGGATTTAATTATCAAGCCTTCAGAAAAATCGACACCACAGAAACAGATTGTTTGCAAATAATTCATTTTTTCTATGAATTGCTCTTGCCCATTTTGCAAATTTTCGTTGTTCTTGGGATGTTTGGGATTGCCTAAAAAACTTCTTTCCATTCAATGTTTGTACCCTGGCCTGCACCCTTGTGCAAAACAGCATGACATCTTGGGTCACAAATTCTTGTGATACGGTAATTAATAAGTAATTAAAAATCACAAGTTCCTTGTTATGAAATTATTGAATACACGATAACTTTAACATGTAAATCGAAAAGTATTGTTTCCAAAGGTCATGATTCAATGCATATAAAACTAAACGAACTGATCACACTTTGTCTTCTATTCACTATGACACTAAAACATACAGGGTTCTGAGATATGAAATTAAATTCATGAATGAATAAGGAAGTCAAAAAATTATTTCTTGGAAATTTTAAAGATATAATAATTTTCATAGGAGTTCAGTGTATTTTTAATCCCGTGGGGCATTTAATTGCAATTTTTTCGCTCTTAATGAACTGTTTTCGCTTCAAGAATGGAAATAGAATGCCAATGCCTTAGCGGAATCACCAGAGTTCATTATTAGCAGATTAGCAGCAGATTTTTCAATACTGGTGCAACACATTGCCCATCATTTTGTGTTTCTGTAAATAACTTTTTTAGGGCAATGAAGTGACAACTAATGAGAAATTCGGAAAGAGCGAATTCTTATTGTATTCTTCGAATGTTACCATAAATATATTTTAAGTTATATTTGTTTTGAAATAATTTGTCTCCAATTGAACAAATTTGAATGAAATGCAGAAGACTTAATGGACGTAGTGATCACCTTACCTGTAAAAATCAATGATCTCTTCAGCTCCCTCAGAGAAAACGCCGACAAAATAGTTTTCGTGACGTCCTACCGGCTATATCTGCTATCAAAAATGTCTAAGACTTCAACATAAATACGACTTATTTTTTATTATTAATACACCAACTGCTGGAGACCCCTGTATCAGGCCATCTTAAGGGAGAATGAAAAAGTGATACCAAATACTACACGGAAAATACAGGACAGTTCCCCGTTCTTCCATGCAACCGATGGAAACAAGTTCCCACTAGCGCTCATAGTGTCAGAACCTGGTAATTCAGCGCCAATTAGAAACGTCAATGTCATTCTTACGGAAGAAATACATTTTTTTAATTGGCCAAACGAAATGAGACAAATTTTTACCTACTCTCTTTGTCATTTAGAGCTATTAATATATCTAGAAATCTTATGAGTGTTATTACTGCTGAGGCCAAAAGTTAAAAATCGAAGCGGAGCGTAGCGGAGCCGAGATAAATATGATTACCGGAGTAGAGTTTCATTTGGTGTAATTTGAGGAAAATTAGGTTAATTTACCTAACATACATTTTTCTAATTGCACTATTATTAATATTACAATTAAAAATAATTATTCCCCAAACCAATGAATTACTTCTGAATTATTTGAATCTGATTTGTTTTGTATCGCCATGTTTTTCCTTAACAAACATTTGACTTGTGATGAATCAATGGTTGTTTACGTTGCTAAGGACGTTAATACCCGTTGCTAAGGATGTTAAATTTTTTAACATACAGGCAGGTACAAGTGCATTTAACAAACCTGCAGGGATGTATGTTAACAGGGGTTAAAGAGCATAGGACCGATAAATTATATTGAAGGGCTCAAATTAAGGTAAACAATAACTACACAAGTGATGTTTTATTTATTCCAAGAATAAAGTTCTTACAAATGCAAGATTTTTCTCGCCTTAACACTTTCAGTGATACATTAGGTCTTTTTCATTTACTTTCTTTAAAAAGGACAGTATCAAAACATTGCTTACATACAGATTAGTGTACTCCTTACACAAAATATTCTCCAATTGAATATTAATGATTTGCATTGTTTTGACGTCATTATTATTTTGACGTAAACAATTTACAACGTCTTTATTGAAAACATATTCAATCTTAGAAAACAAAGTAATAGCCAATTCATTTGGATAGAAAAGGGTGGCATTCACATACTGATTAATTAGAATATGCGAGTTTCTTAAATTATGCTTTTCATCCACATTCGATAAAGCATTCCTACAACCATCATGTGGCAAGGTACTACACAACCAGCCACATACATAGAACTCAGCACTTTTTTCAGAAATCGACGAGAAAGACAATCGAATTAAAAGAAATCAAGCAAAATACAAACACCAACAGACCACTGAACGGTGCACTGTACGAGTATTCACCAGGTTCTGCCACTAGATAGAGCTTGCATCAGTGTTTCTCAATGTATCTCGAAGTGTCCTGTATTGTCTCCATAGTATTTGGTGATACATTGAGCGAATTCAAAACACGCAGTGCTGAGCTAAGTCATCAGCGTTGTCTTTCTTCATCTCTTGTACCTTCTTCCTCTTCTGTTCTTTCTTCTACTTTTCTTATTCTTCCTTTTCAGCATTTTTTCTTCCCCTTCTTATTTCTCCTCTTACTTATCTTTCGTCTATTTCTTTTTGTTCTCTTTCTTCTTCTCTTCTTATTCTCTTTCTGTTTCTTCTTACTTTGGTGGCACTTTCTTGCGCTTCTTTTCTTTCTCCTCCATTTTTCTTTTCCTTTTCCATCTCCTCCTTCCCCTTTTCCTTGGTGCCACATCTAAAATATTAAAGCGACGTAGCAATTCAGGGAGTTGCTATAACACAAATACTTAGACGGATAAACGTCGAGCAGGTTGCCTAATGAAACAATTGACAGATGACAGCCATTTAAAGTGCTCAGCTAAATTTATTAACTGATGATGATTGCTTTTTCTCTAAATATAGTATGATCTAGGTAACTTAAATTATATAAACTGCTATTGATAACACAAACTAGCATTTTATTCTCAGCAAATATGCAACATTCTTAATAAAATAGCTTTACAAGGAGCTTCCCTTGTTTAACTATCCTCGACAAATACAATGTAGCAACAAATAAAATTGTGTGTTGTTTGAATTGTTTTGTGATACACAGGCCTACCAGAACTGGACGTTCCACCTCTAGATCCTATAGCTCTGGATGAGATCAAGTTAAGCCGAGGTCCTGCGGGTGCACTGTTCGAAGCGACAATTCGCAACATCAAAGCCTTTGGAGCACCCAATTTCATAATTGAAGAACTCAAGTAGTCAAACAATTTTTTACTACCTTACTCTAAATATTAACATTTACTAATGAATTTAAATGGGTTGCTGAGAGGTAGAATGGTATACGTCATTTACACTTAATTTTACAAAAGAGCGTATTTTGCGTTTCATCTTATCAAAAAAAATTCCAATATTTCCAGTAAATAAAGCAAGTAAGTGGTTATATATTCTAGACATGTTATTTTTATTGAACAAAAACTAAATTACATTTTAGGTCAAACACTGAAAAACTGCCAAAGTCAAAATACGTTTGAGTGTAAATTCAAGCTTTTCTAGGGACATTGTAGATTAAATGAAAACGTGTCACTTTATTATTCCCCTCTTCTTCTTTTTCGTTGGTTGGTTGGTTGTTAGTGATTCCGGACGCGTCATCAGCTTTGATCATTATTCTTGTGAGTGTAGTGCATGTTTTCCCTCAGGAGATAGCGTTGACCTTTCCCCGCGGGATGGCGAGATCCCGCGCAGTCCGTGGCCCGTTCGTTAGGGTACAGCTCTAGCATTCGCCTGGTGTCGATTGCAGAAACCACGGAAAACTACCGATCAGAGCAGCCGGCCGCTAAAATTCTCCTCCAGACAGCGACTGACTGAGTTCGACATAGCTGTAAAGCTAGTGTCCAAAGTCCTGCCGCCGTCAGGACTCGAACCTAGGACCTCCCGGTCAGAGGCGCTACAGTGACATCAATTGTTGTTCTGCAACCTCAACCTGCCGATAATCACAAAAACGTTTTACCGGCATAAGTTGTATCTATGTACAAACGACTGCAGTCAACAGTAAAATAAGTACACGAAGGCGAACGGCACGTTCTCTCAGCAGGGAGCACTGGCTTACACTACTGTGCTGCGCAGCAAGTTCGGCGATTGTGTCGGCTCTCCGCGCAGTGCTGCTGCTAAGCGGCCACCTCGAAAGTTAGACTTGTGACTGCCTGAGGACGCACGCATTGCACCCATAACTATTCAAATATGATATAAGTCAAAATATCAGTGGCATGTACCGTTCTTCTTCTCAGTAACTCAAATAATGAACATGCTTTGAAAATTAAAACTTCATTGACGTGAACATTAGTAAATTACAGCTGTTTCAATTTCAAATGTATAGAAACATTTAATAATACCATTTTACTATCTACAGAACTGATCTGGAGAAAAATGTCTTTGATTTCAAATTACTGCTACCCAAAATAAATTTCCTGGGTGATTATCAACTTCGCATGAATATATTATTAATTAATATTTTTGGTAAAGGACACATCACTGGTAATTTTAGTAAGTTCTCCATAATTCCCATTAAAATGTAACTTGTTTAACAGTTAAATTTTAAAAATATTTTGAGTACAATGAACTCATTAATTTTCTATATTCTTTTATAGCGAATTATAAATGTGATTGTCATTTAAAAGGTAATAAAGTTATTATTAATGGTGAAGAATACTTGAAATTTGACCGAATGGGCCTTAAATTGAGCATTGGTAAAGCCAAATTTTATATGAGCAATCTGTTTAATGGAGATCGCCTTCTAGGTAAATTAACTCTAGTTGAAATACTTTTCTAATATGCAATGCAATATACTTCTAACAGTTTCTATATTTTCAGGGGAAGCTACAAACAGAATAATAAATGAGAATGTTGACCTCTTATTATCTGAAGTGTTGCCAGCCATGGAAATATCATTGGCAAAAGTGTTTACAGACATTGCCAACAAAATTATGCTTTCGTATCCCTATGACGTATTATTTCCACATAAATAATTTTATACTAATATGCAGGACATTTTGTATACCAAAAATTTTCTCAAAGTGACTGTGAGGAAGTTTCTTTATTGTACAATAAAAATATTACGTTTATATTTTAGTACTTACTGTAAACATATTTTATATGTTTCTGATTCTTTGGTGAGTAATAATTCAGATGCCCAAGGTTGGTATAGAAGAAATTGTAGCTGTGCAAGAAAATACTACGAAAATACTTTTGACAAACATCTGTTTTCAATGTATCATTACAAAGTATTCAAAAAACGAGCAAAACCATGCTAAAATTTAGGTTTCTATAATGTGCAATACACCATTATACTTTTATACGTAAGTAATTCCAAACGTTTCCGGCCCGTCGAATTTTTACAGACGATGTATAGAAAACAGTAGTGCTACTTTTTAATATAATCCCCCTGTACTTCAATACACTTTTTGAATATTTTGATTAACATTTTCATACCTGTGAAAAAATATTCTCAATCTTTGTCTGAAAAACAAAGTTTAAAACTGATTTTTTTACTTCATTGTCGTCCGAAAGTTTTCTTCCTCGAAGTTCTTTCTTCAGTTTTGAGAAGTAAAAGTCACTTGGCGCAAGATCTAGGCTGTAGAGTGGATGCTGAATCTTCTTGAAGCCACAATCATGTTACATTTTAGTCCCATTTTCGCTCCGCGTTCCTATTTTCACCCCACTTGACGGTGTGCCATATCTCAAGCGGGAATGAAAATTCGCAAAAAATATACAACGAGCAGTGTGAAGACTGACAGAATTGGAAAGAATTCTAAATAATGAACAATGCGCAATAAGATTTATTTTCTGTTCCAATTCATTTAATGGGACGTTCTATTTTAGTTGCGACTGATTAAATCAGAGACCCGAACATTTGGTTAAGTCAGTGGCACATCGGTCATACGCAATGGAGTGTAGAACTGTTTATTTGAAATGGAACACTGCATTGAAACCGTTTTCCCTTCGATAACTATTAATTTATTATGGAACATTGATGCTCTAAGAAGTGATTATAAAATATACACTATGTTTAATGATAATTTTAAGTGGTGATCAATGTAGGTACTATTGTTAACGATAATTTACATTGTTTTAATAATTTTTTAAATAATTATCTATTAAAGCAATGTCAAAAATATTAGCCCCCTTATCAAGATTACAATCAATTTAAGGTATGAGTGCAACTTGTCTTTAAAAAAAATCACATTCTAATGTGTCAACGATATCGATCAATATACGTATATAGCTGACAGACAATCTAATATCTCGTTAATATTCAAAAGAAGGAAAAACATATTCAAAGCATTGCTTTTAACACAGACATAATACCATGTTAAGCCAGGCTCAAAAACGGTGGATGCAGGGGCGACCAGAGAAAACTAGAGGCCTGAGGCACGGGAACCCCCCATTTCAAACCAAAAATTCCCACCTCCCCAATTAATAATCAGAATTCATTTCTCCACGCTTCAGAAATTACTTGCAGCGTTGAATTTGGATTAGAAAATTCTTTTTTTTTTATGTATTTTGAAAGACAAAAATTGGGGCCTCAATTAAGTCGCCCCCACCCCTTCTAATCGCCTCTGAATGAGAGAACTCATCTTTCTGGAGTTTCAGGGAGATTAAAGTGACATTATAGAGCGCGTATTGCGAATACAGGTTTGCATGCTAATATATCCTAAAAGGTGTAGAAATTAATTCTTTTGCCAGAAAAAACTCCGCGACGAAACCAAATTTTCGTTAATTGCTTAACATTTTTCTATGGAGATTTGCCTTCGTTTCTTCTATTAGTTATCAATACTTTTGGTTATGATTTATCATTATCGCATTATTTTATTATTATTATTATTATTATTATTATTATTATTATTATTATTATTATTATTGTAGTTGTTGTTGTTGTTGCTGCTGTTGTTATTTAGTAGTCTACTTGTTAAGAAATTTATATCCTCAAATGTTCAATGCGAGATCGCAACAAAATATCGCACTTTCAGAAACATTTTCATGTGGACGCAGCTGATCACCCGCACGGCATGAGAAATATCTTACCCCAAATAATATATATGTACAGTACGTTTGATTTAAATATTTAATTACAAGAGTATTCTATATGAGTATTTCTTGAGTATATACGTGGTACTTTTTGGGAAACGATTATGAGTGGTTTTGTTTCGAAGCATTTTTGCTGCCACAGTTATTATTTTTTAATATTTATATTTGTTTATAATAGTAAATTAATGTTAATTATAAATGAGTGAAGGTTTTTGAAGATAAGTATCAGTGTAGACTAACAAACAAAGCCCATAAGAAGCAGACTGTCAGAAATGTCAAAGACTACTTCTCCTTCGAGTAGAGCTGTAGAGCTAATGCCGTATAGGCATTGAATGTAACGATTGCGATTTTCAGGCCAAACTAGTCGTAAACATACGATATACTCTTCGGTCGTAAAGTTATACCTAGAATGAAAGCATAACACAGGAACATCAGAGAAATTCTTTAAAAACAAAACTCTATATCTAATAATCAGATAAAGTACAACCACTCATTTAATCTTCAAAATTCAAGAATCTTTGATATTGAGACTCGGAGATATCCACGTTTGGTTTCTGAAACTTTACAGATTAAAATACATAATTCCATTAATACTACTGTTAAAAATAATCATTTACCAAAATGTACGATGCTTTGCTGGATAGATGTCGAACATAGAAAAAATAGTACCCCCATCTCTCCACTTTCATACCCTGCCCCTGCCCCTCCCCATCCATGCCTTAATTTCCCGTCCTTCCGACCACCTCGTTCTTTCAACCGCTCTCACCAACGTAACGAACTTGACTTTGTCCACCCAGTGACAGTTTACTGTATCATAATGTTATTATACAAACGTTTTGTTTCTTTTATCTGACCTGCCACAATTTCTCCATTTCTCTATACTGCGATTTTTACCAAGCTGCTTGAGAAGTAAATCAGCTGTTTCGGTGTTATTCAATCGGAAGGTTCAACGCCACCATAGTCACTGTAGTAACGTTAAGGTCCTGATTGGATGGCACCGTAACAACTGATGAAATGTCACAGGCAGCAAAGTAAAAATTGCAGTATTGTAAATAACTTTTACCTTTTTACTTTATATTTTCATCTTTCAGTTTTACAGACTAATGAGGACAACAATCCCAGAAACCGTTGCAGATTAAGGTTATGAAATAAATATAATTACAATATAAATATGATTTTGACATTTGCCTGTCTACAGATATGGACCGTAATCCCTTCGCAATATATTATTTATAATGGCACTTTTAATGGCACTGACGTTTAATCAGCTTTTCTCCTTGTCATCCATCCCTTACAGTGACGTTTAAGCTTCCGATTGGATAATATGATACCAGCTGACTTACGTCAAATGTCACTACAAATAATTACAAGAATACAGTACATGTACTATTTCATTTACCTGCTTTGGTATACATTTTTTTTATATCGTTAGAGAAGAAGCCGCAGCCTTACTGTAGAAAACAGAATTAACTGTAAAAGACTGTTGAAGGATATTCCGTGGCCTAACCAAAGAGAAGTTTTATTATAACTTCCTTGAACTAACCAGGTTATTGAAACCACGTGTAACCAAGCCACGTGATTTCATAAAGAAAACTTCCATGCTTTCATTGGACTAGATCTGGAAGAGGTTATGTAACATGAATTTTGAGTTCCTATTTAAGTTAGTTACAAGTTACGAGTGTGAGGTTCGCGGTGGAAAATGTTCACACGTTTAATGTAAATATTTTTGTAATAAACTGTAATTTTTTAGTTAAGCGCCATGGTTCTGTCCGAATACATATCAACTCTCTCCGAAAACCCATATTTTGGGGCTGGGTTTGGTCTTTTCGGTGTTGGGGCAGCAGCTGCAGTACTTAGGAAAGCTTTGCAGGGTTCTGTTATATTGCTTCGGCGGCATTGTATGATTACATTAGAAGTTCCGTGTCGAGATAAAAGCTATCAGTGGCTTTTACACTGGATAACTCAGAAAGGAGCCAGACAAACTCAACATCTTAGTGTTGAAACAAGCTTTGAACAAAAGGATACGGGACGCATCCAAACCAAATATGATTTCATTCCAAGTATAGGCACCCATTTCTTCAGGTATGTAAAGTAAACATTTAATATAGTTATGTTAATCATGAGACTGTAATGTTCATTTTGAAAGATCAATTATTTCAGGTATAAAGGACTTTGGATAAAAGTGGATAGAACCAGAGAACAACAAACTTTAGACTTGCATATGGGAATTCCATGGGAAACTCTTACACTTACAGCAATTGGAAGAAATCGAGGATTGTACTTTGACATTTTGGAAGAAGGTATGTATGGTTCTTCTATTTAGATGTCATGGAGCAATTTGAATGTAAAGTTACATTAAACAGTTCTTTTCTGTGACAAACAAGATTAGTCTTCAACTTCATTGTAAAAATATTTAATTTTCTATAAGAAAGAGTTGTAAGTGTTCTCTATTGAGATTTTACGAGTGTCACAAAATTCCTTTCAGGTGTTATCGGTGCTTGAAGTGGAGGAAAACAAATGGTTGTGTAATCCAGTGAGCTCCATTATATGGAGATAAATCGTTCTTTGTAGATTAGGTTAAATCCATTTACAAGAGAATGGTTTAAAAAAAGATAACTGCTCTGTGAATTACAGATGTGAGGCAGCCTTTTCTTCCTGTTATCCATGTAAGTTCTTAAAACTACATTGTCTGTTGTAATAATATTTTTATTTCAAAGTATATTACTCTTATTTGTTGATTTTACTTCACCTCATTTGGATGTATATTAATTGTGATATATTAATAAGCAATTGTGATATAATTTTTAAGGAGTTTTGGACAAAATAGAGTTTAAATATATTTTAAAATTTGTTCCAATCCACTTCAAGCTCCGATCAGTTATGCTTCTATTTTTTTGTCTTGGAAGATTTTAAGAGTTCGTGATGCACAAACTTGGTGAATGTAGATGCATACTGTGATTTATTCAGAGCTTCCTGTGACAGGTCAGAAGCTGTTATGGTGCCATCCAATAGGGAGCTTACACATCACTACAGTGGCGTTCAACCTTCCGATTGGATGACACTGTAACAGCTGATTTACATCAGAGCAGCTCTGAATAAATCCAAGTATAGATATTTCTTTTTTAAAAGAGCAGCATTTTGAAACCTTTCATGAATCAGTGAAGACTTTGGAAATAGTGTTCAGATACCATGCATTTGTGTAAATAACAATCTTTCCCTCTCTGTGATTTAGACACTTCTCTACAAGTGCTTAAATAAATATTGTCTCAGCTTTTCTATGTGATCCAATCTTTTAATATCAAGAACTTTTGTTTTTATTTGATGCTCACTTTGGATTGGTTGTTTTCAGCCAGACAGATGGCTCTGAAACAACATGAAGGGAAAACCATCATGTACATTGCCATGGGATCAGAGTGGAGGCCCTTCGGACACCCTCGTAGAAGGCGTCCGATATCTTCTGTGGTACTGGATGTTGGGGTGTCTGAGAAGATTGTTGCTGACGTGAAAGAATTTATTGGAAATGCCTCATGGTATAGGGAAAGAGGTATGCAATTCCATATAAAACTAGCTAAACCCTCATGATTACCTCGCGCAGAAGGAGAGCTGAATAGTTACCACAGAAAATTCTGCATTTCCATGAATATATGTTTTATATCATCAGCATGTACTATTCTCATTGCATTGCTACATCTGGGATACCATCACTTTGTCAGGGTTGGTTTTCTCGGCATTCTATTACATCCACTATGTCAATGTAAAATAATGTATACTTCATACATCTGTCATCAATATTATTATCAATTATCAAATCATGTCAAATATTTACATTAGCCAACATATACACCAATACATCTTATATTCCTGCCGATGGAATGTGACTTATACTAAACAAATATACTCAATCATGGATATTGCACAAGTGATGAATGTATGTCAGCAATTTGAACTACTCCTTCCCTGTGAATATTTTAAATAATTATTTAAAGTGTACATGGAAATGCACCCCATGTGATAATTAGAGAGATAGATACAAGGATCTATTATATAACGTTCTGTAGATAATAGTACTTACAATTTAAGTACTATCAGTTAACAACTTACAGAACATTAATCACACTTACAATTCGGCTTACAACAAAAAAAATAAAGTACACCTGATCTCGCTTTCATCAATATTATCATCATTATTACTATCACATTTTAACTTGTATCCACACATATATCTCGGTTACCAGGAACAAGAAACACATTTCAACTGTCATAATCAGCACTGGATCAACTGTCAATTTTCAGAAACTTCCTCCTGATGTTACATGTGTCTAGTATGACAGTCTTCTGCAGCTGGATGTATAATCCCATCTTCAGTTGCAGTTTTGCCAGGGATTCATGCAGGAACTTAGGATTTTCACCAGTGGCACCTAGAATTATTGGTATAATCATCACCATTTCCACATTGCTGCACATTTCCTTTATCTCATTTGCCAGAGGTTGATATTTTAGAATATTTTCACTCCTTTTCTTTGGGATGTTGTGAGCTAACGGGACTGCGACATCAATCAAGTACATCTTGTTTTTCTTGTCATGCCATACAATGTCAGGTTTATTAGATGATACAGACTTATCTGTTATGATAGACCTGATCCACTACATTTTGTGATTATTTGTGTCAGTTCGGGTGTGTACTTATAATATGGTGTTCAGTTATCCACCAAAAGGTTATTATTGTGGCATAGTTGCTGATAAACCACTTTACAAACGTCGTCATGTTTTGTGTATTCTGAGGATGCTAGAGAGCTTCATCCACTGATAATGTGGTCTATATTTTCTCTATGTTCTCCACATAGCTGACATTTGTCATCACGAACATTGGTGTCTTTCAGGATAAATTTACGGTAGTTTTTAGTTGATCTTGAATAGCTACCTTGAAACCACCTGTTTCAGCAAAAAGTGCTCCCAAGCACAGCCATTTAATTGACAACTTACAGTCCATCGGTTCTCCCTCTATCTGATATGGGTAGCGTCCATGAAGTTGCTTCTCTTTCCAGTTGTTGATTTTCATTTCATTGGTCTGTTGTTGTTATCATCATCATCATCATCATCATCATCAAATCAATATCATTTACCAACAGGTCTATCAATAAATTTTATGTCAGTTCAAAATAACAAAAATTGACAGACGTTCCAATTATGATAAGTAAATTGAAAAAACAAAACAAAATGAATATCCCTTTACATAAAAATTTTAGTAATGACATTAAACAATTCAATCATTAGAATAAGGTAAGTATTTGCTGTTATACATGGATAACAATATCAATGTATATCTGTGTAAAGTTCTAGATAAATATAAAAATATGTGAATATTCATGGAACTGCAGTATTTTCTGTGGAAACTTCTCTATCGCTCTCCTTTTGTGTGATACTTACAGAACGATCGTAATGTAATCACATGAGTATACAAGAGATTCATTAAATACAATTGGTGATGCCATCTTCCCATTTCCATTCTAGCTGCGCATTTCAAACAATGCAAATTTCAAAGCTTTTTATTAGTAAAGGAAAGTTGCAATCTATTCAAAATATAATTTCCCCCATTCCTAATCTCGCTCCTCTCTTCCCCTCTCTCCCCCTCACGCCCCCCTCTCCCTCTCTCCCCTCCCCCTCCCCCTCTCTCCCCCTCTCTCTCTCTACCCTCTCTCTTAAAACCATTCCCTGGGAGCCAGTTAGGAGGGACATGAAAATCAGCCTCTTTACAGCTTTTATATATATATGATACTTTGTGCTGGATTGAAAGCAAATCTTAATTTTTGTGATTTCATCTAAAATGTTAACCGTTCAAGCCAACGGTAACATTTCTAAGAAATGTATTGTTCAGACCACACAACATATTTTTGTCATGTTCTAGATTTCAAAATTAGGTATTCTAATGTGGATTAGCTTACGTGCAGTCCATTATCAAAGCAGTGTCATAGTGCAGTGTGTGCAACCTTATATGTATACTGTCTTGTTACTTTTCAGTGCAGATCATGATTGCTTACTTCCTTATTGTAATTTGGGGTAGAGATTTTGTTTCTTTTTTACTAGTCGTTAATTTGAAGTAGTGAAGTGATCCCCAAAAATTGGAGAGCAGATACTGTTGCAACTATTTATTCAGTTTGTGAAAGCAGGCATGAATTTTCAGACTTTGTAAGGGTTCTTTTTAGTTTTTTAATGTGTTGCATTTAGATTGATACATAGTGTCCCCATGCCCCTTGGGGGGGGTGCTTTGTAGTAATTATGCTTTGCACTTGAAATAATCTTCCATTAAGAATCGTGCTTAGGTTTAATCCTCCTTTATCTGTCATTATACCTGTCAGATCTCATCGCAGTCAGTTATCAAGAGGGCCACCAGGTAGCAATCCGCATACCATGCGTTCCTGCGTCACTACCCAGCAGCCAGAATTGGGAAGGAATTTGGACTGGGGGAGGGTTTAGGACACTTCACAAGGGTTGGACTAGCCCCTGTGAAGCAGACAAACTCGTTTTGTTGGAACAAATTTCACATGAGCTTGTCTGGGAATCGAACCCGGACCTGTTTTGTGAAAGGTGAGCGACTTCACACTGGGCCATGAGCACCACTGTTCAGTCCCTGGGCATGTTGTCAAGGTGGGATTCACCCTCCCCACACACAGTCACACACACACACACACACACACACACACACAGACACAGAAAAATATTCATGGTACACTAATGTTTCAGCCAATTGGGACACAGACAGTGAATCACTCGCTGCATTTAGTGGGCTTTGTAACAGGAGTCCATACTAATAATGTAGTCAAGCTAGTGGTGTTAACAAAAAGAGATAACTACTTTTGTTTGTTAACCAATTTTCCAGAGCTGGTTACTGAATGGTAGAGTATTTTGCGTGGTATAACGTAAACTATTAAGTGCCAGGAGAACACAACAATGCTCATATTTTTCAGCTGCTGAAAGCAACGATTGTTGGATACAGGTGGGGCAAGCAAGGGCTGGGCCAGATGAAGTGGGGCAGGGTAGGAAAGTAATAGGTTATACAAATTACTCCTTTCTTACCTAAAATAGAATTATTGTGAGTAATAAATACTCAGGCAGCATGGAGAGCTTCAACTACTTTTGAAAATAACATTAAAGAATTATTGAATTAAAATGAAAAATTAAAGATATAAAGTAAACTCCGGTTATAATGAACTTGTATATGGTGAACCCTCAGTTATAGTGAACTTGTCCTGTTTCACTTGCATTACAAATAAGCATAAAAAGATCCATTTATATTGATTCTGAACCTCAGCCATAGTGAACGCAGGAAATCCGTTAAGGAAATTAATACCGCCCTGGAAAAAAATATATCACCTCAGTGCTACAAACTCCAACACTAGGCAGCTTGCAAAAAATATCATTGGCCAAAGGTCATAATCAAAGAAGTTTCCCCTGTGATGAAGGTAGCAGACCGGGATGGGCACCTTGCTCATGACCTTACGCCACTCAGTTTCACTGCAGAAACATAAGGCCGTGTCCTTCGTGGGCTACAACGAGGGAGGTGCAATTGCTGCTTCAGTTTCACTCTAGGTGTTATTTGATATTCCACGGGGCAAAGCGTGTTGAGTTCTACATAAGCAACAGGGTGTACACGACTGCCACACCCTGACAATATCCGCTGTGCTGCACAGAAAAGTAATCAGTTTCATTCGCCACTTACGCCATCCCGGTACCGAAAGCATATCGTACATTATTAGGCGAGTAAAAGGGCCTTCGAAGAGCGGGACAGTGTTCCAACAGTGCAACAGGCATTGAAAGGTATCAAGATCGCATTTCGATACTACAAGACGGAGAATAATGCAGAACCAAGTATGGAGAGAGCACGAACTCTAGAGAATGATCTAGAGAAATTACTAATAAAAAATGTAAAAAAGCAAACAATTGAAATTAATTTATTTTTTAAGGACAAATAAAGATATTGAAATTTTCAGTTCGTGCTGTTAAAGCATTTTGCAGTATCTCTGTATTAATAAAATCAATCGTTATGGAGAAATTCAATTTAATTTTGACATCGAATATCGTAAACCTCATGTATAGTGAACCAAAAATGTTACCAAAGTTCACTATAACCAAAGTATATTTTGATCTCTCAATAATAACATATAAAGTCCATTACTAACAAATTTAAGAATAAAGTTCAATTTACGGACTGGTGTTAAAATTATAATGCTTGGTGCTTTAGCTTCCAATTATCTAAAAATATTACAATTAATCAACCAGGAGAGAAGTAACAGAAATTTTTTTTGAACAAGCTATGAAATTGCTTCTGTTTTATTAACTTCATTTCGTTTGTTAATATTTTATTAAACATGCTATTCTCATATGGGTAAGATTTGTAAAAATAAATATTTAGTTCTTGAGCATTGGAAAATACAAGAGGTTCATCAAAGTAGCAGGAAAGTAATTCTAATGCATATTTTTATTCATTGTGGCATTTCTTTTTCTTTGTGATCAGTGTTGGATGGTTGTTCTAGGTATCCCCTACCGGCGAGGATATTTGCTGTATGGCCCACCTGGGTGTGGAAAATCTTCATTCATTACAGCATTAGCAGGTGAACTAGAGTTCAGTATATGTGTTCTCAATCTCAGTGAACGTGGTTTAACTGATGACAGACTGAACCACTTATTGAGTGTTGCACCTGAGCAAAGTATTATACTCTTAGAAGATGTAGATGCAGCTTTTGTGAGTCGTGAAGATACATCCCAAAGTAAGTCACCCTTTAAGTTCAATACTTGATCATTGCATGGTTGAGATCTGTTTTGTTTCCTTTCATTCTTTCCTCTGATCTCAGTGTTCAGTTACCATCGTTGGAGCTTAAAAGAATTAAATAATGAGCATAATATGATATTTTCAGTGATAATAAATTTAAGTAATACTACAACCAATTGTGGTAAACATGAAATGTTGCATTCATAATATAATTTTGTAGAAACTTTTATTTCACTTACCTTGGACACACTGTCCTGTGGCAAATACATCCAAATATGCATTTAAATTTGTGAATAAGTAAATTAAAGTAAACATACTAAATATGTGTATACACTGTGTTCGATTTATAAAAAAATTAGACACAGAACATGCCCCAAATTAATGACAAATTTCATAAAAATAGTTATATATGTATAATATAGTTTACTAGTTATAAATCATAGACAATAATTATAATTAGTAATAATGGTAGCACTTGCTGTATGTGAATGTAATAATAATAATAATAATAATAATAATAAATAATTAGTTTATAATGATATACACACGCATAGGTGTTAATTCACAAAAAGATATTAAACATAGCATGATATACAATAAATTATTACAGGATATTTTTAATTTTAACAGAGAATATTGATAGTCAGGACTCAAGGAAGGGATGTTTGAAAATTCATCCCCTTCCCAAATTCCTTTTTTATGACAGAGTTATTTAACAGCACTTATCAATGGAATGTTTCTTATTTAGTAAAAGTAGTGTTATATTAACAGTGAAGATAAATTTATTACATGAAACTGGTTGGAAAGGTTTTCAAATTGTTCAACTGTTCCTTTTCTTTTTTTGCAGTGAAAACAGCCTATGAAGGCTTAAATAGAGTTACCTTCAGTGGTCTTCTCAATTGTTTGGATGGTGTGGCCTCAACAGAAGCTCGTTTAGTATTCATGACTACTAATTATTTGGAAAGGTATCTTCAGTTTTATTTTTAAATTATATTCAATTGAAATTGCTTAAAGAACAACATAAATATATTGATTTTGCTTCAATAACAACAACAACAATTGTTGAAGTTGGCTTATTAATTCTTCGTATAATCCACTAAGTACATTCAATTTTCCTCCTCTATATTTCATCAAACCTCTATTTATACCATCTGGTAAACAGCGTTTTTTTTATTTCTTGGTACTTCATAGAACTCTTTCCAAGTCCTTGATTTTCATCTTCCCTGGATCGTGCTGTACATTAGTTAATATCTTATTTGATCAGTGACATTCGTACAAATCAATTGTGTGAAAGTGAGCCGAGCATAATGTTTAGGTTGAAAAGTGGAATCTCTAGAATTTAATTTTAAACAGGTAAAAAAATGCAGTATTGTCCAAAATAGAAATGATAAAGTGATAAAGTAAGGAATAACGTCATAAAGTAATTAGTGGCATATGGAAGAAAGAACAGTAAAAATTATCCCGGATTTATAAAAATATTAACAATATTGGTGTGTAAAGCTTATTAACTTTTTGGGAGGGGAAATCTTAAAAAAAAAAATGATGTAGATCATGGTACATTGTTTGGATCCTCACAATGAAGGGCAGAATTTTGTAGTTAAAACAACTTAAATTTTTCATATGATCTGAAGCAGTTCTTTGACATTCCAGGCTTGATCCAGCTCTTATACGCCCAGGGCGAGTAGATATGAAGGAATACATTGGACCTTGCAGTCCATACCAAATTGAACAAATGTATCTTCGTTTTTATCGTGAGAAAGAAGACCTTTTGGGAGCAAAAACATTTGCTGAAGCTGTTCAACAGTGTAAGCAATCTGTCAGTCCAGCTCAAATACAGGGATACTTCATGCTGTACAAAGAAGATCCACAAGGAGTGATGAATAATGTTCAAAGAATATGGACCCAATAGCGATATTCTTTGCAAGTGAATTGCTTTACATTGTATAATGCAACATGCAGTACTTTTATTTAATGATTGTAAATAGAATCTAGATGCACATAGAAATGATTTTTTAATACATTGATTGTGTTCAAAAGCATATTGTTGATAGTTTTTCTTTTGTCACTCAAAATACCTGAGGTTTTTCAGTAAAAGAAACAATGTCTTGTCTGCTGCCTTTCCTAAATGCTTATTTCCCTTAAAACCAAACAAAATAAGTAATCCTGATTACAAAAGATCATTCATGAGTTTAATTGTGGCAGAATTCTATTCTTGTCTTTGTTCAAGATGACGATGATTTCTCTTTCCAAATATAATTTTGGAAATTATCACTAAATTCTGTGGTCATGCCAATACAAAAACTGGTAATATCATTTCTTGGGAAGAAATTTAACCCGAAAGCCGGCGACGCTAGCCGAATGCGTTTACTACGCTCCGTGAAGTCACGAAGGTTAAGCGCATTCGAGACTCGCGGGTTCGTGGTTGGGTGACCGGCCAGGACCCCCGGGATCTAACGGCGTCGAGCCCCTGGCCGAAGGGATAAAAGGCACTGACTGACTGCGATGTGACGAGACTTGACAATTATTAAAAAGTAAAAGCACATTAATGGAGGATTACTCCCAAGTGTAAAGCGCTCAACGCCCCTTAAGGGGCTTGGAGACGCGTTGCGTCAAGATGTAGATGCAACAAATTTTTAAAAAAATTAAAAAAATAAATAAATAAATAAAATAAAAAAATAAATAGATGTTTTTCTAAACGGACAGTTCAGTGAGTTAAAATGATTGCAGTGGTGGTTGAAAATTGGTGAAAGTAGCTTACCAAAGTAATTCAGTGTGGTGAAATACTTTATTAGAGAAAATTATTCATTAAAGATTTATTTTTTATAAGAATTTTCTCAATAGAACCTTTCTAAGTATGCCACAATTTACCACAATGAATAAAATTCCATCCCTTCAGGCATGGACATACTGCAAAATGGCATACCTTGCTGAAGGGTTAGGCCAGTTCTAATATGTTGAAGCGTTACTCGAAAACATTTCTGATGTGTGAGGACTGAGGAGAAAGTGCAGGAATCCCAAACTTGTTAATAGCCTTTTTTTGACTTCAAGCAAGGAAAATTATTACCAGTTATTTAGAAAAGGTTAATTTAAAGATGTAAAATAAAACTTCGAAAGAAAAATTTGTAATTGTGTATTAGAAGAAATGCATGTACATCTAACAACATTCTGAAAATACAATTCTATTTCGGTGGAAATCTGTAGCAAGAAATCAGTGTGATAAATCAGATTTCTGTTTAATAAGCATATTTGTTATTATATTGTATATTACTTTTGTAGTGTGTAAATGATATTATACAATATTATTTTTAAATAATAGCTTAATTCCAACATAAATATTTAAATCAATTTGCGAAGTAAAGGGAGGTAACAAACAAAAACTCTAGGCCTTGCTGGGGGAGACACCCCCCCCCCCCAGCCTATCGCCACTGTCAGCAGCACTGGCTGTTGGCTGTATTGGCTAGCAGAGTGCATAATCCATTTTGCGTCACATTGATGATTAGTCATTAAACTACTTTTGATTAGTAAAGTGCGTCAGGCCAGCACTCCAAGTTGCACTAGCCCATTCTTGGAAGTAACAGTATTTCAAATTTAGCAATTCATCTAGATATATTTGAATGCACAAGCTCCAAGCACCTGAACTACCAGGCCAGCTAAATACAGTAACTGTGTGTCTATTTGCCCTTGGGCTTGGCCTTGCGGCGTAGGGCCCGGAGACGACGACGCAGCAGGATGGCCCTCCACCAACCCTGGATGCGCCTGGCCATGGCAGTGCGCAGCACTTGCATCTCCTCTTCCCGACGGAGGCGCTCCTTCTCCTGCTCGCGCTCCAACAGCTGGCTCTGCCGGAACTCAAACTGTCAAACAATAAGACAGGAGTTTTAACACAAATTCAGAACGATTGCATTCTCATTGAGAACTATCCAATGAAATTGAGAGGAAGATGGTGCAGAAGTTTTAGTTCCTATTGTTTGATTAAATTCAAAAGTTATGGATCAAAAAATTTGATATTTATCCTTGTTTATTCCCAATTTGAACATGTGAATGTGTCTTGTGTCAGGTTTGAATCCTGACAGCGGCCAGATTTTCAACACTAGCTTTTCAGCTAGGTCAAAAGGAGGAGAGTTTGGAGGAGAATTCTAGCGGTCGGCTGCTCTGATCGGTAGTTTTCTGTTGTTTCTCCGATCAACATCACACAAATGCCGGAGCAGTACCCTAACAAACGGGCCACGGACCACGTGCGATCTTTCCTTCCTCTTTCTTGTCCTATCCTCTTGCCTTACACTTACATTAATGTGCACTACATTACTACGTATTCTGGGAGACCAGTCAGGAGCTTTGAGCTTGTCTCAGCTGCAGCCTGGCTGGTGGGAGAGTCATGTTTAGGGGGAAACCCCGATAGCTGACAGAAGTTCGGTGCTGGATCTTGCCATCCAGCAGGGGAAGATCACCGCCATCTCCCGAGGGAAAACATCCACTACACTTACGGGACTAATGACCTAAGCTGTGGACGTGCCCAGAATCACTAACCAACCAACCAACTCAATGAATGTAATAATCATATCTCCTTTTTTCACAGTTTTAAAAAGCATGAACCCACTTGGTCTTCCATTTTGATCTACCAAACTACAAGTTTTCTTGATTTAGTTTTCTTTTTTTCGTGGAGCCTATTCTTCCAATGTCTTAGTTATTAACATTTTAATAAATTGTAACATTTGTTTAGTATTTTAATAATGGCAATAAATAGTAACAACCAATTATTTAAGCATATATATTCTAATTTACATTCTAACGACATTTCGACTTCAGGTTTTGAGGGCTGTCTTTGTATTTTTATAGGACTGCTGTTAATCTTTGAACCTGATGGTCTCATTTATTAAAAATATTCTCAAACAATGGCCCATCGAATTCTTCTTCGAATGGTCTTCAGTTGTTGTTTTTCTAGCCAAAACTCTCGTTTCTGACTGTTCCCCATCCTGCTCTGTGCATTTTAAGCATTTCCATGCTTTTGAGTTTAAATTTTACTTTTCTCGACATGTTTGTTTTGGCTACTTACAGTTCAACTCTTTTAACTAGAGACTAATCCAGCCTCATCTTGGGATATTTGTTTATATTTTCTGGTAATATTAGGCCTATGGGATTATTCCTATGTTATTGGAAATTCTATTTCTACTCTATCCACTTACAACAGATTATTTCTAATTATACTTCCACCATCCACACTTGTCTCCAGCCACAAATGTGTTGTTTTTATTTCATTTTTTTCATCAACTGACTAAAGCTATCAATCAACGGCTAAACCATAAGTAGAATTTTGGCCAAAATTGATATTCCCAATCGATGTGACTGATGTAGGAGGCCCATGAATTGGAAATGGATATTTTGATTTTGGTGGTTACTTAAAATGAAGCCTTAAAACGTCTTCAAAATTTTCACAAAATCCCCCCCCCCCATTCCTTTTTTTTTCCTTCTCCCTCTGATAGAGCAAAAGAAAAAATGGTGGATGTCATATTTTTGTTGCATTCCCTGCATTTTCGAAATTTGCAGAAGTTTACAACTTTTTTGACGTCCTACAGCTGCAATCGTGGAGATAGAATTGCTTTCCTTAATGAAATCTGTTCATCAAAAATTGATATTGAAATAATAAAAAATCATATTCAATTTTTTTAAAATATAAATATAATTTTGCAAACAATTGCATGTTTTTTAAACAATTTAAACAAGTTTTTTCTTTAATATTTGTCTTGGTGTATAACAAAGAATGGTAAAGAAAATGGTGCTGGTCCCATTCTCGGCAAACACACAGTATTTTTGAAACAACAAAAAGAAATTGACATAACAAAATTTCGATATTCATGATAAAGATTTTTTGTTAAATGAATTCTGCTCTAAAAAATCAGTTCCTGAAAAAAAGTCATTTTTTATTTTACTTTTTAAAATTTGCACGTTCATGTTACTATGCAACAATGGTCAGTTTGAAATTCTGAAAATTCCTTCTCATTGATGGGAGATGTAACGGCATGATGCAGTTTTTTTGTCAAATCGGTGTTGATGTACCATCTTTAAAAGAATTAATTTTTGTCTCTAATGTTTTGCTGTTTGTAATGAGCTTAACAAGGGATGCCTGAGATATGTTAATATGGGCAGAAATTGTAAAATAATATTATCTAATGGTTCCTAAAGGCCAGAAAGTACATGCTGTTATATCACCACTAGTTTCATTCTATTTCTCTTAAGCTATTAAGCAAATGCTGATACTGTCTTGTACTGCTAAATGCTACTATAACTTTTCTTCCTTCCAAATACCATATACAGTTTTTAACTGTTTTTGACACAAATTAATTTAATAAAAGTATTTCAAAATTATTTTAAAGATTTTTATTTTCAAGTTTCATAAACTGTCAGCAATAACTTGCAATGCACATTAAGTTGTTTGGAAACTGCGATAACAGAATACAAAGAATTTTCACTTACTAGATCTGTTGTTTCTTGTTTCGTTTTTCTCAAGCCTTTCAAAATTTCTTTGGCATGTTTGATTTCAAGATCAGCTTTGCCTGAATCCTGTTTCAACTTCAGTAACCATGCCTCACATTCACGACCTAGTCGCTAGTGAGAAGAAAATTGCACAAAAAATATAATTATCAATGTAAACTTACTTTAACACTGTTGAACAGAGTCATTTGGTTATTACACATTTGGAAGAAAATTTAAAATAATTAGTTCTCTGAATGCTGATGTAGGCTGAAATATCTTAAAGTACTTCTACAGTTTAGTGGCTCAGTGCTAGTATTCTTGCTTTCATAGCGGAGTGTCATGATTTCAATTCTATACGAGCCCTTTTGATTTTCATGTTAACATCACATTGACACCACACTAGCAGGTAAGTACTAACAATGAAAGTATAGTTAATAACAATTAATGTAAAGTTTGTAACTAGCAATGTGAAGTTTAGTGTGTACGTGTGTGTGTTAGTGTAACAAGCAACGTGAAGTTAGTAGTAAAGGTGGCACAAGAGATATTGTCAAAACAAAGAAATTCAGACCTTGATATTAAGGAAATTCATTTGGAGAAAGAAAGAATTAAGAAAGATTAAAATTAAAGAATATAATACCTTCAGGGAAACTCCCAAAGACCAACTGACCTCTCTCTAAATGCATCTCAAGAAGACACATCATCTAAAGAAGACTGGAAATTAAAAAGTATAGGAACCAAAAAATTCACTGACCACTATAAAATATATACTAAGTGCATCAAAAACAATAGTATAGGAACCACCAATTAATTTCAAATGCTAATACCTCCTCAGCAGAATTATGCTCCGTGCTTGCAGGCTAGGTAAATCATTAAACTTCAAAACATTTCTTGACTTCTCCATCTTTCTGAAAGCCATAAGTGCTATAAACAGCAGCCCTCCCAGGAATGAAATGGAAATATTAATCTCCGAACTGTACTAAGACCTAACACAGTCAGGAAAAACGTAATTTTATCATGTATCCTACCCCTCAATTGTTTCATAACATCGTAATCACTATTCTTGATGAAGTCACTACCCCCACAACTGCTTCAGGTACTCTTAAAATTTCAAACATGTTAGGATAAAGTGGAACCATACTGTAACCACATGCAAAATATGTACTACGAAACATGGAAATTGATGACCACTAGTAAAATGCATAAAAAAATCTCCCCGATATCCTTAAAATTATTCAAAGAGTTCTTGTAGAAAGAACAGGTGGTCATACAGGATTTAGAACAGAACACTCCAAATTAATGCATATTAATGTAATGACTGTGAAAACCCCTGCCCATACATGACCTGAATATGTGTGTTACCGAACTAACTATACTCACATTTGTTTGTTTTGTTTTCATACTGAGTTTGATCATGAATATGTTTCTCAAAATTGTAGTATAAGTGTAAAGGATATCAAATTGGTGTCTCTAATAATATCAATGTGATTAAATAAAATATTGTTTAAAAAATGTGAATTATGATATTTTTGATACCATCATCTTCTGATACATTTTCATATTAGCAACAAATAATTTTTTGCAGTTAAAAACTTGGGAATACAATTTCAATCAGTTAGAAGGGGAAAAAAGGAATGTCTTGTTATGCATCTGGAATTGTGACATGTTCGGTTGGCACAACTTATTTATGTTGTGCAACTTTTTATAGTTACCTGAAATATGATCTGGGAAATCTCATTGCTAAGGCTTTCAGAAAACATAGTTCCTCCACCCTTTGTTCATTTGCCTTGAAATACAATCCTTGCAATGAATTTATATCTATGACTTGCTTGTCTTTGTTTAAAAAGATAAAATTGGATTTAGAAGATCATACACTAATGTTTTTAATATTATTATTATTATTATTATTATTATTATTATTATTATTATTATTATTATTATTATTATTATTATTATTATTATTATTATTATTATATATTATATTCATTGAGTATATTCATGTGTCAGATTGAAATTTTCTATGTATTGTTTTTAATATTACTTGAATGTTACAATCATTATTTCACTGAATCAATAAATTGTATTATTGCGAGTGTAAGAAAAAAAATTATATTATGATTCTTTCTTAATCAATGCATTTGAATCACAACATTACAGTTACAAATTAATAAAGATATATCAGTTTTGGCAAAAGTGGAAAAATTTATAAATAAAGTTATGGCATAGAAAGATATTTACTTTTATTTCGTGATTAAGGAAATTAACTATGTTCTTGTGTGCTTGGGTCTCATTATCTGTTTCTAATTTTACTTTGGCAAGTGTTTCTTTCAATTTATTTTCCATTCTGGCACACTGATAAAAATGTTGATCAGCTCTTGCGGTTTCCCACTTATCAATATATCGTGCTTCAATGTTACTTGTTAGTAATACGCGGAACACTTCATCCTGAGAAAGAGAAACATTTATGATCTTTGCAAAGAACTTGGTTTGCTCAAACAAAAGTATAAAGTGTATGGTACCTTCATTGTAGCAAGTTGTTGGTCCAAGTCAAGTGTTTTTTCATCAAACAGTTCCTTCTGTCTTGCAATATCTGCTTTTATATTAACTAAGGTTTGTTGAATATTTTTCTCTTGGAGAAGCAATTCATCCTCTTCCATTCGTTTAAAAATTTCAAAAATTACAAAGTCTTCTAGTGCCATGTAGTTTCCTTTCAGGGTAAGATGCTCTATGGTTTTTGTTATCATACCCTTCAAATATGTCCTTAAAATCAGAAGGTTTTAGGAAGACATATTTTTTATCAAAAATTGAAAAACATCAATGAAAAGTCAGAACGAAAACAAAAAATTTTTCATAATTAATTAAAATTTTTTTTTTAAAACTGATGTTAATTACAAATATATCTACATACAACTTTTGACTGTTTTTACTAACAACATAATAGAACATCACGAGATTATATTTTATGGAAGAATAACATAAATGGTTGTGATAAAATGAGTTTCTATCAATGATATAAATACTAAATAATGGAAAAAGAAAAAAAAATCTTTGATAAAATAGTTCTATTAGTGAAATATTACTCACGAATTTATAAACCAAGAAATACTGTGAGTTCCAACTTATGAGAACCTAAAATTACTATATTTTGTTATAACTTATACCTTGAGAAATGAAAAATATTTGGGTTCAGGTTTTGGATGCTGTAGTGAATAAATTTGATATATGAACTCCCCCCATCAAAATACGTATGTATGACCTATATGAAGCTGAAAAATATGTTTATTAATGAATCCATTAATTTTATACATTAGATACTAACAGATTCATTAATTGCAAGCTTTATGCAATAAACAGACTTCTTTACTTTGATTTGTAAATTCACAACGACATGTTTTTTATTATTATTTTTTTCTCTCCCTCTCTCTTTTTTCATTATTTTTTCCTCGTCACCCTCATACTATACCATTTTCATTCCCTGTATCTTACAGATCCCTGGGCAAGAACTGAACTGCCCATGCCTAGTTCTGTCATTGTTAAACTACTACTAGAATTCTGGGTCTAAATGTATAGATACTCACAGTTCTTTCTGAATTTTTCTAAACTTTGCGTCTTTTGAATCCAGATCTACAGGAGCATTGGTTTCTTGGTCAATAAGAGGTGTCTCCTGGTAAAATTTACCCAACCTAAAACATATTTGAAGAGATATGTTTCAAGAAAGAAAAAAAATAGAATAGGTACATATCATGAGATCAAAGTCAACAATTTTGTCAGGATCAGAAATTTGGTCAGCGAAATGTATAGATCACCAAAGACTGGAAGCAACACAATGAGACTGCATCACTTCTCTTTGGTGGATTGGCAAAGTCAAGGCAATGTAGAGTGACTAAAGGCAAAGAAAATAGAAGAGAAAATGAAGAAAAAATCAGTAAAAAATCCTCCTTTATATAACTAAATGAACCAACAATGAATTAAAAAAATGGGTAGACTGCATCTAAAATGAGAAAGCAGGAACATTTGGAAGATTAGTCTTCAGATTGTCTGTGAAATATGAACTAACTACTTATCTATTTACATGAAGTTCTGATAATTATAAAACAGTTTTGAATCAGCCACAAGAGAACCATTCTCAAACTCACAAAGAATGAAACTTGCCTTAAAGTCTAAAAATTTGAAAATATTGAGGGAGAACATATAAAAAGTATGAAACAATTTTTTTTTTCATATGACATATTGTCCTGTTTGGGAAGAATCATGAATAACAAATAAAATCCATTGTTCTTTGTTCATTTCAACAGTTCATCACCATATTTAGATAAAAAAATCTCTCGTATTAACTTTTGGTGTGTGGGAGGGAGGATTCACATTTCAATTTCGTGATCTATGCTACAAGGGCTACATTAATTTTTTTAAGGGTCTCTATGTATAAATAAGCTGTGTGCCCCCAATAGAACTGAAATGTTAAGCATAAGTAATAAAAAAAATTAAAACAAAATAAGTCCTTTTTGATTTAAATATTTATTTTTGAAATATATTGAATAATAAATATAATATTGGTATTTATGAACTAGTAAAATAATAATAATAATAATAATAATAATAATAATAATAATAATAATAATAAGATGATGATGATGATGATGATGATGATGATGATGAATATAAAATACTGTTAAAAATATTGTGGGACTAAACCTTAAGGGTAATATATTTTGTGTGTTTTAATCTTCATATTTAACCAACTTCTTAATGAACAATGATGACCCCCCACCTTGGTTGGTACATAGAACATGTTCATATAATGATGGCTTTTTAAAGAATATACCATACCTAAAATCAACCATGCCAAGAATAAAATTTTAACATGTATTATAAATTGACCTTACCTGTCTTCCAAAGTGACATATGTTGTTTCTTTATAAACTAAAGGTTTGTCATTTGATTGACTCAAAACCTTCAACATTTCTATGAGGGATTCCAAAACTGATACGATGGAAACTGTTTCCAGTTCGTTCAGTTGAGTTGTCACATTTGTATTTTTAATGCTCAACTTTTTCTTCCTTTTTTTATATTTTTTCTCTTCTTCAAATAATTCTTCTTTTTCTTTAGTTGCATGTGACATGTTCAAAGAAACCTTGGTTAAAATTTTGAGCTGTCTTTGTTCTCCAAGAACTGTTTATGTTTGTTCTGAAATGATGTAAATGTAATATTTAAATGACAATTTAATGTAATTATTATGTAGTAAGCCTATATATAAAGACAATGTTAAAATAAATGAAAAGTCATTTTAATTTTATTTTAAAAAAAAAAATTCACTTCCCAATTTTTAATTTTTTGACAAAATAAATAAATAATTTATCATTTAAAAAAAAACATTCAAGTTAATTTTTGTTTTTTTTTGTTTTTTTTTTTTTTTAATAAAATTGACAAAACATATTTTTACACAATAAAAAGGTGTTACAATTTTATGAACTACCAATAAATTATTTCATTTAAGTTTATGTGTGATTTACTTTTTGAAATAAATTTGTCTAAATTGTCATGAGAAGCATTTCAGAAAATGTAGTCTAATAGCTAAACGGTTTCATTCCATTTAAAGAAATGAAGGTTAAAATGATAATCATTAATCCTACAAAAGCTGGAAGAGTATTCACTTTATTAGAGATGACTGCTGTCCTTGTGTGTAATCAATACTGAAAGGATTTTCATCTCCAGGTTGATGAAATTGTCATAGCAACATCTGAGTTTTATTAGAACAAGACAAAAATAGGAGCTCAAAGTGTTTATTTACTAACTTTAAACCATAACTTTGTATAATAGTTGTTTCATTTTGCCCAAACTACACCTTTTCTATGTCAGGGAATTAAAAATTACTCCCTAACTCCCCAACTGTCGTTGCTATGCAACTCAGTAATGGCTGCCATTAATCAAATGAAACCAACACGTTGACCTCTATTAAACCTAAAAATCTCTTAATACTACAAAATTGTTAATCAAATGAAATAAGTTAAACAACATATTCTAGATAACTCGAAATTCAACAAAGTTTTTTTTCTCTCTGTCTCTCGCTCGGGAGATACACGAAAAACGCCAACACGATTTTTATCTTCCTCGAGGAAAACGACCTATTATCCCCCCGTGGTATGTAAATGATTAATTCTGTTAGTTATTACGTATGTATTAATTTGATGACAATATAAACTAGAGGTGCTACAGAACGGCACAAACTTTCTCGTAGTAAAGTTTTTTAAAATTTTCTTGGTGTGGTCTGGCTTTAAGGTCTTGCTCCATTTTGTGACTAGCTTCCATCTATCGTCGCCCAAAGTACTCGCTTTTGACAATTTCTCAACTTTTTGCTTGCCTAGTAGTACGGCCGAATTATTACTTCAAAAATATCAAAGAAGAGTAAAACACTCGTCCTAAATAGAAGTTTTCATTGAAAAATGCGTAACCGTATTTAAGAAAATGGCGATTAAGCATTATTGTAAATGCGAAATTTCAAGCTCTTTTTCTCAAAAATCTATTGAATTATCGAGAAAAAATAATTTGAAGTCATATGAAGCACTTCCTCTCACAAATATAATGCATACAAATCGATGGAAATGATCACATTAACGGCGTGAGAAATATTAAAAAACAAAAAACAAAAAAAAAAAAAACATTGTGTAATTTGTGAAAAAACAAAAGAATACACCAAAATCAACTTTACGTCAAATTAAACAGAGCAGTTAGCACTATGTATTGGAAAAAGTTGAAGAAACAATATGGAGCCATTTTTGAGAAATCTTGCATTTCTGAAAATGCGGATTGATTGATTTATTGAGTTTAAGGACGCTTCAACGGCTAAGGTCATTTGCGCCCTGAAAATGCGGAATTTTGAGCTAATTTTTACAGAAAAATAGCGAGTTTTCGACAAACATTATTTGACATTATTTAAAGCATATGTACTCATACATATAATAATGTGAGGAAATCGTCTTTAATGTAAATTTACCGACGTTAGAGACAAGTCAAAAAAAATTTGTAATTTTTGGAGAAAGAAAAAGAATAGAGCGATATTGCGTTTACGTCATCGTAAAGGGTTTGTTTGGCTCTAACCTACCACAAATTTAAAGAAAAAATTTGGAGCAGTTTTTGCTAAAAATTTTTATTTTTTTAAATTGCAAATATTTCACACACTATTGCACGAAAACTAAAATTTCCAAAAAATCTACATGAACTTAGTGAAAGAACTAGTTATGAACAAAAAAATTTTAATTGAAGGAAAAATTTCATTCTTCAATTTTGTAGTTGTAGGAAGACGCCGAAAAAAATCAAACTTTTGCAATTTTCGAAAATTCAGAGTTAACCGTGAAAATCGGACCTATGTCACCTTTATAAGTGTTTGTTACTCTATTCTTACAAGAAATTTAAAGAAAAAAATTGAAGCCGTTTTTGAGAAAATCTTGTTTTTGTGATTTTTTAAAATTGCAAATATTTCACGCCCTATTTCACTACAACTACTTTTTTTTAAAAAAAAAATACATGATCTTAATAAAAGAACTATTTATGAGCAAAAATTTAATTTGAAGGAAAAATCTGTGTCTTTAATTTTATAATTGTAGGAAGAGGCCGAAAAAAATTATGCAACTTATGAAAATTCAGAGTTAATCGTGAAAATCGGGCCTATGCCATCTTTATATTACTATATTCTTACAAGAAATTTAAAGAAAAAATTTAGAGCCGTTTTCGAGAAAATTTTGAAAATATCCGGCGACCTTTATGTAAAGTACCCCCAAATTTTAAACTAGAGGTGCTACAGAATGGCACAGACTTTCTCGTAGTAAAGTTTTCTAATTTCTTTTTTGTGGACTGGTTCTGTACCGTCTTCACCATCCTTCTTGCTGCTACCATCTATCGCCACCCAAATTGCATTTGTTTTTGAAATTTTCTCAACTTTTCCGTTTCCAAGTAGTAGAAGCCAAATATTAATTTAAGAATATTAAAGAATGCTAAAACCTCATCCTAAATAGCAAATTTCGTTGAAAAATTTGGAGCCGTCTTTAAGATAATGGCTTTAATCGTTACTGTAAATGCGAAATTTGAAGCTCTTTTTCACAAGAATATCTTGAGTTTTCGAAAAACTTCATTTAAACTCATTTGAAGCACTTCCACTCACAAATGCAATAATGAATATAAATTCGTTGAAATGTGCGTATTAATGACGTGAGAGATATTAAAAAATACATTTGTGTAATTTTTGAAAAAACGAAAGAGTACATCAAAATAAACTGTACGTCATATTAAACAGTGCCATTATCACTTCCCTTGCATAAGCTTGAAGAAAACATTTGGAGCAATTTTTTAGAAAATACCGTTTGAGCGTTTCTGAAAATGCCAAATTTTGAGCTAATTTGTACAGAAAACGGTTGAGTTTTCAAGAAACTTTATTTGGCATTATTTAAAGCACATGTACTTACAGATATAATAATGGGAAGAAATTGTCTTTAATGTAAATATTACCGACATGAGAGACAATTTAAAAATTTCATATTTAAATTTTTTGAAAAAACAAAAGAATAGAGCAGTATGGCGTTTATGTCATGGCACAGGGTTCTATTGGCACTAACCCTACCAAAAATTAAAGAAAAAATTTGGAGTCGTTTTTGAGAAAATCTTGTCTTTGTAATTTTTTAAAATTGCAAGTATTGCACGCACTATTTCTCAAAAACTACTAAAAGTTAAAGAAAAATGACATGACCGCTATGAAAGAACTATTTATGGACAACAAATTTCATATGAAAAAATCTCTCTTCAATTTTGTAGTTGTAGGAAGACTCCGAAAAAATTCAAATTTTGGCAATTTTCGAAAATTCACAGTTAACAGTGAAAATCGGATTTCCTGTTTGTAAGTGCATTTTACTCCATTCATACAAGAAATTTAATGAAAAACATTTGGAGCCGTTTTTGAGAAAATTTTGAAAATGTTCCTAGGGCCTCATGTAAAGTACCCCCAAATTTTAAAGAATGTTTTTCAAAATCTCAAAGCTTCAACTAGAGAACTATGTACAGAAGTTTCTTCAATTGGGAAAATATCGTACATCTGGTTTAGGCGCTAGTAGTGTTCACAGACAGACGGACGGACGGAGAGACGGACGGACGGACGGACGAACGTTAAAAAAAACACTTTTTAGTTATCAGGGGACTCAAGAAAGTGTATTTCCGTTAAAATATCGAAATCGATTTTTCGTAGCATTACATAAATTTCTCTATACTACGTAAATTTCTCTATATACGTATGTATACGAGAAAGTAAAAACAGTATCTTCATAGTTTTATTCATTTAACTTACAATGCACGTTGAATAATCATATTTTAAATAATAATCTGTATTACTAATTTCCAATGTGCCAAAAAATTACGAGAAAACTATGCAGCCTTCCGCCTTTTGAGAGGTGCCTACTGTTTCCTTAGATAACCAGGAACTCTGTAACAATTCAAAAACATGTGTACCACTAACATTCAATGCGTGCACTAATTGGAAGAAACTTTACAACCTCCGGCCACGTGAGAGGTGCTTATAGTTTCGATAGATAGCCAGGAAAACAGGAAAACTACAAAACCAATGAAATAGTTTCGATTTTGACTGAAAAATACAAATATTTGATTTTGTTATTTCACCTATTCTCGTATTGC
The DNA here is from genome assembly GCA_964035755.1 of Teleogryllus oceanicus. Classification (NCBI taxonomy): domain Eukaryota; kingdom Metazoa; phylum Arthropoda; class Insecta; order Orthoptera; family Gryllidae; genus Teleogryllus; species Teleogryllus oceanicus. Next base: position 19,911,919 of record CAXIVR010000008.1, read on the forward strand.
GTACAGACGCAATATTCTCCTACTTCACCTATTCTCGTATTGCGTACAGACGCAATATTCTATTTCACCTATTCTCGTATTGCGTACAGATGCAATATTCTATTTCACCTATTCTCGTATTGCGTACAGACGCAATATTCTCCTACTTCACATATTCTCGTATTGCGTACAGACGCAATATTCTCCTACTTCACATATTCTCGTATTGCGTACAGACGCAATATTCTCCTATTTCACCTATTATCGTACTGCGTACAGACGCAATATTCTATTTCACCTATTCTCGTATTGCGTCAGAGCAATATTCTATTTCACCTATTCTCGTATTGCGTACAGACACAATATTCTCCTACTTCACCTATTCTCGTATGGCGTACAGACGCAATATTCTCGTATTGCGTACAGAACGCAATGTGAGATTACTTGAAATAACAGAATCAACATTTCTGTTTTTGTGGTATTGCTTGCAGATGCACTCATCACGCGCACGGACAAAATACTCAGTGCCTAAATGCATATAACATCTGACATCATGCAAAAGTAAGGCTTCAAGGAAAGTGCAGTCCGCCATTGAATATTTGCTGGTGACGTATTGCGTTAAGAAACAGCAACTTTTTATTTGATGGTATGATTCTTGGTATGTAAAGAACTGTTGTACTATAAATCTGGGAATAGGTATATTATACTATGTTATTGCAGTACTCGAGAAGATTACGCGTGTTAACATATTTATTTTCTGTAGGGTGATACGAGAGCAGGTTTTTGTTTTTGAGCAGTGTGCTTACATTGTTTTGGAAAACCAGTTTGTATGGTTTTCTATAAAGTAGCATATTTGCTGCTGCATGCCACTAGTTAAAAATATATGTGCACTTCTCTAGAAATGACACCAATAAGAAAGTTAGTGATGCAAATGAAAAACAAAACGAATTTCATCATAATCTTTTGCGTTTCACAGTCCGCATCATTGTCTGCTTTCTGCGCCTTCCACCAAAAGAGGTAGGCAACCGCTACGTCATTTGAGTAAGGAGGATTGCTGGAAACAGCACGTATCTTCTAGAAATACAAGGAGTCAATTTTAATATTCCCTTCCAAAACTGCTTACTTTGTAAACTAGTGATGCTACAACAGCACATATTTTCTCGCATTGTTTTAAATGGGCAATTTTCGAATATTTAAAGAGTCCAACGAATATGAGATCCGCGCTATTCTTTTAAGCATATCTTCTTCTATCCGTGGGAAAAATTTAAAGAACTTTGACTTTTTTATGTTTTCTTTAAATTTCTGTTGACTCCAAATGTTTTCTTTAAATTTCTTGTAAGATAAGAACAAAATACAGTTATAAAGGTGGCATAAGTCCGACTTTCACGGTTAACTCTTGAAGTTTCGAAAATTGCAAATGTTTGAATTTTTTCGGCGCATTCCTACAACTATAAAATTAAAGGTAGAGATTTTTCTTTTGTCCATGTCCATTTTGTCCACGAAATTTGTTTTGTCCATAAATAGTTTTATCATAAAGGTCAGGTACGTTTTTCGAAAATCTTATTAGTATTCGTGCAATAGAGCGTGAAATATTTGCAATTTAAAACTGATACAAAAAGATTTTCTCAAAAACGGTTCCAATTTGTTTCTTTACTTTTTTGGAAGAGTTAGTACCAAATTCACCCTATCCGATGGCATAAACACCATATTGCTCTATTCATTTGTTTTTTCAAAAATTACAAAAATTTATTTTTTTGACATGTCTCTCAAGTCGGTAATATTTACATTAAAATCTATTTTTTAACTTTATTGTATTTACGAGCACATTCGCTTTAAATAATGTCAAATACAGTTTTTCGAAAACACAACAGTTTTCTATAAAAATGAACTCAAAATTCCGCATTTTAAGAACCACATAAACTCCATTTTCTCAAAAATGCTTGCCAGAGAATGAAGCAAGACCTTAAAGCAAGGTCACACAATGAAAATTAGAAAAAATTGCTACGAGAAAGTCTGTGCCATTCTGTAGCACCTCTAGTTTAGTCTATCACGATGAGCGTAAAAAAACGAATCCAATGATGTAGTCCCAAAAAATCGACTCGCAAAAAATATCAAAATTATTTTTAAAATGCTTGTCTGACGTATGACAATATGTATATAATTTTCTTTGTCTTAGAAAACTAATCCACCGGGTTCAGAAATTTATATTTGGAGTGAATTCGCGAAGCCTTCCCATAAGGAAATCGAGATGTTTTCATCAATATTGGGAAATGGGATACGTGTGCTTATTGACGGTGGTAACTATCGTTTTATATTTAATTATAAAAAGAAAAAAAACATCAAATTTTAATATGGCAACTGCAGGAATCGGCGCAGATCTATTTATTCTCTTATACACATAGTTGTTATCTTCGTTATTTAATTCACATTCCATCTTAATTGCTCCAAATACACTGAATAATAACAATAACACACAAAATACATGCGAAAATATTTTCCCTTTTTAAAAAAATTTTCTGTATTCTCTACTCGTCACGTGCACTATCCTTGCCCTGCCCTAGCTCTAACTTACAATTGGGTGCCACAATACCTTCGCTTATCGGTTGCCCGTACCTCTGCTAGCTCGAATCATTATTTATATCCTACCGGGTCGTGGTCCGCGCGCTCACTCCATACGGAGTTCAGGTAAGGGTCCGTTTCGTTCGTGCCGGGGTCAAATTTTATACAACTACTGAATAAAAACATGGATTCAAGGCAATTATGAGCCATGTGGGATGCTCATACATTTAATTTCGGATTTCCTTTGCTTATATCCTATCCATAAGCACAGTCTGCCCCTCCGACTTGCGAAACATGACAACACAAGTACATAAACACACAGGAAAAGAAAATACAAACATGCACACTGAAAATCTGAAAATATAATTAAAAAATCTCATACATACATCAGAATGCGCATTCTGTCGTGACCTTTTTATAATCCTATCCTTAACCTAATATCAGGACTTAGTCTTCGACAGAATTTTTCTTTCTTTGGATTTGCGCGTAAACAAACAAAAAATACAGTAATTGCACAATTCGTGCCACTTCCCTTTTCGCAGCGATGTCACTTCCTGTCAGCGCCCGTCGTTGCTAGTTGTACCGTGCATTTTTCATGCACGCAGTTCCCGTTCAGCTGCCATCAGATCCCAGATGCACTCGTCCATTTAAAAATTACCAAATGCATCCATGATTATTGTTCCTTGCACTAATCGCGTCTTCCCTAAACGTTACTTCTATTTCTCGCGACGTATTTAGCTTTTGCGACGTTCCTGTTTCCTGCGTCTAACTTGCGTGAATACTGTCCATGCGGATTTTTCCGTGAATTTCTAAACAAATTTAATTGAATTTTAGCTCCACTTAATCTGAACAACTGATTTTATATAACCGAAAATAACTTAAGAACTTTTGCACAACACAATTTCATCAAAACGCGTGCGATCATCATCAGACCCGAACTCATTCTGTCTGTAACCATTTTACATTGTTGGTCCACACAATCCAAGTGACTGTCTTTTATCAAACACATGCCCATCACCATAAGAAATGTTCGAAAACGTTTACATTTTCACTGTTTTCGGGCATCTTGCGTCTTACTATGTTTCATAATTTTACTAACTTTCATTTTGTAATCGTCACATTACCGAATTCCCTTTTCCTGTTTTCCTTTTTCCAAAAACCTTTATTTTTCGTCTTCTCAACTCGTGATGACGTCACTTACATCTTCGGTCGCTCTTTCAATTCTTTCTTAATCCGCTATGCTATGAAACTGGATAATAATTTATTCCGAGCCTTACATAAACTCCCCCGCGCCGTGACTAATTTTGCCCTGATCTAAATATTTTTCTCTATAATTTCTGAAAGTTTGGCCAAAATCCACCCAGGCATTCACTGGATATTCAATAAATCTCGTCTTGTTGTATACTTCCAGAAGTACAACAATGGGTGCCATGTCCTCAATCTTCGCCGTGTTATACATGCAATTTACACAATTTATGATATTTACGGAACCCGTGGCTCGAATAATGTGATTCTTGTTTTAAAACGTTCCTAAATTTGGGTTCTATTCACTGTTCATAACGCCTGTTTCCGCCCCTTATGTTTTCTATTGTTTATTTCATTCTTAGTTCCTCTTTGCTTACATAAAAGTTCCGTGTTCCATGCATTCTTGCGGGCTAGTCCCACAAATCATTACAATATATATATATATATATATATATATATATATATATATATATATTGAAATAAACTGCAATTATATTCAAACAAACTCGGTCGAGGAACCTGAAAAGCAAATATCTTTCTGTCTTGCTACTTCATTGCTAGAATTGGCTCAATGAAAAATCATATATTCATTTCACAAAAACATGGACATTTGTTAAACAATTTAAAACAATTTTGGTATTGTATAACTTTACCCAATATAAAATTATACGTTTGTCATGACCGTTCCAACCTTATGTCTTCGCGCGCTTTTATCCATCTCCGACGCCGCCGTCCTCAGGTCCAGACACCATCTTCTCTCTTTTTTTCTCGGAAGCACACTTCAATCACCGTTCAGCAGATCAATAAACTATTTGCTGCTAGCATTCCAGTACAATCACTGACAACTTCACCCAAGCCCTCAATGTCCCTCCAACTCGTTCACTTGAAATATTTTAAGCTCCACTGTCACACTTAGTATTCAAATTTTGATGTTCTCTCAATATCCATTCCCTAGTAGATGCTTACAAGTCCCCAAAGAAAAAAAGCTCCTAACATTAATTGGAGCAAGATCCGTTCGAGCCCACGACATCAGTCAGAATGAATGTCCCTCGTATTCTTTCATCCCTGCAAAGCTCGGTCCATCTTTTCGATTGTTTATTTGCAGATAACATTTGATGTACTTTCGTACCTAGCCAATCTCTAAATTTCTTGCAAAACGAACTATCCGTCTTCACGACTGTCACTGCCTTTTCGGCCAATCCCTGAATTCTATACAGAATTAACTAGCCGTCTCCGCGATTGTCACTGCATGAATATGTTGACCTTGACGACGGCTCGCTTACCGTTGTTATGCTAGCATATTCACATAATTTGTCCCCTTTAATTGACGCCATTTATAATAAATATTGTACAATATTCAGTGACATATTCTTAGCTAAAATATTCTTAGCCTTCTCACATTTATATTCCGTCAAAATAGTTCAAAGTTTTCCACTTACCTGGAATATTGCGTGCCAGCATGGATGATGGTGTTAATCTATGGTGCCAGTCTTACGCCATCACCAGTCCTTGCTCCGTTGACATCCGGTAAATACCGTTTCTCCAAGTAACTAGGACGTCCATGTTCACCTTCGCTTATGCTTTCATTATGTAAACTTTTCATATAACTCGCTATGTTTTTCTCTTCAAACAAATTGGTGACCTGCGGTTCGGCGATCAAAACACCCTCTCGCGCGACCATCTACCATGCCACCTCAAATCATTCTGTTTTTTCACTGCTAGTTAACACGAAAGTTAAAATAGTTGCCCTCCACTTTAGCCTTCAACTTCTGCAGAATATATTTTTTATCGTTTATATAGAGATTTTAAGAATTATCAGGTCACTTACTCCCACGATTAACGACAATATTTTGATGCTGTTTTATCTAAAATCTATTTGATTTATTCCCTTTAATCCTTTTAAAATTGGATATTAAATCATGAACCTTCCGACTTTCTTCCTTCAACTGGCTTTTATATTTTCTTGTTCCTTTTAATTTAATTATCAAAATTCAACATCTATACCAATGTTTGTATAATTTACATCTTTTTCTTCCCCTGATGCCTCTCAGCGTCGGGTTAGCCATTCGACATACTCCTTTTGTCTTGTGCCTTGCGCTTCTCCTCTCCTAGTGTTGCTCCGCTCCTTGGGCATATATCCTGTATATAGGCGTTCCATGTTCCTCTTGGCCTTCCAGGTGGTCTCTTTTCCTTCGATAATTTGTTTCGGTTTTCTATCCTCTGCCATTCTAGCAACATGTCCGTACCACTTCAGAGCCTTATTTTCCATTTCTTTGAGTAGCGGGGTAACTTTTAGTTCCTCTCTGATTGTATTATTCCTGATTCGATCTCTGCTTGTTTTCCCTACTATCCTGCGTAGGAATTTCATTTCCACAGCTGTGACTACTTTTTGTTTTCGTATTATGTGGCATACTTTCAGTTCCATATATAAATGTTGGTATATATACGAACTTATAAATTTGTAGTTTTGTTTTAGTGCCATCATTCATTCTTAACAAGTTCTTATTTATTTGATAATACACAGGGTTTGCTTTCTTCACTCTATTATTCAGTTCTTCCTAATATTTTCTGTTTTCCGAAATTATTGTTCCTAGATACTCATAGCTTGTTACTTGCTCCATGCTTTCCTCTCTCCACTGGATGTTCATTTCTTCCTTCTCTTTACCTATACACATTACCTTGCTCTTATTGATGTTTATCTTCATACCCCTATCCTCCAGTGCATACCCTCACTGAATTATCATCTCTTGCAGCTCTCTTGGGTTTTTGGCGAGCAATAAAATATCGTACGCATACACCAATGCTTGTATCCATACTGGTCTCATTTTCCAATTTTACATTTTTTAGTACGCCTTTTGGTTTGTTTAATAACCTGATCCATAAAGTAGTAGAGACCTCAATGAATCTCCCCGTTTAGCTTCTTTGCCCATTCTAAATCTACCGCTGAGTTGTCCATCCAGCCCTACTGTACCATGCACATTTTTATAAATTCTTTTAATTACTCTCATAATTTTGCTTGAAACCTTTGCTTTCTCCAGTGCATCCCATATTTCTTTCCTGGGTACTGTATCAAATGCTGACTTTAAATCTATGTAAACTGTGGATATTGTTTTCCCCCTTCTCAGTGTTTTTTTTTTCAATTACGATTCTTAGAGTGTAAATATGGTCTTGTGTTTATCTGTGTGGTCTAAAGACCCCTTGCTCCTCTTCCAAATCTTCTACCTCCGTCCTCAATTTTACTTACACTATCCTGGAGTACAATATACTTATGCAGGATGACAAATAAATCGCACCGTAATTTTCACAATTGACAGTGCTCCCCTTTGGGAATGGGAAGAAAATATAACAGTACCTCTAGAGGTACTATTATATTTTCTTCCCATTCCCGCGGTATTCTTTCTTCTCTCCATATCTGTTGACACAATGATGTTATCCATGTCCTTCCCGTTTTCCCAATATACTTTATCATTTCTGGTGATATTCCGTCTGGACCAGCTTCCTTCCCAACTTGAATTCTTCTTATTGCTTCTTCTATAGCTCTTTCCGTTATGGGATCCTCCTCCACCTCTGCTCCTCTCCCCTGGTATCTCTCACTCACCAGGTTCGATTCGCCTTCCCCCTCTTTCCCATTTCCCAGTGGCTCATAGAGTTCTTGACTCTCACTCAACTCCCTCCAGTCACCAGTGGTCACCTTTATTACCATTAAAGATGTTTTCATAATACTTCCTCCAGGTTTCTATTTTAGTCCATTTACTACCCGCCAAAAGTCTTTCTTGTTCTTATGGTACTTTTCCTCCATTTCTGTTACAAACATTTCCCATGTCTCCGCCTTTGCCTTCTTCACTTCTAGTTTTGCTCTATTTCTACTTTCTACGTCCTTTTCCCAATCTTCTTGCGTCCTTGATACCATATATGCGGCGTACGCTTTATTTTTTCTTCTTTACCCATTCCTTGACCCCTCGTTCCACCATCCTTTTAAAACTGCTTCCTCCTCTTTTCGTTTTCAGTCTTTCTTCAACTGCTTGTTCATATCTCTTCTTACTTTCCTCCATTCTCAATTTTTCACTTTTAATTTTAAAACATTTCTTAAAACGTTCTCTAGGTGGATTTTTAATACGGGTTTTCATCACCACCAGTTTATGTTCCATTACTGCATTTCGAAATGTATGTAATCAATCATACTTTTAACTATCATCTGGTTTCTTTTTGTTTCAAAGGTGCATTTGTGTATTTTTTGTGTGGAAACCACGTATTTCCTATCAGCAATTGATTATCTATACAACATTCTAACTTCCGCTCCCCATTATCATTCCTTGTTTTCTCCACTCCATATTTCCCCATACTACCCTTTCCTTTCCGCGCATCCAATCCTATTCGGGCATTCCAGTCTCCCATTATCACCACATGGTCACTCGCCCCTTGTGTTTGTTCTATTACTCTCTGAAGTTCGGAATAGAATATTTTCTTTTCTATTGTATCTTTATCTCCGGGTGGTGCATATGTACTGACCAGTGCCACTCTTTCCTTTAACTGTATGTCCACTCTCATAATTCTTGCATTTACTGGTTCCCAATTTATAACTCTCTTATTAATTTCCGGGTTCACGATAATACCTACTCCCCCAACTGCCCTTGTTTTAATACCCACTCCGCTATATCTCATTACATACCCTTTATGCAATTCCACCTCTCCTACTCCCTTCTTTTTAACTTCACTAATACGAAAATCTTTAAATTGTACTTTTCCATCTCTTCTACTATTTCCCCCACTTCCTTCCCTGTTATTGATGTAATATTCCATATGCCAATGTTCATGTCCAATTCCTTGCGCGGTCGTCTAAGTTGTCTTTCTTGTCCGAGGCTATTTAAGTTTCTCTGAATCTGCTATAAGAGTGAGTGGGTGATTGGCCCTACGTCACTCTGCCCAGAGGGGATGACCCCTTTCCGCCTCTGAACCTGCGTGATTTTGTTCAGGGTTTTGTCTCCTAGCCTTTGGAGATCCCTCTCCTCCCTGCAAGGCAGCAGGTTGGTTTTCTGTCAGGGTTTCCTTCCCTTAGCCTTTGGAGATCCCTCTCCTCCCTGCAAGGAGCAGGTTGGTTTTCTGTCAGGGTTTCCTTCCCTTAGCCTTTGGAGATCCCTCTCCTCCTGCAAGGCCAGGTTGGTTTTCTGTCAGGGTTTCCTTCCCTTAGCCTTTGGAGATCCCTCTCCTCCCTGCAAGGCAGCAGGTTGGTTTTCTGTCAGGGTTTCCTTCCCTTAGCCTTTGGAGATCCCTCTCCTCCCTGCAAGGCAGCAGGTTGGTTTTCTGTCAGGGTTTCCTTCCCTTAGCCTTTGGAGATCCCTCTCCTCCTGCAAGGTAGCAGGTTGGTTTTCTGTCAGGGTTTCCTTCCCTTAGCCTTTGGAGATCCTCTCCTCCCCGCAAGGTAGCAGGTTGGTTTTCTGTCAGGGTTTCCTTCCCTTAGCCTTTGGAGATCCCTCTCCTCCCTGCAAGGTAGCAGGTTGGTTTTCTGTCAGGGTTTCCTTCCCTTAGCCTTTGGAGATCCTCTCCTCCTGCAAGGTAGCAGGTTGGTTTTCTGTCAGGGTTTCCTTCCCTTAGCCATTTTGGAGATCCCTCTCCTCCCTGCAAGGCAGCAGGTTGGTTTTCTGTCGGGGTTTCCTTCCCTTAGCCTTTGGAGATCCCTCTCCTCCCTGCAAGGCAGCAGGTTGATTTTCTGTCAGGGTTTCCTTCCCTTAGCCTTTGGAGATCCCTCTCCTCCCTGCAAGGCAGCAGGTTGGTTTTCTGTCAGGGTTCCTCCCTGCAAGGTAGCAGGTTGGTTTTCTGTCAGGGTTTCCTTCCCTTAGCCTTTGGAGATCCCTCTCCTCCCTGCAAGGCAGCAGGTGGTTTTCTGTCAGGGTTTCCTTCCCTTAGCCTTTGGAGATCCCTCTCCTCCTGCAAGGCAGCAGGTTGGTTTTCTGTCAGGGTTTCCTTCCTAGCCTTTGGAGATCCTCTCCTCCTGCAAGGTAGCAGGTTGGTTTTCTGTCAGGGTTTCCTTCCCTTGCCTTTGGAGTCCTCTCCTCCTGCAAGGCACAGGTTGGTTTTCTGTCAGGTTTCCTTCCTTAGCCTTTGGAGATCCTCTCCTCCTGCAAGTAGCAGGTTGGTTTTCTGTCAGGGTTTCCTTCCCTTAGCCTTTGGAGATCCCTCTCCTCCCTGCAAGGCAGCAGGTTGGTTTTCTGTCAGGGTTTCCTTCCCTTAGCCTTTGGAGATCCCTCTCCTCCCTGCAAGGCAGCAGGTTGATTTTCTGTCAGGGTTTCTTTCCCTTAGCCTTTGGAGATCCTCTCCTCCCTGCAAGGTAGCAGGTTGGTTTCTGTCAGGGTTTCTTCCCTTAGCCTTTGGAGATCCCTCTCCTCCCTGCAAGGCAGCAGGTTGGTTTTCTGTCAGGGTTTCCTTCCCTTATCCCAATGCTCCCATTTTCAGGCGCCGGAGACTCGCCCTCGCCCTGCTCTCATTAGCTGCTCTCCAAGTGAAAATACGAGTAATTATCGTGTTGAAAAATTTGGTTCCAAAGCACAGAATAACTTTAATGACTGGAACGTACATGGTTAAAATAAAAATCAACTGATTTATTAATACTTTTTGATTTTTTTAAACTTGCCTCTATTTCGATTTCACTTTCTTGTTGGGGATACATATACATACGTATATACGGGAGTAATATACGTAGAGAAAGTTATGTAATGCTACAAAAAATTGAATATGAGATTTCAACCAAAATACACGTTTTGGGGTCCCCTGATACTGAAAAAGTGTTTTTTCAAAACGTCCGTCCATCCGTCTGACGTATGTGAACAAACCTAGCGCCTAAATCACACGTACGATCTTTTCCCAATTGAACACTCTCCTGTACATCTGGCTCTAGTTGAAGCTTTGAAATTTTGAAAAACAGTCCTTAAAATTTTGGGGTACTTTACATGAAGCCTCCCGGACATTTTCAAAATTTTCTCAAAAACCGCTCCAAATTTTTTCTTTAAATTTTTGAATAATAGAGTAAAATCACTTATAAAGGTGGCATAGGTTCGATTTTCCGGTTAACTCTGAATTTTCTAAAATTGCAAAAAATTTCGTCTTCCTACAACTATAATATTGAAGACAGAGATTTTTCCTTCAAATAATATTTGTTGTCCATAAATAGTTCTTTCAATAAGGTCATGTAGATTTTTTTGGAAATTTTAGTAGTTTTCCTGCAATAGAGCGTGCAATATTTGCAATTTAAAAAAATACAAAAACAAGATTTGCTAAAAAAACTACTTAAAATGTTTTCTTTAAATTTTTTAAGTAGTGTTGGTGCCAAATAAACCCTATACCTTGACATAAACTTCACATTGCTCTATTCTTTTGTTTTTCGAAAAATTAAAAAAATGTATTTTTTTGACTTGTCTTAATCCGTCGGTAATATTTACACTAGAGGCGATTTCTACACTTTATTAGATTTATGATTATTCATTCATATTCATTCATATTCTTTCAATCCTTCAAAACTCGCTTCATCTTTTCAATTGTTTTTTTTTACAGACAAGTCTTGATGCACTTCCGTCCTAGCCAATCCCTAAATTTCTTACAAAATGAACTAGCCGTCTCCGCGATTGTCACTGCATGAATATTGTTGATCTTGACGACGGCTCGCTTACCGTTGCTATGCTGGCATATTCACCTATATTTATCCCTATAATTTACGCTGTTTATAATAAATATCGTACCACATTATGTCTCACATATTGGTATGTCACAATATATTATTGCATTTGTGAGCGAAAGTACTTCAAATGACTTCCAATGAATTTTTTAAAATAAATTCCAAAAAAAATTTTTAAAAAAAACGGCTTCAAATTTTTCAATGAAAATTTCTATTTAGGACGACGTTACAGCCTTCTTTAATATAATTTAGGTTCTACTATTTGGAAACCGAAAAGTTGCGAAAATTAAAAAAAAAAAAAAAAAAAAAAAAAAAAAAAAAAAAAAAAAAAAGTCATTGGGATACTTTAAAGCAGGCAAGGAGGGACAAGACTGTACAGTACCAATCCACACCAAGGAAATTAGAAAACTTTACTACGAGAAATTCTGTGCCATTATGTGGCACACCTACTTTGTTTTTGAATGCATGTTCGTTTCGTAATTTGTTTTTGTATGAATTTGCTTTTTATGCTTTTTTGTATCATTCTTTAATTGTTATAATGGATGAAAATGTTTCTATCGGGTGAGTCTTCTTAATGAGAATTATTATTTTTGTTTTTTCTTTAAAATGTATTTACAGAATTCGTTAAATGCTAAAAATGGAAATATCGCTGGAAACAATATTTTCAAATTTGGCGCATACTGACGTAATATTAATGACAGAGAGTATACATTGCGAACACAATAACGCATTGTCAAATCAACAGAAAGTGAACATCGATGAGCGCGTACTGAGAATGTTGACCGTAAAGAAAATAAAACAGTTTTAATATGCCAGTTGTTTGTGCCGAATTATCTGTATTTGTTTTCTTCGGTAGTAGCTTTTATTCTAGCAATAGTTAAGATGTTGTGCGAGAAAAATACGCTAGTCTTGTTTCGAAGTGATGTTTGAGGTTATGTACTCACTTTCTGTTTTTTACTTTTTACAACATATTTTACAAAATACAGTCGAAAAATATAATACAATCAAAATGTCTCTCACAGTTTATCAATAATTTGCCAATATTAAGTTATTGTACGTGCGGCGTGAAAACTGTCATGATTTTGGTATCTACCAAAAAGTAGACATTGAATTGTTTTTTGCTTAAGAAGGCATTAAGGAAAGCGTTTTTAATGTGTGATATGGAGCTGAGTTTAGGAACATTTTATTTGTAGTCATTAAGATATGGCAGAGAGTGGAATAATCTACCAACCTCTAAGTAACAGGGAACTATTATGTCGTTGGTTAAGTCATGTCAAACTTTCAAGGATTATTATCCTGGTGTCTGTCGTGCTCATTATTGTACCTCTTGTCACTCATTACTATTTATCCAAGGTAAGTGTACATTATCAGCCATTATTGTATACAAACAAAAAAGAGTTTCTGTATTTGCATATTGTTAAATGTGATTTTTTTTAAATCTCAGGTGGAAGCTGATGTGCCCAATGGAGATGTACATCGTACTCGGTCCAAACTTTCGAGTTTGGAGGCTTTTGAAGACTTCAGTACACTCAGAGCTTCTGATCTTAAACTTAGAATTGAGGAAATGTTAAGAATAAAAGGTTTGTTTTAATGAATTTCACTGCTCATAGTTAATTGAAGTGGTAAAGTGAGAAATAAAATCAATACCATACAAAATTTATTGGAAGTGTGATCAATATTATTGGATTATGAATATGAACAAAACAAACAAAACACCGAAGTGAGCTTTTGGAAAGAGTGTAAATATAGACTAGACCAATGAAATTGTGTTAAAAAAAAATTGAAATATTGAAATTTTAGTCATATAATAATTCAACCGAAAATGTTTTTGAAATATGTATATTTGAGGTATTTTATTTTGTATTATTCACTTTTGCTTAGATTCTGTGAGTGTGGAACTTCGTGAACTGGAAGCAAAGAGACAACGATTGCAGCTTGAAGTTACTGGCTTTACACAGCGAATTGAAGAGCTCAAACAGGAACTTGCTCGCCAACAAAATGATCTCGAACGACTTAAAATATCAGTTGAACAGGTAGTGATGTCCTTCAAAGGCCTTGATATTATTTATTTCATTCGATGTGACACCTCCTAATTGATTGAACACAATTCTATAACTTCATATGTTAGCGGTTGCATTTAGTGTATATGTATCTTGGATGTGTGATGTATTTAAAAGAAACCGAAAATTCTTTCCTCAAGAATACCGATTGGATTTATGAGTTAATACTTTACAGGACAAAATTATGCTAGCAAATGAGAACATTCTGTATGCATTATTATTTAATTAATTGTATTTTATTTCATGATAAAAAATTGTTAGATAACTCAGTTTTGTGAAGTCGATTTGGAAAGTTTCAAAGACTTCATCTAATGTTCAACTCACAGAAAATAGAAATCATATAGAGTACAAGTTTTCAAAATAAATAAAAAAGGTTGTCAAAGTTTATTGTAGCAACCTAAGGAGAAATAGATTGAAAGCACACATCAGTAAAATACATTTATTTGTGTTACTGTTACCTTCCTAAAACTATTAATCTTTTTATTGGCACTACTTTAAAGCAGAAGACAGATAATGTAATTTCTAGGTGACTTTATGGAAGATAAAAACTGGTTTGGAAATGGTTTTTATCCCTTTGGCCAGGGGCTTGGTGCTATCAGTAACTGGGGCCCCATTAGTACCCAGATGGTACCCGTCAAGGAATCCGATGTGTCTCAAATTGCTTAACTTCCATCACTTCACGGAGCATAGTGATACAATTCGATTAACCAGATGGAGTATCAGTGTGAAACCTGAAATTTAAATACATTTACTGTACTTCTACCATTGTTCTATGAGACACATACAGTTCACAAAATGTAACAATTGAACATCTATTAATGCACATGAGCTCCAGGCGACTCACAGATGTTTGCATTTCCTGTAATGAACATCTCCAACAAGCACTCTAGGACTGCATTTTGTTCTGGACTTTAGGACAGTCTCAAAATATAGAAATATCATGAGCCTTAATGAAAAATATTTTTATTTCTAAGAAAATTACATTAAAACTTTTTGACAGACCAGAGCAAAGATGTATTGTGTTCTAATGTTTGTATTGTAAACAAGACATGCAATATGTTTTTTGTACATGATGTATACTCTTCATTGATTCAATTTGCTTGTTTTAGCTACATTTCCATGTTTACAATTTTGCATAGTGTCGTAGCATCCAGAGCAATATTTACTCATGATTTTTCCATTTTATATCTTTTCCATTTGGGTAGAGAATGCTGTTGTAACTAGTCTAGGTTATCTTGTATTGTCAGAAGTCTTTGTTCTTACAGAGGGTGGATTATTTTTGGGTGGAATAAAATACTGATAAAAACAATGGAAATTGTCTGTGAAATACATGTAGCTCATAGGCATGTAGAGATTTTAATATTGTGTAATGCTTGTGAGCCATACAGTGATAGCAACTACTTCTCAAGTTCTGTCTTTCTTTTAACAGTTATTTTTCAGTAGTTCTTCATTAGCAGTTGTTCCGTTTTTCTGTTTAGCTTCTGTGTTTCATATAGCCTTTTACTCTGGCTATATAGAAGACGTTTTTATCAAAAAGTCACTTGGATATGCAGAAATATTTTTATCTGAGGGGGCAAGGAACTCCTTATGCTTTGTAAGAGTTCTTCATATATCAATTTCATACTTGGCATGAAGTCTAAAATAAGACTAACACTTTTGATTTTCAAGCTTATGGTATCAACTGGCTTCAAATACTTTTTCATCAATTGTGTACTTGGCACAGAATTATTTATCAATATTTTACCTTAAATTGTATTTTTTAAAATTAGTTTTTAATTGAAATTGGAGCCGAAATATCATTTATGAGACTTTTGTATGATATCATATTTGATTGTATTTTTATTTAATTTATTTATTAATTTATTTAACTCTTAGGCAATCGGCCCAAAAATAATAATTAAGTTAAGAATATAGGTTATTCTCATTAGATAACTTAATTTAATAGTATATGTTACATTTTTTATTTAAATATATTAAGAATAGGTAGATGCAGGCATGGATATAACTGTCTGTTTCCCATTTTGTAAAGTCTAGTAATGAAGGAATAGAAACCATATGATGTACTGTGTATTGAATTTTAAATGGATTCCCATTTCTCAAGTTGTATGTTTGCTCATTTTCAATAAATAAAGATTTTAATTCAGGAAACGATATCTCATTGTTAATAATTGCATAAATTATGCAGGCATCAGCATAATCTCTACTCAATTGCAATATAAATAAATTTGTCATATTTGAAATGTCTCTATAATTGTGTATAACATTCTTATTATTTTTATTTCTTACTTCATATTTTAATTAATATGCTATTGAAATTATGCTCAGTATAGACTTTTCAATATATACTCTAAAGTATGTAATTGCCTATTAATTTGTGTTTTTCATAGATGTGGAATAATTTTCAACTTCTTCCACAGGCCCAAGTTGCACAGAGAGAAGCTGCTCAACGCAACACTCCTGATTTGGCTCCTCCAAAACAGATTTTGCCATCACAAGCACCAACTGTACTCTCTCCGATATCTCCTTCATATGCCACTCATTGTAGGATGCACAATTGTTTTGATCATTCCCGGTGTTCATTGGTGTCAGGGTTTCCAGTTTATATGTATGACCCAGATCGCCATTCAGTTCTTTCTCCAGAGTGGGAGGTAGAAGGCTTTGTCAAAACGACTCTGAAACAGACATTAGGGTGAGTAATTAACTTTTCCTTGACCATGTATTAAAATGTTTGTATTATTCATATTTATGTATTGATAGACCACTCAAAATTATTTGCAATTTTTTCCCGTCATACATATGTATTTTCCATGAAGTTAATTTTTATGTGCAGGTATAATCCACATTTCACTTCTGATCCAAATTCGGCATGTCTGTACCTCGTGCTAGTTGGAGAGTCTCTTGCTGCTCGCAATTTCTGGTTTAACACTACTTCACCTGGGCGTAAAACGTTTGCTCCTGGACCTGCATTGCTTGAGAGATTGTTGCATGCGCTGCCCTACTGGGGAGGTGATGGACGCAATCATGTACTTTTGAACTTGGCACGCAGTAGCGCAGCAGGTGTCAGTGCCCTTGGGAGTCCTACTTCTGCTGTGGCAACAGGTGCCAGTGATCTGTTCTTAGGTGTTGACACAGGACGTGCTATCATAGTCCAATCAACATTTTTGCGTTCTCATTTCCGACCGCATTTTGATTTGGTGGCTCCCCCTATACTTGGCCAACCTGGGGGTGATGTTTGGCAAGAATGCCCACCTATGCTTCCTGCCAGACGTCAGTTATTATTATCTTTTCAGGTAAGATGAAAAAACGTGTGTTTTATAAATAAAAATGAACCAATTTTGGATGATGCTTAACAAAATAAAAACTTTTCTATCTTCCCTTTGTGAATCTTTAGGCCTGCTGTGTTTGGAATTTATTCTTTAATTAATGAGAAAATACTATATTTATGTGAGTTCTCCAGTAGCGTGATTATGATTTGTAAGAAAATCCAATTTTTTGTTTTTTGCAGGGAGACTACATACAACCTGCAGGAGTTTCTCGGTCAACTGCTGATATTGATTCTTTCATAGTTGAGCACTTACAGGGCATGGCAATGGGACCAACTACAGATAGGTTCCTTTTCCACTTTGAATGCACTCTAGCAGTTCTGGGGCCTGAGACACTGCCTGGTAGTCGAAGTAATTCTAGAACTCCTCCTCCGATGGGTGCTGGTGAATGGTCATTGTGTGGAACGGAGTCATCCCGGGCCACGGTTTTGCGCGAATCAACATTTGCTCTCATTATTGCTCCTCATGCTGAACTGGATGTGGTTTCGACGACCCTCCTCCAGACACGCCTGTTGGAGGCCCTGAAACTTGGTGCAGTGCCTGTCATTCTAGGAGGAGATTCAGTGGAACTGCCTTACAGTGAAGTTCTGGCATGGAGGCGTGCTGCACTGTTCTTGCCCAAGGTATGCCGTTTGTACTTTCTTGTGTATGTGACTACGTATATATGGAGTGATATATGTAGTACAGAGAAAGTTATGTAATGCTGCAGAAAATCAATTTTGAGATTTCAACGGAAATACGGGTTTTGGGGTCCCCGATACTGAAAAAGTGTTTTGTTTTTTTTTTTTCAAAACAACCGTCCATCTGTCTGTGAACACAGCTAGCGCCTAAACCATTCGTAGAAATTTTTCCAAAATGGATATTCCGTGGTTGATCTGGCTCAACTTGAAGCACTGAATATTCTTTAAAATTTGCGGGTACTTTTCTTGAAGCCCCTAAGACATCTTCAGAATTTTCACAAAAATGGCGCCAAATTTTTTCTTTAAATTTCTTGTAGAAATAAAAGTAAAATGCATTTATAAAGGTGGCATAGGTCTGATTTTCACTATAAACTCTGAATTTTGGAAACTTGCAAAAGTATGAATTTTTTCTGTGTCTACAACTACAAAGTTGAAGATTGAGATTTTTCCTCCTTCAAAAGAAATTTGTTCTCCATATTAAGTTCTCTCAATAAGGTCATGTACATTTTTTGAAACTTTTTGTAGTTTTCGCGCAATTATGCTTGCAATATGTGCAATTAAAAAAAATCACAGATACAAGATTTTCTCTAACATGGCACCAAACTTTTCCTTTAACCTTTTTGTAGGGATAGTGCTAAATGTACTTAATGAGGTGACATTAATGTTATTTTGCTCTATTCGTTTGTTTTTTCAAAAATTACAGAAATGTTTGCTTAAAAATTGCTAAAAAATTTGAAGCCTCAAAGATGGCTTCAAATTTTTTCTTCAAACTTTTTGTATGGATAGTTCTAAGTGCACTGTTTAAGATGACAAAATTAATTGTGCTGTATTCTTTTGTTTTTAAAAGATTACACAAATGTAATTTTTAAATATCTCTCGTGCCATTAATATTCACATTTCCAGCTATTTGTATACAATATTTCATTTGTGAGTGAAAGTGCTTCAAATGACTTTAAATGAAGTTTTTCAAAAACACAGAGAATCCTGTGAAAAAGAGCTTCAATTTTTGCATTTACAATAGAACTTCAATAATTTTTTCTTAAAAACAGCTCCAAGTTTTTCAACAAAAAGTTCCTTATAGGATGAGGTTTTACTTTTCATGAATTTTTTAAAAGTAATATTTTGAACCTACCATTAGGAAACTGTAAAATTGAAAAAACTTCAAAAAATATACTTTGGGTGGCAATAGATAGTGGCTGGCAAGATGATGGGGCAAGATCATAAAACTAGCCCACACTGCAGAAATTAGAAAGCTAATAAGAGCAAGTCTGTGCCATTCTGTAGCACCAATAGTTCTTACTTTAATGAATCTGAATTACCTTTAATTTATGGGAATCTTTTATAAACTGAAAATTGTTTTTGTTTTCATCAGAACATATTAATTGAAATAGTTTGTTTTCTTGCTTTCTTTGTGCGAGTCAAAAATCTGATTAGACTGAGAATCACTCATTTGCTACAATAAGGGCATAATTTTAAGAAATTATGTTTTTAGATGTGTTTGAAGTTTGTGAGATGCAGTAATATTACAGCAGTGGTCTCATTTTGTAAACAGTTCTGTAACATTAGTAGAATGAGGACCAAAAGATTTTTTTCTTCTTACTAGTAATTCTTCATTGCCAAGTTGTGCATTAAATTATTTTTGCAGCGAATGTTGAATTAGTCACGGTTGGATTAAATGGATTGTTTTTGAGGAGGGCAATTTTCCAGTCAAGAATTGACTGCTCTTCAGATATTTTAAAAATCACATGTTGCAATAAATTCTTTGAAATGAACAAACCACAAAAGAAAAGGAAATAGAAGCTTTAAATATACCACTAAAACTTTTTTATGGAAGAGCATTCTATTTCACAAAAACTGACTACCTACTACATTATTAACTCTTAATTTCACCTGCAATTAGGCAATTTTCTCTTATTTAGTGTCTTTATATATTTTTTTGATATTCAATAACTGTAACTATTTTAGTTTTTTTCAGTCTCTTGCATGTATTCTACATTGTTAATACTAGTGTAGAGGAGGAAATATTTTATTATTTAAGTTGAAGATTACATTACCTTGAGTAACTTAATTGTGAAACCCCAAAGGCCCTCTACAACATAAAATTACTTATTATTGTGAATTGTGAATGGTAACAGAGTGTGATTTGTTTTATTGGATATGAATGAACAAATGAACAAACTTATTGAATGGTAGTGTTTTGTGGTTTTTATCTTTTTTTTTGTTTTTTAGTTGAGGCGTTTTACTTTTTCCATAATGATTTTTTTAAAATTATGTGTTGGTATTTTTCAGGCACGAGTTACAGAGCTCCATTTCTTCCTTCGTACTGTACCAGACACAGACCTTGTGGCCCTACGTCGACAGGGGCGGCACTTATGGGAGCGCTATTGTGCATCAGTGCAGGCCACAGTGGACACTCTGGTGGCTGTCCTTAGAGACCGCTTGGGGATTCCACCGTTGCCTGCTGATGAAGAACCTGCTCCTTCTGTGTTCAATGCTTCTTTTGTTGTAAGAATCATTGTATTTTTTTAATAGCAATAGTTTTCAAAAAATAGAAGGAAAAACAATTTTACTTCCATTAATTTAATAATTATGTATTTCTGATGTATTTTTAGGGGAACAATGTGAATAAAACCTGAGAATTCTCCATTACAAAACAGTTTTTATTACTTCAGTTTTTAAGAAATGTGTATTAGGACATTTTAAAGTAAGATCTGTTAAATTGTCTTCAATGGAAAAAATTAACATGCAAATTTCATTATTCTGTTTAGGATTTTTTCTATTGCAGAGAAAGTTATATCTCAAAGAAATCAACTTAACTGTAGAATATTTTCCTCTTGCTTTTCTTTATTTCCTTCAAGAAATATGGAGATTCTATTATTGCTACTCTTTGTTTTCTGAAAGGATATTTAATGAATTAGAAGATTTATCTAGGGTTGTGATGCTTTATAAATGGAATATGAATGACATGAAATACCTAGTTATTTTCCTTGACATGCAAAATATTGTTGAGGGTGTTATTGTATAATTGTATTGAAGTTTTGAAAAATATTGTAATTATTTGTTTTCTTAACAGTTTGGACAAAATATAAATTGTGAATATTTTGTTACAGCCATTGAAAATGGATGCCATTGTCCCTGATGCTGAACCTGAGGAAAGTTTGGGACCTTTAGAACCTTCTTATCCATCACCAAAATTTAAGCGAAACTACACCTACTTTTTGTCTCAGGTATTTCGTTTTATGCAAGGCATTGTTTGTGCCCAATTGATCTGCTACAATTTTGTTTTGTAATATAAATATTTCTGTAGTCTTGTGGTCCCTTATTCAGACTTATTAATGTTCTCTTTAACCCTTCATGTTACTTACCTCTGGCTGGACCACCTCACAGTGTGACTTTTGCAAGGTGCATGTAAATTTTATCTTATTCAAACATATAAATTATATAATTACTGTATATGTGCTGCATAAATGTTGGACTGTTATACTATTAAATCAGCAATTCGTGTTGAATAACACTCTAAAATAGTTCATTAATTTAACATTTTAGGAAACAAATAATTTGCAAACTTTTGAATTTTTGAAACTTCTCTCCACTTACAATCATTCATCATTTTTACCTACCTTGCCCACTTGAATTAATGATAGAATCTCATTCACTCTTGTTACTGTAACATCAGCACATCGATTTCATTATCTTTAGGGAACCAATTCCTACAAAACACAATATATCATAACTATAACCTCAAAATATCACATGCACCTCTGCAAATAAAAACTCATTAAAGCCATATACAATCATGCTTACTATATTACAAACAGTCAGATAATTAAAAGAGTGAGAAAATGCCTGTCTAGCAAAGAAAGCTACAACTACTTCCACGTCTTTGAAACCATATTAGAAAACTATGAATGAAATACTATGTTGTCACATACTGAGGAGGAATGTCATTTAGGATGAGATATGTCATCACATTTACTTGAAGAGTTAATGGTCCCTGTATTTTTAGCATATTTACTCTTTTTATTCTCTATTTTACTCTTTTCTTATAGGTACTTGAAATTAATTTTGTTTCTGAAGTTGTGGTTCCTAAGTTCCACTTTCATAGTGTCTAAAATGTGATTATATTTGCATTAGTTAAGATAATTCAACTAAGTTCTTCATGAAGATGAACTCTCCCTTTCTGATTTGGATGAGTGGTTGTGAACGCCATCTTGGTAATAAAGTAATTCATAGAATTGTTTACTCCAAAAGTTGAATTGTTTGCAAATTGTATTTTGTTTAGTGCCAAAACCGAGGAACTGAATCTAGGTTGTGTCAAAATTGCTTATCATTTCTGTATTAAAGGTCTTTTTAAACAACATAGAGAAAAACAGTTGTTTGATTTGTCAATTATAGTTACTATTTTTGCTTCTAAATATATTTGTACCTCTGATTGATTTCAGGGCTATGAAGTGTGGAATGACTGGGGAGACCCCTTTAGGCTATATCCTCAGTTACCATTTGATTTAATTCTTCCGTCAGATGCCAAGTTTCTAGGTTTGTATACTCTTTTTTTTTTTCTATGTATATTTTAAACAGTAGTCACTCTGTTATATTTTTAACTTGAGCCTTTAAATTTAATTTGTTAATAGGTTCAGGAGTAGGATTTCGGCCCATTGGTCGTGGTGCAGGAGGAGCTGGCAAAGAGTTTTGTGAAAGCCTTGGAGGCAATAACCCTCGGGAGCAGTTCACCATAGTAATGTTGACATATGAACGTGAACAAGTATGCAAATCATTTTCTTGTAGGTATAACATACCAACATTCATATATGGTTCAAGTATTTGTAGCATTTTTCTTTACCAGGTTCTCATCAACTCTCTTAGTCGCCTGTATGGTTTGCCTTACTTGCATAAAGTGGTGGTAGTGTGGAATTCTCCGAAGCCACCTTTGGAAGACCTCCGTTGGCCAGATATTGGAGTCCCAGTGCATGTAAGCATCAGTCAAGCATTGTCTTTGTAGCCTCTACTTGTCTGTATTTGAGTGTCTGGTGTTTGTACTTGAGTAGTTTGTACAGTGAAATTTCAGTATAACGAACTTTAGTATTATGTACATTTAAGTTTTATGTACATATTTGAAATCCCAGTTTAAATATCCTATGTTAAGATATTTCACTTTTACGCTCTTTACTCTGACCTATTTCAGTATTACATAGTAAAAATATACAGATTATTATTGTTTTTTGAAACTTTCATTCCATATGAATCTGCTGTTCTCCCCTGATTTTCTGGATGTATTTTGTGATATTTCCTTAATGATTATGTTCATTGTTTGCAACGTGCACTGAATAATATATTGATTCGGCACATCAATTGAATTTGTGAAGACCCAAACCTAGTTCGATGTAATCACAGCAGATAGAAGCAGAAGTTATTTCTGGATCATGTGGTGGGGAATCCCAACTTTTTCAATTTCAAGTATTACGATCTTCTGGAATTTCATTTCATGTCTTGGTAATTGTAGCAAACACTCTGATTGCCATTGCATGTGTTGTGGTAGTTTCAGTTTACTAAGTGCGTTTGGTGGTGGTTACTAGTAGTAGTCATGAAAATTACCACCCGATTTGATTACAACGGAAAGTAAGAAAAGATAACAGTTCACAATGGAACAGAAAGTGGAGATAATAAAAAAAAATAGATAGTGGAATGAAGCACGTCAATGTAGCATGTGCGTATGACACAAAGCCAACTTCAGTTTCAACAATTCTAAAAAGCAGAGAAAAATTCAAAAAACGTAGGAGATTTTCATAAAGTAGAAGAGGCAGTAGACACTTGGTGTAAGGAAGTTAGGTGTAGTGGAGTTCCTGTTTCTGGACCAATGATACAAGAAAAAGCAAGACAATTAACAACACTAATGGGTGTTAAGAATTTTCAGGCAAGTGCTGGCTGGCTGTTTTGTTGGCTAGTAGTTTTCATTCAGACTTCCTATTTTGAAGGCCTGGGTTCATTTCCCAGGATTGCTTTGAGGGGAGGGGGCATTTTGCTTTAAAATTGCATTTACTTTGTCCTCTTTGTCCTCTTCTCATTTTTGTAAGTCCTCTAAAATTTCAAAAATTGTAAATTCAGTTTCTCACACTTCATTTGCTGAACTTTTTCAAGAGATGGCTGAAGAATTAGTATTATTGAAGAGCAATATTACAACATTATATAACCTTTTCAAATAACATAAGAAAATATGTGCTGTTATAACATCATGAGTTCATTTATTCCAAATCTTACAAATACATGATGAAATCCTTAAAAGTCTTAGTAGTAAATATTTAAATTAATTATTAAAGTACTGTAAGTAAATAAATTATAAAAGTACTGTAACAATTTCTAATGAAATTAACCTAGTTTCTAATGCAGTTGTACTTGTTTCTAATGAAATTGTTAATAAGAATTCCTAAATTGATAATTATTTTATTAGAATTTCAACTCTTTTTATTAGTCCTAAAAGAATTACCCTGCATGTTGTGGAAATAACATGGTTCCATTCTTAATAAAGCCTTGAATCCTTGCAATAATTTCAAAGTGTTTTTTTTTTTTTTTTATGGTCATGATTTACTGAAATGTTTCAGGTTGTGAAAGCCAGTCGCAATAGCCTTAATAATCGCTTTCTGCCTTATGAAGCTATAGAAACAGAGGCAGTTTTGTCTGTTGATGATGATGCACACTTGAGACATGATGAAATCATGTTTGGATTCAGGTAAATGTTTTAAAAATATGTTTTGAATATTTATGTGACTTTTTATTTCATGGGCTGAGAAGTCTAATGGTAAAAAAGAAAAATTGTTTCACCTGTAATACCTAACTAAATCTATTCCAGCTGTCTAATAGTAAAAAATTATCAATTTTCCCATTAGTGTAATTCACACTAAAAGCACCTGTTTTTCTGTCATTAGTCAGATGAAGGATTTGGGGTAGTAAGAAGATAATTCATATCAGCAATAACATCCCGCTGTTTGTGAATGTTAATATCTTCATTTTGATCAAAGCATGTCTCCTCTTGTTACTTCCCCAAGTCCATCATAAATATCAAGACATACTCTATAGTAACAAGACAAACCAACACATTCACCAAAATGAAGGTGTTAACATTTACGAATAGTGTGTTCTTGCTGTAGCTTGTTGCCTAATGAAAGAAAAACAGGTGCTTGAAGTGTGAATGTTACACCGATGGAATAATTTGATAATTTTTTACTGTTAGATATCTGGATTAGGTTGAGTTATTACTACCTCAAACATTTCAAATATATTTACTCTGAGAATGAATACATTGCATTATTCTGTGAAAACAAACTAACACTTTAAGTATTAAAGTATGTAAAACTTTTCAGTGTAACTTCAAATGTAGACATAAATTATAAAATAAGCAATTCAATGCCCCAAAATAGTGAGAAAATATGGAAAGCATTTCGAAACAGTGCTGTGAAAGAACTTAAGAATTTTCATTACAAAAATATCATATGTTATTCAAATCAGTACAGCTGGCAAAGATAATTACTTTCATCTTCACTCGTCATGCCAATTGCACCTTATATAATATTGGTGAGGGGTGGATTTTAATGAAATGTCATTTTTTTTCTTTTCACTTTAGAACAGTGCCGTTTAGTATAGAAATTAATTTTATGTTATGACAAAAGAAAATGACTCATTTTTAAATGTCCTTTTTTTGCATTTTTCGGCGATTTCGACTAATAAGTCATTTTTGTTTTTTGTCATTTCACTGATTTCATAGGTTTTAATATCATTTTAATGGTACTTACTTCAAACAATATTTATGTGATGCAACAAATGTTCTCCACAGTTCTATGTATGATGGAAATTCTTTGCCACTGCTTCTGCTTCTGTAGAAAACTAATAGTCAATGATTTAGAACACAGAACTCCAGACCACAGAACTTCAGACCAGACAGAACTCCAGACCACAGAACTCAAGATCATAGTGTTTTTCATGATATTAAGGACAAGTGGTTGGATACCAGGGTTCGTCTTTGATTTGAACGACCACATATAAAAGAAGTAGAGAATGTTCTTCAAATAAAAGAACATAGCTCTACTAATTGCACTTGAAGACTTGCTGTTCATGTCAGTGTTTCAGGAATATGAACATAGCAAGAAGATAGCTATCAATTTGATGAACATAGCTAGAAGACAGCTATAAATCACTGCATGTGCAAAATGAAAACCCAAGGAACCTAAACTGGAAATTTTGTCATAAGTTATGTACTAATTAATTGTCAATTGCTTCCATTTATACTGTATACTGATGAATCTACTTTCATCTGGGAATGTCATGATCCTCTCAGACAAACAAAAAGCTATGTCCTCACATGAGTTGAAAAGTGGTCTAATGTTGATGGTAGAACTTCCAAAAATGTTTTGTTGTGTAACTTGCACCACCCACAACAGTTAAAAAATAATACTGAAATTGCAGACAGTGCTATGTCAGAGTCCTTGCAAAATAAGACATACACAATACTGTCAACTAGCTCTGTCTTGAAAAGTCTTTGGAAAAGGATTAATATAAATATTTTGTTTATGATGACTGATACTGCGTTTTCACAAAATATTGCCATTTCCTTCTGGGACAGCTTTATAGTAAAGCAGTAGGGTTTCTATTTATTCACGCCTTAACAAATCGCAATTGTGAAATATTCAGGCAAGAGGCCATGCTGCGCCACCTCCCTCAACTCAAGTAGGAAAGGTTCTGATGGCCCCAGAAATTCCTGTGCTGTCCAGGAATATCTCTCTCAAACTCACTTCTTTCCAAAGACAGCAACACAGGATTTTCAGTGTTGTACCTTGTTGCAAATGCATGCCCCATCAATTACTCGGTGCGGATTGAGGGGTATGTTGATTTGACAGAAAAGTCCCTCATTAGTTAAAAGCAATCTCCACCCACATCTGACTTTGCAGCGACACGAAAATACGGGTGGATTTTCATTGATTGATTGATTTGTGATGTCCCTCCTGTGCGAATGCTGGTGATTAAGCGTAATTCACGCAGGAGAGTTTTCACGTCAAATGAACTGAGTGGTCGAGGAAGGGGGAGAAGGAGAAATGAGAAAAGATTTTCATTTCTGAATTAAATATTTAATTTCCATTACCCATCGTCTTATTCCAAATGAGAGAGGGGAGGAGAAGGAGAGAGAAATTGAAGAGTGGGAGAATGAGAGAGAGAGATAGGAATCGAGATGCGCTCCTGATGGTGTCAGCCTCTTACCATAGCCCCGATCTCGGCCTGGCGGAGGTTGGATGCTGCGGCAGCGGTAGAGGCGGCGTTCTGGTCCATTTCGTAGCGTTGCGATAACTCGGGACGGAGTGACAGCGTGCGGCGTGGCGGAGTGACGGCGTGCGGGTACCCGTGCGGCACTACTCGAAGCTCTGACTGCCGCCTGCCGTGCGCTCCGTATTTATATGCTCGGGGATGTCTAGACGGTCAATATGTTTGTCCCAGAGCCTCGATTTCTTCACGTCTCGTCTTCCGTGTCCGGGTAGCCACGAGGCGAGAATTGTATTAAGGTTGAATTTTTAATAAATTAAAGTTGCTCATCACAGATTAGTGATTCTGGGTGCATCAACTCCTAAGGTCATTAGTCCCATAGTGCGTGTTTTCATCACAGGAGATAGTGACGATCTTCCCCTGCTGGATGGCAAGATCTCTGTTGGCTGATGGGGATTTTCTCTAATAAGCAGGGCACCGCCTTCGCCAGGACAAGCTCTTAGCTTCCGACTGGTCTCCACACAAGTATGATAGTGTAGTGCACGTGAGTGAGAATGTAAGTAAGGACTAAAGATAGGACAAGGAAGAGGAAGGAAAGATCATGTGGTCTGTGGCCTGTTTATTAGGATACTGCTCTGGCATTTGCCTGGTTCGATCAACTGGGAGAGAGCTCAGGGCATCAACTGATGTCACTGCAGTCCCTCTGACCAGGAGAGTCCCGATGGTGTCAGGATTTTCAACACTAGCTTGTCAACTATGTCAATTTCAGTCGCGTCTGGAGGAGAATTCTAGTGACCGGCTGCTGTGATCGGTAGTTTTCCATAGTTTCTCCAATAAACACCAGGTGAATGCTGGAGCAGTACCCTAACAAACGGGCCACAGACTAGGCATGATTTTTCCTACTTCTTCCTTGCCATCCTCACCCCTTACACACACTTACATTAACATGCACTATAGATGCCGGGTGACCAGACGGAAGTTTAGAGCTTGCCCCAGCTGGGGCAGTGTCCCGCTGGTGGCAAATACCTTGTTGGGAAAAACCTCACTAGCCGACTGTAAGTTGGTGTTGGATCTTGCCATACAGCAGGGAAGACCACTGCCAACTCCCAAGCAAAAAATCATGCACTACACTTACGGGACTAGCAATCATTGTAGTTGATGCGCCTGGAATCACTAACAATCAGTCAACCAGGTTTGATCAGAAAAAAACACAAAAAAATCTAATTAGACCAGCTGGCCACTAGAATTCTCCAGACAGTGAATGAATCGGACACTAGCTGAATAGATGGTGTGTCGGAAATCTTGCCATCATCGAGCTTCGAATCCTAGGTCCTCTCAGTCAGAGTCACTGCAGTGACATCAATTGACCTTTGCTGGTGAACAAGCTGGAGGAACTTGCAAAGTGGAAGGAGGAGGTGGAGCCAAAAAGTGGACTGAGCAGAGGTAATAGACATTACTAGGTGGCGGATTTTCATGTCCTAAAACATCACCAAAAATTATCAATAAAATGCTCATAAAATGTTTTTAAAATGCCCTAAAAGCAAAGAAAAATGATGTAAAAAATGTGATCAAAACCAATTCAGATGAACAACTTAAGCTGTTCAATATGTTTCTGATGTAATCGAGGCATCTTCTATTCATTCAAGAGAATTCAGCTTTCAATCTTTTGGTTTGGTCTGTTCTTTAAGAGGGAGGCCCTGTATTTACTTATCTCAAAATCAGCTGAACTGCAAATGACGAGGACAGGCATCACAGGAATATTAGATTACATGTTCACAATGACTGACAACTTCTTATCGAAGAAATCAAATAGGCTACTAGGTGTACATACTCAGGAATTCAATGGAAAACATTTATTCCACCTCGTAAATATTATTTGAAGCAAATACCATGTAAAAGACATTAGAATCAATGAAATCAGTGAAAAATGCATTAAAAATGACATGAAAAGGTAAAAAATGACTTACTAGCTGAAATCTACGAAAAATGCAAAAAAAATTATGTTTAAAAATGGGTCATTTCCTTTTGTCATAACATAAAATTAATTTCTATACTAAACAGCATTTTTCTAAAGAGAAAAGAAAAGAAATGACATTTCATTAAATCTGTCCCCTAGACATTACGGAAAGAGCAGATGAAGCCTGTGGAGCCTGTTGAGAGAGAGGAACTGATGGAGTGGGAGTTGTCGGCAGGATGGCCATCACAGGCTGGATAGGGCGTACGAGGTGAAAATAAAAGGGACAAACCTGAGTAATCAGCCAGTAATAAAATTGATTGTATTGCAGGGTGTTTTCCTGGAATTTTCCTTAATTGTCATTTGATCAAGTGTAATATTCTGCCAATATTCGTACTGCACTAGTCCCAGTTATATTTTGTTTTTATGTGTAATTAAACATAAATTATATTTATTTGATTTTAAAGTATTAAAAAGTGTTAAATATTAAATACTGAACCTCCAATATTTTTTTAATTTCTATCCCAAATTTTCAATTTATGTTTATTTTAATATAAATAAGAAAGTAACATTAAGAAAGTTGGGAAAATACTTAGTGGCCTTGTATGTTCCAATTGTTTATTCATATTCTTTTTAATTTTTAAAAATATTTGTATACAGAGTTTGGCGTGAACAAAGAGATCGAGTTGTAGGATTTCCTGGCCGCTATCATGCTTGGGATTTAAATCATGGAGGATGGTTGTACAACTCTAATTATTCCTGTGAACTCTCTATGGTCCTGACAGGTGATTGCTTAATTATGAATTACTTTTGCAGTTAATTTATATTGAGATATTTATCAGTCAGTTCACTCTCAAGAGTTACCACTTATGCCCCTTCTCCTTAGGTTTACCAATGCATATGTCCTGTTGGTCTCATTCCTGTATTATCCATAGTCCTCTGAAATTCCTCATCCATCTCTACTCCGAAGTGTGAATTTTTGTCTCTGCAAAAAAAAGTATTTACATGAAGATCAGTAGGAGGTATTCTCTCTTTGTATTGTTCTTTTGTAATGGAACTTTGTCTAACAAGCATTAAAAGTAATTTTTTGGGCTGTTTATAGGTGCAGCATTTTTTCACAAGTACTATACATATTTATATACATATTGGTTACCTCAAGCTGTGAGAGACAAAGTCGATGAGTATATGAATTGTGAGGACATTGCCATGAATTTTCTGGTCTCTCACATCACTCGGAAACCACCAGTGAAGGTAAATGGTATTTTGATGATACTTTTATCAGGTGATTCTTTGTTCAAATGCAGCTGAGTGAAAATGTTCTAATGCCCTGACATATTTCTTCTGTCTTTAGGTAACATCAAGATGGACATTTCGTTGCCCAGGCTGCCCTGTATCCCTCTCAGAAGATGACACTCATTTCCAGGAGAGGCATAAGTGCATCAACTTCTTTACAGAGGTAATCCAATGACTTTTGTATGTTTTTTATGTGATGTAATGCAGTAAAATCTTAGTATAAAGTTTTCCATAAAAGGGATAAAATAATTTTATTTTACCTTTATTTTGAAAAGTATGCTACACTGAAAATGCAATTTTAGCAAAAAAGTCCTAATTGTGCATCAAACCCACAGATATCTGTAAAGTGAAATGTAAACCTATCCTTACTTAGCACAATCTATATAAACCCTAGGCAATCTGGGTGGCTAAATATATTTAGTAACTTTATCAATAGAATTGTGTTCATGGAGCACCAAAGAAGAAGGGGTGGATTGTAAATATGCTAGATTTTAAAAGTATATTTTCAATATAATGGTTCATGGACTAAATATTTTTTTTGGTTAAATTTAATTTGACCTTAATAATGACTAATGAAACTGAATACTTCCTTTTTTTAAAAATGAAGTTTCCTTCGTTTTTCTGTATAAAATCTGTGCAATATGATCAAAATGTTGCTGATGGCACCATGGAAACTTGGCATTGCCAAGATGTTGCAAAATAAATATTACTGAAAATGTAAGGTCTATAGCAAATGATATAGAAATGATAATATAAAAAAAACTGTTTAAAAACACATTTTATACACTTTTTTATGTATATTGCCCTTATATTTTACTGATACTACTGTATAATGAAGAAGACCTATGTAACAACAGTGAAATATTTTTGCTTTGTAATACAGGGAACTTTAATTAATTTAATTTATTTAACATCAAAAAACAGTAAAACTTACATGTGGCATATGGGGGAAAAGTATAATCTCTACACATTTTCTTGAACCTTAGAATTATGCTCTTTTACTTTGTATCCTATTGATTAGTTAGTTTTGGTTGGTAATTGAATGAGGTAGCATTAAATCTCGTTGATAACATTTGAAAACTAGGATTTTTCACCCCTGAGCAGTAGAAAATGTCTTTGCATTAGCAAAAAAAAGTTACGTAGGGATTTCAAATGTGTAAGTGTAACTGAAAAAAAAAGACCATTTAACTGAAAGTTCACGAATTGAGTTTATAACTTTAAGTATTTTGCTAACATATTTCCGCTGTGTTTTGATTCAAGCATCTGCCTTAATATTGTTTTAAAATTGTAAATATCTGTGGTCATTAGAGAGAGAATGTATTATTTGTATCAAACAATAGAAGAGTAAAGAGTGAATGAGAAGCCTCAATCAAATGAATTTAACCAGAGTACATGTTTAATTTTGTTTTCATGTGCAGCCTAAATTTCTTTCTTAATTTGTTGTGTGTATTTCCATGTCTGGCCCATCAGTTTGCTCAGTCCATATAAAAGTTTTCCCTAATTGATTGTTTGGGAAGAGAAGAAAGTTAACAGTATCTCTCATTTGTTAACTGTGCAATAAATTGATTGCAAAATAAATTGCAACCAATTATGATGTTTAAGAAAACGACCTGATCAAATGCAAATAGTGCTAGATTTATGGCAGATCTTTACATTTTTTTTAACCATCTCTTTTTTAAATCATCCTTATCAAAATATCCAGCAATCTCCTCAATTAATTTTTCATATTTCTTTTTGATAATTTCATACCTCATTCAATTTTCTTTTCTCTTTTTGATAATTTCAAATAAAAGTGTTTTCTTTCCAACATGTTGAAGATTTTAGTTTCAAATTGTATTTACTCTTTTTTTAGACCCAGTCTCAATTGTCTCTACTGTTCCTCACTTTACATTATTAATTAATTAATGTCTACATGTCTGCTCTAAATGAAATCACTGTGATGTGCAAATAGTTTCACACTTGTTTCCTGAGACCCATGTGCTTGTTTCAGGTTTTTGGATACATGCCTTTGCTGAATACACAATTTCGAGCTGACTCCATTCTTTTTAAAACACGAATACCTCACGACAAACAGAAATGTTTCAAATTCATCTGAATGTTTGATGAGCCAGGACGCTTTTCTTTGAAATCAGAATACTCAGGGGAGCTGCTTGCAGCAACTTTAGCAATTCAGATTTCAGTTACAGTGACATTCTGAAAAGGACGACACTGAAACTGAACCTTCAGTGAGTGCAGAAACTCGTGTTATTAAATTGAACTTCACAAGGAGACGGCAGCTGAAAAACTGAAAGACTTGAGCTGAAATTTCTGTGTGAGTGTTGGATATGACAGAGTTAATTTCTTACGAAGGCTGAGAGATTGAGCAAAATAAATTGTGTGAATGTTGCGAGCACTGACAGTGGAGCAGTGCAGATGCCAAAGTTTGTGTGTTAAGGAAGAATGGTTATTATGAGATTTTTCTAATTTGATCAGATGTGGCTTTTCAATCTCTTCATAGCTACAAAAATGGATTTTAAATTCAGTTAAGCTTGTGAATTTAATGAATATTTGAAAGAAATGTATTTATCTTTAAGGAATAAAGGTATGATTGGAGCCATCTTTACAAAAGTACCTCCCACGACCAAAGCTTGCACAAGGCTTGGAAATTAAATTTGAAAACAATTTTAATTTTTCAAAGAAAAATAGTTCAGGTTGATAAATATTAATGCTAGAAATTTTAGGCTCTTAAGATGGCTCTGGGTGTGATAAAATGATATTACCATATGCAGGGTTAAACTGTGTGCTATAAACCACATTGATCTTGTACTTATGTGAGATTGAGTGAGATGAGTAGGTTGTATTTTAATTTGCATTGTCTACGGAAACATAACATTGTGTCACAGAAATTAATAGAATTATATTAAGAGAACATTATGTACGTTTTACCTTCCAATTTTTTTATTAGCAAAAAATGAATACAAAATTTAAGAATATTATTACATTTTTTTGTCTGATAATTTTTATCTTTAATGGAAACCTATTTCTTTTGAAATTTCATTTCAAAAAAATTTCACACAGTTTTTTAATAATTTTATACTGCTTTAATGTATTTTTGTTACAAAACATTAGCATGATTTGTAACTATTTGTGAAAAAATAACGGTAAATGCAGACATTTATGGTCACAAGGACTGAGTTAATTGTGACCAATTTGGGATCTCATTTCCCATCTTCATTGAATTTTAACTTGCAACCTTAGTATTCTTAGGTCTTTCTTGTCACTTTGTTATAATCTTTATATGAATCTTCTAGTTACATTTCACTTTCGAAACATCATTTTTACCTTGTTTCTAGGAGAGAAAAATCACATTGTGAGTTGAAAGTTAGGAACATTATCAGTATATGTCTTTGTCCTCTCCTAATGAAAGTTCTCCTGTAAGCATTTGGGCTGAGAGTGGAAATGGTGCAGTTGCATTCTGTAGTTGCCATCCTCTGCTGGCTTTCTCATCTGGCTCTTAGAAATGACAAAAAGTAAAAAAATGTTTCAAGTCTCAATTCTTTTCCTCCATGCATCTTTATCCATTTATTTATCCATTTACCTCCCATACTTTTCTTCACCCTTTTTTTTTTTTTTTTTTTGAACTTGTACTTTCCTTTAACTTCTGCCTTGTTTCCTTTAACATGTCTCTGACAACAGCTTACATCTTGTTGCTTTCTGTCCTGTTAGTTCTGATCTTAGGTCCATATGCTGGAGTCAATATTTTCACATGTTCCATTTACATTAGGAGAATATTCTTTGCATGTAATAATATTTTGATTTTTTTGGATGAGCTCATGTCGTTTAATTTATAGGCGATTCTTTCACTTCGATTCGTTTCTTCTTGTCACTTTCAAATACTTCTGGCAAATAACATTCTTTTGGGTTAAGTCAAATTTGCATTCTTTGAAATTCAGAATTAATGTATCTAATCTATACATGATCATGAGTATTGAAGCTGTAGTGTGCATTCTGAGAGGTACATTTTTTGGTTTTATCACAAAAAGGTTTCCAGGACAGTTACAGAATATAAATATTTAATTATTTAATGCAACCCAGAAATGTGTTGAATGTTATTACTTAATTGAAGTTACCAACTGTAATATGTTTCTTTACCTTTATTTGTGTTGGTGATAGGTTGTCATTTTTAAAAGGCCAAGCCTTGTTGCTGCAGTTGTATATTTTCATATTGATTTCAAAATTACATCTTGTCTCTTTTATTTGGTTCGAGAGACTGAATAAGAGTGATTGTTGTATAGATTCTTTCCAATATATTATACTTTCCATAATATTC
Organism: Teleogryllus oceanicus; assembly: GCA_964035755.1. NCBI lineage: Eukaryota > Metazoa > Arthropoda > Insecta > Orthoptera > Gryllidae > Teleogryllus > Teleogryllus oceanicus. Next base: position 19,946,230 of record CAXIVR010000008.1, read on the forward strand.
TGGAGAAAACAAGAAACTTTGTCTTGTAATAAGTAATAATTAAGTGTGCAAAACAAGTTTTCTAATTTGTTGAACTTGTATGCAATATGTGCATATGCAACTAAGTGTGCAACATTTTACTCTCAACTTTAGATTTTTTGTACATAAACTTTCTGTTTTATATGTATGTTAAAGATAATAACTTATTGTTTTTGAATTTTATGCTGTATTTTTATTGAAAAGGGAGACTGATGCAATTAATTGTACATTGTGTATATGTAGTATGTATCATTATTTAATCTGCATTTCCATTTGTGCCATATGTTTGCACATCATTTTAATTAGCCAGACAAGAAAACTTGTGAATTGAGAGGTATGTTTGAATTTAATCAGAAGAACTTGCCAGAGATAATACCATGACAAAATTGTCTTGTGAAGATATGTAAGAATTACAGTTTTTCTAGTCTCATAAATCATGTTAATAATCAATATGTAATGCAGAGACCAATATAATGCATTTGTGATCAGTTCCATTTAAACAGAATAGAAAAGATCCAGAGTATTTCCTTGTTTAATTTAAAACTATTAGCATCTATTCTTTTTTAATGGAACATTGTTACCTTTTTAAGGCCATCAATGCACTTGTATATTCTTACAAGCATGTACATTTGAATCGAATGATAAATGTGTGTATTTTATAGTTTCAATCTGCAGTTTCATTGTTTTTGTTTTTCACAAAGACCCTAAGGATACTTTTGTTCTTTACACCATTATCAGTTATTCTATGAAATTCTATAAATCCATCAAAATTGTAAATGGCAACAATATTTTTCAGCGATCGGTTTTGTTTATTGCCACCGGATGCAAAGATGTGGCTTATAGCATTCTGGAAACATGTTCCAGTGACAAAATGAGAGGACAGAAAGAAAAGAGGACTTTAAACAACTCTACCAAGACACCTGCCTAAATACGTGCATGCTTCATGTTTGCTTCTACAAGAATGCACCACATAGCACTATTCAGGCATGGGTGAACACAATATTTTTAAGAGAATACAGCTCTATGTAATTATTTTTACTTGATTTTGTATTTCATAGTTTTTTTCTACTTTTAATGTAGTAAGTAAAATTAATTTAAATATTTGATTTTTAAAACAAAAAGTTAATGTAGTGGATTTCCTATACTTCTACATATCATGGAAAAAATGTACTGTAATTTAGCAGGCAAAAGTGCTCATTTTTCAACAGAAAAACTGGTTTTGGGGGTTCCTGAAACCAAAAATGTCAAGTTTTCTTATGTAGTAGTAAATTATTTTTTCAAATAAGTTGTGCAGCCAGAATCCACATATTGAGAGTTCTTAATTCCAAAAAAAGTGCTTTTTGACAAAGAGTCTGTCAGTCCGTCAGTGAATGACTCAATGTTTGATCAGGATTTTTCAACAAAATTGGTGATCTGGCAACCCCTTGAATTTGAGATGGATATTTTAAATTTTTTAGGATACTTTACAAGAAGTTCAAATGACATTTTCAAAATTTTCTCAAAAGTAACTCCAAGACGTATTGGTCGAAAATTGCAATAAAAAACTTTTTTAATGAAACTTAAAAAAGGTATTGATCTAATTTCCATTGAAACCTCTGAATTTTAAAAATATTTCAAAAGTTGAATATTGTGTTGACTCCTATACCAACTCAATTGTTGAGGATATATATTTTTACTTTCTCGCCCTTAAGTACGTAAGAAGAGAAACTATTGTAGTCTTGCGCTGGTAAACGGTGTATTCTCGACCCAAAACCCTTATTGCCGGGCCCTGGTAACGAAAAAGTGGATAAATCTTGTCCATACAGTAAATTACTTCCTTTAACACATTGTGTAGTCAGAATCTATGTTTTGTGGGTCCTTGATATCGACGGCGAAACATCTGTCGGCGTCCGCCCGCCCGTCCGTGTTTCTCTGTGGTCAACACTAGAACCAAAAGCTTTCAACCGATTTTCTCAAAAAATGTTGTTTCCCAATTCATCTTGATGTCGCGGCACTTAAAAATTTTCTCGAAAATGGCACCAAGTTTTTTTTATTAAACTTTGTCTTCGGCTAACGTAATTGAGTGAATGGTGTGGGTCTCATTCCCTTGAGTGAATGGTGTGAGTCTCATTTTAGTTGAAGTCGCTAATTTTTGGAAAATTGCCAAACTTTGGCGTATTCCTACAACTAAAATATTGAGTTTTCCCCTTAATGATATACTCCCAAGTTCGCGGGTTCAGACCCGATTGAAGCCGTGGATTATTAAGGGCGGAAAATCCTTTGTGCGCCTTCCTTCGGAGAAGTAAAGCCGTCAGTCCTATGTTGTAGATTTACTGCATGTAAAAGATCGAGTCTAAATGAAGCCACTGAACAAAATTCAAAACGCCTGTTTCATCGCCCGAGTGATGCGTACTTTCTCTGCGTGGTCAGGCGGAAGAGCCAGTACTAATGGCCTGAGCCTCGCTACAGAAAAGGCTACTAAGGCGTCATTGAATTGAATTAATTCTTCAGTCTTAATAACAAACTTAATTATTCAAAGACATCTTGAAATAAGGTCATGTAGAAATTTTTGAAAATTTGAGTATTTTTCACGTAATTTTGCGTGAAATATACGCAATTTTTGTATTTATAAACACTTTTTTGTTAAATTTGGCTCTAAATTTTTCTTAAAGCTTTCTCCTTGTATATATTGAAGGGCGGTAAAAAAAAGTGGTGCTATTCTCACTGCCGGCGAACTCTATTTTCGGAATTTGAAAATTTTAACATTTAAAAGTTACTAAATTGTAGGTAGAAATGTTTGCTTTAAACAAAATCTGTTATAAAAATACAGATCTTTAAAAAAAGGTCGTGTAAAATTTTTTGAAACGTGTAGTTTTTGCTTGAAATGTATGCAAATAACAAAAAAAGAAAAACATTTTCTCAAAAACTCTCCAAATTTTTTCTTCAACGTTTTTCTACGGATAGGGCAGGGATGCTTAAGAGAGTGGCACAAGTCTAATTTTCGATGAACTCTCCTTATTTAAGAAAATTGCAAAAACTTAACAAGTGAAAACTACAATATTGAAGATGCATATTTTCACCTTAAACAAAATTTGTTCTAAAAATCATGTTATAAAAGGTTAGCTAGAAAGTTTTGAAAAAATAGTAGTTTTCCCGTTATTTCTGCGTGAAATTAATGAAATATACCTGGTTGTATCACCAAGCATGGGCTGCGAGAAAAATTCTCAGAGAACAGGAATAGATCAAAGGGATATCAAACATCATTAATATTATTTTAATTATACTTTACTGTTGAAAATCCCGGTATTAATTCGATTTTTACTCTATTCCAAATTTTTTTTCAATGTTTCAAACAATCCGCAAACCTTAATTGAAATTAGCCTAATTAGGTTTCCTCTCTTAAAAATACCGTTTAAATGTAATAAAGAAAAATTGAAAGAATATGTACGATAATTTTATTATCGTTATATAGTTAATTAGTAATATAGGTATTTATTCATGAGGAATTACGTCATCTTTCACGCGACGGTGCCATTCATTGCTGCGATATGGCAGTTTGAGAAGTTATTCCGAGAATTTCATTATTGGACGGTGGCATGGATAGGAGAGGGGGATATGAAATGGAGACTTAATTTACTTACCATTAATGTTACAATGTCGCTACGTTCAGTGAAATAGTTACTACATTAAATCCGAGAAGGATATAAATACAGATATGTATAAGATTGACGTTACGTTATGATACCGTAGTTTCGTTTGTATTCATAAGGCGAAAAAAAAAAAAAAAAAAATTGGATGGCCATTAGTTCTGGATATTCAATTTATGTGAAATTACCCTTTCTTGTCTGTATAATGTGCTGCAAATATTGTAACAGTTTAAGATCTATTCTTGCTTGTTTCTTTTGTATTAGTAAGAAAGGGCAACTGTTCCTGACTATCGAAATAATAATTGAAGATATACACAACAAGCTCTTTGTTTGAATTTGTTTGGACTTTTTTAAGTGATGTCTGAAGTGAGGGCAGAAATTGCAACATTATAATATTACGTAACTGTTCCCAATAATGCGAGAAAGTATGCGCTGCTGCATCATCTTTATTTTTTACATGAAATCTGTTCTTCATTAAATTTTTCAATAATGTAAGGTAAAATTTGTTGAAGCGTGTGGTTTTTGTGTAATGTCGAGTGACCATTGCGAATAATATAAAAAAGCCTGTGGTACAGTAGCTGATCTAGTTGTCTACCACCGGCTTAGGTGGCACAGGACATCAATGGATGTCACTGCAGGGCCTCTGACTAGAAGGACCTAGGGTTCGAGTCCCGAACTTGGCAGGCTTTTCGACACTAGCTGCCTAGCTCTTCTCGCTTTCACGTCGAGAAGGACAATGTTATTCTTATGGAAGAAATTCATGCACTGTTTGCCAAGTCGATTGCCGAACAAGTAAATAGGAAAATTATAGTCTTGTAGAGAAATTTACGAAGAACACGATGGTAATCATGAAACATTTTTCATTCAGTTGCTTTAAAAAAATAATGAAAACGCTGAACTTCTCCGAAACTGTCTTAAGACCCGTCCTATAACGCGTGAAAAGGAACGCAAAAATCTCAAAACTTTCTCTCAAAGCACAGGTTATTGTAATTTTTTTCTATTCCTATGCTATAGTTATTTAATTAAAATTACTTTTTACCATTTTATTTGGGTGTACCCTTATAAATATTTCTCGAAGTGGACGGCCAGCCTAAAGGTGACCTTGCTGTAAGTTCCCTTCGTGACACTCCAAGTGCCTGTCATGGGGTAATGTCAATGCTTACTTTTATAGTCTTAGAAGGTACAACAACTTTATCTGCAAACATTGAACACTTGAGCTCCAACGACGAAACATACCTTATCTTTAAGTAACTTTTGAGGGCTACCGCATTTGAGGGCATCTTTTGGCCATCCTTTACTCATATATATATACTCTTTAACTTGAGATAATTGTGGGTCACGACCAGTCTTAAGAAGGATGCTTTCGAAACTTTCAGATAACTCAAAATTTTCAACCACAGAACACCACGTATCTGGAACATATTCATTTTGAGGTAAACAGGACAAAGTGTCAGCCGGATCCATTGAGGCATATCTCAGGTACTCTATCACTTAGTTATGTTTTTTAATAGCAACCACCTTTGAATTCTTAAAGCAGCACTAACTACTCTAAAATCTACACTAACATAAGCAACCGGGAGCGGTAGCTCAGTGCATCAACTGATGTCACTGCAGCGCTTCTGAACAGGAGGTCCTAGGTTCTGACGGCGGCAGGATTTTCGACCCTAGCTTCTCAGCTAGGTCGAATTCAGTCGCTGTCTGGAGGAGAATGCTAGCGGCCGGCTGCTCTGATCGGTAGTTTCCCGTGGTTTCTCCGATCAACACCAGGCGAATGCCGGAGCAGTACCCTACCAAACGGGCCACGGACCGCGCGCGATCTGTCCTTCCTCTTCCTTGTCCTATCCTCTCCCATTACACACACACTTACACTAACATGCAGTACACTACCACATATTCCGGGAGACCAGTCGGAAGCTTAGAGCTTGTTCCGGCTGGGGCGGCGCCCCGCTGGTGGGAGGGGGAAACCCCACTAGCCGACGGTAGGTCGGCGCCGGATCTCGCCATCCAGCGGGGGAAGATCACCGCCATCTCCAGGGGAAAACATGCACTACACTAACGGGACTAATGACCGAAGCAGTTGACGTGCCCGGAAACACGATTCAATCAATCAATCAATAACTTAAGCATTTACCTATCTGGAGAGGACACGTTTGTAATGGGAACAATGTCAGATACCTTAGCCTGTCAGGATATCTAAGCTTCAATATTCAGCTGAGAATACCCTCGCTGATCTTCCGTCAAGGACTGAAATATAAAGGACACCGGCCTTTCAGTACTGCCATCAAGCTCACTAGAAGAAGTCCACATGTAATGCGTGCACATTACTTTACGACACATGGGCAGATGACATTAAACAATTAAAATCGGTATGCAAATTTTAGTTAAAAGTCAAATATTTTCTGCTCCATAACTATTTCTATACAATTATAGACTACACTGACATAAAAAAGAAACTAGAGGTGATACAGAATGGCACTTTTCTATATATTTTCTAGGCCTTGGCGGGACTGGCTTTGGGTTTTCCTCCATTTAAAAGTGCCACCCGTCACGAAAGTTCTTTTTCTTGACTTTTTTCACTATTGGGTAACTTACAGCCAAATATTTTTAAAGAATATTAAAGAAGAGAAAAATCGCCCAAAATAAAATTTTATTGAAAATTTTGAACCCGTTTAAGAAAATGGCGAAAATTATTTAAATGCAAATTTTGGAAGCTCTTTTCACAGGAATCTTTGGTTTTTAAAAAACTTCATTTGGGTAATTTCAACCACTTCAACGTGTTAATGTGCCCTCTACCTTTTCATATTCTCAAAAAGCCTCAGCGGATCACCAAAACCTGGTAGTAATTTGACCTGTGACTTGTTTGACAACATCACACCAAAAATTAAGAATGGTTTTATTTTCCCAAATGCCCTCAGGTGGTTGTTTTTTAACCTACTTTTTGTAATAAAAGAAACATAGGTAAGTTAATTTTTTAACTATGAACAGACAATTGTAATTAGTTTACACATTTTTAAAAAATTTCACCCTTCTCTCCCTTTTACAATTCGTGATTACCTAACAACTGCAGTTGCGTTTTAACACCATAAACACTTTACATTTATATCCCCCTTATTTAAAAAAAACAACAAAAAAAATAACTGTACACAAGATATAATAAGGAAACAAAATACAAAAAAGAATCAATCCAAAATACCCTGTACATACACTTTCAAAGAAATTGTCCTTGAATAGTGAATAAAATATATAAAAGGGCGTTCCTTTAAAGTAGATTATTACTTTACACAATTTAAGAAAAAGAAAAAATGTCGTTATCAATGAACGTACGTTTAAATAACTTTTTTACTAATTTTGGTTTTTGAACAAAAAACGATTAAACAATAAATTGAAAACACACAAAAGAACTAATATTATCTTTAAATAAAAAAATAAAAAAAATGGGTTTTTTTCAATTTTTAAATGGATTAGCTATCTGGCTTTTTTTTACGCCCAAATTGAAAAGATTACGTTTAAATGATTTTAATAAAATTATGACTATCTACGTCTGAAGTAGGTAAATTTGTATCTCGTAGAATAATATCCTTTTAAACATTTTTTTTTGAGAATTTCTAGTGAATTTTCAACTCAAACGTCTTGGGAGAAATTTTCCACAGCTTGGGCGGCGACGACGCCAGATCCTTTCAAGGTCTGAAAACCCCCTTCGCTTCTGCGAAATGCTCTTGAACCCCCACAGCCCTTTGAATTTTATACAAAAAATTTCAAATCTCCGCGTAATAATTTTTATGTGGCAAGGCAAGACGAAAGACAAAAAAAGAGGGGGAAATAAAAAGCTTTTCCCTATAGAACATGCTTTCCCCCCGAAATTTCTGAACGTTGAAATATATTATTTTCTCGTTGATGAAAAATAGTATATTTCTGGGTAAGCGTTCACGTAAAATTATCAGAATATTTTATTTAAAATTTTCAATTTATCATCATGGTTTCGTTATTTTAACGTAGACAATTCCCTTTTTTCAAGCTTTTATCGTCGAAATACGGCGAATTCTCATCTCCGTCCAACACGAACAAGTTCGGTCTGTCCAGATCGGCGTTCGGCAGCAATAGAGAGCTTTTCGTAGAGGTGTGTGAAGTTGGCGGGCAGAAATTTGAAAATCCTATATATTTTATAAGTTCTGAGTAGCGAACAAAGAGTTCTAGATTCTCCAAAAATTTAAAAAAAAGTTAAAAAATTCGATAATTATTAAAAAAGAAAATTTGAAACCCAAAAAAGAGCTGGGCAAAAGTCAAATATTAAAAATTATCTAAACATAACGATAGAGCTAAAAAAGAGTTCTACATTTCTAAAAAAAAATTCACCCCCAAAACTAAAAAAACAAAAAAGATATTCAAAAAATAAAACTTTAAAAAAAAAAAAACAATCAGCAGATCTAACGCAAAAAAAAAAACTGCCCACATTCCAAATAGTAAAAAAAACTAAAGAAAGTTTCATTCAATATCCTCGTACAACGTCAACAAAAAAATGCAATATTTTCATGTTCTTATTTTGAAGCCAAGAAAAAAATTCAAAAACATCATTCTTTCTTCTGACCAGAGTGCTGGGTAGGGAAAAAAATTCTAATGAAAGTTGTAAAATTTTTTAAAGTCCCACGTCAATACGGGGAAAATTTTTTTTAAAAAAATTTGGCTTTGTTTTTCTGGTTAGCCATTTAAAACAATTTCAAAATTCACTTTCGACAGTTCTGACCAGGTTCTGGGGGGCGAACAAAGTTTTAATGGGTTTTAAACTTTTTAAAGTCCGACGTCAATCACAAAATTTTTTAAAAAATTTTTTTTCGTTTTTTTTGAACGTTAAAAAAAAAAAAAATTCCCTTTTGAAGTTTATCAGGTTTTGGTAGCGAAAAAAAAGTTCTAAAAAAGTTCTAATACATTTTTAACGTTCAACTCAATCACAAATTAAAAAATTAGGTTCGTTTTTGGGAAACAGCCATTAAGAGAAACAAATTTTCAAAATTCACTTTCGACAGTTCTGAAAGAGTTCCCGGGTACGAAAAAGAGTTCTAATAAAGTTCTAATCATTTTTTAAGTCCGACGCAATCACGGGGAAATTATTTAAAAAATTGGGGTTTGTTTTGGGAAAAATTCAAAAAACAAAATTTCAAAAATTTACATTCGAAGTTCTGACCGAGTGCTGGGTAGGAACAAAGTTCTTTTGAAAATTCTAATACATATTTAACGTCCGACGACATTCAGGAAATTATTTTAAAAAATTCGGTTCGTTTTTTGGGGGATTAGCCATTCAGGGAAAAAATTTCAAAAACCACTTTCGAAGTCTGACCGGGCTGGGTAGCGAACAAAAAGTTCTAATGAAAATTCTAATACATGTCTAATGTCCCACGTCAATCAGGGAAAATTTTTTAAAACTATTAGGGTTTGAATGGAGCTATATTAAATTTGATGATGGAATGTCAAAATGTATTATGTTGAATAATTTTAAGATAAAGTAGTTTGCGGGGCCTTGGTAATTTTGGGGTGGAGTGGTGATTGTTTACATTCTCAGAATGGACGAACTGTTAGAAAACTTTGATGTGAATAATGTAGGTTAGTTCAGCTTTTTTTGGTTTGATTGACCCGGATGGGTTCTGTCAAATGCTTGAGGATGTCCCGGAATGTAGATTTGGGGGGTTTTGCTATTTCTGAAATGCAAGTGGGTGTTTTGTTTAACTAAATAGCAGTTGGTGGTGAGCAATGATACCCAATTTATGTTTGGGGAAATTTTATTAATGTTTTTTAGATGCTTGTTTAATCGGCAAGGTTAGTTTCTGGGAAAATTTTGGAATAACTGGAGAAAAGTAATGGGCGATAACTGTCTCTTTGGAATGATTTTTTTTTTGGGTTTGAATGGAGGGATGATTGTTTCCATGTTGGGGGGAATATAGTACTTAAAAATTTAATTATAAAAATGGGTTTTGAAAGGCTAAGGCTGGGGGGTATTTTTTTAAGATTAATTGAACTGATTTCCGTGTCCGGGGCTTTTTTATTTAAATTTAGAATTAGTGTTTTGTTTTTGGGGGGAAATGTATTTTTTTCTGTGGGGTATTTAAAAATGCCATTTGAAAATTTTGGGGGTTTGTGTGATAGGGGGGGGAAAGTATTTTTGGGAAAAGTTCTCCAATGGCCCGTTTGGCGGAGGGGAAATGTTTTTCCAGTTTGTTTCTAGAGTGGAAATTTAATTTTTTTTTTTTTTAAATTTTTATTTATTTATTTATTTATTTTTTTATCTATTTGCTCAAAAAAGTTAAAAAATCATAGTCATGGGGAAAAGTGAATTGTGTACATTTTCAAAATTCTCGATCTCTAACCCAAATCATATACTACTTAAATTTTTAATTTTGAAAGGAAAAAAAAAAAACAAAAACACCCAAGAAAAAAAAACTATTTTAAAGAAAAAAAAACAATAAATTTTGAATTTTGAAAGGGAAAAAAAAAAAAACTCCCCTGTAATAAAAAGATTTTCAGGATAAAAACAATAAATTTTGAATTTTAAAGGAGAAAAAAAAAACAAAAAAAATCCCTTAATAAAATCATTTTTAAAAAAAATAACAATAAATTTTGCTCTTATTACTTCCTGCCCGAAACAGGGAAAAAATAATTTGAATAAAAGTATTTCCCATGAATTTGAAAACGGCACAGAAATGAAGTTACATTTATGTCCAGAAGCAAAAAAAGGGGCAAACTCAGCATTTGCTCAATGGATCAGGGAAACTGGACGAAAAACCTGATTGTTGTTGTAAATTGCCATAGAGTTATTTCTAACGTTTAGAGATTGTATTGGGTTAATTATTGCTGCTGTCTGTAAGTGTACAAGACGTGTTTGAGAGTATTATTTAAATGATTGTTTTCTTTTTTTGATAGATGGTAGTCTTAATGAGTCAGAGTCTTCGAATTTTATTTTTTAATTTAATTAGTTGGATTATTTTCGCATGTAGAGTTTGCTTAGTTTAGTATAAGTGTCTAGAATTTGGTTTTCATGTAATTCATGAAACGCTATTTCAATGATTATTGTTAAATATTTAATTTTCATTAACTTTTATGCATTTTTCATTAATTATAAAATTTAGACTTAATACAAACTTGTAATTAGTAGATATTCAGCGGTAAAACTTGTTTCATTTATAATTAATATTTAAATTGTAATATTTCAATCACAAATGTTCTATTACAAAAATCATGTAAAAGATAATTATATATCAAATACTTTCATTAATTGTATTTGAAAATGATGTATATGTAGTTATTTGACTATAAAGTGTCAAGTTTAGTTCTGTACAATGTATTTATGTATATATTAAAACGTATCGTTATATTACCAACACCAGTAAAAGTAATAACTTTTTCGAATAAAATCATTATTATTAAAATTTTAATTATATATTGCATTTAAATAGTATTTATTGACCATACACTAATTAACAGTTGCTACAACTTCTTTACAAAATGAAATATTTTAATTCATCGTCAAATGAAAAAGTATCAGTGTTTGTTGACCGTATGTCATCTATCAAACATTTAACGACGAACAAAGTATTAAGACATAATTCTATACGGGACAAAACCGATATGTCACGTTAAAATAAACTAACATTTATTTGTAGACAATGTGGTGGAACATGCATTACGAAATATCACGAGCTAGAGCTTAGCAACGACCGTGAATAAACAATGTAGTTTTTGTTTTTCTAAATGCATTAAGAGATGGCTTTGCCGAAAGTAGAAAATTTGGGATTGGGCGAAGAAGTTTAGACGATCAAAAGGTCAGCTACACCAAAATATAACAAACGTATGGATTGGCTGGGTGAGAGAAGGACGGTCAAATGTTATGAAAAAAATGAAGGTAGTTTAATACGAAGTCTTCAAGCGATGAATCATGCAGGAAGATTTCATTCTGCTCGGCAACGCGCTTCTGAACTGATCGTAGGTTCGTGAGAGGGAACGAGTACAATCTAGATAGAATTGGGTTATCAATGAAATTTTAAGGACAGTGAATGATATTGCAGATATTTTCATGTGGAAGCAATATTGATGTATAAATTGGAACTTTGTCGGGAGCTAATCGGTAATCGAGTTCGGGACTATGTCATAGGACGTAATCGAGACTGATAATTTTGACAGTTTGAGACCAGCTTGGATAGGGGCAGAAGAGGATTTCGTGGAACTTTGGACTACGGCAAGCTCGCAAGATATTTCGACTGAGAAGTATACGAGGGACATCAACGAAGAAAAGATAAGTTAACCGCGGTATAAATTGTAAATTGAAAGATATCTTGATCAAAGGCCTAAAAATTGTAAATTCACTAAATTGTTTGCTAAAAGCGTAAAAATAAACTTTGTTGAATTTTGTTCTTTAGAAAAGAAAGTGATCTTTAATTTAGTCAATCCAAACAGAAATGAACTAAGAATAGAATCATTCTATTTCAGATTCCCAGCTGCGCTGTATAGTCGGCGGATCCTATAATCCATTATAGAGGTAATAAGGATTATAATATATCGTGACCCATTGACCCAGCAAGCCGGACGCTAAGATCTTTAGCAGATATAAATGTAGAGAGAGGAAATTTTGTATATCTCAATACGCGCAACACAAAACATGGACAGAACTGTTGAAAGAGAATTTCGAGATTTTGTTTCACCGAATGGCAAAGTTAAAATTCCTACCCAGAACTCTGTTCAGAACTTCGAAAGTGGATTTTGAAATTTTGTTTCTATGAATGCTGTTCACCAAAACAACCAATTTTTTATAATTTCCGTGATTGCGTCGACGTTAAAAATGTATTAAACTTCATTAGAACTCTTTGTTCGCTACCCAGAACTCTGGTCAGAACTCTCGAAAGTGAATTTTGAAATTTTGTTTCTATGAATGGCTGTTCACCAAAACGAACCCAATTATTTTAAAATAATTTCCGTGATTGACGTCGGACGTTAAATATGTATTAGAACTTTCATTAGAACTCTTTGTTCGCTATCCAGAACTCTGGTCAGAACTGTCGAATGTGAATTTTGAAATTTTGTTTCTCTGAATGGCTGTTGACCAAAACGAACCTAATTTTTCTAAAATAATTTCCGTGATTGTCGTCGGACGTTAAAAATGTATTACAACTTTCATTAGAACTCTTTGTTCGCTATCCAGAACTCTGGTCAGAACTGTCGAATGAATTTTGAAATTTTGTTTCTCTGAATGGCTATGTTCACCAAAAAGAACCTAATTTTTAAAATAATTTCCGTGATTGACGTTGGACGTTAAAATGTATTACAACTTTCATTAGAACTCTTTGTTTGCTACCCAGAACTTTGGTCAGAAGTAATGAATGATTATTTTGAATTTTTTTTCTCTCGAGCTCTGAAAATAAGAACAAGAAAATATTGCATATTTCCGTTTGTTGACATCGTACGAGGATATTGTAATGAAACTTTCTTTAGAACTTTTTCTTTACTATTCATAAATGTGGTCAGTTTCTTATTTTGCGTTAGATCTGCTGATTAGTGGTTTTTTGTTTTTTCGGAAAGTGGTAGATATTTTTTTGAATATCTTTGTTATTTTTTGAGTTTGGAGTGTGAAATTTTTTGGGAACTGTAGAACTCTTTGACCTCTATCATTACGTGTTAGTAAATTTTGAATATTTGGACTTAAGCCCGCAGCCCTTTTTTGGATTTTAAATTTCTCTTTTTGTAATAATTATCGAATTTTTGCGGAACTTTTTTTGAAATTTGTGGAGAACTCTAGAACTCTTTGTTCGCTACTCAGAACTTATAAAATATATAGGATTTTCAAATTTCTGCCCGCCAACTTCACACACCTTTTTCGTAGCGGTGTTTTCCGCTAGTGCTGATATTTTCAAGGGTGATTTTTGATTGGTTGTCGTTCAATTCTACGCGAGTGCGTTCAGAAAATTTAATAAATTATAAATAAAATAAAAATAAAAGGGACACCATTTACTGTTGGCGCGATCTCTTGCAATTCGGTAACACTATAATGGCAACTTGTCATGTCTTGACGTTCTCGGGTGCTTCTCAAAAATCAATGTAACCGCCATATGGGCGGTCACAATACAAATCGATGGAAATGTGAATATTAACGGCTGAGAGATATTTATATGAGAGATATTTTAAAAAATTACATTTGTGTAATTTTTGGAAAAAACAAAACAAAAGAATACACGAAAATTAACTTTACGTCGTATTAAACAGTGCCATTTTTGAGAAAATGGCGTTTGAGCATTTCTGAAAATTCAGACTTTTGAGCTCATTTTTACAGAAAACGGTTGAGTTTTCGAGAAATTTTATTTGACATTATTTAAATCACACGTACCCATAAATTTAATAGTGTGAAGAAATCGCTTCTAAGGTAAATATTACCGATGTGAGAGACAAGTCAAAGAATTGCATTTTTATAATTTTTTAAAAACAGCAACAAAAGAATAGAGCAATATGACGTTTATTGGTTGGTTGGACACTTAACCCTACCCAAAATTTAAAGAAAATATTTGGAGCCGTTTTTGAGAAAATTTTGAAAATGTCCGGGGGCCTTCGTGTAAAGAATGTTTTTCAAAATTACAAAACTTCAACTAGAGTCCAACAGATGTACAGGGCTTTCTTGAATTTGGAAAAGATGATAGTGTGGTTTAGGCGCTAGATTTGTTCACATACGACAGACAGACGGACGTTTTGAAAACAACTACTTTTTCGATATCAAAGGACCCCAAAACGTGTATTTTCGTTGAAATCTCGAAATTGATTTTCCGCTGCATTACGTAACTTTCTCTATACTTCGTATCTTACTCCCGTATATACGTATGTATACGAGAAAGTAAACAAATATTTATTTTAACAATGATATATAATGCATTCGTTTACATTTGTATTGTATAATTAAAAAAAACAACTTAATATGCTGTAACAAGTAATGTACTTCAGCTTCCGGGTCCTATCTCGATTTGCCCAGATTCCCAGATCCATTGCGTAAATGCTGAGAGATGGCCCTTGGTTTTGCTTGTGGGTACAAATGTAGGTTCACCATGCTCACGTTTTATTGAGCTCTCCTTTTGCTTGTAGTGGTGGGAGAAGAGCTGGGAGTATGGATTACTATTTTCTTAGCAATGCAAAAAACATTAAATCTGCAGTTTGCTTAGCGATACAAATAAGTTTTCTGTAACTCAGGAGCGAAAATGTCTAGTTATCAAATGTTGCTAATCTCTCTTTCTTTGAAACCTTTTTCATCATTCAAATATTTATAGTTCAAATGTTGAGAAGAGATTATGGGAGAAGAAAGAAAACGTGCGCAGATGGTACTCCTCCACCATTCGTCACATCCATATCAATTACTGGTCCTTGACTAAATCAAATCAAAATCGAATCTAATCGAAACCAAATCAAACCGACCCGACCCGACCCGACCCGACCCGACCCGACCCGACCCGACCCGACCCGACCCGCCCCCACTCCACCCCACCCCACCCGACTCCACCCGACCCCACCCCACCCTTGCTCCCCATCTCTTGCAAGCGATGCATCACTCACAACTGTAGTCTTCGTGGGGTCTAAAGGGGTTTTATAAAGCACCAATTCCCTATACCGGAACGCGTACTCACATTTTCCTATCAATTCCCATTTGACCCCCTGTTGAAATAGATCATAAAGAAGATTCAAATGGGCGCCAGTGTGCGACAGAAACGTGTCATAAAAATTAAGTATCTCTAACAATGAACGCAATTCCAACACAATTTTTGGCATAGGACATTCCATGATAACTCTGACAGTCTTTGGTGATGGTTTCACTTCACCCTCTCCTAACACTAACCTAAACATCTTTTTTTAAATTGTACACTATGCACTGTCACTTTGTTTACACAGACTTTCCAAAATGCTATGTGGATTTTTGCGACAATCTTCTATACTCTCCTATAATAATTTCGTCCACATATGCTCTTCGTTTTACATAAATAAATAAGATCAATTACAGATTTGAAACATGCACTATCATCTCCCAAACCTTTTGGTAATCTTGAGAGTTTGAACAGATCAATGCAGGAATTTATCTTATCTCTAAACGTTCTTGTGAGGAATCTTCCAGCTCCATCTGCGTGTATGCATCAGCACAATCCAACCTTGCAATCTTTCAGACCCTTGAAAATATCTTCAGGGATTCGTAAGAGATAAAGGTTCACAACAATATTAGAGTTGGCTCGGGGAGGGGGGGAGGGGCTCTTGCGCATCGTATCCGACTTCAGCCAATGAGCCTCAGACACCAGTTTGCGTCACAATATGCGGGAATTTCACATGCAACCAGACACCAAAATGATCACCTCGTTCAAGACATTGAAACAGGTTTATGAAGCATTTCTTGAAAATATTCATCCTGTACACCTTTGTCGTGTTATTTTTGGTTGGTTGCCGTTGAAAATTGTCACTTTGTACCACTTTCAAAATGTTTCTCAACACTTGTTGCTCTCCATGCAATGTGGCGGTCAGCGTCTGGTCTGATTTTTCAAACGAAGTGCCCGTGTTGTGGTCACGTGGTTGGCAAACTGGCGTTGCGCACAACGAGCAATAATCGGTGTACCGGAATAACTCACCCATGTATTTCCACCAAAGGTTGGCTGTCCTTTTATAATCATGCAGGCACTGAATCTCTTTGGAATTAGACTTTGGTATGGGCCCTACTTGTGATTCCGATTGCAATCTTTCCATCTTAATAAATCTTTCTAACTTACCCTTTACTCGTAACGACTGTCACTGCCCCCTACAGCTATGCAGAATAAAGTCAAACGCTTCCTTTATAACCTACAAAACTTGAGATTTTATTTTCACTCAAGATATTCTTGTACTTCTCCTGCAACGTTTTGAATTTCTTGTGCATATTTATCTCCATTTCGTTTCTACCTTCACTTTAACAGATTTTACTTCACCTCACCTAACAATTCTCTCCTTTCAGATCGAATTTCACTAAGTTATTATCAATCAATCAAAGACAAAAACTCACTTTCTCCGTCACAAAGAATCACTTTGAACTGCCACCTTCTTCCTTGCAACTATAGCTACTTCCGCATTCGCAAATAATGAGTTTCCACTCTGAGACGCCAAGTTCACACAGGATTGTCGCAGTGTTTTGTCTCGAAACATCGTCTCCGTCACGATGTTTCCTGACACAACAGAGAACTACTTTCTGCACCAGTAGCTGGATCGATTGATTCGTGTTTCCGGGCGCGTTAACGGCTTTGGTCATTAGTCCCGTTAGTGAAGTGCATGCTTTTTTCTCGTGAGATGGCGGTGATCCTCCCCCGCTGGTCGCGACTGAATTCGACCTAGCTGAAAAGCTAGTGTCGAAAATCATGCTGTGCATCAGTAGCCATGACTGTAACTTTTATCACTTAAATTCGCGTTCACAAATAAAATACCATTGTTTTTACTCCTTTAACTCGATATACATTTCAGATTAACTGCTTGAATTACAACAGCTTCTTCTTGTGCTTGTGAATAAGCACACAACCTCTCTTCTTCCTCGATTTCTTCACACATTTTTTTTGCCTTTTCTTAATTTTCTTCGCACAAATCCTGCTTCTTCCACATAGCTTTTGTACTGTTATAATCTAACGGCATAATTTCACAAACCTTTATTGATACCTACGTGATCTTGCCGCTCCCACATTCGACTTAAATCCCCACATTGGTCGTCCTCCCCCTCATCATCTCAGGTTTTCTTCCACAAACTTCACTCTTGTATCGCTGGCCACAATGATGTGTTCAAGTTTGACGCAGTCTACATTTGTAACTGTAATATTAGCTATTGCGAACTGTACTGTTGCACCGGTAACAGACTTTGGATTTTCCATTCTTGTGCCCGCTCTGAGTCTCTCTCTCTCTCTCTCTCTCTCTCTCTCTCTCTCTCTCTCCCCTCTTTCTCTCTCTTTCTCTTTCTCTTGTTCTCTCTCTCTTCTCTTTCTCTTGCTCTCTCGCTCTTGCTCTCTCTCGCTCTTTCTCTCTCTCGCTCTTTCTCTCTCTCGTTCTCTTTCTCTCTCGTTCTCTTTCTCTCTCTCTTTTCCTCTTTGTCTCTCTTTTTCTCTTTCTTTCTCTGTCTCTGTCTCTCTCCCTCTCTCTCTCTCTGACTCTCTGTCTCTGTCTCTAGGGTAGGGATTCCCGACCTTTTTCTTTCATCGACTCCTTTTAAAGAAATCGTTTGCTCCTTCAACCTCATTCATTATTCTCTACAGAATATAACAATCATAATCACAACAGAAAGAATTGTACAGAAACGTCTTAAAGAAAACCATTTCATAGACCAATATTTCAATAAATATCTAGATTTTCTTACTTTTTTATTATTTAATTATCTAGATTTTGAATAATCGAAGATTTCCGCTTCTGAGCAGCTGCGTTTCTAATCTTCGTAGTTGTGCAACGATAAAAACATGTTGAGCGTTTTTAGCTGACCATGACGCTTCTCCTGTGCATATTGGAGGGAGTATTTTCTTTCGCGATAGAGTATTGTTTTGAATACATAATTATATTTTGTTGAGTATTCTAAACATCAACCATAGCCAGGTTCTCGGATGCTCCGGTGCAGAAAGTGGAAATGAGGTTCCTATCTCAAATAAACGTAAAATTAAGAGTTTTAAAAGCTAATTGGTATACGAATGTGAATGGTAAAATGAAAATGAGCATGGAGTGCGTTTTTTTTCTTGGCGATTATCCGTTCGCGGTGGTCTTTAATAAGGGCCCCTGTCTTCTGGGGACTGGTATGTTTCACCGGTTGTACCATCCTAGCTACGCTCCTTATTCAAAGAATAAAAGACGTATAGGAAAGATGGGTGTATTTTTAATTTGTTATTATATGTTTTGTTTTTCTGTAGCAGAAAACAATTAATTATCAAGTTTAATATTTTTTGTAATCAATGAGGTCTTGATTATATCTTTCGACCTTCACGGGGTCGATATCGACCCCGTTAGGAAACCCTACTCTAGGGAAACTGCACTGAATTTTACACACACTGCAAGCCGATCGCTCGTGTGTGGCATCAAGCTGTTCACTCAGCTTCACCTCCTCTGCCAGCATCTCGATGTCTTCTAGGTTGCGTAATTTGTGTTGGATTTTCTTTCTTTGGACTCTAATACAAAGCAAGTAATTGAGAATAATTTCTAAATACGCACTGGATCACTTCTAAATACGCATTTTATTGCTAGATAAGGGAGCGCAACCGCTTATTGTTGAATTGATTTACTTTCCTGCTGCTTCCTGTGCAGGAATTTTCTTCAAAAGTGCGAATTAACCCTTTAGGCTCGTGACTATTGTAACTATAATTTCTATCGAGGTGTTCGACCTATCACGCTGTCTCTTCGGAAGGCACACCTGGCGAATAATATTACACGCCGAGGAGGCAGTTAGCAATCCGGACTGGGCCTCTTCCAGAATATCATTCAATTCCACATAATCATTGTAAGTCTCTAACCACTCGGATTAGGATTGACTAGTCAAACGCCTTAAATGTCCCTGACGCCATGTGCTCTGTTGCAAAACATTCTGATAATCTTTTTCAAGCTGTTGTATCAAGTTTCGCACTCAAGTTTCTACTCATTCCAATTACCCAGATTTAAAGATGCCTCACGCATTAAGAGTTTTTTTCTTGTTGACGATTTATTGTCTATATTCTCAAACTGTAAGGTTACCGTACTTCCGTAAATGGAAAAAGAGGGCACTTGATATATAAAATGTTTTAATATAATAATTAATTTTTCTTAAATTCAAAATACTACTGACAAAACAAATACTGTACTTCAATCACACAATAGGCCTACTTCATTATCATTACCATTACTTTTACCCTTTTGTACCTGAAGTATTCGGTGCATGATGTTCCTCAACAATTACAACTTTGCTTTGCTTTGAACATTACAACAAGTACTTGGTACTTTTAAGTATGTCATTAAACAAGGCTTTCCTTTTTGACATCCTCTGCGAAATGTATACACCACAGAACAGTATTAACTTCCTGCGCAAGCAGAATAGTATTCAGATCACAGAGCACAGAATCTATAACAAGCACCGTCATATTATACGTTGTACCAACTGATGGCAGCACTGTCGCATTTCATGGAGAAAACGACGTAAATGTAGTGTTGTTTTTTGTGTTTTTTTTTAAACATTTGTTGCGTCAACTCACGACGCAACGCGTCTCCTAACCCCTTCTCGGGCGTTGAGCGCTATTGGAGTAATCCTCCATTACTGTAGGTATTTACAATAGATATTTCTGTCCGTCACGTCTCGTCGCAGTCGGTTGTCAAGAGGACCGCCAGGTAGCATCTCCGCGTACGCGCCTCCCACCACGCGCTCCTGCGTCACTACCCAGCGGCCAGAATTGGGATGGAATAAGAATAGGGGTAGGGTTTAGGACACTTCACAGGGGTTGGGCTAACCCTTGTCAAGCAGCCAAACTTTTTTTGGAACAAATTTCACATGTTATACTTGATATGTTAGTTATACTTGATATGTCTTTTAGAATTTGTTAATCAAGATAGTTGAAGTTAAATGTCATTTATTTAAATAAAATGTTATGATGTCAGGAACACAAAACAGTTGGAAAACGTGCAATATTCATTGTACATCACAGGTCTAGGTTCCATTTTCAAGTAGTACTCCCTTTTCAATAAAAAAAAGAGGACATTTTGTCGTTTCTTGTAAAATCTACTAGGGCTGATTTTCTTACTTCAACTAGTGGTGCTAAAACAGCATGTATTTTCTCGCCTTATTTTCACGCAAAATTTTGCGGAAAAAGGGCTTAGATTTTCGAAAAATTATACATGACCTTATTTCAAAATCTATCTTTAAGAAACCGATTCCAGTGTTGCGACATCAGCCAGATCGATTTGGGAATATCAATTTTGGAGAAAATCGGCTGAACGGTTTAGCTGTTAGCGTTGTACACAGACGACAGACAAACAGACGGAGAAACAGACAGACGTTTTGCCATCATTCGATTTGTCGGTACCAAGGACCAGTAAAACATGGATGCTGGCTTCGAGCTTGAGGATATTTTTTCTAAATTAAGCAACTGGAATTATCCACTCTTCTGTTACCGGGGCCCTGTAATAAGAGTTTTTCTGCCGAAAATTCGCCGTTTTTTTCGCGCAGAATTACATAACTTTCTCTCTACTCCGTAGAGACAAAGAAAAAAGAGGACATGTCCGGAGAAAAGAGGACGTGTGGTCCCTACTCAACTGGCATAAAATGTCTGTACTAGATGAACAAAAAATCTTACAAAATATATTTCCCAAGAGGTCATTTTCGACATTAGAAACCGGGAGCGGTGGCTCAGTGCATCAACTGATGTTTCTGACCGGGAGGTCCTGGAATTACACTCCCGACGGTGGCAAGATGTTCGACACTAGCTTGTTATCTAGGTCAAATTCAGTCGCTGTCTGGAGGAGAATTCTTATGGTCGGCTGCTCTAATCAGTAAATTTCCGTGGTTTGTCCGATCAACACCAGGCGAATGCCAGAGCAGTTATTTATCAAACGGGCCATGGACCGCACGCGACCTTTCCTTCCTGTTTCTTGTCCTATCCTCACCCTTTACTTACACACACTTACACAAACATGCACTACACCACCACACATGATCGGTCGTGAATTTAGAGCTTGTCCCGGCTGGAGCGGTGCCACGCTGGTGGGAGATACCTGGTTGAGGGAAACCCCGCTATTCGACGGTAGTCGGCGCCGGATCTCGCCATCCAGCGGGGGAAGACCACCGCCACCTCCAGAAAAAATCAAAAATAAAGCATATGCTACACTTACAGAACTAATGACAGCAGTTGACATGCCCGAAATCACTAATCAATTGCTTAATCAATCGCCATCTTCGGGAGATTTAAGCGGCCAGCATTTTAACGCATGAGAACAACACGAATTATCGTTCTGTGTGATGTCATCAGCTCACTTTTTTAAATCAACACATAGAAGTCCTCAGATTGCTCCAGACGTAAGCAAATATTGTAGATGCGTCTGTTAAGAAAAATGAAAGCCGATCTCCGCAATTGTTTTGCACTTTACCAACAATTTTATTGGTAATTTAACAAATGTGATATTTTGAAATGCTTTATTTATTAGCGAGAATGGCAGTACCGCAGCTCTCACGATGCAACCTCCACTGCTATTGAAATTAGAACAATTACTTTGCCGTATTGATGAATCATTTCTTATTGCTGACATAGTTCTGGTGGCTCAATTATTTCTTCCGTTACTTCTTTCCAATCTAACTAGACTGTTCTTTCGTAACTTCTGAAGGTCGTTGCTGTTCCCTGTCCTGGCCTCCGGAAGTTTATTCCTTTCGCTGATGACGTGATGTAACGAATTGTGACTAAACGGTTCGCAACTGCATACTGGCTAGAGATCTTCATGCACTAAGCACATATTGCACTTCTCCCCACTGTACGTCACACAGTTTTGATGTTCTTTGTGCCCTTATATAAATTAACAAACACACAAAAACGAGTCTTAAAATAAAATGTTTGCGCTCTACGTGTTACACATTGAAAGCAAGCATGTAATGCTCTCATAATACACAAGAACTAAATGAAAACAATTGTGTATTACTAACGCTTGGAACTGAAACGTTTGTTTTTCCTATTGTGACTGCTCCACTGGGCAACTTTTTTTGTTTCTTTGCGGTTTTTCTGATGACGAAACGAGGACGAAGCAATTAACCTAATATGAAGTGTATTTTAAACTTCAAACTAAGTAAATTAAAGACAGACGCGTGTGTCAAATATTGTATTTACCTCGGTCAAGAAGTGACTTTTCGAGTTCGGAATATTATCAACCTCTCCTGAGAAAGTTATGGTCATGATTTGTATTATTTCGGACCAGGTTCAGTTCGTAATTATCTTTTTCTGAGATGTCTTTTCAGATAATAATTACTTTTCAATTTTTACGCAATTACATTGTAATCATTCTGTATAGAAGTTTTATGTATTACTCGAAAGACGCAAAATCATTATATTATATCGTCATAGAAAAACCTGTCGCAAATGTCGTTAAGTATATAAAAATATAATTTAATTGATAGCATGCCATTAAAATAGAGACAAGTTGGAGTTTTTATTTATATTCTTAGGCATACAGTGGTAAGTTGCTTTGTAGATTAATAAAGGCAATATTTTTTAAAGCAGATTAATAAAGGCAATTTTTTCTCTGAAGAAAAAAGTAAGCAAGAAAATAATATCTTCTTGGACATGGAAAAAATAATAACTATGATATAAGCGTTGTTAGTTTTACATGATTACATGTTGTCGTTCGCCGAAAACATTGGAATAAATAATGAGAACCCCAGCAAAGTAATATGACGAGCTAATAGAGATTAAACAAAATAGTATAACGTTTGTTTCAGTAGACAGTGGGTAGTTTTTGTGTGTCTTTATTGCAATTAAAACGGCCTGCAGTTCCTCTTTTTCATTATATTGCCTCTCATTCCAAGATTGAATTCTCAAAAAAGTCCTCAAGTAAGGTTTAGGTCTGAATAATTATTAGTGTTCGTGTAGGCTGTATCTGGCATGCAGCCACAGTTGTTTTCGTGAAAGGTTTTGTGTATGCGTGTGATTTGTGTGTGTGTGTGAGTGAGTGAGAGTATGTGTGTGTGTGTGTGTGTGTGAGAGAGAGAGAGAGAGAGAGAGAGAGAGAGAGAGAGAGAGAGAGGGGGGGGGAGGACACGTGGCCAACGAGATATTTGCAGTTGGCCATATAAGATTCACAACTTCCACATATTCATGCGTTCCAACCTTATTTACTGAACTATTTTACATGAAGTATTATTTTGCAACCTCTCCCTGGTTACTGTGGTTGCGCGAGATGCTGGTGCGACCCTGGTACATAGCGAGAGAAGCTAAATATAACGCCGATTGCGTCCAGTGTCGCACAACGTAACATCTTCTCAAGAAACACATGTGTTCGAGTAATGACTTCTTTTCTCTACACAACGCTAACAATGTAAGGTTCTCGGGTAGCACGGTTGCAAAGATATATGATTCGTTGTTAGTTTTACGTTATTACATGTTTTTGGTACACTTCTAGCTAGCAATTTTCTACTGAAGTACGAAATGAAATACGTTTCACGCCAAAGGTAACATTTTCACGTCAAAGTGAAATAAGTTTCGTGCCAAAGGCTCGAGTACTGCCACCAGGCTAGTTAACAGACACACACAGACACACACGCTTCCATTTAGATACACTCTGTTACCACAATTGTCGGGAGCTTAGTTATTGCGGCGGGCATGGTGATCAACAGGTGGGAGATACTTGGGAGGGTCAAAACTCCAGAATCCGACGTGTAGATAGGTGCCGGATCTCACAATTCAGCCGGTGAAGATCATCGCTACCTCCTATGATAAAAATATGCAGTGCACTTGTGGGACTAATGACCATAGCAATTGTCGCTCCCGAAAACATGAAATAATAAATCAATCGGCATTCTAAATTCGACACTCTGAGGCTGACTCACGTACATTATACTTGCGTTTTTCTAACAAGGCATCAAAGGTTATCTCCAAGATGGAGTATGGCACGGCTTTTCGCGCCTTTCTCGGCCGTGCAACTAGAGTCGCTTGATCTGCAGCACTGGTTGATACGGTCGCGATCATGCGACATCTTGCGGCTGGACCGAGAAAGACGCAAAAAGTCGTGCCATATTCCATTTTGGAGATACTACCTTTAGATGCCACGTTAGTTTTATTTTATTTATTTATTTATTTAGTCAATAACTGTATGTGACGTATGGGGGAGAAAATCATCTGCGCACGCTTTCTTGAGTTTCAGAGTCCCTTCCCAACAATTTAAATATTAATAGTTGAAAGATGAAAAATAATAATAATAATAATAATAACAACAAATTTTAAAACCCAATTTAAACCCAAGTTTAATGTGAATCTGATGCGACAGCACCTGGATGGCGCAGAACTGTCTCTAGTCAATCCAGAGAAGTTTTCTTTCGACCAGCCTTGATCTTGAACTGCACTTGGCGTCTGTTTTTCGTTGACGGAATGTTACGCTGAAAGGTGACGCAATGCGGCAGCAGCTGGTTTTCGTCAGCGGTGACGCAAGGTCTTTACGGTATCACGCCGCTTTTCTTCTCCCGCCGTTTGCGCCTGGAACGGTTTTTTACCTCGCCTCGTCGACTCGGTATGCCGATGAGGCCGGGGCTTTCGTAATCTCTGCGTACTGCTAAGTCTTAAAACGTGAAAAACAGCCTAGGCTCGTGGGACACAAGTCGGCACATGCGGTGGAAAATGATTGATTGGTGATTCCAGGCGCGTCAACGGCTAAATTCATTGGTCCCGTAAGTGTAGTGTATGTTTTCATCACGGGAGCTAGTGTCAAAAATCCTGCCACCGTCGAGACTCGAATCCAAGAACCTCCCCGGTGAGGAGCACTGCAGTGATAATGGTGCTGTATACACGCAGTCCTGCCATGCCAGTTACTCGTATTTTCACACTGGGGCTTGCTAAACTACATTGGTGTGTGTGTGTGTGTGGGGGGGTCGATAATATGAAGAAATGATACACATAACGTGGGCAAACTTGTGCTCAGAGATAGGATACTTCCTACTAGTTGAATGTGGCGTTGCCGAAGCTGGAAACTGTTTTAAAAGTAATTTCATTTGTTAAAAATTTCTAAATGTTATGCGTAGCTTTCTTTTTTGGAGCTTTGTCAAATAAGTTCTTACCGTCTCTGCATTGGACATACTAATGTATCGTTGTGGCTGAAGTTATAAATCCCGTTCAAAAATGTCCCCAATGTCCTTGTATTTTTCTTCCACACGGGTTATGAACTGGTAATATTGCAAATTGTAACCACCGTCAAAAATACTTGCAGCTATGGATAATGCGAATAGTTAGAATTTACAGCTTCATTTTGTACCCATTTTTGCTAATATGCACAAAAAAGATAACGTGTAGCTGTTATTCAGAGTTATTATCTAATAATATCATTCTCAATTATTTTCGAAACTTCTGTCGCAAAATCTTCTACAACTTCAATTGCTTCCGCGGATTTGCATAACACTACCGTATTTTTGTCCCCTAAGTTTTGATGAGATTAAAACTCCACAGACAGTGTAATTTGTGTTCACTTCTACTTTCGCAATTGCTCTATTAATTGTTTTGTAGGTGAAAGTACATAAACATTAAAAGACGACTCTTTTGTATGTTTATGTTAGTTAAATGTAATAACAATAAGTTGTTGGTCACATTCATTTCAAATTTTGCACATAAGGACAAATGTGAGAAGTCAAACGTAAGAATATAAATGTACTTTCATTCTCTAATATTACTCACTGTTTGGTTTTCTCAGTATTCATTGAAGTTTATCAAATTTAATAAGTTCGTAGATTTTTTTTTGAAATTTTATTCTTATAAATGCGATGAAACAAATGAAAATGAAATGAAATCTGCCACGCGATTCTTTTGTTTAACTTCTAAATGGCAACAATAAGTGTTCATAACATCATAATAGTGTTCATAAACGGAATAATTCATGAAAACTATCCCTATCCTGCAATTTACTTACTGAAGTGACACTTCGAGGCACTATACGGATCTCAGCTTGCGCCTTGATCACCTTGGCGCCGGATCAATTCATTGGGGAGGAAGAAGAGTACATTTCGAGAGATGTGGTTTTCGGTAATGCTCAGTTGTTTTATGACGTAAAAATAATTTTCCGCTGGCCTAAACCGAGTACACTGTGGTCACGGGTGTATAGGGGCGAATCCAGCCGATTACTGGAGGCGGGAGAGGCATCGTACATTCTTGTTAATTGATTCGTTTTTTCGTGTATCCGGGCGCGTCAACTGCTCTGGTCATGAGTCCCGTTAGTGTAGTGCATGTTTCTTCGAGAGATGGCGATGATCTTCCCCCGCTAGATGGCGAGATCCGGCACCGACCTACCGTCGGCTAGTGGGGTTTCCCCCTAACCAGGACTCTCCCACCAGCGGGGCACCGCCCCAGCCGGGACCAGCTCTAAGCTACACACCGGTCTCCCGGAATATGTGGTAGTGTAGTGCATGTTAGTGTAAGTGTGTGTGTAAGGAGAGAGGATAGGACAAGGAAGAGGAAGGACATCTTCTTACTTAACGCTGGATACTCATTCCTTACGGGGCCCCAAAATTCGGGTAATTTTGCAATTTGATGCACTGTCTTTAGTGTGTTATCTGATAAAGATCAATAAGTAGTTCTTCTCCTGTTGTGAATTGTAGAGATAACAGAGAATTATTAAGCGTTAGGACACAAGTATATTCACTTTTTACGAAGTACTCGAGCCTCCCCTCAGAAACCGGCAGCGGTAGCTCAGTGCATCAACTGATGTCACTGCAGCGCCTCTGACCGTGAGGTCCTAGGTTCTCATGGCGACAGGATTTTCGACACTAGCTTTTCAGCTATGTCGAATTCAGTCGCTGTCTGGAGGAGAATTCTAGCGGCCGGCTGCCCTGATCGGTAGTTTTCCGTGGTTTCTCCGATCAACACCAGGCGAATGCCGGAGCAGTACCCTACCAAACGGGCTACGGACCGCGCGCGATCTGTCCTTCCTCTTCCTTGTCCTATCCTCTCCCCTTACACACACACTTACACTAACATGCACTACACTACCACATATTCCGGAAGATCGGTCGGGAGCTTAGAGCTTATCTCGGCTGGGGCGGTGCCCCGCTGGTGGGAAAGTCTTGGTTAGGGGGAAACCCCACTAGCCGACGGTAGGTCGGCGCCGGATCTCGCCATCCAGCGAGGAAGATCACCGCCATCTCCCGAGAAAAACATGCACTACACTAACGGGACTAATTACCGAAGCAGTTGACGCGCCCGGAAACACGAAAAAATCAATCAATCAACCAATCCCCTCAGAAACTTGCCCGCCTCCCTGGTGAGGCGCGCCTCACACTTTGGATAGCACCGAGTTATAAGGAACATTGACACAAAATCATATAAATGTAT
Organism: Teleogryllus oceanicus; assembly: GCA_964035755.1. NCBI lineage: Eukaryota > Metazoa > Arthropoda > Insecta > Orthoptera > Gryllidae > Teleogryllus > Teleogryllus oceanicus. The sequence goes on from CAXIVR010000008.1 coordinate 19,973,888, forward strand.
TACTGCGCTGGATTTGGAGTTATTTCTCGGTCCGGCATCAAAGAGTTTTAAAACGGAAAACATAGAAGTTCGCTGGTTATGTCATATTTTCCATGCTACTTCCAACCAGTAACACACTTTACCCGGCAACCCACTTTTCCATCGTGCAGAACTCGAAAACGATGTGTCCCAGGGTCTTAAAATTAGGCGGTACGAGTTTGTTGTTTATGTCCTTATCTACAAAATGAAACCATTTTTGTCTTTCTGTTGTTTTTGGATTTTTTTGCAATAAATCTGTGTAATCTATCATAATTTTGGGATTTCGATGCCTCCCTCGCTGGTTAGCGTGCTGGCTTTCCATAGCATAAACCCGGGTTTGATTCCCGACCGAGCCAAATTATACCTGTGCACTTTCCTTACAAACGTCCCAGCATCAATTGCTGTGTGACGATGAGAAAGCCCACCCTAAAGTTATGAATATCTTCGTGCTAACCACACGAACCCCGTATCCCAAGCCCGAGATGTTGGGTCCCCGCTGGTCGGCCAAGGCCCGTTAGCGGGCTGTCGAGACAAAGAACAGGAGCTAGTATGGTTTCGATGATTTAAATTGTTTGATTTAAATCACCGATTTAAATCGAATGGTTTTTTTAAGTTGATTGGTTTTAACCATTTTCAACAAATTGTTGAAATAAAGATTCATTTTTTATGTTTATTTCCGAGACTTCAGAATATTATGTGACGTATTCAGAAATGAGGGTATACCCTCATATATATATATATATATATATATATATATATATATATATATATATATATATATATATATATACAGAATATTTGAAATTCAACATTACAATGATAAACTTTTGCATATTAATCTGTAGGTTTTAATGTTTTTATAGAAACTTTTTGGCACACGTTTCAGTTCCCAGATGAGGCCAAACCAAAATGGAGGGCACAAAATAGTCATTAGTCGATGCGAAGGATTGCTGCTTTCTGTTTCTCGGATTCGAATGAATCATAAACCCTTGATTCACTGTAATGCACCAAAGTGACCAAAGTCATGGAATAGCAATATGCAAATATATTTACGGCAGTAGTATCGCGTACCAAAGGTACAGAATGGCAATACATCGGCAGAGGCTTTCATTTGTACTCAAGTGATTCATGTGAAAATATTTCTAAGTGATTATGGGCGAACGACGGTAATTAACAGACTTTGAACGCGGAATGGTACTTGGAGCTGGATGTATGGGACATTTCATTTTGGAAATCGATAGGGAATTCAATATTCTGAGATCCACAGTGTCAATAGTGTGTTGAGAATACCTAATATCAGACATAACCTCTCACCACGGACAAGGCAGTGGTCGACGGCCTTCACTTAATAACGAAGTGCTAACAGACAAGCCGATCTAAGTTGAACCTGCGTAAAATAACCGCAGAAATCAATGTGAGACGTACGACGGAAGTATCTGTTAGAGGTCAGTGCGGTGAAATTTAGCTTTAATGGATTATGGCAGCCGAAGAGCGACTCGATGCCTTTGCTGACAGCACGACATCGCCTGTAGAGTCTCTCCTGGGCTTGTGATCATATCGATTGCACCTTAGACGACTGGAAAGCCGTGGCCTGGTCAGATAAGTCCCAATTTCAGTTGGTACGAGCTTATGTTCGAATGTGGCTCAGAACCCACGAAACCATGGACCCAGGTTTACAAGCCACTGTCAAGCTACTGGTGGCTCCATAATGGTGTGGCAGTTTGGAATGGTCTGGGTCCTCTGGTCCAACTGAACCGATCATTGATTGGAAATGGTCATATTCAGCTATTTGGGGGCCATTTTCAGACATTCATGAATTTGATGTTCAACGAAGGATTATTTTTGGATGGCAATGCGCCGTGCCACAGGGCCACAATTGTCCGCTTGGTTTGAAGAACATTCTGGACAATTCGAGCGAGAGATTTAGCCATCCACATCGCCCCGCATGAATCTTATCAAACATGTATTAGACATAATCGAAAGGTCCGTTGGTGCACAAAATCCTGAACCCGCAATATTAACCCAATTATGGATGGCTGTAGAGGCAGAATGGCACAATATTTCTGCAGAGGACTTCCAACGACTTGCTGACACCATGCCACATCAAGTTATTTTCTCTTGGCCGGGCAAAAGAAGGTTCGACACGATATGAGGAGGTATCCCATGACTTTTGTCACCTTACTACAGTAAGTTTATTACGAAACGATGATGTAATAATGAATATTAAAACACTAGTATAAAGTATATTACAACAGTAGCGAGTGTCTTTAACTCCATATGAATGTATTAATAAATATTACGTCCAGTTTCGTATACAGAACGTTTACGACGGTTAATAAAAACTAGTAGACGTTGAAACTACTGCCTTTCCTCGTAATTCCGACGGTATTAATTTCCTGTAAGATTTACTCCTATCAACATTTTCCCAACATTTAATTACATCATAACGCTTGATTTGCAAACATCGCAGTGATTGGTCAAAAGCCTGTACTATAATAAAGCTGTCATAATGAGTAATTGCAAAACGAGCTGTAGGAACGTAATAAGGTACTTACACAACGGAGTAGTAAAAAAACTTATTCTGATTTCCGTTCAAGGTATCTCATCAAACAAGAAACATTCACTGCCAGCTTGGCGAGATCTCAGTCCCAAAACTTCAGCAGTATCAGTGACTATCTCTTGGAATCTAAGTTGAGCTCCAGGCACACTCTTGACCAACCCAGTGGCGTATTAAGCAGCTTATCCACCATCCATGGCGCCGAAGCTACCTACATCATTATTTTCGCAATAGACCCAAATATAGCCCAAAACATTTTAGGTGATAAAATATCTAAATTCATGAAATAATTAGGAACATTTCTAGGAAAGGTTCGGACCATTGGGGAAACTAAAATTAGGGAGTGGGAAACAGCACTGGTTAGTATGAGCGGAGCCTAGACTGGAGAGAAATAAATAATTAAGTTAAGAAATAAATAAACTAACAATAATTAAGTTAATCAGTAAGTTATGTTAAGTTAGTAAACAGTAAAAAAAGTCATAAGTCGTAGTAATTGTTAAGTATAATACATAAATAAGTCAATAAAAATAAATTAAATTAAAATAAAATAAAAATAAAATAAAACGGTTAATGTAATAAGCACATTAAAGGGCGAAGGGAAATGGAAATCGGAAATGTAAGGGCAGAGGCGTTGGTGCGGACGACCTTCTGTGGTGCTGTTTGTTTCCAGGTGCTGAGGAGGCCAAACACTGGAAGGAGAATGCCTGACGCCCGCGCCAAATAAATGAATAGTTTAAAAACAAGAATCGGATAGATTAGGATGTACTCGGCTTCTGACGGCAGGTTTTTCCCCCTTCAGGAGTTTTTTCCTCAGCCGTACCTTATGGTCTCTTTTCCACGGCATTGATGCGATGGAGAGACCATTTGGGGTGAATACTAGAATACGAAAGGTTAGAACGCGGTAGAATGTAGGTATTGTAATGGCTTAAAGGCCTCCGGCCTAGCCACGTAGCATCAAGTTTTCTAATTTGTATGTAATAATTACCTATTAAATAAATAAATAAAATATTTTCGCAATAGATCGCATCAAATTTACAACAAGCGCGAAGCTTGACAAGTCCCGCTTGCCCGTACTGAAGCACGATTTTGTGCACTGAACTGAAGTCACGATGCCACTCCCAGTACAGAGACATACAGTATCGTTCACAGTTCCTAACTCGCGCAGCAAGCATTCATAACTGCGCACATCTATAATTTTCGTTTGTGAATAGAGGTGGGGACTAATTGTCCAATCAAATGAGATTGATTGATTGATTTTTTCGTGTTTCTGGGCGCGTCAACTGCTCCGGTCATTAGTCCCGTTAGTGTAGTGCATGTTTTTTCTCGGGAGATGGCGGTGATCATCCCCCACTAAATGGCGAGATCCGGCGCCGACCTACCGTCGGCTAGTGGAGTTTCCCCCTAACCAGGACTCTGCCACCAGTGGGGCAACGCCCAAGCCGGGACAAGCTCTAAGCTCCCGACCGGTCTCCCGGAATATGTGGTAGTGTAGTGCATGTTAGTGTAAGTGTGTGTGTAAGGGGAGAGGATAGGACAAGGAAGAGGAAGGACAGATCGCGCGCGGTCCGTGGCCCGTTTGGTAGGGTACTGCTCCGGCATTCGCCTGGTGTTGATCGGAGGAACCACGGAAAACTACCGATCAGAGCAGCCGGCCGCGAGAATTCTCCTCCAGACCCAATCAAATCAGTGTATTTGAAATGTTCTGGAAACTTCGAGAAGACAAATCGCCCAGATAGCTAAAATCCGTGAGTAATTCGCCCCAAATTAGCGTAGCGGCACGTGACAACCCTTAGGGGGCTTCCGGGGAATCGTGCGCGCCCTTAACATACTGTAGATTGAGAGGACACGAGGTCATGTTAGGGAGTTTTAGCGCCAGGCGTAAGAAGACATCCATAAATTCTATTGATCACGTGACTAAAGAGTTTATACGGTCATAATGAACGACGTTCAGAAGAGTTTTAGCAATTGCGACATTTATTTATGCATTATAACGAAAACATTTCAAGCGTTTAACAAAGAAGTTGCAAAATATATTAGAGAGTCTAGGTGAGCGGTGAGACTTTACGCCCAAGCATGGGAATTTAACTAGGCCCAGGCATGGGAGACAGCGGTTGCTGACCGGCGAAGTCGGACTACCGACCCAATAACGCCAAATACAAACATACTTTAAAAGAATTGTTATATATTGATCACATCAAATTCCAAAAGAGTAATCCCTTTAAGGCTGACCGTGCGCCATTTCAAAAAGAAATTTACATTCTAAAAGTATCATGTTTCGTAAGTTGTGGAGGAGGAGTACACAAAATGTGGATTTGACTACATTTTAGAAGAAGTAATTTACTATCTAGATAAACAAGATTCATCCATTTTTGCGTTAACAGGGTCTCACATTAAGAGTTTTGCTGTAGAAAAAGCGTGGATCTCTGTCGCAGCATTACAATTTTTTCTACTTACTAGTATGTACGCAGTTAGGTGAGGTGAGAAGGTAAAAACGGTTTTCTCGTGTGTGGGGATCTCAAAACGTGAATTTCCGTTAAAATAACGAAATCGATTTTCCACTGCATTATTTCACTAAACTACGTGTATGCCTTGTATGTATACGAGAAAGTAAGAGGTAGTTATTTTGATATTACAGGTACCCTACGTACAAGTTTAGTTACACAAAAGATGGAAAGTTTACAGTTTTAATTTTAACCTACTGATATTTTGTACATTTGACCTTCAAGACAAAAGAAAAGTTTCAGCCCATATGATATTTTGTAAAAACTACCTCCCATTCCCCCTTTCTTCCACATTTGCCCTCCGTTGGGAGTCCTGTATCTGTGAGATACATGCGATTTATATTGCGGAAGTGAAGGGCTTCACAGATTTCTGCGTACTAAACTAATAGCTGTCTATATTTAGCGCGGTAATGTGTCGCCATGTTAAACTTCCTCCTTCCTCGTCTCGTTTTGCCTCAGTCGACACTCTGCATCTATGAGATACAGTGCGCCCAATAGTGTCACGTTTTCGTTTACGGTGTGCAGAATGATGTGTCTAAATCCGGACAAAGACAACAATGTAGAAGAAATTCGTTTCCTGTTGTGTCATAGTGATAATGACGAAGTTGAAGACTATATCAGCGATTAAGAGGCAATCAGTGACAGTGATAGTGATTTTGTTGAGGAGAGAAATAGTGACTCTGAGAGTGAATTGGATGGCAACAATTCCTACATTGAAGAAGAAAATAATTTTTTTAAAGTAGACATCTACATATTAGTGGTATTAATGCAAAACTTATTTTCCTGGGAAACCAAAAAGACGTAAAAACATGTAGACTGTTTTTGAAGTCTATATGCTGCCATCATCTTGAGAGAAGAAGAGAACTTCCACAGAATTTGTCTTTTACATCAAAATCTACAGCCGAACCAAATAGAACCTACAGTAGAACCAAATTCAAAGCGAAAGCTATGTAATACGTGTCAACAACAACAATCGAAGAAAACAAGATTGACCAAATATTCATGTTTAAGATGATCAAAATATTTATGCCTAGAATATGTGGCAACAATCTGCGCTAAGGAAGTAAAGTAGTTAAATTTTTGGTGAAATATTGAATGTTTGTAATGTGTTAAAACGTTTATAAAATTTTAACATTTTAAATCAAGTACCTAATCAAACAGCAATACTATTTTTTTGTCTCTGAGAGTCGATGTGTAAATGTGTATCTCATTGATACAGCGCGCCCGATCATGTTCGTTTTACCGGCGCGCCCAATGGAGGATTAAAGAAGCATGTAAGTGCGCAGTAATTCAATTTGCACGCATATCTCGAAAACCGTGAAGAAATCTACCAAAGACCATCAAAAGTTACTGAAAGTCCATAAAATCTCCTACTAAAGACATTCAAATCCATTACGTCAGTTGATTTACGCTCCGAGTAATTGAAGGTGAAAATTGACAATTAGCTCCGCTGGAGTGAGGCAGGGCGGGGTCGGGTGTGGAGAGTAGAGGGGCGGAGGTAGGAAAGGTGAGCGGAGCGAGGTGCGACGGGGCGGAGCGGAGTTGGGCCGGGTGGAGCGGGGACGGAGGGAAGTAAAGGGACGGGGCGGGCGAAGCAAGGAGAGCTGAGCGGGGCGAGGTAGAGCGGGACTGGGCGGGGGGAGAGGGAGGAAGAAGAGGGACGGAGCGGGGTAGGAGAGGAGAAAAGGGACGGGACGGGGTGGAGCAAGGAGAGCTAAGTGGGGCGGGGCGGAGAGGGAGGGAAGAAGGACGGGCACAGGTAGGAGAGGAGAAGAGGGGGGGGAGGGAGGCTGGCAGGTGCAACTGGGCGGAAAAGAGCGGAAGGGGTGGCGCGCGGCGGGGCGGAATGAGCGGGGCGGTAAATGCGGATGGTTAACCCTGCGGCACACTCGCTAGTAAATGTTATTTGAGCACGCGCGGTGATCTCTCAGATGCATCATTTGAATTTTAGCTTATCTTGCTTCATAAACTGCCTCGTGTTTTCAGACACAAACACTCATTCAACATATTAACTAATATTAATACTTTACAACTTTATTGAACTGCAATGTTTATCAATAATAAGAACAAAATATAAATGAAAAAGTTGTCTCAGTTGTAAATTGTACTGCAAGATCCGGCCTGAACTATGGTGTGCATCACGCGGTTTGATTGAGATTATTCTCGCGACGACAGCGTAAAACCTATTAGCACGAACTGCATGCTATGATATCTGAGAACAATCATTATTATTGATTACCAGCGGAACCCGGCTGACTTTGTTTTGCCCTTCATCTCCATTTTCATCTTCCCTCTCCCTTTCTTTCGCCGTTTCCCTCTCTCTCCGTCTATCTTCTTTCCGTCTCTCTCTCTCTCTCTCTCTCTCTCTCTCTCTCTCTCTCTCTCTCTCTCTCTCTCTCTCTCTCTCTCCTCTCGTCAAAATGCCATTGCATCTTCAGCATATTCGTGCATGTGACTTGGACTGCCTGTATATAAAGATGGCGAAATAGCTTTCCAACGTAGGTTGTATTTCGCTGTATTGACGTTTTTTGTTAATAAACAAAGTAAATGAGAACAGGTAAGGTTTCACATGTGACTCCGGTTGTCGTTAGCTAATATGACGAGTGTTCCCTCGCATCTGGCAAGCGTCGTCGTTAAAAAAGCTGTTTTCTCGCGGTCGTGGGTATGTTACTGACGCGAAAAATAGATAAAAACAATCTTTGAAGCGGGTTGTATATCGTGTCAAAATTTGAGCTCAATCGGCACACTAGCGGAACCCGGCAGACATTGCACTGCCCTTCATCTCCCTCTTTCTCCTTCCCTCTCCGTTTCTCTCTCCGTCTCTCTCTCTCTCTCTCTCTCTCTCTCTCTGCCTCCCTCCCTCTTTCTCCCTCTCTCTCTCCGTCCCTCTGTTTCTGTGTCAATCTGTCGCTGCTTCTCTCTCTCTCTCTCTTTCTCTCTCTCTCTCTCTCTCTGCCTCCCTCCCTCTTTCTCCCTCTCTCTCTCCGTCCCTCTGTTTCTGTGTCAATCTGTCGCTGCTTCTCTCTCTCTCTCTGCCTTTTTATTAAAATTTAGTTGCAGATTCTTGCGGACTGATTTAGTTGCGCTGGACCAGCAAAAATGGAATAGAATGTTCAAGGAGATCTCATTCTGTAGATTACGGTGTGATAAACGTTTCTTTGAGGCTCTCGGCTTCAGAATTTCAGTTTTTCAGTTTTTAATACCCTAGAACGCTTCGTTTAGGAGGTATTTAACGATATAGATGCAACAAATCCTGCCGAGTGTGTTGCGAGTTGTATTGGACATGAATACTTAGTTTTGTTCTACAGCACCATCTAGTGAATTTTCCTGATATTTTAATACTTATTCTGCTATTCGGGGATAAATTCAACAAACCAGAGATAATTAAAATTGGTTCAGCCGTTCTTGAGTTATAAAAGCTGTAACTAACCCAACTTTGTTTTAGATACATAGATTTCAGATTCGAACATACATAAATCCTGAAATTCGCCTACCAGCATCCAGTTTTGTTTTGACTAAAGTAAACATGTCCAACATAGTCTGTTGACGAATGTACTATGTCCCGTGTTATTTTCAATTCCGGTCACAAGTTATCAATGTATATTACCTGGGCTTTACAATCTCAAAATATCTTTGAGATACGCGGTATATCATATATACATATATATATATATATATATATATATATATATATATATATATATATATATCATAAAATGAGTACAACCTTACGTAAGATTAATTTTTTCTTGTTACCCCATTACTTCAAATTTTATAAAATTTAATATTGTGTCTTTTTAAATTCTTGTTCATATATCATACATATAATTTTATCATCATGTATTTCACCATCAGTACGTGTTATAGTTGTATGTATTTTTCTAAGAGAGCCATAATTTGCTGTTACTGAAAATGATGTAGCATGAATTGTAATGAAATGCTGACGTACTGAGTATATGGTTTTGTCTGTTTTGGTCTTAAACTTTTACAATATTAATGTAGTACCTTGATATAATTTTTGTTATGAATTTGATTGAATTACTGATAAAGTTTTCAACAATATGAAGACATGTTTTTCTCAATACTTTCAAATCACCCTGAGAACTGCGACATCACACGCAAGACCCACTCAAACAACTCCACTCTCCAGCTCAATCACGAAACGATCACACAAAAGTACCTTGGTTAAGGTGAATGTTTAATTCAGATTGTATAATTTAATAGGATTCAAGTGGATACGTTTTTTAATAAAAAATGTAATTGGGAACAGGTAATGTTTCATATGTGACTGCCGTTGTCGTTAGCTAGTATGGCGAGTGTTCCCCTCGCTTGCGGCAGATTGCGTCGTTGCTGGTACACAGCTGACTGTTAAAAAAGCTCTTTTCTCGCGGTTGCGGGTGTTACTGGCGCAAAAAGGATAGAAACAATCTTGGAAGCGGGTTGAATATCGTGTCAACGCTTGAGGAGTTTAATCGGTGAACTTTTTGAGTTTTTGAAGCATACACAAACCAACATATCATATATGTATATATATAATAGATATTATATATATATATATATATATATATATATATATATATATATATATATATAATAGAGAGTTTATGAGAACGACGGAAAAACAATTTTTAAGTCGCTCTATCAACGCAAGAACTCAGTCATACGAGAGATCGCCTCGTGTGCCGTGGGGTTAATGCGGAAGTTAGGTAAATATTATTTCTTTTTTGCCAATGTATATGGAAAGAGAACAACACAGTTGTACAGTTGTGATTACAAAAAAATGTGTAATGTTATTTGTTCCTACACTAAACGATAGCTTAGTTGTTTACATCGTTTTTGCGGATAGACAAACACTTCACATTAGATATAGTAACTCCAGATCTACTACAATTAAGAATTATTGCACACAGGAGTGTGTTATGATGTGTACGAAACACTACATGATGGATGGTGATGGGTGATGGCATGTAAACAAGTGTGAATCAGGCGGAGGGGCGCCGACGTGATAGTACGAAAGGAGAAACAGGTCTCTTCCAGTCGCTGAGATTTACACGAGCTCATCTCACTTACATTTTCCCACCCGCCCCGCCAGGCAAACCAGACAGACCGGTCGTAGAAGGCGCTCACTTTCAAAACAACGCAGTGGTTAGGTAACAGTCGCCCGCAATGGCCGGAGACACTTTTAAAAATTATTTTCCTTTACTCGAGGAGGAATTTATTCTTTTTGCACGTTTGTAATTACAGTATTATTTATTGGTATATTTATAGCACGAGGAAAAATCTTCTCTGTCACAAGTTAAAAACTTCGTTTACAGCCACATCGTTACTTGCAATTTTGCTAAAGCTTTAAGCGCGTAAGGCGTAGGTTAAAAATATTGAAGCGCCTCAAATACAATGAATTTGACTAATTAAGCCGTCTTTGATAGTATGTTTGACTTTTTTGAAATATATTTTGTAGCAATTAAAACCTCTAAGACTTCTATTTATTGTGGTCACATGAATTTTCCTTATGCACTGATCTGCGCTTTACCCAACCAAACCTGTCGGCTATGGTACGTCACCTCTATTATTTTGGTATCACACCCCTAGAAAAGTTAACACCACCACACCACTTGTGGTGAGGTCAGATGTTAAAAAAGTACGTTGACTGTGTACGAAATGGGAATGCAAAGAAGTGTTTAAAAATCATATGCAATAGTATACTATTTAGAGTTCATCGGTTTATTTTATGCTCGTCTTCACAACACTTCACTTCACACTTCTTTTACTTTCTCGCTACCGCTTACGCAGGTGAGAGAATGTTATGAAATGTGACTCGAAGAAACGAAGAATTTACGGCAGAAAAACTCTTATTAACTTGCCCTGTTAACAAAAAGTGGATAAATCCAGTTGCTAAATGTAGGAAAAATCTTTTAACACTTGGTGTAGAGAGAAATCATGTTTTGTGGGACCTTAATACTGAAAATTCTGATGACGGCAAAACATCTTTCCGTCACAAACATTTGACAGCAGTACGCTCTGAGAAAGGCCACAATATGTTGGCCGAAACGTCAGCGACGATCAAACCGACGCGGCTTCTCCCGGACAGCCAAGAGACGTCTTTCCGTCCGTCTGTCGTGAACAACGGGCAGAGGCTAAACCGTTCAGCCGACTTTCTTCAAAATAGATACCCCCTGTCATTCTGTTTTTCGTAGCCCTTTGAATTTGAAACCCATATTTTAATTTTGGAGGGTACGTTACATGAAGCTCCTAGAACATTTTCCAAATTTTCAAAAAATGGCTCCACCGTTTTTGATTAAATTTTGCTGTTGGATAATGTGAAGGACGTTTAAGAGAATGTGTAGGTCTCATGTTCGTTAAAAATCCTGATTTGTCGAAAGTTGCAAAAATTCAAAATTTTTCGGCGTCTTCCTACAACTGCAATTAAGAAAATAAACATTTTTTCTTAATGGAATGTGTTAATGAAAAACAGATCTAAAAATAATATTATATTTAATTTGTCAAAAACCACTATTTTTTGCAGATTTTTGTGTCAAACATAGGCAATTTTCTTTAAACCATTTTTCTTAAAATCGGCACAACATTTTTTGATTAAATATAGACCTTAGATATCTTAAAGGACACTAAAGAGAATGGTGTGGAACTCAAGTTCGTTGAAATGCCTGATTTTTCGAAACTGTAAAAAATTAAAATTTTTTCGGCGTTTTCCTACAACTACAATTATGAAGATACACTTTTTTCTTAATGAAATGTGTTCATCAAAAACAGATCTTTGAATAAGGTCATGTCGAATTGTTTGAAAATATGAGTATTTTTTATGTAATTTGTCGAGAAACACAATCGCCCACTTCGAATTTACTGCGCTTCGTGAACATTCTAAGTTGAGCGGTGTTCAGAACCTATTGCTATTCGTATAAAAGAAAGTAGATTGACGGAAGGTAATACATTTAACTTAGAACTAACAAATTACTTCTTTACTTCAAGAAATTTTGTTCCCTGATAATGGAGTGTTTCATTTCTGATAGTTAGAAATGACTACTGTTCTTGGCTATTGAAATAAGCGCACGTATCAGAGGCGCTTCCTTTGCATTGGTTGGGTGTGGACCAGTGGCGAAGCAGAAAGGGTAATCGGCGAGCCTTAGAATATCCAAATTATTTTTCAACAAAATCTGTCGTTATGTGTGCCATTTTTTAAATATTTTTTAGTGAATCGTTAAAGAAAATCAAATGGTTTCGACTCCTTTTCCCCACTAACGCTCAAGGGAATGAGCAGGGCACCTTAACAGAGCGGGGAGCCGGCCAGTGGATAGGCAATGGCTGGGTCTGCCGCAAATGGGAAGAAAGGGCGCGCGATATCTCCTTCTCTCTCGCCTTCACTGGGCAGAGAGCCTAGGGGTCGTATTTATAAACCTCTGTCAGGGGCTTGCCAGGCCTAGCAGGCTGCCAGTGTTCGATTTTGCGATTTCTGAACGACCCCCAGCCAATTGCAGTCGCACCTTGTCCTCCCAGCAAGTCCCCCAGATGGCAGGCCCCTAGGAGCTCTGCTGGCAGAGCTTCATAAATACGAACCTAGGCGCCCAGCATGCACAGACACAGACCGCGATGCACGTCAACGCCCCGGCCAGGCAAATACACCTCATCACCTGACATTGTGGAAAAGTAGAGTGAGTTGTTCGTGTGCCGTTAGTGTGATTTTTGTTCGTGTTTTCTTTATGAAACAATTAATGAAGCTCAAAATTTAGTGGTATAGGGAATGTCCCACTAACCATAAGCCACTCCCATAACTTCTAAACGGTTCACGATATCGAAATGCAGTTTTTACTCAACAATGCGGAATCATGAGTCAACTAATATGCCATAAAGATAAAAATAGTAAATTGATTGATTTTTTCGTGTTTCTGGCCGCGTCAACTGCTTCGGTCATTAGTCCCGTTAGTGTAGTGCATGTTTTTTCTCGGGAGATGGCGGTGATCTTTCCCCGCTGGATGGCGAGATCCGGCGTCGACCTACCGTCGTCGGCTAGTGGGGTTTCCCCTAACCAGGACTCTCCCACCAGCGGAGCACCGCCCAAGCCGGGACAAGCTCTAAACTCCCGACCGGTCTCCCGGAATATGTGGTAGTGTAGTGCATGTTAGTGTAAGTGTGTGTGTAAGGGGAGAGGATAGGACAAGGAAGAGGAAGGACAGATCGCGCGCGGTCCGTGGCTCGTTTGGTAGGGTACTGCTCCGGCATTCGCCTGGTGTTGATTGCAGAAACCACGGAAAACTACCGATCAGAGTAGCCGGCCGCTAGAATTCTCCTCCAGATAACTACTGAACTCGACCTAGCTGACAAGCTAGTGTCGAAAATCCTGCCGCCGTCATGACTCGAACCTAGGACCTCCCGATCAGAGGCGCTGCAGTGACATCAGTTGATGCACTGAGCTACCGCTACCGGCAAAAAATATACAACTACTCAGCCTAAACATACTAACATACAACTCAGCCTAAAAATAGTAAAGATATGTGGTAATATGCCGTGTTAGATATGAAAGAGTCTATTGAATCTGCATTAAAGCAGACATAACCATGAATGAACTTTCAGGGTCAGAATTATTTGAAAGACAGAAAGTTGTTTCTTTTAAAATGACACAGTAGTGACTCAGATGGAATGTAGGTTTCAAGATTTTGAAAACTTTCATTTTATTGAATTTCTTAACGAAAAGCATTTTTCCATCTTCAAAGCCTCTTTTCGTTCAGAAAAGTTTTCTTTCCCAATAAAACAATATCCATTCTTTGACAGTAAGCAGCTTCAAAATTATTTGACAAATGTATACATTAATAGTGCAAAATACATGCGTGCAGATTTGATGCTGAAGTATTTGTTGGACAAAATGATTTAGAAAAAATTATCAAGAGACGATTTGCTGGATGCAACTCAGCCTAACTTTTCCTCTTTCTACAGCATTATGTGAAAAGGATATGATTACATTAAAGAGAGGAAAGTCATACCTGAAAAATTCCATGAGAAACGTCAGGATCGGTAATTGCAGTACACTGGCTGTCAAGAAGCGTCTGCTGAAATAACTTTGCAGAAACTACAGCTTTAAAGTACAAATTATCGACGTTTTTACTAAACGAAAAAACGAATGAATGAAGCTAATTTACAAAAAAATGTAAGATAAGATTTTCAGAATACTCAACTGCATGACTCTGTCTTCGCCACAGGTTTGCATTATATTGGCACTATTTCTAATAATTTATATGAAAGCAAAATTGAAACAATTGAGTGCCATTATTTTTTACGAACATTTTAATTTTACATTTCTACATACCCTGCCTTGGGGAAACAATGCAGCGATCTCTATTTGAGAAGTTTATTGTTGAACGGCAACGATATAAGTTAATGAATTGTGAAATTTTTTTGAATTATTCTTTTTGTTGAAATGCAACTATTATGAGGCTTTGTTTTATTTATTTATTTATTTATTTACTTATTTATTTATCGTCAAAACCATAAAAACAGTGTGTGGCGTATTATGGGAAATATGTATTCTGTGAACGTTTCCGTAAATTCCAGTATCCGTACCCTAACCCATTTACATGTTGAATTATGAATGCAGATTAAACGAAACGTTTGTTCTTCCATTAGTAAAGAGAACTTGGTAAATTTTCTCGGGTGTGAAAACGTTCAGACTCGGAGTAACGTGTATTTCGTATTAAATGGAGTACATTTGGAGAATATTACAGTACTACAGTGTTTCATATTTACTATTATATATTTTTCGATTTATTTGCATTTGTTTGCCAGCGCTATCAGTGTTACTGCATTGTAAAATGTACATGCCAATCGTCCATTGGTGCTTTAAAGCAGGGTCAATCGTCCATTGGTGCTTTAAAGCAGGACTAATCGTTCATTAGTGCTTTAAAGCAGGGTCAATCGTCCATTGGTGCTTTAAAGTAGGGCCATTCGTTCATTGGTGCTAGCAACAACGCACTGAAGCGTAAGCCGCGGTCTCTGCCGCCGCTGATGGTTCGTATTATTTATTAACTTTTATTTATTTTATTATTTCGTGAATTCATTGAATACCTTATACAATGAATTCAATGGCTGAAATATATTTTCATTTAAAGTTTTGAGTCGAAAATCTATTTCTTGAAACTAATTTTCGCACCAAATGTTCTACGATTTGTAATAATATAAATATTATTAAATAATCATGACTAAAGCCGAGAAAGTAAGTTTGTTTTAGCACCACTAGTTTAAAATAATTTTATTGCGTAAGATTTCTGACGATTTCAAGTTCAAGGTATTTTGTTGTGTTTGTGAGCTATTGCAAAGCTGTTTCATGTTTCAAACAGGATGTGTCGTAAGCAAACATCATTAATCTTGAAGTGTCATTTCTCAATCTGTCATTTCTCAACTGACTGGAAGTTTTCCACAATAAGAGATGTTTCAGCTGAAACTTTAATTGCGTTGGGCTGGAACGGAATTGCCATCTTCTCTAGTCACTATCAATACGGCAATATTTGTCGAAGACGGAGCGTGGCGGTTCCTTTCAAAATTCTTCCTTGGTAAGTTTCCAGCTTATAGAAGATTGTCAATAATGCTTTACGCTATAAATTACTAAGATAAATAATATTATATAATAAATATTATTTAATTAGTTAATGATATTTTATTAATTTATTATATTATTTAATTAATAAAAATAATTCAATTAATACAAATATTTTTAAATTAATTAATTAATTAATAATTATTATATAATGAAATATAAATACATTTATTTAAAAAATATATAAATTATATTATAAATTATTCAAATGTAATTTTGTCATTCAAACCAACAGCCTAAGGGTATGCAGAGTTCGTAAACGAAATTTCGAAAACCGGGAGGTCCTAAATTCGAGAACCCACGGTGGTGGATTTTCTGTTGTTTACTCTTGTCCATTCCAAACCGATGCTGATGCAGTACATTAAAAAAAACTCTCCAACAAATGTCAAGATGCCAGCTGTGACGAGCTATGTCACCCTTACGCGTCTCAAGATCGCGTGTCAACATAACTATGATAGGATAACAAAACTAGCAGTGGTAATAATAATAATAATAATAATAATAATAATAATAATAGTAAAATTAATACAGATAAATAAATCTGATGTGGTTGACTGTGATTCTTGAATTTTCAGCTCTTAAATAATTTTTCAAGTTACTTATACGATTACTATAATCTATCTCACATCAAATCAATTATGCTCTCACTGCAGGTTTGTCTGTCCGTATGTACGAACCGAAATATTATTAATGGCTTATGCAATTTCACGAGAGCCTATCTTAAACAGATTATTTGAAACTAAACTAATTCTAATTTGAAACTAATTTATAGAAGAAGCTTTGGGCGTTCTTTAGTTTATTTAATAGGTGTTTAACAGGTTTCTTAAAGATCTTTAAATAGATCATTTTACTTGATTTTTACATTGCAACCACGCCCAGATTCACTTTTGAGCTATATTTACAAAACACATTCACTCCCTCATATACGCATATTTCACAAACACAACACTTTGTACAATACAGGGTGATTCAGTCCTCGTTGCTCATACAGGACCCGGAGATAAGAGTACACTAAGATCTTCATAAGTGCAGAAGGAAATAGTGTAAACCCTATTCGAAATTAATTTTTTTTCATTGGTCATATTTTGCAAAAAAGTAGCCCAAATATCACATTCAATATTGTTCCATGTTGCTGTTATTGCCTACTTATCTAACAAATATTAAAGGAGAGAAAATAACTTTTATTTAATTTTTCTTTAGGATAGTTTATCATATTTGAGTGTAGAGCGAAACTTTCGCATTTTCACCTCCTCTTGCGTGAACGTAAGACTGGCATCTGCGCCGCACGTCCTCCGTGATGCGCACAACTCAGCCGGGCTGCACCTTTACTTCTGCCGCCACGCTTTCAACGCGCCGAAGAGGGTCATCCAGATACTCGACTCCGGTAGCATAACTGCAGTATTTCATTAACCCCAGCTCCAAAAGCGTTGGGAATACCTGAGTGCAGATTGATTGATTGATTGATTTTTTCGTGTTTCCGGGCGCGTCAACTGCTGTAGTCATCAGTACCGTTAGTGTACTGCATTTTGTTTCTCGGGAGATAGCGGTGATCTTTCCCCGCTGGATGGCGAGATCCGGCGCCGACCTACCGTCGGCTAGTGGGGTTTCCCCCTAACATGACTCTCCCACCAGCGGGGCACTGCCCCAGCCGGGACAAGCTCTAAGCTACAGACCGGTCTCCTGGAATATGGGGTAGTGTAGTGCATGTTATTGTAAGTGTGTGTGTGTGTGTGTGTGTGTGTGTGTGTAAGGGGAGATGATAGGATAACGATGAGGAAGGACAGATTGCGCGCGGTCCGTGGCCCGTTTGGTAGGGTACTGCTTCGGCATTCGCCTGGTGTTGATCGGCGAAACCACGGAAAGCTACCGATCAGAGCAGCCGGCCGCTAGAATTCTCTTCCAGACAGCGACTGAATTCGACCTAGCTGAAAAGCTCTCAGAGGCGCTGCAGTGACATCAGTTGATGCACTGAGCTACCGCTCCCGGTCTGAGTGCAGATACTTCACGTAAAATTCAGATACTGAACACTTCTTTTGCGCGAGAAATGCCTGGAGAATTGAAAATTTCGTTATAAGCGTCTACTCTGCATATGCTGCACCCGCTAGAAATGGAAAAGTCGCAATCTCTCCGCAAGTATTGTTCACCATTCGAGGGACTGTGAGGCGCGACATTTGCCTTGTGCTCGCCTCCGAGTCTTCTCAGATATTTTTGGCCATTGAGATATCCAGAAAAGTGGTGAGCCCTAACGCGCCGTAGCCCCCGTTGCACGAGCACAAACGCAAAGTCCAATGTTTAACGTTAATTATTTACAAAAATGAACGACGAAGAGTATCAAACTTTGGCAAATTCAGTCTCTACATTACAAATGGGATAGGGTCCCGGCGTATTAGCAATGTGGACTGAATCACCCTGTCTATACAGATGTTCACTTACATATACCCCTACACATTGCTCACCACGCCGACTTCACTCATTCGGGAGGATCCTAGGTTCGAGTCCCGACAGTGGCAAGATTTCCGACATCAGCTTGTCAGCTAAGATCGAATTCAGTCACTGTCTGGAGGAGAATTCTAGGGGCCGGCTACTCTGTTCGGTACTTTTCCGTGGTTTCTCCGATCAACACCAAGCGAATGCCGGAGCAATACCCTAACAACCGAGCCACGGTCCTATCCTCACCCCTTACTTACACACACTTACACTATCATGCACAACACTACTACACATGCCCGCCTCTGACCGGGAGGTCCTAGGTTCCAGTCCTGACGGCGGCAGGATTTTCGACACTAGCTTCTCAGCTAGGTCGAATTCAGTCACTGTCTGGAGGAGAATTCTACCGGCCGGCTGCTCTGATCGGTAGTTTTCCGTGGTTTCTCCGATCAACACCAGGCGAATGCCGGAGCAGTACCCTAACAAACGGGCCACGGACCGCGCGCGATCTGTCCTTCCTCTTCCTTGTCCTATCCTCTCCTCTTACACACACACACACCTACACTACAATGCACTACACTACCACATATTCCGGGAGACCGGTCGGGAGCTTAGAGCTTGTCCCGGTTGGGGCGGTGCCCCGCTGACGGGAGAGTCCTGGTTAGGGGGAAACCCCACTAACCGACGGTAGGTCGGCGCCGGATCTCGCCATCGAGCGGGGGAAGATCACCGCCATCTACCGAGAAAAAAACATGCACTACACTATCGGGACTAATGACCGAAGCACTTGATGCGCCCGGAAACACGAAAAAATCAATCAATCAACTACACATGCCGGGAGACCTGTCGGGAGATTAGAGATTGTCCGACTGGGGCGGTGCCCCGCTGGTGGGAGAGTCCTGGTCGGAGAACTGCGCTATTCGACGGTAGGTCGGCGCCGGATCTCGCCATCCAGCTGCGGAAGATCACCGCCACCTGTCGATGAATAAGCATGCACTGCACTTACGGGACTAATGACCTCCGTAATTGACGCGTCCGGTATCACTAACAACCAACCAACCCACCGACTTCACTCCGAGGCGTCGTGACGTCTTCATCTCTAGGCAGCCCCGTCTCGGTGAAGCGCGTATCCGCGCCTCCCACGCGGATTCCGACTCTGGGGTGCGGCAGTCACCTTCCTCGCTCGTGCTGTTCCCTCGCGACGCAGAGCTCTGCGAGCTCGTGTGGGTCCGTGCGCGAAAGGTGAAGGCGACGTGCTATGGGCCTTTCCTTCCGTCAAACGCCAGGTGCACATGATTTAATCGCGATTAGCACAACAATCGATTATTTTATACGATTATTCGAAAAAGTGAAATCGATTATTTTTACACCGATTAATGTAGACATCGATTTTTTTTCGAGTTTTAGCTCGATTATTTTTAATCAAATATTAATTTTGAAGACGAGCAAAATATGAAATATCTCTACTTTTGAACTTTAGCAATGAAATTCCTCATCTCTACACATTGATGTATGTGGTTTATGTTTCTATTCTATATTGTTCATTTAAAAATGTTATATATATATATATATATATATATATATATATATATATATATATATATATATATATATGTTGTAAAATATAATTTTATTTATTTTGCCGTTTATTACAAGAAAATAAAAGAATTGAGATTTCTTCGATTTAGTTGCATTTCGTGCGTTCAAAAACGTGTATTATTCTGTATTTAATTTAAAAACTTTAACGTTATTTTAGTTGATGAACACGCGTTTTCTGATTTCATAAAAAACAACTTAATTTCATTTATTTATTTTACGTCAAAAAACAGTTAAAACTGCGTATGACGTGCTATGGGGAAAAGTTAATTGTGTGCATATTTTCAAAATTCTGTGATCCCTACCCTAAATCATATACTACTTTAATTTTGAAAAAAAAAGCTCCCATGTAATACAATCTATTTTCAAGGATAAATAAGCAATAAATTTTGGGTTCTTATCCATGTTGTCCTTCGGAATAATACTTCCTGCCGCGACATGGAAAAAATAACTTGAATAATTGTATTTTCCACTGAATTCTAGAAGACGTGCACAGAAAATAAAGTTACATTTATGTCCAGAAACAATACTAGAAGCCATCTCAGCATTTACTCAATGGATCAGGGAAACTGGACGAAAAACCTGATCGAGATGGGGGTCATTGACCCAGAAGCTGCAATACTATACTTGTTACATATTGTTTGGAATTATACAGTTCAATGGTAAATAATAAATTAAATATCACTGTTTAAATTAATGTTACTTTCCTTGTGATGTTCAGTATAGTCTTTAATTGTATAGAAACAGTTATGCAGCAGAAACGATTTCACTTGGGATTTAAACTTTTCTATCGAATTTAATCGTTTAAGGTCACCTAGCAAAGTGTTGTAAAATAATGTACATGTATTGTATGTGAATGTTTTGTAATGAGTGTTGATACTGTCACCTGATGAATATGATTTCTACGTCGAGTGTTATAGTAATAGACATCGGCATTTTCTGAAAATACATTCCCGCCCTTAAGCAAGTCATTTTTGACAAAAACCACTGATTCGTAAATAAACAGACAAGGTAATGGTAAAATTCCTAAATTAATGAAGAGTGGCTTACATGAATCACGTGGCTTACGTGAATGTGGCTTACGTGAATCACGATTTAAACACAAATTTAATAAATAAAATTGAAGGAATGACAATGATTCGCATTATCGTGATAGGTTGTTATGAAATAAGTTAAGTTACTAATCGATTCTTTAATTTACCAACAAAAATTAACGATTTTATGCATTTTACGCATTATTTAAACCAAGTGAAAAAATAATCGATTATATAAGATTATTCGATTAATTCGGAACGATTAATCGATGCATATTAATCTAATAAAAATAATAATCGATTATTCTTTAATAATCGTCCATCCCTAGTGCACACCGCGTTCGCCGCTGCGCCGGTCTCGCGCAGGTTGCGCAGAGCGGACGGTCCCAGCGCCCTGGCAAGCGCCGTCTTCGCCCTCTTCTTCAGCTGCGCCTGAAACTGGTTCCGCACGCCGAGAACTCTGAAAACGTCAGCGGTCTTGGAAGTGTGGACAGGTCGCGTGTGGAGATGATGTGGGAACGCCGCTCTGTCCTCTGCTACGTGGATAGGTCGCAGATTTGAAGTCGGAACAAACACGAAAACCTGGCCAGCACATGGCCTGGCGCCTGGCATTACTTTTAATATAAAATACATGAAAGTAAAAAATCACGTAAGTAAATGAAATTTAATGTACACGAGCAATAACTTTAATGAACGTGTACATTAAATTTAATATACGTGTACAATTAAATTTAATGTAGATAAGTAAGTTAACAGCCGTACATTAAATCTACATTGATTTTAATTTAAGCATTCAATTTAATGTACAGTTAATTAATCTCCTTTTAATGTGTAAGTAACATTAAAATTTATATACAGTCGTACATTAATTATACATTAAATTTAATGTAATTTCTGACAGTGTACGTCTCCACAGGGGACACAGGCATGCGGTGAATAAGCGGCGCTGTACGGAAAGGTGAAGGTCGCAAAAACGGAGGAGTCGTTTCAGGAAACAAGTTCTGTTTTTTGACTTTGGCTGCGAGATTTTGAGCAGGTGCGTGTAAACGAAGTCCGCTGTCAAGAAGCACACCCAAATATCTCGCGTTGCTCCGCCACGGGAAACGTGCGCCAGCCAACCTCACACTTTCATCGGGGTCTGCTCTTTTACGAATGGAGTGGACGGCAACGCATTTCTCGAGGTCGAGAATGAGTTCCTTCCGACTCAGCGATTCGGGACAGGCGACGAGATAATCACTTGGGTATTTAACTGACTGACTTCCGTTCCCTGATTTCGCATAAAACACAAAATTGTCCGCGAACATCAGGAGCCAGTAGCGTTGACTACTAGTGCTTGTTTCAGCAGGAAGCGGTGCGTCATTAACGTTTAAGCTGAAGAAGGTAAAAGATAGAACGCTTCCCTGAGGCACGTCTTAGGTACGAAAATACATTTTTAACGTGTACATTTATCCGGTTGAACACAACGCTTACCAAGAGATATTCATCCCACTTACAAATAATAATACAATACATACTCGTTAATGAACAAGAAACACCCATTACATGAACAGTACAAAGGGCTATGGAAGTGGATCGGACAAGACAAAATCTAAAAAGTATTCGTACCATTTTTTAAACCGTAAACAGGTAAACCTGCAGTACTCTATCGCCCATATTTTGACAAAATTAAGCGAAAGGTACTCAAATTTTAGAAAAGTTGTACTGTGGTAGTGTAGTGCATGTTAGTGTAAGTGTGGGGGGTGAGAATAGGACAAGGAAGAGGAAGGACAGGTCGCGCGCGGTCCGTGGCCCATTTGTTAGGGTCCTGCCCCGGCATTCGCCTGGTGTTGATCGGAGACACCGCAGAAAACTACCGATCAGAGCAGCCGGCCGATAGGATTCTCCTCCAGACCGCGACTGAATTCGACCTAGCTGACAAGCTAGTGTCGAAAATCCTACCGCCGTCAGGTCTCGAATCTAGGACCTCCCGGTCAGAGGCGCTGCAATGACATCAGTTGATGCACACTTCTCCCGGTTAGCCCTTTCGTCAGGGAAAGACCTTGTCCACGCCGCTGTTCGCCGCTACGCCGGTTTCGCGCAGGATGCGCGAGGCGGACGGCCCTAGTGCTCTCGCGATCGTCTCTTCGCCCGTTTCTCCAACTCTTCCGGAAATTGGTTACATACGCCTTATAACTCCGTACCGGGAGCGGTAGCTCAGTGCATCAACTGATGTCACTGCAGCGCCTCTGACCGGGAGGTCCTAGGTTCCCACTCCCCACGGCGGCACGATTTTCGACACTAGCTTTTCAGCTAGGTCAAATTCAGTCGATGTCTGGAGGAGAATTGTAGCGGCCGGCTGCACTGATCGATAGTTTTCGGTGGTTTCTCTGATCAACACCGGGCGAATACCGGAGCAGTACCCTACCAAACGGGCCACGACCGCGCGCGATCTGTCCTTCCTCTTCCTTGTCCTTTCCTCTCCCCTTACACACACACTTACACTAACATGCACTATATTCCGGGAGACCGGTCGGGAGCTTAGAGCTTGTCCCGGCTGGGGCGGTGCCCCGCTGGTGGGAGAGTCCTGGGTTGGGGTAAACCTCACTAGCTGACGGTAGGTCGTCGCCGGATCTCGCCATCCAGCGGGGGAAGATCACCGCCATTTTCCGCGAAAAAGACATGCACTACACTAACGGGACTAATTACCAAAGCAGTTGATGTGCCCGGAAACACGAAAAAATCAAATCAAATGAACTCCGTTGACACTCATCAGCTGTGACGTTGTTATCCAATCGGGAGCTTGACCATTACTATGTGACGTTATAGTGACATTTAGTCGATTGAATATCAGCGACACAGCTGACCAAGTGTCAACGGACTTAATGTGTTAATCGAAGTGTAGAACAATGAAAATGACCTCCCTTCTCCCACCTTGCCCAGTGACCTCCTCTGACCGATGCTTTCTCCGTATTGACCGATCGTCCGGCCCACTGGCTGACGAGTACAGGGAAGCCTCGCTCTGTATAAACATTCTTGATGCGCGGAGACTGACAATTGACTTGTGCAATTGAACCTCCACTAGCATGGAATGGATATCATTTTTTAAATTTTGTTTGTAATCGTGTTTTCTGTATTTGAATTTTGTGGTATAGATTGTCTTTAATTAGGTTATTTTTATCATTAAAAGGTCGAAAACTTTTTCCACAATCACCTGTTCTCTTATTGATTTAAATTTTTAAATTGTCATCTCAAAAAAATGAGAAATTACTCACTGCTAATAACTTTTCGGAGGTGCTAGGTCGAATTCATCCGCTGTTTGGAGGAGAATTCCAGCGACCGGCTGCTTTAATCGGTAGTTTTTTTATGGTTTCTTAGATCAATACCAATCGAATGCCGGTGCAATACCCTAACTAACGGGTCACGAACCGCGCGCTATATTTCCTTCCTCTTCCTTGTCCTATCCTCACCTCTTACTTACTCATACATACGTGCTCTACACTACCACACATACCGGGAGCTTAGAGCGGGTCGCGGCTGGGGCGGTGCCTCGCAGGTAAGAGATACTTGATTGAGGGACATCCCGTTAGCCGGCGGGTTGTCGGCGCTGGATCTCGCCATCCAGCGAGAGATCACTGCCACCACTTGAGTAAAAACACATGCACTATTCTTACGGTACTAATGACCTTAGCAGGTGATTATCTGTCATTCAGACCGGAAGCGGCAGCTCAGTGCATCAACTGATGTCACTGCAGCGCCTCTGACCGGGAGGTCCTAGGTTCGAGTCCTGATGGCGGCAGGATTTTTGACACTAGCTTTTCAGCAAGGTTGAATTCAGCCGCTGTCTCGAGGAGTTCCGCCTGTTCGGTATTCCTGACTGTTAGACATCTTTAAATATTACATATGATTAGAGGATCCTTCCTTAACAATATGCTAGATCTACCCAGATGTGTGACGATTTTCCAGACAGCACAGTACTTACTTGGTGGATATGAATGTGTGATTTCTACCTGCATTGTTGTTCGACTGCAAATATTTAAAAAACGAATAGTTCATTCGGAAGATTGACGACAAAGTGACGAGGAGTAGTTTTCAACACCTGTTTGGGTAGATCGATTACTTCTCTACTGGTCTGTTAACGGACTTCTAAAGTGGAGAACTTCACGGCCTGTTCTGAAATAACGGTATGCAATTTGTTAACTTGCATTCCCCGTGCGTTTGTTTCTCCTGCGAGGAATCGTTTCCGGATGCCTGTTGAGTTCTTTCGCCATCGAGTGCTAGGTTCAGTGGGCCGCAGCGCGAGCATTTGTTGACAAACAGCTAAAGCAGAATGGCGAGAGAGACAGACAGAGAGAGAGAGAGAGAGAGAGAGAGAAGAGAGAGAGAAGAAAGAGAGAGAAAGAGAGAGAGAAAGAGAGAGAGACAGACAGAGAGAGACAGAGAGAAAGAGAGAGATAGAGACAGAGAGAGAAGACAGAGAAGGAGAGAGACAGAGACGGAGAGAGACAGAGAGACGGAGAGAGACAGAGAGAGACAGAGTGAGACAGAAGAGGCAGAGGGAGACAGAGAGAGGGAGAGAAGGAGAGAGAGAGAGAGTGAAATCGATTCCGGGAGCGTCAAATACAGAAGACATTAGTCTCGTAAGTGTAGTGGGTATTATATTCCGAGAGCAGACGGTGTTTCTTCCTCCCCCTGGATGAGGAGATCCAGCGTCGACCTACACGGTGGCATGTGAGTTCCTCTCTCCAGGTACCTTCCCCAACGGGGCACAAACCCAGCCGTGAAAAGCTCT
Source organism: Teleogryllus oceanicus (assembly GCA_964035755.1). NCBI lineage: Eukaryota > Metazoa > Arthropoda > Insecta > Orthoptera > Gryllidae > Teleogryllus > Teleogryllus oceanicus. Next base: position 19,999,386 of record CAXIVR010000008.1, read on the forward strand.
AATTTCACAGCTGGTTTCCTGATATGTGTGATAGTGTAGTGTATGTAAATATGTGCGTAAGGGGGAGACCAAACAGAAAAAGGAACGATTGAACGGGAATCCGTGGCTGATTTGTAACGGTGCAACTCCGGCATTCGCCTGAGGTCGAAGAGGCAGGGAAAAGAACAAATCAAAGTAGCCGATTACCAGAAATGTCCTCCGGATAGGGTTTGAATTGGACTGTGACTAGTGTCGAAAATTGGAAATCATCGCGACCTTGAACCTCCCAGGTGCTATGGGTGATGTTGCCGCTGACAGACGGTAACCGCATAATGGATCAATAGTAGTCATTTTTAATTTAAATGAAAAACTCTGAAAAACGAGACATTATTTTAAAGGATATATTAAGTATTTTGCATATGTTATATTTTCTTCACTGTTGAATTATATTTTCTTACTAATGTTCAAAGTCAAATTGTAACGTGAGAAAGGGGTCAAATTGTGTATTACTGTCGCGAACATATTTTATCGCATCTCCATAATTATCTGAGTTTTTATGACACAATCCTTGTGCAGTAGGTGTCTGATTACTTATGATGGGTAATAATGTATTCACTTTCAAGGCATATATTTTCTTTATGCACTTAATCTAAGTGGTTTAAAAATACATAAATTCTGTTTTTAAATGTTCTGCATTCACTGTTGGTCAATTCGTTATATATTAATTTCCGAAATATAGATTATTATTCAGTGTTGATTAATGAGTTTTGAATTCATATATGGTAAAGTACAGTGATTGGCCACTTAAGAGTTTTGACAGTATTAACTCATTTGGAAATAAACATTTTGAAAATTTGCTACGAACTTTCTACTGCTCAATAATCCTTTAACTTATCCCAACCGTAATTTTTATCTGAAAATGAACACCACGTTATTAATTATTTTTTTAGTTAAAACATGTCATTTTGTACAGTGATTGGCTAACATGATGACAGTGATTGGCCACTCAATTATTTCTAACAGAAACAACTAGTAAAGCGATATTTTTAATTAATTGTTATATTACCCATGAAAACCCATTTTGTAAGATAAAGATTAAATATAACTTTAATATTTTATATAAGTGCTGTTGGAGAAAATTAAAGATCCTCGATTATCAAATCTGAGCATATTCTTAATTGAAATGAGGCTTCTGGCCGCCTAAGAATAGAATCACAGGGAGTGTGATGGCTTTTTTAAAAATAGAAATGGATGGAATACGTTTCAAATATATTCGTAGAATACCTCGCTTGTCATCCATCTGTTCTCCAGTAGATCCTTGAAAGATCATTTACTTCGCCATCCAAGTTGCTTCCCTCGATGTACTCTACAACTTCTTCATATCACATTCTGATATTTTGTTCGTCGACACACGAACAAGGGGCTGTAACTGTCATTTGTTCATGCAGTGATTTCTTCTTAAAAAAAGGCTTGACCCAGTCTTCTCCTACACGGTTTTTGTTGAATGGATTGGACCTTGATGTAGTAGCTAAAAATTGTTGAAGGCTACTCTATAGATCTTCCTTCTTCCTTGAAAAAACTTTTGCTGGCTAGTTCAAGTATCCAAATAACTAGACTGGCTTATTCTTCTTTAGATAAAACAGTATCAGGACCTAGAGCTGTTTTGTTATCTGAATTATTTAAACGACACTGCAAATTTGTTTTAGGAACACTAAATAATTTTACAACAGAACACATAGATTAACCGTTATTTTTAACATATTTGATGGTATTTGCCATGGCTCCTGCATCGTACTCTTGCTTCGGCTTCTCTGGCATTGTAAGATCAGTTATTTCAAGCCCACGCAGGATTAACCTAAGGGCAATAATATACAACTACGATTAAAACTTTTATAATTTCTTCCCCAATCGCATATTTAGGGCTTAGCGATAAGCTCATTCCTAGTTCGGACGATCTATCCACTCAGTGATGGATCCGGCCATTATATGATGTCAGAAGAAAGGTTTGGTTGAGAAAGAGAGAGAGGGAGAGAGAGAAAGAGGAGATAGAATGAGAGAGAAAGAGAAGGAGTGAAAGAAAGAGAGAAAGAGAAAGAAATAGAAAGAGTAAGAAAGAGAATGAAAGAAAGAGAGAGAAAGAAAAAAAAGAGAGAATGAAAGAAAGAAGAAAAGAGAAAACGAAGAAAAAATGATTTGGAGGACAATTCTAGCGGCCGGCTGCCCCGTTCGGTAGTTTTTCGTGGTTTCTCCGATCAACACCAGGCGAATGCCGAGCAGTACCCTAACAAATGGGCCACGGACCGTACGCGATCTTTCCTTCCTCCTTCTACTTCTCTTTCTATCTCTTGCCATGTAATCATTCCTCCATAATTTTGGATAGACTTGCGGATATTAAAAGGCAAGAGATCCTGGCAGCAACGGCCGAAAAACGTTCGCTAGTTGCGCAAATTCATGCGAGTCCGTTATGGGGTTGCGAACGTTACGTACACACACTGCGAAAGGACACAAGAGGGGGATACGCTTGGTTCAGGTTCGGGGGTGGATGCAACGTAGATTAAAGGACTGTAATGGTAATGGCATCTGTGTGCTTTGCGGTGATAGGGCAGACTGGATCCACATCCTTTTAATTTGCAGTGCGTCCGAAACTTGGAGAGGAAAATGGATGGGAATGGGAAATTACTACTTCCAACATAGGAACGTAACGCTCGCCCAAAACATTTTAGGTGATAAAAGATCTAACTTCATGAAAGAATTAGGAACATTTCTAGGAAAGGTTCGGACCATTAGAGAAACTGAAATTAGGGAGCGAAATTTAAATTAAATTAAATTAAAATAAAATAAAAGGAAACGGTTAAAATAGAACACATTAGGGAGCGAAGGGAAGTGGGAATCGGAAATGTTAGGGCAGAGGCGTTGGTGCGGACGATCTTCTGTAGTGCTGTTTGTTTTCAGGTGCTCAGGAGGCCAAACACTGGAAGGAGAATGCCTGACGCCCGCGCCAAATAAATAAATAGTTTAAAAACTGGATAGATTAGCATGTACTGGGCTTCTGACGGCAGGTTTTTCCCCCATCAGGTTTTTTTTTCTCAGCCGTACCTTATGGTCTCTTTTCCGCAGCATTGATGCGATGAAAAGACCATTTGGGGTGAATACCAGAATACGAAAGGTTAGAACGCGGTAGAATGTAGGTATTGTAATGGCTTAAAGGCCTTCGGCCTAGCCACTTAGCATCACGTTCTCTAATTTGTATGTAATAATTACCTATTAAATAATAAAATAAATCATTCCGTAGTCTCACACACACGTACATGATCTATACTACCACACATGCCGGGAGACCAATACAGAAATTAGAGCTTGTCCCGGCTGGGGCGGTGCTACGCTGGTGGGAGATACTTGAGAAAAAACCGCAAGCCGACAGGTAGGTCAGCGCCGAATCTCGCCATCCAGCAGGAAAAGATCACCGCCACCTCTCGAGATAAGGAAAAACATGCACTACACTCACGGGAATAATGATCTTGGCAGTTGACGCACCAGGAATCACTAATCAATCGATCAATCAAGAAAAAAGAAGAAAAGCAGAAAGAAAAGAAAAAAGAAAATATAAACAAGAGTAAAAGAAAAGGTTTCACAAAGACACTTTGAAGTTATACGATAGTTTATCACCTCCCTCCATTTCAGTGCAGCACTTGTGTGTTTACGTCCACTGCAACAATGAGTCAGCGCCGTTCATTTGCGAGAGCGGCCGCCTTCAGCTGTCAGGGTCGACGCGTCGCCGTGCGATGGGCGTCGCGTTGCAGTCGCTGTCCACGAGCGTCGCAGCGTCGCACCGGGAGAATGACGTCTGCGCCACCTCGCCAGGTATTGCCCCGCCCCCGCCCCCGCTCGTCCAGCACGCGCTGACGACAATCGAGGAGAGGTAACGATCGCATTAAAATGGAGTAGCCATGAACATGGGCGGCCATGTCCACTAGGTCGTTTCAGGCGCTCCTTAGAATGCGTGGGTGCGCCGAGTCAGGCCGGGTTGTCAGCCCGCGGGGCTACGCCGCTACTATACTAGCCGCCGAACTGGAAGTCCAGTGGCCGCGTAGAAAGAGAGGGAGCATATTTTTGCTTTGTTGCCAAATTTCTTGTAACTCTCTCTCTCTCTCTCTCTCTCTCTCTCTCTCTCTCTCTCTCTCTCTCTCTCTTCCTCTCTCCGTTAGACCCGTCATTGGGAATTTCGAAGAAGGCGTTTTAACACCTCCCTACCTGCAGAAACCGAGAACAATTACAGGCAATATTTAGTACGTGCAATATGTATGACGGTTTTTCAAAACAATTCGCTTGTTGAAAGCCATATTTTTGTTTTATTATTAGTTATTGACTCAATTGCAATGCTACTATCTCATTAAACTTCAATCAGATAATATAGTATAATAAATAAAATATGTTATATATGTATATGTAATATTATAAGTATATAAAATAAAATATGACCTAATGTTGAACTTTGGCAACGTCGAAAATAGGGTGTCCTGCGTCTGCTTCCTTCTTGAAGAACGAATAAACTGTATATACCATCTTTCGCGCTTGACTTCTCAGCACTTCACGCTTTCGATTTTCTTCGCACATATCAACTTTAACTTTTGATCGAAAAAAAACACGATATCACAAGAAACTCTATAGTGGATATTCGCGAGGAAGCACGGGAACTCCGTTCTCTTCCGCAGTGAATACAAAACTGAAGCCGATTCGCTCGTGACCGTCACGTGGTTTTTCCTTGCTACTGCGCATCTCCGGCCACTGGACAAACTGGCGGCCAGTATAGAAAGCAATCATTCCATTCCGCAGGCACAGCGTATTCTATCTAAAACATTAAAGAAACGGCGTTTGACCGCTAGCTCCGCGTATGAATCTCAATGGTTTTTATTGATTTTTGAGGCAGAGGTAGATCATGTCTCAATTTAGGGTCTTATCATAAAACTTTGATGGTCGACTATCCATGTGTCGTAATAATCAAGGGAAAGTATACTGAGAACGCATCTTTTTGCGGGTTACATCTCCTCAGGAATGCTCAGGTTTAGGTAAATTTAGGAACAAGAGCATCGGCAGAATGAGATATATTTCAAATACGGATCTCAAGTAACACAATATTTACGAAAAGTCTACTCAGAAGAATGTGAACTGCAGTGACATGTGTTTTTCATTATATACCTGAATTAGTGCTCATATTTTAATATTAGCGACAAGAAAAGCCCGAAGAATGTAGTCCTATTAAAAAACGCATAAACTAATTAGTAATTCGCACATGGTACTCTGAAAAACCTAAATCTCGTGACCATATTTTTAATCAATTTGTTCATACCGGGGAAAGGGGTTATAGAAATATAATTAATAAATTTAATGAAATAATTTAAAGAAATGTTTCCCAAGTTTTGTATGAAACAATTTGTCAAAAAAGAATATTGAAAATAACAATAATTAAACTACGTTTATCCAAAATTCACGGAGAGATAAAAAAATTCAAATATGTAGAACAGTACATCAATATCTCAGAAACATTTTATGATAATTTTACAATAGAGTCATTACACAATAAAAGTGATACATTTAAAGAATGTAATATTTGACCAGGGTTAAAAATTTTAGAAAATACTGTAGTATGCTAGTAATAATTTCATAAAGGTTTTCAAAATTATATTTAATTAGATCAGAGGAATTGCTGATTTTCAGGTGAGTGTTAGTTTTTGTTTATGTAATATTAATGGATGGATGCACTTCATTGGCCCGAATTGGCATGAGTATCTGTAAATTAGCGCACCAAACCCCTATTTCTTAGCGAGGACATCCCCACTGGGTATCGCGCTGACGACTGTTATTTCCTTTATCAATTTGAAGGTTCGATGATTGTAAGACTTAAGAGTGAGGAGTGAGGTAATTATTTTTTATGGGGGACGGAACAGATGTTTTAAGAGACAGGATTCAGTTCTTGTATGAGAAACATCATAAAAACATAAGTCAGTGTACAAGGGAAAAACTTTTTTTTTTCGACTGCCTCAAATTCAACGAATCTGCTCGGATTGCAATCGTTCTCCTGCAAAATAACGATTTTTATGTTTTCTTCGGTAACGACAACACCGCCCAGTCGGCAGATCGCTATTTAATTTGTAACAAGTTGTCTCTCTTTCAAAATAAAATCACATATTCTCGAAGACACATTCAAACTACCGACAGCAAAATTTAATATATTTATGTTGATATTCATAGGTTCATTGATTGACTAGTATTTCCGGGTGCCACAGTTTCTAAGTATCGTAAATGTAGTGCATGTTGTGGCCGGTGGTGGTATCCGGCGACCAACGTCGGTTTGCTGGGATTTTCTCCAACCAGGTATCTCCCACCAGCGTGGCACAGTCCCAGCCGGGACAAGCTCTAACCGGCCTTCCGACTTGTCTCTCGATTGATTGATTGATTGATTTTTTCGTGTTTCCGGGCGCGTCAACTGCTTTGGTCATTAGTTCCGTGAGTGTAGTGCATCTTATTTCTCGGGAGATGGCGGTGATCATCCCGCTGGATACCGTCGGCTAGTGGGGTTTTTCCCCCTAACCAGGACTCTCCCACCAGCAAGGGACCGCCCCAGCCGGGACAAGCTCTAAGCTTCCGACGGGTCTCCTGGAATAGGTGGTAGTATAGTGCATGTTAGTGTGTGTGTGTGTGTGTGTGTGTGTGTGTGTGTGTGTAAGGGGAGAGGATAGGACAAGGAAGAGGAAGGAAATATCGCGCGCGGTCCGCTTGTTAGGATACTTCTCCGGCATTCGCTTAGTGTTGATCGGAGAAACCACGGAAAACTGCCGATCAGAGCAGCCGGCCGCTAGAATTCTCCTTCAGACAACGGCTAGCTGACAAACTAACTATTTTATAAACTATTTTATTTGCCTTTATGCCGTTTTTGCTAGCGCGTCCTGCCGGTTAGCCTCGTAGCCAAGCGCGATCTATATCACAGAACTTTACTTCCTCACGGTCGCCGAAAAAATGGAGTGGGTACGTAGTACTACGTTTTCCGAAAGAGCATGTCAATTGCCTTAGTGAAACCGTCACACATTACTTCTTGGAAGTAATTTTGTTCATTTCTCATTGCAGTGCTCCGACCATTCACGAGGAGTAAGTGCTTCCCGCACTTGAAGCATTTGAGTTCAATCCTATTACTTTGAACTATTTTCATTTAATCTAGCGAATTTTCTAGTGAACAATCATACATATGAAGGCATTTCGTAAGAAGAGAAAGTTATGTAATTGTACGCCGGAAAACGGCGAATTTTCGGTAGAAAAACTCGTATTGTCGGACATGATCAATTTTTCTTCAAAATTGATATTTCCCGATCGATCTGAATGAACTCAAGACCCTGGGAGTTTCAAACGGATATTTTTATTTTTGAGAGTACTTTACATGAAGCCTCAAAAACCTTTTCAAAATTTTCTCAAAAATGGCACCAGAGCCACTTAATTAAGCCAGCAGCTCGCTGGCGATGCGCGGGGAAGTTCACGTGGCTTTGCTAGATTATTTCTCAGAGCTCTTGGTGCGCGACAGCCGCTGGCATTTCAGAAATCCGAAGGCCAGGGAAACGAGAATCGTTTGCGCCGCGAACGAAACGGGCTTGCAGACCTTGCGCGCGCGATCCGTTGGGAAAGGATCCAGGATGCAGCGATCCTTTTATTTTGCCCAAGAAGGAACTGCAGCTGCAGCCACGGAATCGAACCCCTGTGCCTAGAGCCCGAAGAATAGCGTAATTGCAACGAATGCAGTGCAGCCACAGAGCGAGTGGTCTGCAGCTACAGAGGCTTCGAACGCAAACCGCTAGAGACGAGTGCTATTAATTTGAACAATTAGGGAGTTTTAGCACCAGGCGTAAGGAAACATCCTTAAACTCTATTGATCACGTGACTAACGACGTTATACGGTCGTAAAGTACAATGTTCAGAAGAGCTTTAGCAGTTACAACATTGCGTTATGCCTTATAACAAAAGAAGCATTTCAAGCGTCCAACAAAGAAGCTGCGTAGGCAAGTGGTGAGAAGTTGGAACTAGGGTATGAGTCAAGAGTAAACAAATCTATATAAATCAAGGAGTTTTAAATTTAGTAGCCCTACATGATGAGTAGTCTGAAATTTTTAATATGTTTTTCTTGAGAATGTAGTAAATATCTATCTCGATTAAGTTTTTGGTTCATTTTCCCTGATCCTTTGAGAAAATGCTGAGATAGCCCCTTGGGTTTGCTTCTGGACATAAATGTAACTTCATTATCTGAGCATTTCTTTTAGAATTCAGTGGAAAATATAGTTCTTCAAATTGCATGATGTTGCAGGAAGTATTATTCCTTGACGAAGGACTTGAATAACTGCCCAAATGAATTGCTGATTTACCTTTGAAAATATATTTTATTACATTGGAGCGAATATTTTTATTAACAATCCTTGCACAAAACGCTAATTTTCTTTCTGTATTCAAAATTCCAGTATATATGGTTTAGGGTAGGTATCACAGAGTTTTGAAAACGTGTACAAAATTAATTTCTCCCCATAACACATCACACACAGTTTTTAACTGTTTTTGACGTAAAAATAAATAAATAAATCTAATAACAACGTTTGTTATAAGCGTAAGACATAACCTAACACGAAGGTATAATTTAAACTTCTTTTTCGCCAATTTCTTACTTGACATCTTTCTAACATTTTCCCTTAATTCTTGCCAGAGTTGTGGAGTTGGTGATGAAAATTGTACTTGCCTCAATCAGTTTATTTGAGTTGGAAAATGCAACCGTAGAGACACCCATACGCGTGAACTATTCATGAAGGTATAAGGTCGTGCATTAGGCCTAAAGTAAGAGCTTATGACTTCAAATTCCGTCACGTGACTGTTAGTGCGTAACGTCACTACTTTAGGCGTGGCGCTAAAACTGCCTTTTCTAGCGAACTTATAGCTGGATGACAAGGTAGTTGCCACCCGTGACACTCGATGGCACGGTGGCAGAACGCAGTCTTATCTTCACGCAGTTGACGTTCTCGTCACAAGAGAGCAGCACTAAAAGCGCCTCTGGAACTTCAGGTGAGATATTACGCGAGGGTTAGTAAAACAAATACAAATAGCGTCCCCGCACGAGAACTTATGCATGTTAAACCCCACCCTTATAGGGAAAGGTTGTTAACGAAATGTGTTTATTTGTTTAAAAATAAAGGTAACTTCTAATGTACGTACAGAATATCAATACAAAATTAATTGATATTTGAAACAAATTTTCAATAAAAGTTTATTCAGTACTAAATACAAATGTTCTTGAAACAATTCAAAACACTTTCTTAAATAAAACATTTGAAGTAATTATACAATCTTCCTTGACAGTTTTTTCGCTTTCCTTGATAGTCACAAAAATATTAGAAATACTTTTTACTCTTGAGAAAGTTACTAAAGTTGTCTATGCGAAAATACAGGATCGGGCAAGTACAATCATACTTTGCAATATTATTTAACTTTATTGCAGAGGAGAGAGGTACGTCTCTACAATTCCGTCGCATAGAATATTAAGAAATTAGTTTAATGTCACATTCAGTTGCAGATTCTGTATATCTTTGATCAGGTGGGGTAGTATCGAGAAGCGCCGAACCAGCAAAAATGTAATAGAATACCCAAGAATATCTAGCCCTGTAGATTACGGTTGACAAATATTTATTTGAGGCCTGTGGCCTGAATGTTCCAGGTTTTAACACTCGAGAACGCTTTGTTTCGGAGTGATGGAATGAACATCAACATAACATATTAATTCTGTATTCACACCTGATGATGCGTGTAAATAGCACGTATCTTCAGTAATCGTCGTGTTCCTATATTATATGGACGATCAAACATTTTTTTGAAAACTTGTTTATTGATTGTCCACTGAGGAAAAAGGATACCCGAGTGTTAAATTATTGGCAAAGATTGATTCACGATGAAAACGTTGTCGTGAAGAGATAAGTAATTACAATTACCCTCGAATAAACGTAAGGTCCTTGTTAGTAATCGTAAAATGACATTGATAGCTTGTATTGTACGCGTATCTTGTCATATTGCAGCACGGGATGCGGGGAAAGGACACTTCTGTCTAGAACTCACGTAGTTAAGGCCAAGGGATGGAAGTAACAGTTGAAACGCCTGGAAACATCAATCAATCAACCAATGAATGTACGGGTTATCATGTTCTCTAAAAATATTTTCATTTTAGTCTTTTACTTTTTGATTTAAATTGTAATTCTAGGGACTAAGGGGTTCAACTATGTGTTGAGCTTTTCTAACCATTACATCAACAGCAAGTCGTAACCAGTATTCAAATACAATAATATTACAAATAAAATATGAAAATATAAATAATCAAACTAAGAGATAAACAAAAAATAGTCAAGTTAGTTAATGCCTTATTTTACGTGGCTAGACTCACTCTTCCGTCTGGCCACGCAAATATCGTTACTCTCCTTTCACCATCGAGCGGAGAAAGGAGATATCTTGACCGACGAAATAGGCGATTTGAAGTTAGCTCAGAGGCTTCGTTTAGGCTTGAGAATCTCTTACATGCAGTAAATCTACTACATGAGACAGCCGGCTCTGCTTTCCCCCGAAGGAAGGTGTATGAAGGATTTTTCGCCTTTAAAAAAATTCCACAGCTTCGATCGGGTTTGAACTCGTAAACTTGGGTACAACAGCCCGGTGCGCTAACCGTTATACCACCGAATAAGCAAAAATGTAGTAACTAGCCCTCCCCAATTTATTAAAAAACACCTAGTGAACACACAGGAAGGTGAGAACTGAATTCAATGGAAAGCAAAGGTAGGCAACCATTTCAATCTTGTCACGTCGTATCTAGTGAGACCAAAGTTTTTGACCAGTCCGTGCTGAGTCGTGCTGATCGAGGACCAAATCGTCAAGAAACCTTGCGCGCATTGTACATCGATACGGTGGTGGATTTTAACGACGGTTTTATTAGCGATTATGAGAAACCGCAATAATTAATGCTATGCAAATTAAATTACATTTACATGTGGCGAACGGAAACATTAGGTTTTTGTTGCATTTGTCTGTCAACCGAGGTGGAGAGTGGTTGTTGAGGAAGCACGCTAAAGTTAAGGTGAATGTGATAAATGCGAACTTTTGCGTTTACATTCATATTCAGCATTCTGAATGGTTCCATCAGATAACATGGCAGCGAGCTTCTGCGTCTATTTTACATTGGCGAATACGTTTTAAATTACAAATTAACCTAACACATATTAATGACAACGCACAAAAATGGCAAAATGTTATCAACAAAAACTTAAGTGAACAGAAAGATCAACTGTATTTAAGTGATTTTGTTAAATGACTAGTGGGGAAAAAATTATTATTATTATTATTATTATTATTATTATTATTATTATTATTATTATTATTATTATTATTATTATTATTATACTGTCTCAGAATGCACGATTTTGCAAGGCTTTATGAGACAGTGATAAAGGTGCTCGACATTTTATGACATAAAACTAATGGTTGATGAAACATGATGCACCCTCACCAGGGTAGGAGTAGTCAAACTGCTTGGACAGAGGATATGAGGGCCACCCTTCTAAAATTAATGGTGAAAGTGAGGAAATACTAATTTCTCATTTGAACGATAAATAATTGAAACAGTTTATCCCCAACAATGTTTCAACCTTCCCTCACCCTCAGTATTTAAATATAGATTAGATCTAATATCAATGATATTTAGTCCGTAGTTACTATCTACTACGAGGAAGTGTATAAGTAGAGTGCTGTTAATTACAGTGCTCAGTGTTGAAATTGGAAAAGGGGGCAAATGAAATGTGCTAATGAAAAAATATGGTTAATTAAAATAATATGTTGTCTTGGATTAGTTTAATTGAATTTTATGAAAATTTTACTGGCTCTAATTATATATTTAATTTTTCTTTTTTTATTACTTTTTTACCACTGCACGTGACTGCTTAATATCTAGTATTATCATATGTGCGGCATTACAGTGAGTATGCTGAAAAGAAGAAGACTTATGACCCGCGAACGAGGTCTTTGCAAAACAACAGGCGGGTTCAGAGCTCATTTATATTTCCCAATCAGCGATAGAAAGCTGTCACAGAGCGATGAGATTATTATGAAAATTAATTAAGCATTAGTTCGTTTAATTTTCTTGAACTCGAAGAGTGATTTACGTTCTCATGCAATGTACGTTAGATGCACCTGCGGCGTTGCATGATGCACTCTTGTTTTAATTACCTGTAAAGCAGATGCCGACTTGGAGATGCGCAGAAGTAAGAAAACTTATGAAAGATTAGAAGGAACCTAACATATTTTTGGACTCTTATATTTTGTTTGTTATGTTGACTTTTTGGAAGATTATCAAGATATGAACTTAAAATACCTTTATATATTCCTTGAATAGATCTTTAAGTATCCGATATATTTTACAGTTAAAGGTTGAACGCTCTCGTATGTTATATAAGAGGAGGAAAGAAGTGAATTCCAAGAACTACTTGAAATGGAGCATACAACAAAGGAGATTACAAGAGTCAACTCACGATGGGTTATGAAAGAGGAAGACATTTTGTTCATTTAACTTCTGTTAACTTCATATCTGCCGGAGTGAGGGTGTGTAACTCACATGAGACTCACTTATATAGAACAGTTTTCCTAAGGATGAGCCAAAGTGGCAGCTAGTGCTGGCAACATAACTGAAGGTTCTGTGGTCGTTGTGGCCTCGAGCCCATTAGACTCCTTTCCTGCATTCGTTCGTTTGCAGTTGGCAAACTTGTAAATGGCTTCGACGCTTCCTTTCGTGATGTCCTCGTCCGACAAAAATATAGTGCGACGCGAGAAATAAATGAAATTAGAAAGCGCAGTGTTATGTGCTCTTCTGTGATTTTTTTCTATATACATTAAATAAGATTCACTTTTTGTGTGATAAATATTATGTTTATTTTAAAACCGAGACTTGAATGCGAGATGCGTACCGGTGCACGTGTTTACGGCTTAAAATCATTTTTCTTTCTATTCATATTCGTAGTAGTTTTCTTTTATTGATTGTGAAAGCATGTTAAGATATTTTACACATACGTAATTAAATTTAAATATTTCCCGGACTCGCGTACGTGCACATACCTCAGCGAAACTCTTAGACTTATAAGCCAAGAGAAACAGACGTTTCTATTTACGTTTCGATCTAGTTGAAATACATTTCAAGATATGGAAGTTGAAGAGGGGAACTCCTAATCATCGATTCGAGACCCGGCAGAGGTAGAATTTTCAACAGCTAGATAGCTAGGTCGAATTCAGCCGCTGGAGAATTCCGTCGACCGGCTGCTCTAATCCATAGTTTTCCGTAGGTTTCACCCAGGCAGAATTACAGGCTAATTCAGACAGCCTCACTAACGGCACTCTACTCAACCTCACTAACACCTCCTAATTCCCTCACAAACGGACCACGGACCGCGCGCGATATTCCCTTCCTCTTCCTTGTCCTGTCCTCACCTCTTACACACACACTTACACTTACTCTCCCATACCGGGAGACCGGTCGGGAGCTTAGTATTTGTCCCGGCTGGGGCGGTGCCCCGCTGGTGGGAAATACCTGTTTGGCGAAAACAGGTATCACCCACAAGCTGATGGGTGGTCTGCTCCGGATTTCCCCCCTAGCGAGGGAAGAAAACCGCCATCTCACGCGATAAAAAAGCGCTACACTTACAGGACTAATCATCACACAGCACCACCAAACTATCCATTTTGCAGAAAGTTCAAAACAAATATCTAAGACAAACCTTGAAAGCCTCCTGGTTCATTTCAAACTCACAAATACACCGAGAGCTTCAAATACTCAGAATTCATCTCACAAACCTCTCAAAAATATTATCCTCCCAGCATGTCCCACAATATTCAATCTCGGCAAAACCTCATATCCTTCAGCATTAGATCCAGATTCCAAATTTCGCCTCCCTAATTCATAAAAAATCATTCGCCACAATCTCCCACAAGACATACTCCTCCACTTCTAAACAATAAATGCACACTTCCCTAAGTCAAATTATACAAGTATGAAATTTTAAAAATAGTGAAGGGTTATACCGAGACCCGCATTTGCCTGCGGATGGCCAAGTAAATTCATTGTATTTATCATTGAACCCGTCAAAATCCCCGAAAGACTAAAGTCGAACGGGAAGAAATAAATTGAAAAAAAAGGGCTAATCATATTACCAGTTGGCGCGTCCGGATCACTAATCAATCAATCAGATCACCGAAAAATTAATTATATTTTCTCTCGCAGTTTCATCACTGAATTCATCGGTATTGCAAGAGTAGTAACTTCAAGAAGCTCCCCCCCCCCGCGCTCAATTATTTTTTTCCCGATCGTTTCGCGACTCCACTATCTTCATATGACATCCATGTTCTTTCAAATCTCCGACAAACACAAGAACCAAAGGAATTCTAGCATTATTTCTAAAAATTAATCAACGAAAATTAACCTGCTCAATTATCTTTAGCGTTCCTGTTCCCATAGGTCATGATTACTTTGTTTCATATCAAACTAGGGGGAGCACTAACAGCACGTACTTTCTCGCTGTATTTCTAAATTAGCTATTTTCAAAAATTTAGAGAGTTCAACGAAAATGAGACTTGCGCCATTTCTTAACTTTCTTCTTCTACCCATGGAAAAATGTAAAGTTAAAATTTGCAGCTGTTTCTGAAAAAATGTTTTTGAATTGCAGAATTTCAAGTACAAATTACATAAACACTACTTGTTTTTTCAAAATAATGTACGAGTCTTTTTAAAAGAAATGATTTTCAGAGCAGATTTTTTAGATCACGCAAAAATCTGTATCTTCTATTCTGTAGTTTTCAAATGGAAAAGATTTGCAATTTTTTAAAATATAGGCAGTTTGCCTGATCGAGACTTGCACTACTTATTTAGCGACTTTTTCTATAAAAAGTTGGTGAATAAGTAGTGCAAGAAAAATTAAAGGAAACATTTTGAGCAGCTTTTGAGAAAATAATTATTTTATAAAATTAGAAATTGTTCATCACTCACGCAGAATTACGCAAAAACTACTCGTATTTTCGAAAAATTGTGCATTTCAAGATCTTTCCTCAACAACCGATTTTGCTAAGAATAAATGTATATCTTCCAAATAGTAGTTAAAGAAGATGCCGAAGATTTTTGAACTTTTGTAATTTTTTAAAATTCGGTGGGATCGCCGAAATTAGACCTTCACCATTCTCTTAAGAGTCCTTGATGCCATTCAGGTACAAAGTTTAATAAACGAAAATTGGAGTCTTTTTTGAGAAAAGTTTGTAAATATTGTGGTTTTCTCTGGAAAGCAAATATTGTGGTTTTACTGGTAGAATTCTCCTCCAGTAAAGTACCTCAAAAATCAAAATATCCGTTTGAAACTCGATTTCAATTCGCCTCAATTTCCATTAAATAAAGCGTGGAATATCAATTTCGGAGAGAATCAGCTGAACGGTTGAGGTGCTAACGTTGACCACAGACGGCCGTAGAGACAGGTTTTTGTCTTCAAACGATTTTTTGGTATCAAGGACCCACAAAACATGGACTCCCCACCGTATTAGTGAAAGTAATATATACATAAACAAGATTTATCGACTTTCACGTCACCAGGGCCAGGCAATTAGAGATTTCTGTTTCAGAAAATTAGCGTTTTTCCGGCACACAATTACAATACTTTCTCTTCTTACGAAGTAAGGGTGAGACTGTACCAGTGCCAAGCTCCAAGAACTCCACGACCCATTGCCCACAAATACAGAGTGAGAAGTGGAGTCAGCGGTTGAAAGGATAGGAAATTCACGGCGTTGTTTCCTTGGCTACGTAATTCCCCGCCGCGGTGCGGCGCACCCACCCAGGAACCCCAGTGTCGCCCGCGCAGCGATCTTCTCCTGTGCGGTTTCTCCGCTGCCAGCCCTGCCGAGCTGCAGCTGGACGGGACGGGTGGAACTGACCTGACTGGTATACTCCCTCGAAGAAGCTCGATGATAGATTGATTACGAGTGAAAGGGAATTTTTTTTTTTTGGAGAGAGAGAAGAGGGAGTTCATCAGATGCGCTAGATTTGCGTCCATGAATTGTGGGAATTCTGATGTGGTGTTGTTGACGTTCTTATGAGAAGAAATAAAAGAGGTCATCTTCGTCAACATATAAGCTTTATTAAGATAGCCGGCTTTCGACGGCTTTGCCGTCATCGTCAGTCTCGCTGCTTTCGGCAAAAGTCGGTAGACTGTTCCTTTTGTGTGACTGTGTAGTTTATTTATGGTGATTACGAGTGATTCCGGGCGCGTCGACGGCAAATGCCATTATTCCCGTAAGTGTAGTGCATGTTTTGTGCTCGGGATGTGGCGGTGATCTTGACCCGGTGGATGGCGAGATACGTCGCCGACTTACCGGCGACTAGCAGGATTTCCCTAACCAGGTATCTCCTACCAGCGGGACACCGCTTTCTCCCGACCGGTTTTCCGGCTTGTGTGGTAGTGTAGTGTATGCAAGTGTAAGTGTGTGTAAGCGGTAGGATAGAACAAGAAATGGGAAGGAAAGATCGCATGCGGTCTGTGGCTCGTTTGTTAGAGTACTGATCCGGCATTCGCCTGGAATTGATCGGAGAAACCACGCCTAGGACCTCCCGGTCAAAGGCTCTCCTGCGACATCAGTTGATGCCCTGACCCACCTCCCTCAGTAGAAGAAGCTGGATTGACAACAATTTTGGACGAGATTTTTTTAACTTGATCAGTGTGACTGTAATTTCTTTGTATCATCTCTGAAATATATTTATGTAAGGGATATGCAATGGATGAAATTGGAACTATTATTTATTTACTTAAAATAAAATATGACAAAAGAATCTTTAAAATATCATAAAAAGTGTCGAAATATGAAAATTTGTTCCCTAACAAAGCAGCATCCAGTTTTAGATTCTTTATAGGCAGAATTTGTGTACGTTATGGGAACCAATAAACCTGCTGAAAGAAAATTTTGAGATATCATGAAAATGCTAGCCGTAGTATATCTATATCGCTCGTGCGCTGCAATAGTGGCACAACTAAAAAAATACGAATTTTGAATTATTGTTTCTCCAGAATTACAAATTGATTCAGCAACAGCAGATGGATTTTACAGAACAGTGTTCAACAAAGGGCAAAAGTGTGAATGAAAGAGTGATGCATTTCTTTACGAGGTGAACACTTCAAACTCCTTTTTGTAGGAAATGGTGTGGTGTTTACGACATCGTTTGGCATCATTATAGTAATAGATTTGAAGCGTTGTTTTGTCGTGTTTGAAAGCACATATAATATCTATTTCTATAATTCAAACTCATTTACCTCAACACCTGATGTTTTGAGTTGTACCACTACTTCAGCTTCCAAACGATATGTACAGGATGAAATTAGGTGTTTTATTTATTTAACATTAATATGACCAAAAATCTTAAAATATCACAAAAATCGAAATTGCAAAGTGTTCCCTATGTAGAAGTATCCTATTTAGTTTATTTTAGCAAGAACGTGTGTATATTTAGGGAACAAATAAAGTTGATAAAATAAAATAAGAGAAAGCATGAAAATTCCAGCCGTAATTCATATTTATAGTGTAGTAAAACCTTACACACACAACTATCAATTCGCCAATTAATGCGAGTGATCTCGCGAAAGTGGGCAGTAAGCCTCTTTGCCCCAAGAAGAGGATCCGAATGACCTTGCATCGCCCTCCAGCGAGATCAGCGCCCCCTGTGGCCACTGCAAAATGAACAAGTGACTGCCTGTGACGCTCATCTTACCATATCTCGCCGGTATCATCCGGTACTGACCGTCGCTCGTGAGCTGCAATAGGGAAAATTGTTCGTTCTCTTAATATCAGCAATTTTTTGAGCGCCAATGTCAAACTGCAAGCCTTTGAAAATACACGTTCCAATTTAAAATCCTGTTATTAATGCCCAAGAAAAATTATAAGTTTAAGTAATCATTCAAATGTAAGTAAAGTCAAGTTTTAATGTTCCACGATCACATTATTAATTAATTAAATTTTTTGATATATATATATATATATATATATAAATATATATATATATATATATTATATATATATTTGTGTGTGTTTTCATCTCACTTGTGGGCAACTATTTCACCTCTTTAACACGTCCCTTTAATGCACAAAACACTTACTTACTGCACAAAATATTTTAAAAAATCAACAAAACAAGAAAGTCAGACGTGCAGCCTCAAGAAATGAGTGGGGAGTACGTACAATCTGTGGTGATCAGCTGAATGAACCACGCGAATGATTTTAAACAATTATTTATTTTATTTTCTTTTGGAGCCGCAGCAAACGACTCGATAACAAGCGGAAAATTGACCTCAGCATATTTATCATTATTTTCTTACGTGTCATATCTAGAAAAACTAACCACATACGTATGTACTACGTGAATTTTTCACGATCTGTCAGGCCTTAGTGGAATGGAAGTTAGGCACACCACACACACTTTCAAAACTTCAAAATGTTGGTTCGAAATGATTAAGGGTGATTCCAAAGGAAGAAAATCCTTGCGATATCTCGTTGGTGGCATCTGAAAGAACTCCAGCTAAATGCTGAAGAAATTAAACTCTCCAACGAGTCCTGTCCGCGAGTCTTTTTTTTTTTACAAACAGCTGAAGCACGTGGATAAATGGAACACATGGGGAATGCGCGTATTTAATTAAGTAGAAATACTTTAAAAGCAGTTACGCAATGAATAATGAAGACAAGCCCTACGTGTATATGATCCGGATTGAAGAAAGAGTGGGTCAAAAAATCTATTTTCAGGTTTTGGTAGATTATGATGTAAAAAAGTATGCCATATCGACTGGTGTGGTCCAAACCACGTAACTTCAAAATTCAACTCAATATCGACTTGTAAATATGAAAGCAGATGGTGCAAAAGTTATAAAGTAGGTATACATTTTTTGTCATATAAATGGAATTTGGGAATAAATTTGGATGGTTTTTATTTTTGGATGGTTTGGATGGATAAATTTGGGAATACATTTGAAAGGAAAAAACTCTCCAATAACTTGACTATGATTCTGTGAGTAAATATACGTTAATTATTAATTATAATCAATAATTATAACATAAGTCACAATAATTATAAAATTAAGTTACTTAGGGTAATGAATTGGTATCAATTTTTTTCGGCCGGCATTTTTCTGTTTTGCTGTTCCTTCGGACGGGTGCTTGATCCGTACAAACATAATACATCAAATAAGAAACGTACAGAGAACATATTAATGTTTTACTTTAAGCTGATACTGAAATACGGCAAAAGCTTCAGGAAACCGCCCTATGAGAGAGAAACTAAAGGAGAACTACACAGATGTACTTATTTATTTATTTATTTATTTATTTATTTATTTATTTATTTATTTATTTATTTATTTATTTATTTATTTATTTATTTATTTATTTATTTATTTATTTATTTATTTATTTATTTATTTATTTATTTATTTATTTATTTATTTATTTATTTATTTATTTATTTATTTATTTATTTATTTATTTATTTATTTATTTATTTATTTATTTATTTATTTATTTATTTATTTATTTATTTATTTATTTATTTATTTAAAGATCGCATCAACATCTAGGTCATTAGCGACCACTGTTGGTGTTAACGTTATGGTAACTGTGAAGATAAAACGATATAGTGATGATAAGGGATGAAAGGAGGAACACAAATACAACCATGCGTGTGGCGGAACTTCAATGCGCGACCCTTCGGTCCCAGATACTACTGCCTTAGCGGTCTCGGTCACCGGATTGGCACTTGCGCATTATTGTTTGTTTACTTTAACCGCTGTTATTTCGAAAATCTTTTACGCACACAGACCCTTTTCTTCATTCCAGGTCACAAACACGTATGTATTTTTAAAAAAGTGGTCATTTTTGCATAGGCTGGACTAAAGGATGTACAGGATGTCCCAACAAATATGGGCCACCCCATAACTTATAAACGGTTCGGGATATCAAAATGCAGTTTTCGCTGAACAATGCGAAATTATGGGACAAGTAATATACTGTAGAGAAATTGTCTATAATATTTTTAGTTTTCGAGAAATGTAATCATCTTTGCTTTTTAAATGGAACTATATATTTTTTCACCTGCAATGGATAGTTCATGAAAATAGGAATAGAATGTTGTATCATATGTTAGTATTTTGACAGTAATTTGAGTATAAAATTAGATTTTCTGGCATGAGATTTTCAAGTAAACGGGCGTTTTCTGTAGGAGCGTTTGCAACAGTCGCCGTTGGGGGAAGGTGGCCTTCGCGGCGTCCAGACTGTTTCGTGAAGAAAGGAGTGTGAGTAGAGTAGCAGTGAGGGATGAAGATGTAACTACAGCAATTAGTGGTCTTTACACGAAGAAAATATTAACAAACATCAATATTAACGATCAGACTGAGAGATTGTTTCCCATTTGCTGATCTAAATTGAACTTTTCTTCTTCTGAAATTCTAAAGCAACGATAATCGAAAAGAACGAATTAAAAATATTGTAGCGGAAGAACGATAATAATAAAGGTCATTTTCAAACTCAATCGAGCTCAGTGCAGAAACAAGCGTTCATTTTAAAACATGGAAAGCGATTAAAGATTTTCATTATAATATCTCGATTAATTTATTAAATAATAGATAGGTAGACATTTTCTCTTATTATTTACTGTTAATAAACTTTCTGTTTGAAAACGTACCAAACTAATAAAGCAATAAAAATTTTGAAATACTTGTGACAGTTCTGTCAGTGTAAATTTATCAAACTTTAAGAAAAATGCATATCTGCAGTCGCGACTGCTAATACTGATTGAAGAGTTTTTCACTTCATAGCGCCACGTTCTACCACAAACTTGAAAATCCGCCGCAGAAGACGTAAGGGCAGTGTTTTCTTTTCCATTTGTGAACAACACTGAACAGCAGTAGTCGTATGGTTGCGAAATGTCCATGTGATCATCTCAATTAAAAATGAAATGTACCAACGAAGACGCGATGATTGAATTCTTGTCCAGTTTGAAACTGATATTATTATCATTTTCCATACGCTACCAGTTTTTATTATCGTTCTTTGGAATGATCGATGTTTTAAAATTTCAGTAAAAGACAAGTTAAATCCACATAAATCAATGGAAAAAATCTCATTCGGATCTTCACAATTTGTTTCTTAATGTGACGTCTGTGTCAAGACCATTGCTGTAGTTATGCCTCTTATCCCATCTACACCCTTCTCAGTCCCTCTCTCCATGCAAGTTTGAGCGCAAGCCACCTTTCCGAAGGCGAGGGTTGCAAGGACTGCACGAAATTATTGTCCGTTTAATTAAAAATCACTGTCAGAAAATTGATTTCATTCTAAAATTACATCAAAATACATATTGTACATAATCATTTTATTTCTATTTTCTTGATCTATCCATTGCTGGTGAGAAAAATATATAGTTCACTTTAAAGTATCAAAGATGATTAAATTTCTCGAAAACTAAAAATATTACAGACAATTTCTCTACGGCATGTTACTTGCCCAATGATTCCACATTGTTCAGCAAAAACTGCATTTCGATATCCTGAGCCGTGTAGATGGGTGGGCCGTGGGGGTGGTCCATAGTTGGTGAGATAGCTGTATTACGTTAATCGCGGTAGCCAAAGGCCGGTTCCTCGCCGTCGACTTGGAAATGCACGAGCGGAGAGTCAAATTGACGTGCCAAACCTGCGATATTTTCGCTAAGCCAACTCAAGCCATTACCCTTTTGTTTTGAATATGTTTTTTGAATGGTTTTGAATCACTCTGCAGAAAAAATGTTTTCAAATTAATGCGTGTTTCGAAACGAACTTTTTCGTTGAGTTAACAGTGCAATTTGTTGTGTTTTTCCTATCAAGACAGGTTTTCGAGGAAATGAAAACTTTTCGAGAAAATTTTTCCAAAATCATTGTGGTAAGTTGAAAAATTTAAGAAAACTACGTTGAAAAAATTACGAAAACTAGGCTGTAACATCAGTTTAAATACAATTTCTACATGCTCACATTTACTTTTCCCATTTCCTCCATTGTCTTGGATTTACTGCGGGAATTGGAACGTTTTACCAAGATTTAAAAGTCATTCAAGAAGAAAACATGTGGTTAATGTTAAATGATGGCAGACTACTAAGTTCCTTAAACGAAAGTACTTCTCATGCTCGAGGAAGAAGTGCAAAAAGACGCCACTTTCTGTCTGTGAAATACAAGATATACAATATCGTAATATCAATTGTTGGTAGTTCTTGTGAAATGCTAATAAACTATGCTTACAATTACATGATTACATAATACTGATACACACCACTTTCTTAATTATGACATTGATCTTCGGAAATGGTGCAAATAATACGTATCAGTCATGGATAAATTTGAAAATTTTGTTTTCATTAAAAAACGGGCGTGATAGAGGAAAACTGTTAATATGTTTGGAATCAGCGCCTCAAAATTTAGGGTGGTAAAAACATTCAAAACGATTTTTTTACGTAGAGCAGTATTATACTTCTAGCTTTCGACGCGTTTTCCATTTAAACAGTTGCATTAATAATTGATTGATTGATGTTTCCGAGAACTTAACTGCTTGGTCATTGTCTCCCGTTAGTGTAGTGAATGTTTACCTGGGAGTGCCGTAATTCCTTCCCCTAGATAGTAGATCTGGCGCCCTCCTATATGATCGGGAAAAACTCTAAGCTGATGACTGGTCTCCCAACGTGTATGTTAGTGTAGTGCACGTGTGTGTGTAAGTAGGGGGTGAGAATAGGACAAGGAAGGAAAAAGAAATATCGCGCGCGGTCCGAGACGCTTTTGTTACGGTACTGCTCCGGCATTCGTCTGGTGTTGATCGAAGAAATCACGGATAGCTACCGATCAAAGCAGCCGATCGCTAGAATTCTCCAGGAACCCTATGATCTCCCCACTGAGATGTTCAGAAACAGCGGCAATACTGGCTGTGAGCTGAACTCATCCGGTCAAGCCATCCTGAGACTTTTATTATTATTATTATTATTATTATTATTATTATTATTATTATTATTATTATATAGCCATGGGCAGCGTACTACCTTCCCGTGCTATGGTCCCGGATTCGATGCCCGATCGAGGAAAAAGGAGTTGTAGCTTTCTTTTATAATCGTCCGAGTTTCTGTAGCTGTGTCCGAAGAAAAACTCAAGCAGGCATATCTTAACAGTTACGGTGAAGAGAATACGTCGTGTTCGCCTCATGTCGCTCTTACCCCGAAGCATAGGAATTTAACTCGACCCAGGCAGGGAGGACACAGGTAACTGGCCGCCTAAGTCGGACTACCGACCCAATAACGCCAAATGCATTATTATTGTTGTTATTATTATTATTATTATTATTATTATTATTATATAAACTTGAGTTTGTTGAGATTATACCAATTGTAATAACAGCAACTGATCTTGTTAACAAAAATCTAAAGAATTATTTGGAAAAATTCCTCCTCACGAAACTATTCTAAAAGCTCAAAGGTCAATCGTTCTTGAAACCTGCCGGTCTGTTCGCACGGTTCTAAATATGTAAAGCTAGGAATGTGGTATGCCTAACGGCCCCTCAAACCTGGATCCCCTGAAAAAATAACACACTAATAATAATAATAATAATAATAATAATAATAATAATAATAATAATAATAGTAGTAGTAGTAGTAGCTTTAGCTGTCTGTCAAAATAAATGTGTCTCGTCATTGTCCCCAAATTTGCTCACACACGAAAGACTCAAGAAGCGGAATATATGACAGTGTTGTTGTGGGACCCTGCCAACGACTATGAGAGTTAAAAATAGTTTATAGTACTGGGCGCCCATTTGGTACCGAATTCGAAATTTTCCAACGCATCTCATGTCAAAGGAGGGTTCATGGACAAGTTCCCAGAGACCGGTCATTAGCAACAACATTTCCAACGGATTTAAAAGTGGCATCAACGAAGCACTAACACCTGAGCTTTTGCAACGGGTTTTCGGGGACAACTTTTAATGGATTCGGGGATTTATTAGACACCGTCAATGGAAAACGAGGAGATAAGTGGCCCTCGACAGCCGCGGGGACTCCGGAAAACATGTCCGCCGTGAAAAATTGGTTCGACAAATAACCGAGTGACATTTGAGGACATTGAAGCAGCCCAGGATTAACGATTCTCTTCCAGCCAAGGACTTTTCATCACGATGAGCGCCTCACCATTTGACAGATGAACACAATACAGCGAAGAAACACGTCTTACATAAACCTCCGGAAACCTACATGCGATGTTATTTTATAATTAGTGATGAAAACTGAATTATTATTGTGACCTAGAGAATAAGCGTCAGTCGATTGTATTTTATTTTTCTATTAGCATTCATCAACGAAACGCAAGTGGCCCCGGAGTGCCGGAAACAAAATGATGTCTAGGTTCTCTAAAGGCTGATATAAAGTATCTGATCCTAGGAGAACAAACGACTGTTATTACTCTGTGATTCACTTAAGTTCCAGTAGCGAATTTATATTATACACGCTCTCTCTTGGGCATTTACTGACCACGCCTCAATTTTTTAATGGTATTAATAATGTATCTATTTGAGTAAAGTTAATTGTATTGACATCGGAATAGATTATCCATTTTTTGTCAACTACACAAAGAATTGCAACTTCAGTCGTGTTACGCGAGCATAAAACAATATTTCGCTTCATCTTCCAGACCAAAAATAGCCTAGACTTGTGTGGCTCATTTGAACCGTTGTAGAAATGGAGTTCCGGTTTTCACTGTAACGACGCGTTTGAGATGCGAGTGCAGTGTCGCAATCATCTGCAATACCAAGCAAGCGCCAGCTGACCATCCACCTACTCTTCGTAAGAAATTGAATTCTTTCTTAAAACAATAATAAAATGTACTTACTTCACAATATTTCGAAAGATCTAATACAAGTACTTGTGGAAATATTTCAGAAAACTATCCACAGCTCGTCTACCACAGCTATCGTGGATCTGAGAAGCTATAGAGCTATAATAAGCTCTTCCCACTTCGACCTCTCAAAGCATTCTGTTTGTTTCCTGTTCTCAACAACTTCTCCTGTTCTATCGACTACTACGTTAACAAGTTCACGTAACAGAACTAATATTTTCTAAGACTTTTATATGTAGATATATCGACGAAACTTCTGCTTTTTAAATGGAACCTGGATAGACTTCTTTAGCTATTGATAACGAGGATGAATCGATATGTTCATAAATATTTATTTTGTGCTATGAAACATAACACGAGAAACTAGCAAAATACCCGGCGTTGCCCGGGATTTCTTCATATCCATTTAGAGTTACAAGATCAATATTATATTAACCGTGGTGTTTCAGATTATTCTTTTGAATGTAATTAGTTCAATTCCTAATAAACTACTATAATTTTCTACCGTTTTATTTTAAAGTTCAGTGCTATTAGATTACGCACTGCTACTGATCTCTAGCAAATCTATTAGGTATCACTTCTACAGCACAGCCTCTGGCGGAATACATTAGGAACCTATCTGCTCTTAGCGTCAGGCGAAAATAATAATCGTGGTACATCTACCAACATTTAAATTATTTATTTTTCGCATTTTTGTGATATAAATCTTTATCAAACTTCGCAAGGACATTGCGACAATCGCGAAAAAGAGCTTGCAAAAATGTCGTATCTATTCATATATTTGTGATACCGATGTCGGTTACATGTCGTTGAATTCACTTTTATTAGTACAGATAGTGTTGACGACTTCTACCCCCTGTAATCTTTCATCTCCACTGTGAGAAAACCGTGGTGGCACTTTCTGCAAGGCAAATCCGTCCTATTGCATTGGCCCTGCGCAGCGGTAAAAGGTAGGGATGGCACGTCTCGGCGTCGATAGAGTGAAAGGCCGATTTTCAAAAGCAACCAAACTGAACTGCATCCCTTCGAAATCAGGAAACGCTTGAGAGAGCAATAAAAATACGTCGAAATATGCAGGAAAATGTACACGAATGAGGAAAAACAACGTATTTCTGATGTGTGGTGAATGTGCTAGAAGTGCTAAGATATCTGCAGTACTTTACGGTGAAAGGTTCCCAGATCGACGGCGACCAACGGTTGAGACTGCGTAGAAGCCTCATTCAGAAAGGCGACTGGAACGCAAAGAAATGTGAGCGAAATAAAAGGGCTTCAAACAACGAAAAATGATCACAACATATTCCATTTCAGTTCTTGAGACATTTCCAGAGGTTCCGGTATTATTCGTTCGAGTGTCCTTCAAAGGGTAACAATCTTCACCCATAAGACAATTCAACCGGTTGTTGACTCAGGGAATCAACGGATGTCCCCGCAGTGCCTCTGACTGGGAAGTCCTAGTTTTCGAGTTCGACGGAGGCGGATTTTCGACACTTACTACATCAAATTTAGCCGCCTTCTGGAGAATTCTAGGGTCCGGCTGCTCTGATCGTTAGTTGTTCGGGGTTTCTCCGATCAACACGAGGTGAATGCCGGAGCAGTTCCCTATCAAACGGTCCACGAATAATTAATTTATCTTGCTTGTCCTGTCTCTAACTTACTCTCTCTCTCTCACTCACACACACACACACACACACACACACACACACACACACACTTACGCGACATGAAGGGAGCTTTGAGGTTGTCCCGGCTGGGACGGTGCCCTGCTGTAGGAAGATAACTGGAGGAGGGAAACCCACATGTCCACGCGAGTGTAGGCCCGATCTCAGCATTTAGCGGGGTACTACATGGCATCGCCCGTGATACGCATGTGACATGCAGCACAGTTACGGGACTAATGACATAGGAACGTATTTCTACGATTTTGCATATTCTTGTCCGTTGCTTCTGGATATAGCTAAGTGAAATTTCTTGATATTTGGTAAGAATTGGATGCCGATTAATATGTTAGTGCATATTTGTGCATATTCGGTCGATTTTGCCTCTTGGTATTCGTGTAATTATAGGCGATATTTTGCATATTTCGTTCAAATAGAGCTTTTCTCTGAAAGTTTAATTTTTCATAGAATAATTTTTCTTGTGAGCGTTCTTGATTAGAAAGGGCTTCCTTTCTATAGATAACATACTTGTGCAATCTAGGATATTTCTTGATATCACATCTTTTAAACCAGGCAAAAGAAATGCAACAAGACACACAACGTTCTTCACTAAGATGAATATTTACTGCAATTATTTCTCCTATGCAGTAAGGATTATATTATGCATGCACAAAAATATATCTCATTCAAGCATGTTCTCCCGAATTTTATCAAGAAAGGTTTATACAGGAAATGAAATATCGTTAATGTCAATTGCATATTAAAGGGCATATTTCAGAATTTTTAGGTCATAAATACATATTTTTAAAAGCAGATTTTTAGGACATAAAAATCCTCTCTCTACAAATGATCGCACCTTTTGACGCGCTTGGAAAATCTAAATAATTTATCAATGCATCAATCAATCAACCACATTTTATTTCATCAGACAATTTCTTGACACAACGTTCAAAAGCATATTTAGTTCTGTCATTTTGCCCTATGCCATGTGCGAGACGGCTCGGTTT
This sequence comes from Teleogryllus oceanicus, assembly GCA_964035755.1. NCBI lineage: Eukaryota > Metazoa > Arthropoda > Insecta > Orthoptera > Gryllidae > Teleogryllus > Teleogryllus oceanicus. The sequence goes on from CAXIVR010000008.1 coordinate 20,027,028, forward strand.
TCTTAAGAGGATAATGTTTACTGATAATTGTATATTCACGAATTATGATCACGTGAATCTAAACAACAAGCACTACTGAACGGTGGAGAGTCCATGATGACTTGGAGAAATTGAGAACCAGAAGCAGTGGAGCATTAAGGTCTGGGGCCGTGTTCTCAACAAAACGTTGATAGGTCCCTACTTTAACGACTGCTTTCTACAGAAATCGGTAAAGTATGACGTTTACCGTCAAGCACCACAACACCTAAGAACCGGAGACGTCCAACTGTTTTATTCGCAGCTGCTATTTAATTAGAAAATGCGTTCGTTTAGAGTGCCCTTTTTTAAGCGTATTGAAATGTGAATTTCGTTGAAGGTGTGCGTATTAAGAATTTGCTTTACATAAAGCTACTTTTAGAATTGTTAAATTGTTTTTGTCTGTATTTTTGAAATATTAGTATTTGATTGATCGAAGAAACCACGGAAAACTACCGATCAGAGCAGCAAGAATTCTCCTCCAGTCAGCGGTTCAATTCGACCTAGCTGTCTAGCTAGTGTTCAAATCCTGCCACCATAATAATATTTTCTTAGTTTTGTTTACACATCCTTCAAGTACTAATAGTAGTTTTCAGTGAAAGAACGTAAGCAAATCTTTTTGTATTGCGCATACCACATCTATTATTTCAGAGTATATTGCGTTATCGATTATTCTCCTCCTTCGTTGAGAGTAAAGAACTCGACGTTTTGCTCAAATCTGATATTTCGTCATAAAAACTAGTACCTCGCAGTGTAGAGACAGGCTGAGCACATGTCAATCGATGAACTGGATTGATTGATTGGTGATTCCAGGCGCGTCAACTGCTAAAGACATTAGTCCCGTAAGTGTATTGTATGTTTTTGCTCGAGAGCAGGAAGTCATCTTTCCCTGCCGGATGGCGAGATCTGGCGCCGACCTACCATCGATTAGCGGGGTTTTCCCCAATCAGGTATTACCCGCCAGCGGGGCAACGCTTCAGCCGGGACAAGTTCTAAGCCCCCGACAAATCATCCGACATATGTGGTAGTGTGTGTGTGTGTGTGTGTGATTAAGAGGTGAGGATAGGACACAGAATGGGGAAAAAAATCGCGCGCGGTGTGTGGCCCGTTTGTTAGAGAACTGCTCCGGCATTCGCCTGGTATTGATCGAAGAAACCACTGAAAATTACCGATGAGAGCAGCCGGCAGCAAGAATTCTCCTCCAGTCAGCGTTCAATTCGACCTAGCTGTCCAGCTAGTGTTCAAATCCTGCCACCGTCGAGACTCGAACCCTAGGACCTCCCGGTCAGAGGCACTGCAGTGACACGCCTGCCCTGAACCACCTCTCCCCGTCGATGAAGTGGAATACACTGCAAGATTGCAAACGAGGGCCTCGGAACTAGTGGCGATCCCGAACATTTTTTCAAGTATATCGCATTTTATGGAAGCTACCTCTACCATTGTCTTTTATTTTGAACTTTTTTGAAATCCTAATACTATGAAATTCCGTCCTTAATAATTTTTCTATAAAGCAATTACACAAACCACTAACTTCTGGATCATTAACTCACTCCATTTTCACAAAAACGTCAGAGAAGCGTTACTCACGAACGATCAGAGAAGGACTGTTCACCGCAATATTTTGCGGTGTCTGCCGACCGTTCACAGGTGTATCCTCTCCCCTCCCCGACCTTAAAACATAAGGAGCCACAGGTTATCGCGGCTGGCATGCGGTAACTTCGGCTGCGCTAGCGACTTCTCTGGACAGCATTAAGAACTGTTTGAAAGTTCTCACTCTACCGTATTTCATAGCGGTTATGAATGCGGAAGACTGACTGCCTCTCGGTAGCAAAACAAAGTAATTTTTTCGCATCTGTTTTAAAGCTTTCTTCTTCGTCTTCTTCTTGCCGGTTTCTTAACCGCTTCTTCGGTCTTCCGGCGATTAATCTTCTTTTCCAGTCTTCTCTGTTCTTCCAGGAATCAGGAGGTAATTTTCACTTCTCGATTTTCTGATCTGGTCGTTCCACCCTGGTCTTGGTCTTTCTCGCTTTCTCCTTTCACTTGGTTGCCATTCAAATGATCTTTTGGGGAGTCTTTTCTCATCCATTCACTGTACATATCCGTACCAAGTGAGTTGTTTCTTTCAATGTCCTGTAGAATATCATGTTGCAGATTCATTATCATTTCAATTCCTTTTTTATTTTTTTCTGTTTCTGGAAGTTGCCTATTTCTGCTCTATACAATGCCACACTTTCAATCATACTTCGGTAATCCTATATTCTAATTTTCGTTTTCTGCTTATATTTGAATCCCAGATCACTGGAATTCACCAGCTCTATTTTGTATTTATATAGACGAGATTGTCCGGCAATGGCAAGGGCAATGGAAAACACATTTTAAAATAAATGAAAAATCTCTAAATACCATATTGTTTCCAGACGACCAAGTTATTTTAGTAGGTCAGAAAATGAATTACAAATTGCAGCACACAAAGTAAACGAACAGGCAACCAAATATAATATGCAAATCTCCACTAGGAAAACAAAATCAATGGGCTTTGAAGGAAGAGACACACATGAGATGTAAAATTGTGATCAATAATGAACACATAGAACAGACAAACAATTTTACCTATTTAGCTTCAATGTGTCTTCTGCAGAAAAATCATAAGTCATATATTTAATAGATTCTTAAATGTGCGGGACATAAGAAGAACATTAAAAAACAAGACTTTAAAAACCCGCAACTCAAATTCTACAAAGCAATGGCAGTACCCATGCTAACTTATGCATGCGATAACTGGACAATAAATAGAACAGACAGAAGAAAAATAGAAAGCGCCGAAATGAACTTCTTACGTTTAGAAGCAGGTTACAATATCTTAGATAGCCAATATAATGATGACACCAGAACCCAACTGAATATATTCAATCTGATAGACAGAATTCAATCATTTAGGAGTAACTGGTATGATCATATCCAACGCATGCCTCCAAACAGAATTCCCATAATAATGTACACGTATAATCCTAAAGGAAGTAGAAATGTTGGCCGCCCCTTAACAAGATGGAGAGACTTGCTCTCTTGATGTGGAAACAGACCTTAAGGTCATAAATTCATGAAGAAGAAGAAGAAGAAAAAGAAGAAGAAGAAGAAGAAGAAGAAGAAGAAGAAGAAGAAGATGAAGATCACTAGAATTAGGGCTCATACAATTTTTCTTCCTTTAATGTGACGGGTTTCACATTCCTTTCCATAAAAACCTTGTTTTCCTATTGTTGTTCCCAAGTACTTTATGTCCTCTGCTGGTTTTAAAGCTTTCAAAATCTCAATAACTTTTTAGAGGATTACCAAACTTACGAAATGTTTATTATACACTTGGAATTACCAGGTATATCGGCGGTATACGCGGTGAATCGGGGAATTCGCCGCTGGCCGGAACGCTTGAGCGCGATTTCGAGGCCTCCAGGCGCCAGTCGCGCTCGTCCCACATCCCGTCTTGGCGCCGCTTTCTTTTCCGCTCCGCAGGGCCAAAGCAACGGAACACAATGGCCTCGCGACGCGTCACCTCGCTTCTCCCGCGGTGGAGGCGGAATATTAATAGGCGGGCGTCGAGAAAACTTTACGTTTCCGAAAAACATTGTCATGTAACGTAGGGCTATCAGCATATTTATGTTCTCGTCGTTTCACGCTTGTTGTCATGTGCTAATTATATCTAAGGGTGTCACGAAAAATAGCGAAGTTGTTCTGTTGTAAGATCAAGTATACCTGAGCAGTGAGAAGAATTCAAGGATAATTTATGCATCTTCTTAGGTATATCTCACTTCTCATTCACAGGTGGACTTGATCTGAATTTGGTAGGTTTACCTTATAACTCATAACCGTTGATACCCTCTCTTCTTACAAAGAAAACTCTCTAAAATAAAAAAAAACTGTTTTATCACTTATTAATCTTTACCGATTTCTATTGGTTTTTATTTATTTTATATCTTCGATGCGTTTTCCGTTGTCACCTATATCCATGATAGTCTCAAATTAGAAGATGCAGAAAAATAAATAAAAAACTCAGTACTTTGGGTTTCGTTAATAAGAGTTTACACGACTATGATTCGAAAATTATTTTAACTTCTGGTAATATCCGTGAAGTTTTTTGAACGGAAAATAATGTTTCTCAACAAATCAACAACGGCCGCTTCTAGATTTCGTAATGGAAAAACCGCTTTTCAATGTGCAAATGAAACTTTTGGGAAAGTGTCGTAACCAGCCACAGAAGACACAGGTGTCTTTAATCCTCCTGAACAATGACAATCTATCCACTCACACTGCAATACTACAATTCAATTCCTAGTGAACATAGATACGATACGAGCGTCCATATCACAGTTTTCGTTGGTGCCGTGTGGCAGTTCCGTGTGCCAACAGTAAACTAATACTGGTGCTACAACAACACGTTCTTTCTCGTATGTTTTGTAACTTTTGTAATTTTTGAAAATTCAGGGAGTTCAAAATGAGAGTTCACAATTTTTTAAACGTCCTTTGCTCTATCTGAAGATAAAATAAAGAAAATACGTTGAACTTCCCAGTACGTACGTGAGATACCAGAAGAAATATTATGAGGAAAAAATATTTTACAAACTGTCTTTATTTCAATAAAAATTATGCAAAAATTAATTTTTCCAAAATTCATGACCTTATTTAAAGATTAATTTCTTAGAAGAAATCCATTACGGAAAAAATATTTATCACCAATGTTGTAGTTTTGTAATATCAGATTTTTGCAATTTTCGAAAATACACAAAATGTGACCTGCGCTATTTTTGTCAGCGTTCTTTGCCTTATTCTAAAAAAATTGGACTCGTTTCTTTAGAAATTGTTTAAAAATGGCCTACATTTCAAGAAAAATCTCTCAAAACTACTCAAATTTTTGAAAAATTGTATATATACTTCCAATAGGAACATTATCTTTGAAGAGCAAATTTAATTGAGGCAAAATATATATCTTGAATAGTGTAGTTGTACCGACCGAATATGTTTTGGACTTTTGCAAATTTTTAAAGTTCAGTGAGTTGAACTAAAAATAATAATAATAATAATAATAATAATAATAATAATAATAATAATAATAAAAATTTGAAAATGTTTTCGTGTAAAGTACCCTCGAAACTCCAAAATCCGTTTCAAATTTATAGGATCTTTAGTTCGGCCAGATCGATCGCGAATATTAATTTTGAAGAAAATCGGCTGAACGAATTAGGAGCTAGTGTTGACCACAGGCGGAAAGACACACCGTCAACAAATTTTTCCGAATCAAGGACCCACAAATCGTGCATTCTGACCACACAACAAATTAGAGTAAGTTATATATATTTACTATATATAGGAACAAGATATCCAGATCCCACAATACGATGTTTCTGATATTACAATACTCTCTGTACTACGTAAGTACGTACTATAGCTTCGGTCAATGACCCCCATCTCGATCAGGTTTTCGTCCAGTTTCCTGATCCATTGAGCAAATGCTGAGATGGCCCTTGTTTTGCTTCTGGACATAAATGTAACTTCATTTTCTGTGCACATCTTCTAGAATTCAGTGGGATATACAATTATTCAAATTATCGTTTCCATGTTGTCGCGGCAGGAAGTAATAAGAGCCAAAATTTATTGCTTATTTATCCTTGAAAATAGATTTTATTACATGGGAGATTTTTGTTGTTTTTTCTCCTTTCAAAATTCAAAATTTATTGCTTATTTATCCTTGAAAATAGGTTTTATTACATGGGAGTTTTTGTTGTTTTTCTCCTTTCAAAATTCAAAATTTAAGTAGTATATGACTTAGTGTAGGGATCACAGAATTTTGAAAATGTGCACACAATTCACTTTTCCCCATAGCACGTCATACGCAGTTTTTAACTGTTTTTGACGTAAAATAAATAAATAAATAAATAAGTAGAAGAGAGAACGTAAAACTGCTTTTGCAGATAACGAGTCTCTGGAATCGTATAATGTTTGTTTCCATTTAGGAAATGATTTTATTGATGATTTACCATAATGTAAGTGAATATAGGATTTTGGTTGTAGTATATTGTAATGGGAAAATTATGAATCACAATGCGATGTCGTGATCACCCTGACAAGGATTAGAAACAACTTCTTACAGACGCACATCGTTTAGTGGATTAATTCCAGCAAAATATTTACCGAAATCTACATTCAAATAAGTGAGTCTTGGTGATCTGTTCGGTTTGATCATCTGTATATCATCCATTGAAATGACACTAACCACACTAATAACGCCATTTCGTTTTCAAGGACTCGCAAAACGAGCCCAATTCTCGTACGTCGGTCATGAGTATCGACTCTTTCCTATCGAAGTGGACCCAGCCACTTGCAGCAAAATCCGCTGCGTCGAGGGAAAAAAAACGCGCCGCTGTCAGCGCTATCAGTTTCTTAGCGGCGGGGGCCGGAAATAATGGCGCCACTTTGCTCGGCGCGAAGCCGTAAAACCTCGAGTTAATGTGGCGGCGCCGGTCTCTTGTGGGAACGCTTTCCTGTTTGTATGAACACGCGGACGGGATACAAACAACACAAGGGCACTGAGAGGTCGGGAGACACACACAAGGTGACAAGGGGGAATCCAATGAAGAATCCGAGGGGCTTCGACGTACTAGTACGCGTGTGAAGGCCTTTCCCGCTCTTTCGACAGTTCGTAAGTTGCGTCAAAAGAAGGACCGATGGAGCAGATCTGATGGCTGAGATCGGCTCCATCGGAGGCAGTAGTGTCGTAGCGATTTCGGACCCATGGGTTGCGGTTGTGCCTCGGGCATGGTGGAATTTGTGCTCGTCCTTTCACCCCTTATCATCACCATTTCGTTTCATCTTCATAGTTACCATACCGTTAACACCAATAGTGGTCGCTAATGACTTAGATGTTGATGCGACTTGGTCCGATGGAAGATGGAATGGTGAAGAGGTAGCATTCCGTTTTTAACTTTTTTGATAATAGAGTTTCATATCTGATAATTTAGTTTTAAATTTAAATTTGTGTCACATTATGTATATTGGTTTGTTTGATTCTTTATTACCAGGTGAGTCGTATTTGATTTGAATTTCAATGTTTATATTTAAATTGATATATTTTGGTTAAAATGCCCAAATATCATGCATAGCTTTTTAAAAAGTATTGGCATTGGACATACCTGAATACATTAGCTATAATGAACTCCAGTTGAAAAATTCCCAACTCAATGGCCTTGGATGTTACTCCATATGGGGTTAAACTGGTAATATTTTGCAATTTAAAAATTGCAATCTCCGTAAAAAAAAATACTTGCAGATATGATGGTGGGAATATTTGGAATTTAGTACAGCTTGATTTTTAACTTTTCGGCTAATATGCACAAAACAGCCCATAACGATCACCTTTGTGTAAGCTGTTCTTCAGCATTATTATCTAATTCTAATGTAAGATCATTCTCAATTAGTTTCGAAAATTCTGTCGCAAAATCTTCCACAACTTCATTTTTAAAAGATTCAAACTACACAAATTCATTCCGATTTGTACTCTCTTCTACTTCTGCAATTGATATATTAATCGTTTTGAAGGCAAATCTTTATAAACATTAAAAAGCGACTGTTTTGTATGTTTATGTTATAAAGTTCAATAAAATAAGTTGTTAGTCACATTCTTTGAAAATAGGTTCTTTAATTTCAACGCTTCAGAATGTGCAAAGTCGAATGTGGTTGAGCTTTCATTCTCTAGTATTTCCCGCAGTTCTGTTTTCTCCATATTCTCTTAAAGTTCTTAACAAGTTCCAAGGTAATATTGTACTTAAAAATATAAATAATGTGGATGAAACACTTCACTTCTTATAAATAACTTAAAACCAGCACCAAAAATTGACAGTTCTCCCGCGTGATTCACTCAGTGTTGCACCATGAGATAGATCGTGTAAGAAAATTACTATACTGACGTAACTCTACCTCCTCATCTCTCTCTTCTCCTCTCTCTCTCTCTCTCTCTCTCCTCCTCTCTCTCTCTCCTCATCCTCTCCTCTCCCCTCACTCCTCTCTCCTCCTCCTCCTCCCTCTCTCCTCTCTCTCCCTCTCCTCTCTCCCTCTCTCTTTCTCTCTCTTTCTCTCCTCTCCAGATAAAACTGTGCATTTTCCATCAAACATCAATGTAAATATATTGTTTGATAATAAAGATAGAAAAGACAAGGATGGCTTTTCATATAACTTCTATGAGACCTGTAGTGAAGTCATAAAATTCTTTTTAAATGCATTTTATCGAATTGTAGATGTTGAAATTATCATGAGCTTTTTTTAAACGCAATTCACTTCTTATGCGCGGCATACCGAAACTTTTCCTCCTCTTCGAGTTATTACTCAACAATTACACAGACATCAAAGCAAATATATTATGTGCATTAAATACAAGACATCATTTAAAGATGTCATGCACTTAATTCAATTGCTTGAAGTTATGAGGTAAACATCCAATCCGCATCATTCGATATGTTGGAAAATAGCTTGCAAGGTTGGGACATATCCTGGAATTTCGAGAAGCAAGGATTCACGCGGTAAATAAGATGTGTATGGAATTTATATTTACACCACATTCACGTCAGTTTTTCATGATTTAATCAATTAATCATTGTTCATTTTCTGTAATTAATGGACATAAAACAATTATGTATAATATAGCTTTTCTGTCTTCAAAAATTCGCACAACGCAAACATCGCTTGAATATAGTGTGAAAATCAAAGTAATGGTGCTCGGCGACCTAGAGACCATAATTTCTTTTCATTTTACTTTCTCGCTACTTCTTATGCAGCATAGAGAAAGTATTGTAATGCTATGGGAAAAAACCGCAAATTTTCGATACAAAAACTCTTAATGCCTGACCCTAGTAATGAAAAAGTAGATAAATTTTATAACAATTTGTTAAAATATATAACTTAAATTTTTTTGAATACAGTATCAATTATCCCATTCCCTCATGCAATCCGTGAAAATGCATTGCAATAACTTCTACCGTTGAAAAATTGCAGGAGGTGCTAAAGTTATGTGACTTATCCTGTATAATAAATTATTTCCTCTAACATCTTCTGTAGTCGGAATTCATGTTTTGTGGGTCCTTGATACCGAAAAATTGAATGACCGCAAAACGTCTGTCCATCCGTGAACAATACTAGCGACTAATCCGTAGAATTTTCACAAAAATTGATATTCTTCAATCGATCTGACTGATGTTGTGGCGCCTTGAATTTGACACTGGTATTTTAATTTTGGGGGGTACTCTACATGAAGCCTCTGGGACATTTTCAAAAAATGGCAACGAACTTTTTGATTAAATTTTGACCTGAGATAGCGTAAAGGACGCTTAAGAGAATGGTTCAGGTATGTGTTCTTTCGTTGAAATCCCACATTTTTCAAAAATAGCAAAAGTTCAAAATTTTTTCGGCATCTTCGGACAACAACAATTTTGAAGATATTTTTTTTCTTAATAAAATGTGTTAATCAGAAACAGATATCTTCAAATAAGGTCAAGTTCAATTTTCCGAAAATATGAGTATTTTTCGTGAAATTTTGTGCAAAATAGAGGCAAGTTAAAACAATATACAATTTTTTTGTAAAAACCGCTTTACATTTTTTATTTAAATTTTCCCCTCATATATAGCTAAGAACTGTAAAGATAGTGATGATAGTCCCCTTTTCGGCGTAAATTTTGACCGATGATTATGGGATTCAAAAATTGAAAGCTCACATCAATGTAATCCAAGAAGTCTAGTGTGAAATTATTCTTGCTTTTCAGTATTATGTTCTGCAAAAACTCAAACAGCTAAAATTATTCGTTTTTTTTATTAGAAATATTTAAAAATGACTACTGTTCCTGGTTATTGAAAAAAACGCAGGTATGCAGCACAGGTGCTTCGTTTGAATTGGTTGAATTGTCTTTTTCCAGTTATAACTGAGTTTTTAAAATGACAGATATTACAATATTTCAATATTACGTAACTATTTCCGATAATGAAAGAAAATACGTGCTCTTGCAGCATGTCTAGTTTAAATTTTTTGTGGGTTGGTCGCATAATGTTCTCCATAATGCCACTTCATTCAAAGATAAGTTTCATTGAGAAAGAAGTATATCGCTTTAACATTGTAGGGGTAAGACAGATTTGAAAACAAATTCGCTGAACCCTTGCAATTACATCGAATGAAAGGAAGGGTTATAAAAAAGTTATAAAATTCTACATTTTTGCATAAGGTAGACCAAAAACTTTTAAAACATTGTTTCATTATTTACTATTTTTCTATGACAAATTAAATGATGGTTACAAATTTTGGAAATTACAATCACTATTCACTGTGAAACACAGTTTGAACATGTTTCTTAAAATGTAATTAAAATGTTTTATGTTTAGCAAATTCTGAACATATGTGCTGATGGCAAAGAAATTATGTTGCCTACCTTAACTTATAATTCAGTTCTGCTATTCCGTGGATCATTATATTTTAACGACCTTAATCTCTAATTAAACTGAATCTTACTTCTTACGTATTTACAACATTTCAGCTCAAACACTTGACAGATGTGACAGATGTATGTGATAATACTTTCACCCATCCAGACATTCCAATTTTCGGGTACAAAATTGCATGAATTTCCTCGCCATCTGCACCGTTCGTAACCGCCTTTGAGACAGACGCCGTTATCCGACTTACTTAGCTATGCTCCGTGAAATTACGGAAGTTAAGAAAATCGAGATATCATGGATTCGTGGATGGGTGGCTCTGGGAACCACGGTTATTCACGGCTCCGTGACCATGGTCGAAGGGATAAAAACCACTCACTGACTGCGACGTGATGAGAGAAAAAGACTAAAACTTAAGGATTTCTGTATTAAGGACGCCAATTTCTCAAATGCCCAAGAAGGGCTAGGATGTTGTTAGTATCAGATCTCATTTCTAAAGTCTCGTTTTCGTTCAACTGCATTTAAATGTCATTGCGTTTAGTTGTTTATTTACTTGTGTTATTGACAATTATTACTGACAACGTCATTCATTGAATATTGTTTATATTTGCCCCTCATTTGTGATCTGTTTCTTTCTTCTCTTGAATAACATTCACGTCCAAGGCTTATTACAATATTATAATGCTGATTACAATATTTAAGTACTTATTACTAATGCTAATTACAATAACATTTCAATAGCTTCCATTCTTACGACAATAACCGATGATGCAGGAAGCAACGTGTTTCTAAAGTTTCTCAATTCGTTCTCCTTACAAATTGTGCTTTTGTTGTGAAATTTTTGGTTTTTGGTCGTGAAAGCATACAGTAAAAAGATTTATATCACGCGCGGTCCGCGCCTTCTGTCCTTAACTAGCGCCTTTAGAATACTGTTTCTTCAGAGGGCGCTGCATTGACTGCAAAAAACGGCTTCGATTTGCTGCAAAAATGGCGTCGCTTCAGCCACCCTGTGTAGTACAGGAGGTGCATACGTAGGTGTTGTTGTTATTTATTATTATTATTATTGTTATTATTATTATTACTATAGAAAATGGTTTAATAAAGAAATGATAATGAAATAGCAAGGAAAAGCTTATTTATTTTAGACAATAGATTTATGAAGTCGCAATAGGGGTGACATACAAATTGTAATTAAGTGCAATGTCTCAAGTGCTCAATGTCTTAAATGAAAAGCATTTACGAAGGCTCTCCTTTTGGATTTCTTCGGGCTTCGGGGAAATGACTGAGCAACTACCATTTCATTTTCATGGGTAGTCACACTCAATGGTCGACCACTCTTTGGCGCATTACAGATGGACCCAGTTTCATTAAATTTGCAGCGCCACTTATAAATCATAGTCTACTTGGTGGAAGTGTATTGAATTCTTCTGTCTATTACCGTTTAACCTGTTCAGCATTCTCTGTCTCCCAGTATTGTTTAATTATCTACATCCGTTGATCATTGCTTAAATTATCAATCATGATTATCTGAATATCGGAAAGAATAGAAAAACGGTCTTTGAAAAAATAAGATTTGGTATACGTTCTGTATACCTACGTTCGCACACCCTCTGTATATTCTAAGTCGTATTCCCGGGCCGGGATGTCCTAGGTTCGAGTCCAGATGGCGGATGGTAGGATTTTCGACACTGACTTGTCAGCTAGATCGAATTCGGTCCCTATGTGGAGGAAAATTCTAGCGGCCGGCATCTCTGTTCGGTTGTTTTCCGTGGTTTCTCCGATCAACAACAGGCGAATGCTGGAGCAGTACCCTAACAAATAGGCCACGGACCGCGCACGATCTTTCCTTCCTCTTCTTCGTCCTATCTTCACCCCTTACACACACACACACACACACACACTCACTCACTAACATCCACTACACTACTACACATGCCGGGAGACCTGTCAAGAGCTTAGAGCTCGTCCTGTCTGGGGTGGTGCCCCGCTGGTGAGAGATACCTGGTTGGTGAAAACCCCGTTAGCCGATGGTAGGTCGGCGCCGGATCTGGCCATCCAGCGCGGGAAGACCGCCGCCACCTCTCGAACAAAAAACATGCACTACACTTACGGGACCAATTACCCTAGTATACTTGGGTTTTTCTGACGTCGCGGCTGAGAGTAGTATCTCCAAGATGGAATTCGGCACGACTTTTTGAGTCTTCTCAATCATGCCGCTAAAGTCGCTTGATCTGTAGCACTGCTTGATGCGGTCGCCATCATGTATATCTTGCGGCAGGGCTAAAAATGACTCAAATAGTCGCGCCGAATTCCATCTTGGATTGATTTGATTTGATTTTTTTCGTGTTTCCGGGCACGTCAACTGCTTTGGTCATTAGTCCCGTTAGTGTAGTGCATGTTTTTTCTCGGGATATGCGCGGTGATCTTTCCTCGCTGGATGGCGAGATCCGGCGCCGACCTACCGTCGGCTAGTGGGGTTTCCCCCTAACCGGGACTCTCCCACCAGCGGGGCACCGCCCCAGCCGGGACAAGCTCTAAGCTCCCGAACGGCCTCCCGGAATATGTGGTAGTGTAGTGATGTAGTTAAGGTGTGTGTGTGTGTGTGTGTGTTGTGTGTGTGTGTGTGTGTAAGGGGGAGGATAGGACAAGGAAGAGGGACAGATCGCGCGCGGTCCGTTTGGTAGGGTACTGCTCCGGCATTCGCCTGGTGTTGATCGGAGAAACCACGGAAAACTACCGATCAGAGCAGCCGGCCGCTAGAATTCTCCTCCAGACAGCGACTGAATTCGACCTAGCTGAAAAGCTAGTGTCGATAATCCTGCCGCCGTCAGGACTCGAAACTAAAACCTCCCGGTCAGAGGCGCTGAGTGAGATCAGTTGATGCACTGAGCTACCGCTCTCGGTTCATTTTGGAAATACCACCCTCAGCCGCCACGTTAGAAAAACCCAAGTACAGTTGACGCGCCCGGAATCACTAACATTCGATTCGAAGTCTGAGTGGTTGTTGGCTGTGCAGGCGTCGTCGGCGGAGAACCGGTGGCAGTGCGGGGGCGGGGGCGGGGGCGTGGCGGAGGTGGCGGCGGCGGCGGCCACGTGCCTGGCGCTGCGCGGAGCTCTGCTGCGCTGGCGCTGCGCACGCGCCCTCGCTCTGCGCGCCATCGCCCTCCCCGCGCAGCAGCAGCAGCCGCCGGTGCGCAGACACAAGGCCACGCTACTCATTCTGTGCAGGAGGAACTGCAGTGACACCAATTGATGTCCTAAGCCATCTAAGTTGATTTCCTCCGGATTATTTCTTTTTCAATTTATTTATTTATTTATTTTATTTATTTAGACGAAAAATGTAAGTGACGTATAAGGGAGAAAATCATCTGCTCACGCTTTCTTAGTTTCAGAATCTCTTCCCAACAATTTAACTTAATAGTCGAAAGATGAAAATATAATAATAATAATAATAATAATAATAATAATAATAATAATAATAATAATAATATAAATTTAAAAAAGCCAGAGATTGACATTTCAAAAACTAGATATTTTCCTTTCCGAATTATAGAAAACTTATTTGTAACGGTAAACAAACGAATAAATTTGATTTTTCTGTATTACAAACAAAATAGAAACTCACCCTAAGCTCTAGCATCTCAGCATTTGCTCAATGAATCAGGGAAACTGGACAAAAACCCGATCGAGATGGGGGTCATTGACCCAGAAGCTGAAGTTCATTGCTTGTTACAGGCATTTAAGCCTTTTTTAAAAATTATACAATGCAAATGTAAACTAATTCAATATACTATATCATTGTTTTGTTAAAGTAAATATTATTTTTCTTTTTGGCGATTAGTATGGTCTCTAATTGTATAGAAACAGTTTTGCAGCAGAAAAGATTTTACTTTTAACTTAAATTTGTGTACCAATTTTAATTGTTTAATTTCATCTGGCAATGCTTTGTATGTACGTACATGTCATGTACCAATCATGTACAGAGTATCCAGAATGTCCAGGAAACTACGAAAATAAGATCTTATGACAATTTTAAGTTTATTTTGTCTAATAAACTCTTTGGATATTCCGAATGGCTGAGCCGCAATAAGCTCTCAAAAGTTGCTTTGGAAAAATGCTATCAATGTGAAAATTCGCGTTTCATAAACATGTAAACACTCGACATACATGTAAATTGTTTATTACTTACAAAATAAATGATAATATAGTTCACAAAGAAAATTAACACAAATAAAAAAGTATACAATTTATAGAATTCACCTGCTTTTTTCATGTCTGTGTTATTTTTTTGTGTACAACTATGTTAATTCATTTTATACAATGCAAATTTTTGCTTAGAAATTAATTTTTCAAACCAACTTTTGAGCGTTTTTGCCGCTCAACTACTCGGAATATCCAAAGAGTTTATTGGACAAACTACCCTTAAAATTGTCTTAAGAGCTTATTTTCGAAGTTTTGACGTTTCTCCTCATACTGTACATGATTGGAAAAAAATTAATCCAGAGGAAATCAATTTAGGTAGCTTAGGGCATCAATTGGTGTCACTGCATTTCCTCTGACCGGGAGGTCCTAGGGTGCGAGTCCTGACGGTGGCAGGATTTTCGACACCAGCTTTTCAGCTAGGTCGAATTCAGCCGCTCTGGAGTTGAATTTTAGAGGCCGGCTACTCTGATTGGTAGTTTTCCGTGTTTTTTCCTGTCAACATCTGGCGAATGCCGGAGCAGTACCCTAACAAACGGGCCATGGACCGCGAGCAATTTTTCGCTTCTGTCCTTAGTTAGGACTAAGGACTCGTGATCTCTTACGTAACTTACACTTACATGCACTACACTACTAGACATACCAAGAGACCAGGCGGGAGCTTAGAGCTCGAATCGCCGGTGAGGGACATCCCTGCAAGCGGATGTATAGGTCGGTGGAGGATCGCACCGTCCAGCGGGGGAGAACAGGTCAATTCTTTAATAAAGTACACCTGAATCTAAAAAATAAAATTATTTATATTGTCAATCTTACCTCAGTTATTGGCTGAAAAACATCCAAATTGTTAAAGCTACCAAAAATCTATTATTCAATACCAATTCCCTTTTTTTAAAAAAAAATTAAGAAAATGGTTGGTTAACAACAGCAACAGGTCAAAACTTGGAGTTTGAAAAAAGCTTAGTCAGAGTTTTAACTTAAATATCAGTGAGTAGTACTATTTTCGCTTTAATTTGTTTTACGAATTTCTTATGTCACGTTCGTTACGAAAATATAAAAAAAATTTGTTTAGTATTTACAGTACTGACAACGTAAAAACGACTTTGACAGTTCTCTCTTCACGTACTGTGATACGTCATGTGACTTGCTCTGAAGCAATCAGCTTGGGAGGATTTTTTTACTTTCTTACAGCCAGCATTCAGCATTGCTCATCTGACTCACACGAATCCGCAGAGACGATAAGGTTCGGCTTTGGTGAAGTCTTGAACACGATCTCAAGACATGCCATAGCCTTCAGTAAGAGTTAATGTTTTGAAATTTCATTTACATATAATGTAGGTAGTGCCATGTGAATAGTAAACAGTAAACAGCGCATTGAACTGTCAGAGTTGGTTATACGCTAACGGTACTGTAACCTACAACTCAAATGAATAAGAATCTTGGTAAAAGTAAGGTGGTGTCGTTTTTATCTTTTTCAAAAGGAATTTGCTGTATTTTTCGACTTTCACCTATTAGTGAATACATATTGATGGTAGAATTCAGCACTTAAAATTTTAAAAAATCACGTTTTGAAATCAAGGCTATCGAATTTTATATCTTAATTGTATTATTTTAATTATTAATAATTAGCATTTTGTAGCATTTATTGAGAAAATATTATTGAGCGAGGAACCTTTGAGATAAAAAATTAAACTTTTTAGATTTTCCTATTGATTTAATATTTCGCCATTTGTGCACTTCAACCAATATAAAAGCGTAAGATGTAACGCATGCGCCAGTAAGTGTGGGGCCTTCATCTTCCGCCGGAAGCCCGCTGCTCTGCGTCCGTCGCCTTCGTGAGCTCCCTGGCATCTCGGAATTATGAGGTGGAAGTTGGCACCTGATTCGACTGGCAACCACGCATTCCCTTGACTTTCTCCGTTCAGCGAACTGAGGAAGCTCAGACCCCTTGAGATGACCCTGAGCGCTCAGTCTTTCAGGGTCAGTTTTCCTTTCACGCGGTGACGAAAAAGTGGCTAAAAGTGGAAAAATCCAGTGGCTTAATTTAGAAAAAAAAATCTCTAACACGTGGTGTAGCCAGAATCCATGTTTTGTGGATCCTTGATACCGAAAAGTCGATTGAAGTCTGTCCGTCACTCAACAATGCCAGCGGCTAAACCGGTCAACCGATTTTCTCCAAAACTGATATTCTTTCATCGATCTGGATGATCTCGCGGGCCCTTGAAATTTAAACACATTTTAATTGGGGAGGGGGGAATTAACATAAAGCCCCTGAAACATTTTCAAAATTTTCGAAAAAAACGTCTCCAACGTTTTTGATTAAATTTTGTTATTGGATAGTGTGAAGGACGTTTAAGAGCATGGTGCATTTTCGATGAAATATCTGATTTTTCGTAAATTCCAAAAGTTAATTTTTTTTGAGTCTGCTACAAAATTTAAATTTTTTTAATGAAATGTGTTATCAGGAACAAAAAGGTCAAGTTCATACTTTCGAAAAATATTAATTTTCATTGCGTGATTGTGCGTGAAACAGACGCATTTAAAACCATTTTAAATACTTAAAAAAGCATCAATTTTTTAATTAAATTTTCACATCGGATAGCCTTGAGGCCTTAAAGAATTTTTTTTCGGCGTCTTCCTACAACTGCAATTAAGAAGATAGACATTTTTTCTTAATTAAATGTGTTCATCAAAAATAGATCTTCAAATATGTCAGGTTTCTTTTTTCGAAAATGTGAGTATTTTTTCGAAATCGTGTGTCAAAACAAGGCAATATTTATTTTTTTAAACAGTTTTTTTAAAACGAGACCAATTTTTGATTCAATTTTGACCTTAGCGGAAGTAAGCTTGAGTCTATAGTGTAGGTCTCAGTTCATTTAAATCCCAGATTTTTCAAAAATTGATAATTTAAAAAAAATTTGCATCTTTTTACATCTACAATTGTGAAGATACATTTTTTTGTCTTAAGAGTATGTTCATCAAAAATAGATCTTCAAATAATAAATATCATGTTGAATTTTTCGACAATATAAGTATTTTTTGTGTAATTTGGCGGCAAACAATGTCTCCTGCTTCGAATTTCCTGTGCTTCATGAACGTCAGGAGGCAGAAGGCGTAAGACGCCTCTCTCTTACTGAGACCGGGAGCGGTAGCTCAGTGCATCAACTGATGTCACTGCAGCGCCTCTGACCGGGAGGTTCTAGGTTCGAGTCCTGATGGCGGCAGAATTTTCTGGACACTAGCTTTTCAGCTAGGTCGAATTCAGTTGCTGTCTGGAGGAGAATTCTAGCGGCCGGCTGCTCTGATCGGTAGTTTTCCGTGGTTTCTCCGATGGACACCAGGTGAACACCGGAGCAGTACCCTAACAAACAGACCACGTGCGATCTTTCCTTCCTTGTCCTATCCTCTCCCCTTACACTAACATGGACTACACTACCACATATTCCTGGAGACCGGTCGGGAGCTTAGAGCTTGTCCCGGCTGGGGCGGTGCTGCGCTGGTGGGAGAGTCCTGGGTTGTGGGGAACCCCACTACCCGACGGTCGGTCGGCGCCGATTCTCGCCATCCAGGGAAGGAAGATCACCGCCATCACCAGAGAAAAAACATGCACTATTCTTACGAGACTAGTGACCAAAGCAATTGACGCGCCCGGAAATACGAAAAAAAAGTCAACAATCAATCAATCCATTACTGGGGTAGGCAAAATGATCAGTGGGCAGGACAGGTTCGTCTAGCGAAGCGGGCGGCGCACATTGGGGCAGGATACCGAAAATCTGGCCAAATTATGAAAACGTTTTCCGAATTTAATGAAAATTGTATACAATGTTTTGGGCACCATTCCAAGTCAAAATTGCAAAACAAATGGCAGATCCAATATGGATTAAAAAAATAAAAAAGTCTAAAATGTTTCAATTTTCTAAAAATGTTGTAAACATAGTTTTGTGGGTGCACTGATTCCGATTCCATTGTTCAGTTACAAAGAACAAAATGGCGGATCCAATATGGATTAAAAATTGAAAAACGTCTAAAAATGTTTCAATTTTCATAAAAAATTTTAAGAAGGGTTTTATAGATTCGCTGACTCTGATTCCAATGTTCACATTGAAAAGAACAAAACGGCGGTTCCAACGTGTCGGATTAAACGTTTAAAAAACTTCTAAAAATGTTTCAACTATTAGAATCATTAGGCTGCACGAAATGCAGAATAGCAGCTAATAGCAGCTTTTTTCTCATTTCAATAGCTAAATAGTAGAGAATGAAGTTTTTACATATTTAGTTGTGCAACTCTGTAGAACCTATAACTATTTTCCACTTAAAAAAAGAAGAAAAAAAAACAACAAAATAATTTATATTGTTTAAACATTAAGTATTAATTAATTTTAACAGCTTTCAAAAATTGAAGCCTCGAACTGTGACGCCTCGAACCAACCATGGAACTAGACACTTTGGAACCAGTCTATCCAACTGCTTACTTAAAATTCTCTAAATAAAAACTTATTTTTCTACTTTTGGCCAGCATTTCGGGCTCTTGTTCCAATATGCGGAGCGTGCAGAGCGAGTGGGGGTGAGGGTAGGGGTCTGAACGGATGGGACGAGTACAGTGGACGGTGTATGCGAAGCGGTCTGAACGGATTGGACGGGCAAAGAAGACAGTGCACCCCACTAGGGAACTTGTGGAACGAGTGAAGCAGGCGGGGCCGTCCATCGTTTGAATCCGGTGAGGAGGCAGGGACGGGAAGGGTGTTCGGGGCCTCTGTCGGGTAATCTGTCAGTTGTAATTGACATAGACGGCTGTTGTGTAAGTAGCTATAGAGTCCCAAAGCGTTTCCATTCACCCACGGGTGCGCACCCAGTGCGCACTCAGGCAGCTGTTTTCCCATCTCGACCGCTGGGGGCGCATCATTTGCAAAGAAGCGCATGTTCTGTTCGACAATCACACGGAACAAGGGCGCATTTCGGGCCCCTCTAACTGCACTGTCGATCTCGTCAGCGCAGTCCATTTTCCCGGCCATGTAGGTTAGGAACGGAAGTTGTCCATGCTGTTTTGGGATCGTGGTAAATTGGAAGGCAATTGAGGATCTTCTATCACGCAGCGATACTTCGAATAATGGAATATATTATGTTTTGCAAGAAATGTCTTCAAACAATTCTGTGACTCGAAAGTTCGGAAAATAAGTTTGTTTTCCAAAAATTTTAAACCCTTGAATAACTTCTGTTTACGAACCCAGTACTATTTAGAAACGAGAGTCTGGGGTAGTCCAATTTCGAAACGCTAATAAAGTGAAAATAAGAATAGTGCCCCTTACAAAAGATTCAAATATATGTACCAAGAAATATTTCAGCACACCCATACATATACCAGCGGAAATGCTCATGTTAATATTTTATGGTTTTCAAACCAAACAATTCTGAAAAGCCTTTCTGTTCAAAAATCTTATATACTGTATCGATCACTGGCAAATCTCTAAAATGAAATTTCGACACTTACGATTTGAAGTTTTCATTTTTTCAAAAAAGAAATCATACGTTAATAATTTGAATTAAAAAATAAGAATTACTAAAGACTTCAAAAAATAATACAAGATCATAATTCAAAATTATTATTTTCGGAGTTCCATCAGTGTGACAGACCAAGAACAGCTATCTATAATCTCACTGCGTAGCGCACACGCACTGACTCAGTTCCCGGGAATCCGTTTCATAGGTGGCTTCCCTTCACGCGTGTGGGGCAGCACTGTTGCGGAGCGATGGCGTTTTTTCCGTGCACTGGGTGGGTTCAGTGCAACGTGAAACGCTATGTTTTGTGCATCGGGCGCGTGCGCATATGCATGATTGTGGGGCTTAAAATTTTGAGTGGCAGATGTCCGACACTAGCTAAATGTTTTAGTCGACGGTACTTCTGATTCGGTGGGTAGTCTAGAAGTCGGGGGGACTGGTCATGGTTTCCGTGATCTCCTCTGTTCCTTTTCTGGCGGATGTTGCAGCACTAACTGAAACAATGAGCTCCTCGAACCCCGCGCGATCCTACCTTCGTCATCCTTTCTCCTCTGCCATCCTTAAGGTCGGTTAATCTACTACTATAAACTACCTGTTACTACCAAACTACTACTACAAATCTACTACAAACTACCTGCAAAAGCACTAAAGAGTCTTCCTTCTAATGTACTGAAATTTAAAAATATACTTAATTCTATGTAGGTCATCATTAATAATACTGCGACTTTTATCATTATTATTATTATTATTATTATTATTATTATTATTATTATTATTAGTTACATTATTATAATCGTTAGTATTATTAATAATATGGTCATGTCCTTATACAGTGAAGTGAAGGGGGTGTGGGGGGGGCACGGGAGGGGAGGGGAGTGCAGTGTAGTGCAGCGCAGTGAAATGAAGTGAAGTGGAGTGAAGTGTTAGAAAAGCTATAAGTCAACTTAAAGATAACTCAAAATTAATTATAAGTAGGATATAAATCTGTAATTCTAATTGTAATTATATTTGTAAATATTCGTAATAGTTTTGTAATTGTCGTATATATGTTGAAATATGTTTGCCACGAGCATTAGCTCAAAGCGAACTTTTAATAAATCTATCTATCTGTCGGTCCTCCAATAACTCATCGCCCGTAGCCACCATAAGACACCGCCCGAGGTGGCTCAGATCAACTGATAACATGCAGTGCCTAGGACCGGAAGGTTCCAGGGTTCGAGTCCTGACGGTGGAGGAATTTCGACACTTTCTCCGGTCAACACCAGGCGAATGCCGGAGAAAAACCGCAAATACCGGACCGCAGTGATTTTTCCTTCCTTTTTACTTGTCCTGTCCTCACCACGACTTATATGCACTTACACTAACATTCACTACACTACCACACGTGCCGGGAGAACAGACAGGAGCTTAGAGGTTGTCTCGCCTGGGGCGGTGCCTTATTAGTGGACAGGAGTGATCCTAAAACATTGCCTTGCCAAGTTCCAAATGTAACTTTTTTCTCCCCAGAAATGTACTACGTCAAACTCGGAGTTTCATTGCCACTTCCCAAAAATTTGCGACATTTCTTTCTTTTAGTTTGATGTTGAGTGTTCTTCTAGAATGCCTTACGTTTTATCACCTTTCATTCTAGTCTTCAACACTAACTCAATTTGACGAATGTCGGGTTATGACTCTTATTTTATAATAATTATTAGTTGAACTGTCTGCAGTCTGCAGATGGGACGGGTGTTGAAGAAAGAACTTGTTTTTGCATATTTTTGCGTTTGCATCTATGTTCATCATAATTAAAGAGTGTAATAGTGCTCCATTTCAACCAGAAAACTTAAAAGTTTTTACCAGAGCCCATAAACGAATAGTTGGTGCGACTTATGATAGTGTTTGTTTCAACATTGTCTGCTTTTGTTTCAACATTGCCTCAAACAAGCTTCTGTCTGTTCTCCCGGATGTTTTCGTAGTGTAGTGAATGTTAGTGTGATATATAAGTGAGGGGTGAGGACAGAACAACAGAAAACCACATTTGCTATCCCCTTTTCCCAGATTAAACCTACGCACGTTTTATTTACTCGCTAACATTGTTTTAGCGTAATGGCCCAAATCTGTTTACCAAGGTTTTCTTTGTTTCTTTTTCATTATCTGTACCTCAGTCTAGACTGCTAAGTGATCTAAAAAGAAAAACATTTTTAAATTTTCCCTTTATGCACGTCATTTCGGGAATCGGCCTCTTCGGTAATAGTGCGTGAATATAAACACGCCAACAGGAAGCATAAAGGAAAACACACTTACTGAACACGTATCTTTCTGAAAATTTAATTTCAATTTGCTTTCACAAACTTAAACGTGCTGTAAAAGAAAGTTGAAGCATAAATTCGACCTGAATATTACGAGTAAATCCATATTCAAATTCTATATTGTGCATCGTTATCTCGGAAATAGCTTTTTGAGACTTCTGAAAACCAAAGTATTTTAAGTCCATAGTTGTTTGTTGAAGTCTTAGACCCCAAAACAGCGCTGTGGGTATATTTCAAATGTTTATATTCTATAATGTAAAAAAACCAAAATAGTTGAACTAAGACGCTTTCTACCACATATTTTTTGTGTCCACTGCATGAATGTAACAGATATTATAATAGTTGATTTAAGACGCATTTCTACCCGTTTGCTCCAAATAAATGCTACAGTTTTTGGTCAAATGTCTTTTGCATTTGCAAGTAACATGTAAATCACTTCATGAATCTTACCAACCGAGCCGTAAAATAAATCGGTATATCATGAGTTTGTTTTAATGCAGGCGTTTACCAACAACTCGAACTGAACCTGAGAAGATAAAAGTCATAAAGAAAAGTTCTGTTTGTCATCCAGTATTCACCGGTGAAAGTCTGGAAACGGCGAGCACGGCAGCTGTACAGACAGAATGCATTACTCCGCAGCGCTTCTTGGCTAGGGGGCAGGCATTTCAGGGGGGGGAAAGGCCAGACAACTGCAAGCCAAACAACTCGTTAGCAGGAAGGAAACAATGTGTTGTACTCCAAATTGTCTGACACACTGATGGAGGGTATTTTTCATTGGCATCGTAAATGCATAAGTTATGCGATTCGTGCCTCTGACGATCAATTTTCATAGAAGAACCAAATGACGTGTATCGCAAGAAGAGACAAGAATGAACAGCACATGCGTTAATTATTGTCTGCCACCGGGGGTCGTTTTGTATTCTTCTGTTGTGATCTTCCAAGCAAGTACTTGTCAAATTTGGTATAAGACGCTAACACGCATTTAAAGAACCCTTTCAGATGACATAAAATACATTTCTTAGAAAATTACTCCCAAAACACCGCACTTTGAAAGTAAAAAATAGATTCATAGAAAATTAAATATAGAACCCATTCGTGGATATATTAATGAAGTAGCCCAAAATGATTTTGGAATCATACCACATTCACCGTGCGCAGCGCAATTTCTACTTGGGGAAAAAATTATACACAACCTTGCAAAACTAAATCACTCTACCCCAAAGACATTTTCAAGCCTCCATAACATTGGCTCTATTGGAAAATAAATGAAATTTATCAATGCTTTAAAGAAATCATTACTTTTGAATTATCTTATTTTCAAATAATAATTTTTTTAAACTCTCAGATGACAACGCTCTAGGTGATTCTATCACATGTTACTAAACTTGTGAAACCCCCTTGAAGGACAGAAATGACAACCAAGTCGTTAATTAATAAAAAAGAGGCAAGTGCTCTTGTGTAAAAACCATCCTTGTAGAACTGAAAATCACGAAGCGCGGGAAGATCCTCAGAGGCAATATAGTGCATTTTAAGTTTTTATCGTTTATAATTTCTATAGTATATACTCGTTTTGCGGGTCTCTCTTCCAACTCATATTATAATCAGTCTTTTTTTTTTAATTTAACTGCCGAGAGTGGTAACTCAGTGCATCAACTGATGTCATGGCAGCGCCTCTGACCGGGAGGTCCTGGGTTCGAGTCCTGCGGGGCCGGCAGGATTTTCGACAGACTTGTCAGCTAGGTGGAATTCAATTCCTGTCTGGAGGAAACTTTTAGTGGCCGCTTTTTTATACCTTCTCTGATCGGTAGTTTTCTGTGGTTTCTCCGATCAACACCAGGCGAATGCGGAGCAGTACCCTAACAAACCGCCAGGACCGCGCACGATCTTTCCGTCCTATCCTCTCCCTTACACACAAAACTATTTATGCCTACACAACATATTTTTCGAGCAGAGCTTGTCCCCGGGGGCGGTGCCCCGCTTGCGGGAGAGTCGTGGCTAGGGGAAACCCCTCTAGCCGACGGTAGGTCGGCGCCCGATCCCGCCATCCAGTGGAGGAAGATAACCGCCATCTCCCGATGAAAAAACATGCACTACACTCACGGGATTAATGACCATAGTAGTTGCTGCGTCAGGAATCACTAACCAACCAACCAAAAATATAAATGCAAATATCAGGAAGGGAATCATTGCCATCAGAGCAGGACCCGTGCCGTAGCGTCCGCTTATAAAGGTTTCCCTGCTGTACGCTCGCATCTTGACGATTCCATTTACCCTTGTTCTACCATGCAAATCCAATGCCTTTATTGACTATCTACTCTTGCTTGCGCTATCACTTGCACTTCTAAGCGAAACCATGAGACGGTTCCCATGACTATTTTATTTTCTTGCTATGTTACGCAGTGGAGAGAAATTAGTATCTGCGCAAAACGGGGAATTTTCAGCAAGAAACTGTTATTACGGGGCCCTGTTAACGAAAATGTGGATAAATCCAGTCGCTAAATTTAGAAAAAAATCTTCTAACGCATGGTTTAGTGAGAATCCATGTTGTGTGGATCCTTGAATCCGAAAAATCGAATGACCGCAAAACGTCTGTTTGTCCGACCGTCCATCTGTCCGTTTTGAAACAACGCTAGCGGCTAAACCGTTCAGCCGATTTTCTCAAATTGACATCCCCACATCGATCTTGTCTGAAGTCGTCCCTTGAATTTGATATGAAATTTTAATATTGGAGGGGTTTTTTTAAAGCCCCTGCATTTAAAAAAACCTAATGTTTAAATTTGAGATTTTTGAAAGTTCAGAAAAAATTTTCACTTGTAAAATGCAAAATGTAAAAAAAAACCTAATGTTTGATGAGTGCACATTGACGACCTGATATCCAAAAAATACTATTGTTATTTTTTGAAAAATCAAAAGTACAGTAAAATAGCGTTTGTCACTTAATTCAGTACATTTAGCAGTACACGTGCAAAATAGTTTAAAATTTGGAGAAGTTCTTGAGAAAATCATTATATTGGGGGAGAATTAAGAAATATGTTCCATATTTCCAATTCCCTTAATATGTCCCATATGAAGGGAAATATGTCCCGTTTTTCCCTTAAAAATTGCCATTAAATTAAAGCTCAAAATTTTCATGACATTAAATAAATAATTGCAGGAAACAGAACATTTGTAGATTTGTACATCTATCGTGTAATTAGAAATTCAAGACTGACACAGAAATCGAACTACACATCTCTACTAACTACAGAAACTTCCCACTAATACGCAAAACCCTGTTGGTCACATATCATCTGCTATTTATCGCCGCCGTATGGTACTTAACTGTCCTAGTCATATCATTACGGCTAATGTCAACTTCATCCGGCGAAACCCGAAGTATGTTTCCAAGGGTTCCAGTCCAATTTTTTCCCTTCATTCTATATGAAAAACCAGCAAATTCGATTTTTAACCCAATTACGGCCCGATTCGATTAGTCGTATCATTTATATGCTACCCGTATTCAAACCTCAACGTTCCGTTCCCTAAGCTCTTTTCTGTCTGAAGTCTGAAATAGTGCATTACTAGCCTCCCTTCCTGACGTGTCCTCGCCCTTTTCTGGCAAAGGAAATCTTGTGCTCCCTTGGCCTCCTCTGCAAAGACCTTTTTGAGCGAGATATGCCCTCGTGAGCTGCAGAAATAGCATCTGGGATTTCCTGCCACTGTCCTGTACAGAAACCTCGCTGCACTTTTTACGTCTTCTTCTGTTGAAATCTGTACGAGTTATTGGGGAAACCTCAGGAAGACATTTCAAGGAAAAACGCTCAACTCTATTGGGAAAATGTGCTTGACATATTCTAAAAACGCTTCTTGATTTCGCAAGAAAACAAGACGTTTATATTTATTTTTCATTTATTTTCATTTATTTTACGTCAAAAAAACAGTTAAAAACTGCGTATGACGTGCCATGGGGAAAAGTTAATTGTATGCACATTTTCAAAATTCTATCCCTACACTTAGTCAATACTACAAAATTTTGAATTTTGAAAGGAGAAAAAAAAATCCATGCAATAAAATCTATTTCAAGGATAACAACAATAAATTTTGAAGGAGAAAAAAAAAAAAAACTCCCATGTAATAAAATCTATTTTCAAAGATAAATAGGTAATAAAATTTTTAAATCTTATTACTTCCGCCCGACAACATGGAACGATAATTTGAATGATTGTATTTCCCACCGAATTTAGAAGACGTGACAGAAAATGAAGTTACATTTATGTCCAGAAGAAAAGGGCCATCTCAGCATTTGCTCAATGGATCAGGAAACTGAAGAAAAACCTGATCGAGATGGGGGTCATTGATGGGGGCTGTAGTACAGTAGTTGTTACAGGTTGTTTATACTCATTTATACAGTCCAAATGGTAAATAATGCATTATGTATCATTGTTAAAATTAATGTTACTTTTCTTCTTTTAGTATATCCCAATTGTATAGAAACAGTTTATCGGAAGTTTTCCCCTGGGATTTAAACTTTTAAAATAATAATACTTTATAATATTTTCATTCCCACTAAAAATTTTTGCCCCTTTATTATATTAAAAAAACTTTTAAAAACAATAAAGTCAATTTTTTGATTTTGTAAAATTAAAATTGAAAGTATATAAATTGAAATAAAAAATTTTGGTTCCTAGTCCCCACTTTCACTTGACGTTTTTTCACCATTTTTAATTTACAGAACAGTATTTTAATGGGAACAATTTTATAATTATTTTATGTTTTTGTATAAAAATTTGACAAAAATTTAAAATTTTTTTAAAATGTGTTTTCTTCCTTTTCCACTAAGTATCACTGACCAAGTATCGTAATTCTACCAAAGAGGTGGTTTTTTCGGCAAAAAAAACTGTTTAGGTATCTGATTCAAACTTTGTCGATCCTGCCTTTATAAACCTATACTCCTTCAAATGATTTTCTTAAAATCGATTTTCCCCCAGTTGAACTGGACGCACATGAGATCTTACAAATTTGAAACGGATATTTTGATTTTTGGAAATACTTTTACATGAAGTGTCAACATTTTCATAATTTTTTCAAAAATGTCCCCAAAATTTTTTGGATTAATTTTCGAATAGTACAAAGTACGCTTAAAAATGACGGGATCCTTTTCCCCGTTGCCTCAAATTTTTAAAAATTTGTGACATTAAATTTTTTTTCGGCGACTGCCAAACATATATTGAAGATTTTTTTTCCTTAATGAAACTTTTTTCAAAAAAATTTTAAATAAGATGATGACATTTTCCCAATATTAAAAGGTTTTAGAAATTTTTGCAAAAGATACATTAAAATTATGTTTTCCTCTTTTTCGTTATTTCTCTAATTTTTGAAAAATGCGATTTGATCATTAAAGTAAGAAAGTGGGGGCTCTTTCATTGGTTTATAAAAGTTTATCATTCACACTTGAAAAGCTCTATTGAGAGAAATGTCTCGAAATAAAAATGTCTTTTATCAAAAGACAATCAATCATTTTATCAAAGTTCAATAAAGTTTTCTTTATGTAAGTATTTATAAAGACCAAATTGAAAAACAAAGATTTAGTTCTAAAAAACTAAAGGGTTTTTCGGAAGAAACTTTGGAATTTCGGCAGACCAAATTTTTGGCGTGGGGCGTGGGGGAAACGTTGGGGATACCGACTTTTACAAAAAACCATTTTGCCGGGCAATCTTTTACCTGGCCTGTTCTGGTCACACGACAGGTTGGAAGGGCCCAAAACAAATTCGACGACCCCGATTTTCTTAATTTGGATTAGTGGTTGACTCATTCCGAACATATTTGTGCGAAAACATTTCGTTAATTTAAAAGGTAAAAGTTTTCGGCGTAAGGGAAAAAACGCGTTTATGGACGCATTGATGAAAAAATTTTCATTTTAAATGTAGAGTTGTATGACATTTTTCAAATATAATCTACATTACTTGAAAGGGCGAAATTGGACTATGCCGGAAGTTTTTTCAATTTCAAGTCAACGCTCTACGAAATTTGCCCTTTTTGTTTCCCGGATATTCCCAAAGGTGGTCTTTTCAATGCATTAAAGCGGGGGAAAAAGAATTTCGACTGAAAAAAAACCTGAAAGGAAAAAAACCCGAATATTAACCCTTAAGACTGCGGCATATTCAGCTCCTAAACGAAGCGATTAAAAAAACCTTTTTTCCCACACATAAGACACACATCCCAATTTACCTCATAGGTAAGCTGAAACAAAACACTCACCCAAAACCGGAAAATGTCATTTTTTGTTTAAATAGACCTCTTTTTTAAAAAATTTGATCTATACAGGAACTACTTAATGATTACACGTAAGATGAAGATTCAGGCCTTCATTTATAAAGAATCAAGTCGAAAAGAATACAACCTTAAATTTGTGGTGATTCGTTCAAATACTAGCGTAACCATTACCATTATTTATGCAACGTGAATAAAAACAGAGTTTTGAGTAGACCCCTGAACAGGCGCATACTGAAGGAACACGATAGCACTAGTCCCTTTACTTTCTTGCAGGGTAGAGAAAGTTATGTAAACTACAAAAAAAACGGTAATTATGGGCAAAAACTTAACAGGGCCCGGTAAGGGAAAAGGGGAAAAAACCAGTTTACCCAGTTTTTTTTAAAAAAATCCTCAACACGTGGGGCCAGAATCCAGTTTTGTGGATTTTTATACCAAAAACGATTGACGGCAAAACGTCTGTCTTTCCCTTTGGGAAAAAACACCAAACCTTCAGCCGATTTTCCCCCAAAAATTTATATTCCTCAATTAATAAACTAATCATCCCCTTAAATTTTAAACTGATATTTTAATTTTGGAGGTATTTCATGAATCTAAAAATTTTCAAATTTTCAAAAAAAATTTCATTTTTTTTTAAATTTTGTTTTGGATAGTGTGATGGTCATTTGAAATTGGGGGGTATGTTGTTGAAAACCCCGATTTTTCGGAAATATTAAAAATTCAAAATTTGTTCGGGTCTTCCTACAACAAAATTTAAATCTTGCACATAGGTGGAAAAATTTAATTAATTTGGCACTATATTGAAATTCAACCATTTATAGCTATTTTTTGGGGCCTAAATTTCACAAAATATACTTTCAAACCCGCCTTGGACTTCTGAGAAAAAGGTTCCCCAGAGAAAAATACATTTTCTATGGAACTCTTTTAACGGGTGAAATCTTAAATTTTGAACCATTCCCCAAAATGGGGCCAAAGGGCCACCGGGCGGAAAAAAACGAGAGATAACATTTTATTTTTGCAATTTTTAACCTCGCCTCATTCTGTTGCGACGCGACCCTCGCAATGTTTGAAGATCGAAGCCGATTTTTGGTTTCGTTTTTTTGTGTTTCCGGGGGTCAACTGCTTTTGGGCGGTCCGTAGGTATGTATTTTTTCGGGAGGCGGTGATCTTCCTCCCTGGGTGACGGATCCGGCCCAATCCGTCGACTACGGGGGTTTCCCCGCCAGGACTCTCCCCCCAGCGGGGCACCGCCCCAGTGGACAAACTCTAATCTCCCGACTGGTCCCAATATTTGGTAGTGTATGCATGTTGGGGAATTTGTGTAAGGGGGGGATGGGGCAAAAAGGGGGAAGGAAAGATGCGGCGGTCCCTGGCCCGTTTTTTTAGGGTATGCTCCGGCATTCGCCTGGTGTTCATCGGGAAAAAACGGAAAACACCGATCAAACGGGCCGGGGCTAAAATTTCCTCCAACGCGACTGAATTCGACCGGGGCTGTGTCGAAAATCCGCCTAGGGCTACCCTAGGACCTCCGGTCAGAGGCGCGCAGTGACATCATTTACCGACTACCGCTCCGGGTTTGGGAAACCGAGTAGTTGCGCCCGCCTATGAAAGGAAGGGAAATTAACGTTATAGTTTTCGTTGGTAGGTCTGTCGGCAGTCCCGACTCCCAGAACATTTTTTGGGGCGAACCCCTGCCTAACATTTATCACGCCCAATTACGACGAAAACGATTTTCTTTTCGCCCAGACAAAATAATACTGACAACTTCTTCAATGCTCAAAATTCTCACCCGAAAACTAATATTTTTAAAAAAGTCTTTTAAAAATTTTCCCCCTTTTGTCAAAGGGGGTCGTTTTTAACACAAAAACACCTTTGAAGCTCTCCAAAACCTCAAGCTATTTTAGCCTCAACTTAAAAATTGAATTTTTTTCCCTTTAGGAAATATGTTTTTTAAAGATAGATTTTTAAAAAATTAGGGACAATCTTTCGAAAATTTCAGTATTTTTCGCATAATTTTTTAAAATACGGGGGAGAAAGTACGTGCTGTATTATACCACTAATTCCTCTTTTTTAGGTAAGACGTTCTGTTCCATTCGTTAGGGTTTGTTATTTCTTACAGATAAAACGGAAAACGTTGCTGTCGTAGCTGTTTTGGATAGGCCCATTTCTCCGGATATTCAGGGTCGTAATAGACTGCCAGCGCGCTCTTGGTGCCCGCCACGGGGCGTCTAAAACTCAAGGCGTCTGTAATTGGCTGGGGGGCCCTTAATAAATCGAAAAGACCCCAACCTGGCAGCCGTAGATCTGGCAGGCCCCCCGGGGGGTTTATAAATGGCCCCCAGTATCTTCCTTGTCCCGAAGAAGGGGGTTTTGAAAGAATGGCGGAGAGTTTTTTCATGTGTGGGGGGCTCGCAAAAAATTTATATTATTGTATTAATGGAAAATGTTTTTCGGAGGAAAAATATGATTCACCCCTTTCGCTATGTAAGTGTGGCCCCAGATTAATGGTCCCTTTCCCCGATGTAAGAAAAAAACCCCAAAAGCAAGCCAAATCATACCAGCTTTTTCCGGAGTTTTTTTTTTCACGTGTTTTGTAGGCCGTCTTTATGTCGAAGCAGCACAAAAGCTTGCCAATTATACCATCTTGCGGTTGCTAATCGGCGCTAGGTGTAGTGACGTCATCCACAGTATCAGAGATAGATAATGCGTGCCCAACGGCCAGGTTGGTATTTTTAGTACTATACTCATTAGCTGGAAATGTGCCCTTGAGATGCTCCATTCGACAGTCTCAGGATTCCTCATCACGCACACTAGTTGCTCAAATCGCCAGAGTTTCCAGAACTCCCCGTTTAAGTTTACAATACCCTAATACGTCGCATTCAGTTTTTCACTGTTTTGAAGATTAAATTAAATGTCATTAAATAATAAAATATTGAAATTAAATTGAATCAAATCGAAGTAATATGAACGGAACCAAGCCAAGTGTTTACGGGTACGTCAATTGTCATTGGTCATTACTAGGGGGTTTTAATGAAATGGTCTTTCTTTTCACTTCTTCACAGACATTTTTACAAATGTCTTTTTCTTCATTTTAACCAATGCCGTTTAATGTAGAAATTAATTTTATGTTATGACAAAAGGAAATGATAGGTCTTTTATTATATAGACCTTTTTTTGATTTTTCGTGGATTTCGACACATAATTCATTTTTTACCTTCTCTGTCATTTTTTTGCATTTTTCGCTGAGTTCATTAAATTTTAATTTCATTTTAATTGTACTTGCTTCAAGTAATATTTACGAGATTAAACAAATGTCTCCACAGATTTCCTAAATACCCTATTCGATTTCTTCGCTCTGTAATTGTAATGCCAGCCGTTGTGGATATGTAATCTAAGGTCTGACGCTTATCAGCGCCCGATATATATCAACCGATTCTGGGATTCCTAAAGACAGATTTTCTGGTAAAGAACAATCCAAATCAAAGGTTTGCAGGCTAAGTTCATTTGAACGAATGAAAGAATCTGCGATTACATCAGTAACATATCCAGCAGCTAGAGTCGTTCATCTGAACAGGTTTTCATCACATTTTTCATATCATTTTCTGCGTTTTAGGCAATTTTTAAAACATTTAAGAGCGTTTTATTAATCATTTTTGGCGATGTTTTAGGTCATCAAAATCTTCCCCCTAGGTATTACTCAATGGTCATTATCTCCGTACTTGTACTTGTTCCACTTGTTGAAATTTTGAAAACATTTTATAAACATTTTAAGAGCATTTTATGGCCATATTTTAGGTCATCAAAATCTCCCCCTAGTCATTACTCAATGATCGTTAGTCCCTTACTTGTTGTGTATGTTACATTTAGGGAGGTGGCTATGTTCCTTCCCCGCCTGGAACATGAAATCCAGCGCCGACCTACACAGCTTGCAAGATGTCCCCCTAGAGATATCTAACTTCTCAACGAGGCATCGCCGTAACAGGGAATAGCTCTAGGCGCCCGATAGTTCTAGTGTAGTACATGGAAGTGTAAGTTGTGTGTGTGTGTGTAAGGCGAGAGGTGTGGGTATGTGTGTGTGTGTGTAAGGCGAGAGGTGTTGGTATAGAGATGAAGAAGGAAATTTTGCTCGCACTCTTTGGTTCTTATTGTAAGGGTACTATCCCGGCATTCCCTAATGTTGATCGATCAAACCACAGAGAACTTCCGATCAGAGCTGCTAGAATTCTCCTACAGACAGCGTCTGAATTCGACCTAGCTCCCTAGCTATTATCAAAATTCCTGCCACCTTCGGGAATGGGACTCTGGGACTTACCGGTCAGAGGCACTGTTTCTCGTCAGGGTCAACTTGTCAGGTGGGTTGAATTCAGTCGCTGTCTGGGGGAGAATTCTAGCGCCGACTGCACAGATCAGTAGTCAACACCAGGCGAATGCCGGAGCAGAACCCTACGAAACGGGCCACGGACCGCGCGCGATCTGTCCTTCCTCTTCCTTGTCCTACCCTCTTCCCTTACTCACACACTTACACTAACATGCACTACACTACCACATATTCCGGAAGGCCGGTCGGGAGCTTAGAACTTGTCCCGACTGGGGCGGTGCCCCGCTGATGGGAGTGTCCTGGTTAGGGGGAAACCCCACTAGCCGACGGTCGGTCGGCGCCGGATCTCGCCACCCAGCTGGGGAAGACCATCGCCCTCTCCGAGAAACAAACATGCACCACACTAACGGGACTAATGACCAAAGCAGTTGACGCGCCCGGAAACACGAAGAAAAACCAAACACCCAAGCAGTTGACGCGCGTCGTGTGTGGTGCGAGGGGCGGCGTGGTGTGTGCAGGTGCGTGGCGGGGCGCGGAGGCAGCGGCGCGAGGCGGGGGCGAGGGCGGCGGCAATGGCGGCGGGGGCGGGCGGCGCCCAAAGTCCATGGTGAGCGCTAGGGATCGTGGCCCTTCCGGACGTCTCTTCCCATGCCGCCAACTTCGCTTCCGTTTTATGCGAGTGACCCCCAAAGTAGCGGTGAGAAAAAAAAATAAAACATGAAAGACACGTTTCTCGTTGTATCTCTGCAACATATTGCCCTAGGAGGCTGATTTTTTGGGAATCTGCGGAATTTTTTTTCTCTTTCATAGGAGCATCGCGATTATCGATTTCGTTTGGAGGCAGTTTTCATACCTTATTCGTCTATACACTTAAACCAGAACCGACCGAGTTGAGCTCAAAGCCGCATTGCCTCTGGCTGTGCGCCATCCCCACTGGGAGGTTCTAGGGTTCGGGTCCCGACGGTGGTGGATCGACACCGCGTGCTGCTCTGCTGGAAGGAAATACCTGGAGTGGGAAATTCCTCGCAAACCGAGCTATGGATTGGCCCTGGATCTAACCATCCAACAGACATACTGCAAGGGTTGTTAGTTCTAGATACGACAGGACGACAAACACAATCATTTCAAGGCGGGATTCGAACTCGCGTTTCCTCAAGCCAGCAGTGTTACACGACTTTTGTGTTTTCTCTTCCCTTTCTCTTTCCCTGATTCTTATAACTTGCGATATCATTTATTCCTTCCCTTCTAAATGTCACTTTGAACTGCTTTTATTTTCTCTTCTTTGAAATCCTCAATTGTCAACACCTTCCTTCGTAGGGGCTATTTTTTCAAAACGTTTTTAGAGACTTTTCAAAACTCTTCTAATCCCTCGCTCAGAGGAGGATACGTTTTGGAAGGCCGCGCATTACCAATGGTTTAATTACGAACATTTACTTGAATAAATCTGCAAAAGTAATTAAAATATCGGGTAAATAAATTCATTATAATCCATTATATTCCAAAGACAAAAAGTTTTTTCGCGGAAGAGCGGTTTACCACAATTGTGGATGGGTTTCGCGTTGAGAGGGACTCCCGGGAAGGCATGTAACTGTAACAAGTAAAAGTATTTAAATATGCGGATACAAATGACATAAAAAGTGAAAAGAAGTTTTAAATAAATACATTTTTATAGATTTGATAAGAATGTGTAACTTAAGAGATATTCATGTACGTATGGGAATGAGTCAAAAAGAATCGGGATGCTCAACGTAAGAAAGTGTTAGAAAAAAGATCAACAGAATGGATGTGTTAAAAATTCAGAATTTGAAAGTATAAGAGAAAGTAAAAGCAGACCAATACTTGCGGAGTATTTCTCACTTCTAGGTATTTCTCCCCAACGGAAGATCTTTAAATTATAAAGACCTAAAATTGAGGGATAAATTGCATTGAGAAAAAATGTGGCTTTAATAGTGGAGGTATAGGAGAGGTTCAAATATAAACTTCGTAATTTTCAACCATTTCATGGATTTTTATAAAAATAGAAACTACACCACATTTAAAAATCCGTTTTCTTCTATTACGGCAGAAAATAAAGTAAAAATTGCAATCATTTTGCAGAAAACAATGTCACAGGGGCTTCATGTAAAGTACTCCAAAAATTTAAATATTTTCAAGATATCCGGAACGGCGAAACTAGATCTTATTCCTAATGTATATACCAATTTTCAGTTCAGAAACTTCTAATCTGCCAAAAGTTAGTGACTCACACTTCCATCCGTTCAGACATTGCGACTTTCGGATACAAATTGCCCGTATCTCCTCGTCACCTGCACCATCTTAACCATCTTTAAGCGGTACTAGAAGACTTTAATCCCGATGTTTGTGTGTGTGTGCGTATGTGTGTGTGTGTGTGTGTGGGGTGTGTGATGTGTGTGTGTGTGTGTGTGTGTGGTGTGTTGTGAGGTGCGATGTTCAGGTTCAAAGAGGGTTCCTTAATTCTGCGGATTTTATCGATGAAAATTCGAGATGGTATTGTTGAAGTTATTCCATTATATTTCCTCCCTTGCTTACAGTATAGGAAGGAAATGAGTAAAATAATAGATTCAATGTGAGTTCTAAAACGCAGAATGATTGGAACTCATATTAAGCAGAATTTCAATGAAGCATTCAAAATTTTTTTATATTCAAAATGTAAAGGACAATTTGAAATTGTTTTAAAAAAATTTTCTTTTTTTATATGACGTAGTTTTTTATATATGACGTAGTTTTTTTTATATGACGTAGTTTTCTCGAAGAATCGAATCGTCGCGAAACACGTGAGCCACTCGATCGCCAGGCCGGTTTCTGCGACCAACCACCGAGAACTGGACTCCACCGACTGAATGTCGCCGCAAACTGGATAATCTCGGCGTGTTGCACCGGCTCGGCTTCGACGAATCGTGAGGCAGCGTCAGAAATCGCTCGGTTAACGGGAGCGGTGTAGATACCGACGGCCTGTTGTTTGCTGCGTAAAGTTTCTTTCACCCCTCAGCGAGGCTCACGCTCTCATATCATCTGGATTGCGATCAAAAGGTCGACAAGTGCACGTCAAATTTCGATACACTCGCCCGTCTAGGTCGCAATTCGAGGGCATCTGGACGTAATGAATGTGTGATAATTGCAGTGCGACTGTGCTAATTGAAAACAGAACCAGTAGAAGATGTTCGATAAGAGTAATTAAAATTATAAAATATCAAACGACTCGTACAATGACAATAATATTAACATCGCAATATCTGTCAAAAGTTAGAGAGAGGGTGGGTAAATTTATTGAGAAAACGTGCAAAATCAGCGAGGCGAATTGACTACGAAATGTTGAAAAAAGGGGACTGTACTGAATTTTGTTTTAAAAATTCACAAGACTTAAATGTAAGTAGTTGTTGGCGACATCTTAAGAAGTTTTCAGATCTTTCCTTGGAAGTTTAAGAAGGACAGGTCAAGAAGGTGGGATCTTTTAGGAGCAGAATACATACTTTCTGAAACTACAGCAGAATACATACTTTCTAATTGGAAAAAATATCGAAATGTATAATTTCGATATTTTGTATAATTTGTTCACATATGTCTCGTTTTTATATAAAGCGATAATAATAATAATAATAATAATAATAATAATAATAATAATAATAACAACAACAACAACAACAACAATAACGGTATTACTGAGTTGTCGAAATTGAAGATTCAAAGTTTCAAATGTAAAAAAGTTTGATAATAGATTAGAAAATTATGATATGAAGCCGTATGTCACAATCAGTGGCCTGCAATAGCAATGATGCTGAACAACACCACACAAAATGGTTTTCCAAAAGTAGCATACACTCAACTAATCAATTAGTATTGTCGTATAATTCAGCAAAATTATTAATATTTTAACAAAAACAGACTTCACCAATAGAAGTATAACCAGTATAATACTGCAATAACATAGTATACAGTAACACATACAAAACAACAAATCTTTATTCACCAAAGAATATAAAAAATGCTATTTTATTAAGCAACACGTGATTAGCAAATACTAAATGGTGGGCGCACTCTTGCTTCGAACCTTGTTGTCGCATGACGTCAGCTGTGTCGTAAAGCAGGGTCACACCTAATATGAGAATTTAGTCGGTAAGCGTAGTATGAGAACAGGCAGAATAAGACAATGAAATATTTTCATATTTCATTGTTTTTGAATTTTCCTCCAGTTTCTTGGTATCTCACAAAACTATAGATACGTCTCATGTAGCCGCATGCACCCGCATAGTTTTCTTTCAATTTCTTCACGCACTACAACCCATGTGTATCATACATATTAATTGCTCTAAATTAGAATAATTTTAATATCCCTCCTAATCAGCTCCCAGTGAACGGTTTTAAACAGGTGAAATACCCAAAAATAGAATAAAAAAGAGCGGAGGTTACTATATATTAGATCAATCGCTTCCCATATCTATAAACAGCTACGATTGATTGATTGATTGATTGATGTTTCCGGGCGCGTCAACTGCTCTGGTCATTAGTCCCGTTAGTGTAGTGCATGTTTTATTTCTCGGAAGATGGCGGGGATCTTCCCCCGCTGGATGGCGAGATCCGGCGCCGACCTCCCGTCGGCTAGTGGGGTGTCCCCCTCAACCAGGACTCTCCCACCAGCGGGGCACCGCCCCAGCCGGGACAAGCTCTAAGCTCCCGACCGGTCTCCCGGGATATGTGATAGTGTAGTGCATGTTAGTGTAAGTGTGTGTGTACGGGGAGAGGATAGAACAAGGAATGGGAAGGACAGATCGCGCGCGGTCCGTGGCCCGTTTGATAGGGTACTGCTCCGGCATTCGCCTGGTGTTGATCCGAGAAACCACGGAAAACTACCGATCAGAGCAGCCGACCGCTAGAATTCTCCTCCAGACAGCGATTGAATCCGACCTAGCTGAAAAGCCAGTGTCGAAACTCCTGCCGCCGTCAGGACTCGAACCTAGGACTTCCCGGTCAGAGGCGCTGCAGCGACATCAGTTGATGCAATGAGCTACCGCTCCCGGGAACGGCTACGAAATTTGCGTTGTTGTAAGTACACTGAAACGGGAAGATGGCTTCGTGCACAATACGGCCGGAAATGGAAGAGCAGTGTTGGTCTCGCTTAGAGAACATAGTGTTGTGTGGTCGTTAAAACGATTGCTTGTGGTTATCAATTGTATTCAATGTACTCAATGTACTTTGTTATATAGGATTCTTGTGATATATACGGTAGTCATCAAAGAAACGAGGGAGTTATGATTATTATTTGGAAATTGTATTTCATACATTTTGTTTTTTCTCAGAACTATCCCTTTTCAGGATTGCTGATCCATGTGTATAGCGTAAAGATCTTGGCAAATATAAAACATTCGTGTATTCATGTATACGCAGAATTTTCTTCGTAACTTTTCTACAGATCATCTTTCTGTAAAATGTAATCGTACGGATTCAGCTAGTTTTTATATAATTTTCAAGGCTCTCCGGCTGTACCTGAGATAAATGGTTTAATGCAAACCCTCTTTCTCTGCCAATCGTTTGATGTGGATGGACAAGGATTGGAACCCCATACTATTGGCAGAAGGTGAAGTACCAACACGACGTTGCGGCGACCGTATTAAAACGTATAAGTTGGAACACGAATCCTGAACAATTCAGCACAGTCAGATACCGCGCGTTAGGCGACCGATGAAAGAACCGGTTGCCTTCCACAGCTTTAAATCCTTGTCAATCCAGGTGGAATGTGTGGTGGGCAAAGCGGATTCGCGTCCGGTTATCTCGAAATTCTCCAGAATCTCCAGCGTCTCATTCCACGATCATCATTTACATCTTCATAATCCGCTATCCATCAAATTATTCAAGCATTCCAGGTGTGGCTTTAAGTCTTAAGCACTGTCATCATAAGAAAGGAAAGAAAAGGTCAGTGAACACCTATCTTACTTAGTCTCTTGCAGTGGCACCTTCTCTGCGTGAAGTGTTGATGCGACTGCGAATCTCACGTGAGCCGTGAGTGCTTTCGCCTCGCCATTGCCACGCGGAAGATTGAGGCGCGTGGTCACGTCACCTATGACATCAGACTTATCTCCCATTTCCTCATAGTTACCCGGAAAATTCTTGCGCTGATTCTTTGATAGTTCATTTATTTAAAACATTTATTTTCGTCAAAAAAGCGTTAAAAACTGCGTATGGCGTGCTAGGGGAAAAGTGAATTGTGTGCTCATTTTCAAAATTCTGTGATCCCTACACTGTCATATACTACTTAAATTTTGAAGAAAAAAAAAAGCAAAAAAAGCTCCCATGTAATAAAATCTATTTTCAAGGATAAAAAAGGCAATAAATTTAGGCTCTTATCCATGTTGTCCTTCGGAATAATACTTTCTGCCGCGACAACACGGAAACGATAATTTGAATAATTGTATTTCCCACTGAATTCTAGAAGACGTGCACAGAAAATGATGCTACATTTATGTCCAGAAGCAAAAGAAGGGGCCATCTCAGCATTTACTCAATGGATCAGGGAAACTGGACGAAAAACCTGATCGAGATGGGGGTCATTGACCCGGAGGCTGCAATACAATACTTGTTACATGTTGTTTATACACATTTATACAGTTCAAATAATAAATAATGGATTATGTATAATTGTTAAAATCAATATTACTTTTCATGTGATGCTCAGTATAGTCTCTAATTGTATAGAAACAGTTATGCAGCAGAAACGATTTCACTTGGGATTTAAACTTAGTTGCGCACTAGTCGCTCGCGCTCAGTGTGGAATGTGGATCTGGGAGGATACCGCCTCTTACTGGAGGAAATGTAACAATTTTAACATGCAGACTGCAATTGTTTGTGTCGTTATTTTATTTTTAAGATATACATTTTTTACATGTTTTATTGAGAAGAAGAAAGTAGTGTTGTTTTTAAATGACTCACCTGAATGTATTATAATGGTGTGTGAGGGTGAAAATTCAGTCGTTGAATTGAATGTGCCTAATTTTACGTGGCGAGACTCAGGCCATAAGGCCCGCTCTTCCGTCTGACCACGCAAATTTCGATACGCTTCTTTCACCTACTACGGGAGAAAGGAGGTATTACTTGGGCGACGAAACAGGCAATTTGAATGTATCTCAGAGGCATCATTTAGGCTTGAGGATCTTTTACATGCAGTAAATCTACTAACATGGGACAGCCGGCTTTACTTCCCCTCCGAAGGAAGACGTATGAAAGAATTTTTCGCCCTTAAAAGTCCACGGAGTTTAAATAACACGTTCGATCGAGTTCGAACCCGCGAACTTGGGTATAACGGACTGGTACGCTAACCGTTACACCATCGCCGTCGTTACGCGTAATATGAAAATAGGAGAAGTAACACAACTAAATATTTGAATTTGTCTGTCAAAATCGATACATTTTCATTAGTTTTGGATTTTTCTGGAGTTCCTGCGCACTTAACAAAAATATATAGACGCCTCTCCCATTGTCCGAAGCTACATTGTTTTCTTTCTGGTGCATTGGAAATTAGTAGTATAGATATTCTCGCACATTGCTGTAAAAAATCTCATACTAAGTGCACCGCTGCTCGCGTCACAGGAGCTCCAACATCAAGGCTCCAAGGAAGACGTATTCACGAAATTCTTGGTACTTGCTTAGCCTCGAGCCTCGGGCGGCGAGGAAAATCCATGTTGACAATGTTTGCGAGCTTTTTTAATTCCAGTTTTATTTATTACATTAATAGATTTAACTATCACCAATACAACAAAAATATCTTAAATGCAATAAATAAATCGTCGTAAGTATGCACGCTGAGCTGGAAAGGCAGTACTAGTAATCCACAGGATTTCTGCTTTGATTGATTGATTGATTGATTTTTTCGTGTTTCCGGGCGCGTCAACTGCTTTGGTCATTAGTCCCGTTAGTGTAGTGCATGTTTTTTCTCGGGAGATGGCGGTGATCTTCCCCCGCTGGATGGCGAGATCCGGCACCAAACCTACCGTCGGCTAGTGGGGTTTCCCCCTAACCAGGACTCTTCTCCCACCAGCAGGACACCGCCCCAGCCGAGACAAGCTCTAAGCTCCCGACCG
Source organism: Teleogryllus oceanicus (assembly GCA_964035755.1). NCBI lineage: Eukaryota > Metazoa > Arthropoda > Insecta > Orthoptera > Gryllidae > Teleogryllus > Teleogryllus oceanicus. The sequence continues at coordinate 20,068,136 of CAXIVR010000008.1, forward strand.
GCCTCCCGGAATATGTGGTAGTGTAGTGCATGTTAGTGTAAGTGTGTGTGTGTGTAAGGGGAGAGGATAGGACAAGGAAGAGGAAGGACAGATCGCGCGCGGTCCGTGGCCCGTTTGTTATAATAGCCTAAGCCTAAAAAAACGTTCCTCATATCGTAATCTACAGGATGAGTTCTTCTTGTCAACTCTATTACATTTTTGATGGTTCGACGCTTCACGATCCTACCCCACCTGTTCAGAGTCTGTAGAATCCGCAACTAATTGTGAAATTAAATAATAATTACTTGGTATTGTACGAGTGTAACTCTGCTTGGTAATAACATGAAATAAGAATAGTTTGTATTGACAAGGGCGTATTTTATCAATCACCAAGAGAACAAGTGACGGAGAATAATAAGCTCTTGAAAAAGATATATTATAGGCTTAATATGAAATGAAAAAATAGGAAAGAGGGTGGGGTTTAAGATGCGAGAGTTCTCGCACGGGTACGCTAGGATTGATAATAAGGTGGGATGGGGTGCACATTGTCAGCGTGGATGTGCGCAGGAGGTTGCGGGGCAACCCGCGCATGCGACCGTCGCCTGCGACCCGACCCGGCGGCGACCCCGCGAATCCAACCCGTCGTCCGGCGGCCGCGCCCTCGCGCCTGCGCAATGGTCAGTACTTCCCCTCACGCTACCCCTCCCCCGCCCCGTAGGGGGGATCATGACCACGGAGGCGGGCATGGTTTTTGGTGACGACTTGCAAACGTCCAGCCGCACCCTGAGTTTCACGGGGCCACTCAAGTCGTTAGCTTCAAGGTGGAGGCGATGTTCCGTGTTGCCGGGTTCACCTGGTAACTCACCAGCTGGGCCATTGACGCGTCTTTTGGGCGGATTTGGGCGAAGGGCTTCTTCGGAATGACCCGGATCCCACATGTAAAAGTCCAGACGGGCATCATGAACCATTCTGTCAGGTCGCTTAGGTACGTTTCCGTGGTACTCACGTCGATAGCATAAAGGTAATATAAAGGCGTAGCATAAAGGCGAGGAGGCGGGAAGGGGGCCCCAAGCCGCCCGGGGTCTTAGTTCTGGTGGACCCCGTGTCTATGGTGGCCCGGTACTCTGGGCATAGTGACCAGAACTTGTTTCTGGCGCATTGTTTTGGTTCCGACACCGGGTTGGAAAGTCGGTAGTTCTGAGCTGGCAGAGTAGCCCGACCCAGGCTTATCCGTGTAAGTTCCAGAGAAAGGTTACTACGTTCTGGTGATGGTGATCCAGATACCAGCCTGACGGCATACCGGTGGGGGGTGCCGATAAAGGCGAAAAGCTTAAGTGAATTCCCTGGGGTGAATTCCCCATGATCAAAGAAGTCACTGTATGGAGTGGTAAACCATAAGGGTATCTACCCGCTATTGCAGGGTCTTCCTTCAAGGACTCTCCGAATGCTTTCAAATGAAGTTTGCGGTCCTGGGTAGCGAAGCTCGCCAGGGAGAACGCGTCCTGGTGAACACAGATCGATAGGTCGCGGGTTTGAATCCCACTTTGTGCATGAAAGTTCGTTTGAATCCCGACGAAGACCGGATTATGGACACTAGCCGTGGTTTCTCTGAGAAACACCAGGAGAATGTCGAAGCAGTACTCTAGCAACCCACGGCCCCGTAAATTATACAATCTTTCAGTGGAAAACGGCGAGACGGTTATTTGATAATAGATACAAAATATGCTCGGTAGATAATAATGTAAAGCAACACTTTAATCGTGCAAACAAGAATTGCGTCTAAATCATTCTTAACTACGTAGATTTTAGCCGTGAAAGTCATTGCTAATGAAGAGCTATTACCAAGCAACTTACATGTAAATATCTAAATGGTAACTAAAATACTTGATGAACAAATTTATCGAAAGAGAAATATTTTTAATTAAAAAAGATATATTTCAAAAACTGATATGCATTGTTCATTTGCTCCTGAAAACTTGCAAATTTCAGAGAAATTTAAACATCTTGAATTTTGTATTTGTGGGGGTACTTAATTTAAAGCACAAAATTTATTTTAAAGTTATTTGAAAGCAACTCAAACTATTTAAAAACGATTTTCTGTAATATAACAAAATGCCTTTGTAAATAATCTAATTTCAGTTTGCATAAAGATCTGTGAATTTTCTGAAATTGCAAAAGTTAAAAGTTTTTTCGAAAATCTCCTAGATTCAGCAAAATATGTTTTCTTAATGCAACCTATTTGTTAATTAGTACGTTAGAGAATTTTATAACTTTGTTATTCAAAATGGTGGTAGTTTTCACGTCATTTTGAATCAAATTATGACCATTTTCCAAAAACTTAGATAAACAGATTTTTAAACTTCTCCATTTTTTTCTAGTCATAGTTTAATCTTTTTCGCAGTCATATTAGCATCACGGGAATCCTCGTTTCTCTGGAATTAGCGTACTGAATAAAATCTAAACAATCGTTTAAATGTGGCAGGTCAAGATTTTTCAGAGTAAAATATTCATAACTATTTTGTTACTTGTGATTAATGTTTTAAAAGGACTTTTTAACCGCATTTCTAAGTATTTGTTTGGAAGATATGAAATTGAAATAGATTATCACAGATCATTAATAGCCATCATTGTGATATAAGATGTAATGTTGGGAATCTACCCAAGCCACAAAAATGATTAAAATCAATTGAGCCGTTTAGGGAGAGTTAATCGTAGAGAGAAGTTTGTAAATATGGATTGAGAGCCATATGTCGGCAGATAATTACAATTACGCAAGCCATCAATGAGAAAATGATAGATACCTTATTGTAACATTATGTCTAATCTACACCCAAAGCAGCGTTTATTTTTTGGTGGAACGTAAACCCATGTGAACAATTGTATTATACTCTTGATGCTTTTGGAGTCCAACATGTAATAAGGTATGTCAGACTGAAAGTACAACATACCTTATTGATTGAGTGATTTTTTCGTGTTTCCGGGCGCGTCAACTGCTTCAGTCATTAGTCCCATTAGTGTAGTGCATGTTTTTTTCTCGGGAGATGGCAGTGATCTTCCCCCGCTGGATGGCGAGATCCGGCGCCGACCTACCGTCGGCTAGTGGGGATTCCCCCTAACCAGGACTCTCCCACCAGCGGAGCACCGCCCCAGCTAGGACAAGCTCTAAGCTCCCGACCGGTCTCCCGGAATATGTGATAGTGTGGTGCATGTTAGTGTGTGTGTGTGTAAGGGGAGAGGATAGAACAAGGAAGAGGAAGGACGGATCGCGCGCGGTCCGTGGCCCGTTTTGGTAGGGTACTGCTCCGGCATTCGCCTGGTGTTGATCGGAGAAACCACGGAAAACTACCGATCAGAGCAGCAGCCGTGAATTCTCTTCCAGACAGCAACTGAATTCGACCTAGCTGAAAAGCTAGTGTCGAAAATCCTGCCGCCGTCAGTACTCGAACTTAAGACCTCCCGGTCAGAGGCGCTGCAGACATACCTTATTACTGCACTTAAATTTTATTTACAATCTATATAAACATTCGACTTCCTGTTGATAATTAATATGCTATTGGCTTTTAATTTTATAATGGATAATATTCTGCAGGGAATTTAACAGACTGTTCCATTCGAGTTGAGATCTATTGCCGATGTGTTGCAATATAATAATCTTATAAGGATTGTCCGCTTTCTTGCCCAGTTACGCCTAAACTTCTTAACGCCGGGTAATCTGCTACTTTAAAATAAGAAGAAAAGAAAAAAGAGCTTTGCGTCAGTTGAACATAAGGAAAACGTGTACTGTAACATGTGCAGCACAAATTATCTCGCCGCATATGATACCGTTATATAAATAAGTGTTGAGAGTTCATGCAGTCAAATTGGGTACAAGAAAAGAAGCATAGGAGGTGATGAAAGTTTCCTAGACAAAATATATTATTCTCGAAACAAATGTCTTCACTTGACAAAAAATATCGTTTTTGCACATATTGCAACCATCTTACCCCATATTTCTTCTTCGAAGGACATTAATTTCTTAGTAACATTATCTTTCCCTGTTGGTAGTGTCAAGCAATCGCATAGTTGATACTTTGCTTTGCAGCACGTGCAAAGTATGCGCCCGCTTGAGGGTAAGAGCAAAGCATGCAATGCCCAAGACCCAAATCGATTCAACATTTATCAAATAGGGAAATGGAACATTTTACTGTAAATACTTGACACTTTCCTTGTAAACCGATTTTATTTACTTTAAATGTGAAATCTGTGTAATAATAAAAATATGTTGCAACGATATTTGCAATATTGCCAACGAATCGATTGCAAGTTGAGGCATTTTTATGTCCAATGTGAGTGACACAATATAGTGTTATTTGGAATGAATGGTTATGTTCTTCTACATTTTTAGTTATTCTGGACTCCTAAATTTTTAAAATATGTGTGCAAAATGTGAAGCATACCAAATAGAAGTACGGTGATAACAGTATTTTCGTTTATGTTGATGAAATATAAACTTTGTTAGCTGTCTCGTTGATGTCTGATACCACAAGAATAATAATATACTGAAATGGGAAACTCAATGTAATGTAAATAATGCTGCAACTACAAATAAAATTTTGAGGGATACATTTTTCACTATTTTCAAATACTTTCACTTCATTTATAGAGTTCGATAGCTTATGACCTTCATATCAAATAAGTTTGAAATGTATTCCCAGCCCCTCCCTACAGTGAATTCATTTGACGACGCGATGGAACCCTATTGTGGTAGATTCCTTATGAAAAATTTATTCGCGGGAAGCCAATCCGATTTGTATTCAAATTTTGGTGTCTCAACAACCAAATGGATGTTGTATGCGTTGCAACCTGAATGAAGGTCGTGAAGATAGGGATATTGGTATGACATTGGGATGTGCTGTTACTAAGCAGATGATCTCTGAATTTGTCACTAAACAGAGTCGTGTATTCAAAGACAATTATTATAATACAATTTCATTGTCAGAAAATATGGCAAAATAAAACATTTATGTCGCTGATACCATAAGAAAAGACAGAATTCAGAAAACTTCTCTAAGAGATCTTAAAATATCCAGCAGAAGAACATACGCGCATGTTCTAAAATCAGCATTACAGTGGTCTAATTCGAGTGGTTTCGACAGGTGACGTTATTGCGGTGTCCACAACACAGAGAGTGTAAGTGGATTTTTGTAAAATTTTGAAATAAGAGAACGTGTGTTAAATTTCGGACATAAAGTGTATTTAAATTGCTGAAACACTTACTTTCCATCGCTAATCGCAGTAACTGCCTTCCATTCCATTTTTTGTAGTCACTCAACTTAGAAATATTTTTCAATACTTCTTCTAGTGCAGTTATATCATTTGTACTTTAAGCCCTTCATATCTAAAATAATACACAAGGGTCATTGCTTTACCCAGAGTAATGATGAAGTATTGGAACCGCGCAGGCGGAAGTTTTGGGGCCTTGTGACTTCAGTTGGGCCACATTTATAGGAGCGAGCAGAGATAAACAGTCGCTTCCCGGATAGAGGGTCTCGTGGTCACGGCAACTTCCGTATTCGTCTGTTCAATCTGACACAAGCTCACATGGGAACAAAGACACGCGCAATAGAAATTATCAGCACGTCTGCAATCAGTAATACATACTATTTACTTTCTCGTACATAACGTTGTGATATATGAACGTAGATATGGAGTAATATACGTAGTATAGAGAAAGTTATGAAATGGAGAGAATCGATTTCGGGATGCCAAATGAAATACACGTTTTGGAGTCCCCTGATACCGAAATAGTGACCGGGAGCGGTAGCTCAAATGATGTCACTGCAGCGCCTCTGACCGGGAGGTCCTAGGTTCGAGACCTGACGGCGGCAGAATTTTCGACACTAGCTTTTCAGCTAAGTCGAATTCAGTCGCTGTCTGGAGGAGAATTCTAGCGGCCGGTTGCTCTGATCGGTAGTTTTCCGTGGTTTCTCTGATCAACACCAGGATAATGCCGGAGCAGTACTCTAGCCACCGGGCCACGGACCGCGCGCGTTCTGTCCTTCCTCTTCCTTGTCCTATCCTCTTCCCTTACACACTCACTTACACTAACATGCACTACACTATCACATATTCCGGGGGACCGGTCGGGAGCTTAGAGCTTGTCCCGGCTGGGGCGGTGCCCCGCTGGTGGGAGAGTCCTGGTTAGGGGGAAACCCCACTAGCCGACGGTTGGTCGGCGCCGGATCTCGCCATGCAGCGGGGAAAGATCATCGTCATCTCCGCGAAAAAAACATGCACTATACTAACGGGACTAATGACCAAAGTAGTTGACGCACCCGGAAACACGAAAAAATCAATCAATCAACCGAAACAGTGTCTTTTTTTTAACGTAGTTCCGTCCGTCTGTCAGTGAACACTACTAGCCCCTAAACCATGAGTAGGAGTTTTTCCAAATTGAAGACACCCCTGTCCATCAAGCTCTAATTGAGGCTTTGAAATTTTGAAAAACATTCTTTAAAATTTGTGGTTCTTTGCATGAAACCCTAGGGACATTTTCAAAATTTTCTGGAAATTGACTCAAAATTTTTTCTTTAAATTTCCTGTAAGAATTAACTAAAATATAGGTGGCATAGAACCGATTTTCACGGTTTACTCTAAATATGCGACAATTTCAAAAGGTTTTTCGGCGTCGTCCTACACCTAAAAAATTGAAGATAACGATTTTTCCTTTAAATGAAATTTGTTTTTCATTATTAGTTATTTCATCAAGGTCAAGTACATTTTTAGATTTTTTATAGTTTTTGCACAATATTGCGTGTAGCATGAGCAATTTAAAAAAATAACAAAAGCAAGATTTTCTCAAAAACAGCTCCAAATTTTTTCTTTACATTTTTGGTAGGAATAGTGCCCATAGTACCCTATAAGATGATGTAAACGCCATTTTGCCTTATTCTTTTGTATTTTTCAAAAATGACAAAAAATATTTTTTCACATGTATCTTACATCGTTTATTTTACATTAACGGCAATTTGTTCACATTATTGTGACTTCAGTTGGGCTTCATTATTGTGACTTCAGTACACGCGCTTTAAATAATGTCGCATAAATTTCTCGAAAACTCAACAGTTTTCTTTGAAAATAAATTCAAATTTCCGCTTTTAAAACAATTTTTAAAATTTCCCTTTTTTTTAAATTTTAAAAAAGCTTTTTCAAAAATTTTACAAAAATTTTTTTGTTTAGATGCACATTTCAGAAATTTAAATACATTATTGCATTTGTAATGGAAGTGCTTTTAATGACTTTACATGAAGGTTTTCGAAAACTCAAATATTTTCTGTGAGCTTCAAATTTTGCATTTACAATAGCACTTAAACGCCACTTTCTTAAAAGCTACTCATAATTTGTCAATGAAAATTTCTATCTAGGGTGAGGTTTTACTCCTCTTCAATATTCTTAAAATAATATTTCGGTACTACAGTTAGTAAACCGAAAAATTGAGAAAATTTAAAAAATATATATATGCTTTGGGTGGCGATAGACGGAAGTCGGTCAAAAAGATGAGTCGAGCCCGAATAGCTAGCCCAGACCAAAGAAAATAGTAATGTAATACGAGGAAGTATGTGCTATTCTGTAGCACCACTAGTTAACTTTCTCATATACGTACATGTTTACGGAGTAATATACGCAGTATACAGAAAATTATGTAATGCTGCGGAATATCGATTTCGAGATTTCATCGGAAATACACTTTTCGAGGTCTCCCGATACCAAAAAGTGGTATTTTTCAAAACGTCCGTTCGTCTATCGGTCTTTTCGTCTGTGAACTTCTCTAGGTAATTTGCAAGAAGCTCCAGGGACGTTTTCAAAATTTTCTCAAACATGTCTCCCATGTTTTTAATAAATTTAAGATGAACACAGTAATAAAATATGGGGTAAGTCCGATTTTTCATTGCTAACTCTGAATTTTCGAAAATTTCAAGTCTGAAATATTTTCTGTTTTTTCATGCAACTACAAAAATTAAAGGTAGAGATCTTTCCTTCAAATAAAATTTGTTCTCCATAATTAAATATTTCATTAACATTATGTACATGTTTTGAAAATTTGAGTAATTGTCTCGCAATATTGCGTGCAATATTTGCAAGTTTAAAAAATAAGAAATACTATATTTTCTCAAAATATGGTTCCAAATTCTTTCTTAAAGTCGGTAGGATTTCTTTTAGTACGGATTGTACTAAATGTAAACTTAAGTACAAAAATGTACACACCTCGAGGCGAGGGAGGAGGGGAGGTCTATATTGTTAAATGGAAGTAATTTTATTTACGCCTTCACTACGACACCCTCCATTGCTCACGTTTCCGCTCCCCCCCTATCCTGCTTTTCCCCACTCCATACTGGCTCTATGTGTACAAGAAGAAATAAAAGAAGTCATCTTCGTCAACATATACTGATATGTTGACGAAGATGACTTCTTTTATTTCTTCTTATAAGAACGTCAACAACATCCAATCAGAATTCCCACAATTCTATGTGTACAGCTTGTGCATTGTGCCCCGCCCCTTCCCATTGCTGCACCATACCTCCCCTCCTCCCCCGCCCCCGGGGTGTTACCTATCCTGCCCTTCCTCGCCCATCCCGTTCTACCGCGCACAACCAGCCCCTGTCCGCACTGTTGCAACGCAATTCCTTAATACTTATGTGAAGTGCGGGTTGCATTAAACGAAGGTTTTGTAAAAAATGCGTTTGCTGAAAAATTTTGAATCGAAATTTTAGGCATTTTGTCGATTGCTCAAAAGTATTCGTTCCAAAATTTGGAACAATCACTCCAGTAGTTCCAAAGGGTGTTTGTACCAGCTAAATACACACGTATACATAATTTCCATTTTATGTGAAATTTTGCTGCTTTGCAGCTAAAGTGATGTACGTAACAATTATTTAAAATTGATATTATAGTAATTTTAACCTAAATGTCATGAATCAAAATTTCCAGTCAAGAATTCATGAAAGTTATGATTGTAGGCAATTCATAAATAATTGTCTGAGTAATTGTTTCTTACACCTGTTATTATATAACGAACAGTTTTATAATAACACACACACATACACACATTAGACATTACACACACACATGTGTATATATATATACACACATTACATTACATTACATTTTATGTATCTTGTAAGTATATTTACACACTTATGCATGTACGAATGGTTTACGAGTGGCTATGTTTCTCGGTTCCTCTTTTCGAACTTTCTCTATCCTCTACGTCTTCCTCTATCAAATTTCTTTCGCCATCCTTGATTCCATGGTTTTTATGGCCTGCCCCGCCGTCTCTATACGGTGCTATCAATTTATATACTTGTTTGGGCCATCTCTATTATGCATTCTCAGCAGGTGTCCGTACCATTGAAGCTGATTTTGCTCTACAGGATCTATTATATCCTTTTGAATTTCCATTTTCTACATTATTTCTTCATTATGTATGTAGTGCAAATGAAATATTCTGCAACCTCGTCCCAAATAACCATTTCGATCGTCAATAATCTCTTTTTTTTAGTTTATGTGAAAGGTGAAAATATATCTTCACTAGGATAAATCTATTTAGCTCAGGGAAACACTTCTCTATCCAATTGCTTCATCTTTTTAGATCTTACTGATTGGTCAGACATCAACTACAAGCTTCCTTTGATTTGTGAACATACCGCAGCAGATATCAAGAAGTTCATTGATAATCTAATGCAAGTGTCTTAGTTTCCCTTTCATGATCAGATACCAAATATATGTGAACAGAAAAAGAAGCATAAGAGAAAATATATACACAAGAAAAGAGTGAAGTATATGCCAGAAGTTAAGAAACGAGTAGACAATTAAGATCATTAGGCAAAAGTAAGGAAGATGTAGAGAAAATACTGTATTAGAGATTATTTAATTGTGGTAAATTAGCTTAAATGTTTTGATGTACACAAAAATCTTAATCTTTTTCACTTCGCGGATTAGGGAGATTCCCTGTACCAGCTTCATAACCCCATCTCTGTCGTGAATGGTCAATGCCCCTTCTTCCCCGTGTGCTGTACAGACTGGCATGTCGGGGGATCCTTTCGTGAGACATTCTTCCAAACTTCCGACCCCACCGTGATCTGTATTCATTTATTTTTTCATTGATAGAAAAAATTTGAAGTTCCTGTACATTGGGGTGCAGCGTTTTTCTCTCCGGAGGAATTTCAATTTCGAGGCTTGTATCTTCATTTCTTATTGTCCATGATTCACACCCGTGAAGCAGTTGTGGTACTGCCATGACTTTATACAATTTTAACAGCGTCTCTTTTCTAGTCTTATTGCGAAGGTGTTTGTTTATTGTTCCGCAAGTATGTTGAAAACGTTGTAATTTTGTTTTCATATCACCATTGTAATCGTATGGGATGTCACAGCTCAAATAATTCAAATGTTTTACTTGCTCTAGTACTTTGTCTTCTATTATTATTTTAGCTCTGATAGGATATTTGCCTCTGAATGCAATCACTTTACTTTTAGAGATAGATATTGACAGATAATATGGTTTGCATATTCTGTTTAGCTGGTACAAGGACTTTTGCAGACTTACTTGGTTCCCTTCTATAATTATATGATCATCATCATACAAAAGTGATTGTAGAGGTGTATTTGGAATTATTCAAATACTTGGATTATTTAAACTTTTCCATTCTCTTAGAATGTTGTCAATGTAAATATTAAGCAAAGTGGGAGATAAGCTATACCCTTGTCTTACACCTCTGTTTACTTCTAACTCTTCTAACATTTTGTTCCCAAATTGTAAGTTAATACTTATTTTGTGATAGAGGGATTTAATTATTTCTATCACGTGCAAAGGATAGTCCCTTTTTCAAAGAATCTCCCAGAGAAGTTCACGATTAACTCTATCAAACGCTTTCTCATAATCTATAAAAGATATGTGGGTCTCTAAATTGAACTCTCGTCTCTTTTCTATTATTTGGTTTATGTAAACACATTGTCTGTTCATGATATTCCTTGCCTGATATCACTTTGTTATTCCAATAACAGTGAATCTGAGATTGTTGTGAGCCGTTTATTTATTATTTTTGTGTAAACTTTATAAGCGTTGTTCAACAAGCTTATTCCTCTGTAATTCTGTGGCTGGCTTCTATTTCCTTTGTTAAAAAGAAAGATGACTTTTGCTTTCTTCCATGCATCAGGTATTTGTCATTTTCTACAACAATTATTAAATAGTTCAAACAATCTGTTCTTCAGTCCTTCACCTCCATATTTTAGCAGTTCTGCATTGATAACATCTACCCCAGGAGCTTTTCTGTTTTTCACCTTGACAGTGCATATTCCATTTATGTTTGTTTAAAGGGTCTATCTGAGACCCTTGTTGTATCTTGACGTGCCTTATCTTCACCGATTACTGTTGGGTCATATAGGTGAACTTCATAATATTTTATCCAGTCATCTTTCTTTATTACATATAGTTCTGCTTCCTCTTTTTCCTATGATTTTAAGTGTGTCATGATCTTGTAAGCCAGATTCTGTCAATCATGGACAATCATTTTCAATTGTGCTGATGAAAAGGTCCCACGATTCTTGCTGAGCTTTTTTCACATTTTACTGTGCATGGTTACTTTTCCGTATGTAGTTTTCTTTCCTCTCTTGTTTTGGTTTCTGAAGTAATTCTTGATAGACATTTTTATTCTCACGTATGGCTACAGGAATCTCATCGTTTCAGATTTTCAGGCCCTTTCTTTTTCTTTGTTTATTACTTTTCCCAATAGCTTCACATGCTGCCGTGTTTATAATATTTTCAATATTGCTCCACTCTGTGTTAATGTCACCTTCTAAAGGTGTATGTCCGTTTATTTGTTTCAGATGTTTGACAGAGATTTCTTATGCTTTCCTCTCTGAGAGATGGACTTTGTAAATACCTCTGTTCTTAGATTCCCCGTTTTTATGTTGTTTTGTCATCATTTTATTCCTTTCGGCTATAATTGAGATCTTTGAAATTACTAAGTAGTGATCGGATGATATGTCACTGCCTCTGTTAACATGAATATTTCGAATTTGAGGTGCTAATTGTCTGTTTGCTGCATCATAATCTATCAGCAATCATGTGGTGCAATTGCTCCAGGTAAATGTATTTATATCCTTTTTCCTGAAGAAGCTATTCATTATTTTGAAGTTATTAATAGTAGCAAATTCCCTAAGTTCAAACCAATTTCTATTAATAGTTTCTTCTTCAAAGTATCCAACAACATTTGGAATTATCTGTTTTCCTATTCGGGCGTTTAGGTCTCCTGTAATTATTATATAAACATTTTGTTACTTTCATCTAAACTCGTTTGAAAAGTTTCATAAAATGCGTCAGTGTCCTCTGTTCTACCTTCTTCTGGCGCGTACACTGCTAGTACAGTTAGATGTCCTCTTGTAACTTGGAATCGTGTTTCAAGTATCCTGTCACTGTAATACGTATAGTGAAGAGTTTTTTTTTTCCATTTCGAATCCACTAATAAAGCAACCCCACTGCACGTTCTTTTATTGGAGTATATTCCACTGTATATTATGTGTAGTCATAGAAATATTTTGTCCCTCTTCCCTGGTTTTTTGGTTTTAGAAATAACGGCATTGTTTACATTCCTTGCTTTTAGCTCGCTCTCTCCAATTCTGCATCTTTATTATTTAGCCCTCTCACATTCCATATACCTAAAATGAATTATTAATGATACGATTATTACCATTATTAATGATACGATAAGGGAAAACGATTGAAAATAATGGAAACAAAAATCTAATTTTATATTTTATAGATTATATTTTGTCAAGAAAGTATGAACATTTCTATTTCACTTGTTGTATGTTGAAGACATCAGTCATCCGTGATTGTTATTAAGAGCATTTTATTAATAATATGAATAATATTTATCGAGATAAATGTTATATTAACAAATAATTATATATTTGAATTCATTGCCTAAAAATGCATATTTCTAACTCCTCAATATTGAAATGGGACACATTGATTTTCAACCCCTCCAGTGACACCACTTCCGTGCCAAAGATGGGTTCTCTGTCGTTCACTCAGAGTTGTTGAGAACATGGATGGGACTGTGTCCAACTAACTAGCTGCCTTTCAGCGATGCGTGATAAAGGAAGTTCAACTTATTTCTGGACACCCTCAGATGCTTCCCAAAGAAGATCGAAAACATCAATGAGAGATTGGGAGGAAACATTACTTTTATCCTAGCAAGAGCGACAAAGCTAGAAGAGCGAAGCAAGAAAAGGAAATCAAACCCATACCGCGTCTTTCATTCCTTAAAGGATCCGTCTTAATGGCTTCCCAGTGACGAACCAAATGCGCGTCTTCTTTGGTTCCACGGTAACTAGTGCGAAATATTCGCCCGCCTTCGAGGATCATTGTCTAATCCTGCGTCGAAGTCTCCAAGCTAATGATGGTCTACCATATTATATTTATCAGTCAGAATTTGCAATGAATTGGATTGACAATTGCCGAAGCAAAAATTAAGTAAAAAGGTGAGGAACATAAAGAAAATATACAGAACTGGAAAGCTTACAGATACAAAAATACAGAGCCGGAAAAATAGTTGGATTTTGTCAATTCACTAACCTCCACACACACACACGCGCGCGCGCGCGCGCACACACACACACACACACACACCGGGATTAAAGTCTTCTAGTACCACTTAAAGATGGTTAAGATGGTGCAGGTGGCGAGGAGACACGGACAATTTGTATCCGAAAGTCGGTATGTCTGAACAATGCAGTCAATTTAGAAACAAATAATTTTAAGGCTCACTATTACCGTATTACCGTCACTATTCAATTAGTTGTATCTGTTGAAAGATATTTAAAACATCCTCCAAAACTTTCCCTCAAAATTAAATATAGTAGCAAATTATTATCAAAGTTATTATTATTATTTCGTTTCTCGCCGTTTAAAATGAAAATAGTGGTATTAGCGCACAGAAAAAACGGCTACTCGCCCTTTTCGATTTTGACTATCGTATTCGATTTCATTTTCATTTATCCAATTTGTCATTCGTAGTGAATATCCGACGTCGTCATTCAATTTGTTGATTCGAATTAATTTTTGTCTCCTTTTGGTATCTTCGATTTTCGACCCGGTATTCCTATCAACCCGTCAACCAATGTCGTCCGCGTCAATCACTTGCGGCTTTCGTCATCGCCTTTGTTTTCGTCTATCGTCCCCGCCCATGGTTTTGGTATTTCATCTACGTCATTCGTATTTCGTCTTTTTTTGATTTTGTCTTCTTTGTTCTCTTTCGTTCATCTTTCGTGTTCATCTTCCGTCCTCGTCTTTCATCTTCACCTTCGCCTTCGATTTTTGTCTGCGTATTCAATTTCGCCAATCGTCATCGTCTTTCCCCTTCGTTTTTCCTCCTTATCCTCGAGCTTCATCCCTCATACCCCATACGTCATCATCTTTCAATTTCGTTTTTCGTCTGTCTTTCGATTACATTTTCTTCCTTTTTTTTTTTTTCGTCTTTCGTCTTCGCCTTCGTTTTCGTCTTTTTCGTTTTCGTCTTTCCTTTTCGTTTTTTGTCTTTCGTCTTCGTCTTTCGCTATCGTCCAATGTCTCCTTCTGTTTCTGTTTTCGTCTCTCAGTTTCTTCTTTTGTATTCGTTTTTCATTTTCATCCTTCGTTTTCGTCCGCTTTCGCCCTAGCTTTTGCTTCTTCGTCTTCCCGTTTCCTCTTCGTCCTTGGTAGTCGTCTTTTGCCTACGTCTTTTGTTTCCAACTCACGTCACCGTCCTTAAATATTGTCTTCGTCTTCGTCTTCCGACTTTGTCTTTCCTCTCCGTGTCTCGATATCGTCATCGTCTTTCTTCTTCGCCATTCGTTTCGTCTTCCTTCTTCGTATTTCCTCGTGTTTCGTCTTCGAGATTCGTCTTCGACATTCGTCTTCGTCATTTGTCTTTCGTTTTCGTCTTCTTTTGTCTTCACGTTTCGTCTTCGCAGTTCATTTTCGTCTCCGTCTTTCGTCTTCGTCATTTGTCTCCATCTTTCGTCTTTCGTCTTCCGTCTTCGTGTTTTAAATGAAAATTGGATATATTTTAATGAATGTACTTTTCTACATTCGGGCAAAAAATGTATAAAAAATGGTGAAGCCATTTTTGAGAAATTTTAGAATTTTCGTTTGTATATTGCGCAAAGCTCAAAAAATTAAGTTAACATTTTATTCGTTTGTCCGCAACATCAGTCAGATTGATCACTTAACGGCGCGAGCGTTGCTGACATAAAGCTACTTAGACACTTTGTGCCGAAAACCAACTTTGCTGTATGGAGGACTCTAAAAACGTGGATTCTGTCTATTTCGCACTATCAAAAATCTAATTCCCTTCATATTGGAGTGAGAATTTTTCACGTTTTCTATATCAGAGACACACAAACTTAGTTTTCTGACGCAAAATGGGCAAGTTTTGCTGCAGCATTACATAACTGTCACTATACTGCGAAGGACTATGCGAGAAGGTAAAAATATACGTTTTTCTACGATCGTATAAAAGTGAGGGGGGTTTACGCGTGTGTGAAGTTTCCCTAAAACATCAGAAAAATGTATCGTCTCTTCATGCACGGAAGAGAAGTAAGAATCTTTCAAGCGAAGTAAGAAAATAATATACCCAATAATGGTAAAACTACATTAATTTCACTATTATTAAACTGTTCCCAATAAAACACAATTACCTATTAACATATAATTAGTATAACTGTTAACACAATGTACTACATATGTTATAATGTACATGTTATATATTGTGAAAATCGTAGTAACTCCCTTATATGTACATTAATTATTCGACTGATGGTACGTTTTCTCGAAAATTTCGGGTAATAAATTAGATACAGCATCGTTCGCAGATTTGAACAACTCATGTAGAATGTCACCATTACTTTTAACCATTTTGAATTCAGTAATTATATCTAAGATGTACCAGGAGCACGAATGAAACAACAATTCCTCACTACCTTATGTCGTGTAACCAGGGCCTCCAGTTTTACAAACGTTAACAAAGGTGGGATTTCCTTTCGAATAAATCATGAAGAGTATGAATGTAACAAATCATTATTTGTATTAGAAACACTTTTATACAATCGTAGAAAAAAATGTTTATATTTCGTGAATGAAGTTATTGTTTTGCATGATCTCGATCGTGCAACAAAACTGCATGCACTTAATATAAAGATAACTATTGCATATTATCAGCGCACGTTCTCTTGAGCCTCCAATTTGCTTGATGCGAGAGAAGTGGAGGGTAATATTTTTTTCCATAGGACTAATATATCAAATCTGTGGTTCTTAATCAATGCAAAAGAGTTTTTATTAAACGGGGGCGAATGTTTCTGTTATTAGATTTTGTCAACAACGCTCGTTGCTATCATGTATGTTTAATGAAACTCATTGGAGGGTGGAGTAGGGGTAGGTATCCCGGGGTTCAATTGATTGATTGATTGTTTTTTTCGTGTTTCCGGGCGCGTCAACTGCTTTGGTCATTAGTCCCGTTAGTGTAGTGCATGTTTTTTCTCGGGAAATGGCGGTGATCTTCCCCCGCTGTATGGCGAGATCCGGCGCCGACCTACCGTCGGCTAGTGGGGTTTCCCCCTAACCAGGACTCTCCCACCAGCGGGGCGCTGCCCCAGTCGGAACAAGCTCTAAGCTTCCGACCGGTCTCCCGGAATGTGTGGTAGTGTGTGTGTGTGTGTGTGTGTGTGTGTGTGTGTGTGTGTGTAAGGGGAGAGGATAGGACAAGGAAGAGGAAGGACAGATCGCGCGCGGTCCGTGGCCCGTTTGGTAGGGTACTGCTCCGGCATTCGCCTGGTGTTGATTGGAGAAACCACGGAAAACTACCGATCAGAGCAGCCGGCCGCTAGAATTCTCCTCCAGACAGCGACTGAATTCAACCTAGCTGAAAAGCTAGTGTGGAAAATCCTGCCGCCGTGGGGAGTGGGAACCTAGGACCTCCCGGTCAGAGGCGCTGCAGTGACATCAGTTGATGCACTGAGCTACCGCTGCCGGTCCGGGGCTCAAGAAAACGTGCGCGATTGATCGAAGATTGCTGTGCTTGTGTTGCAGCTCCAACGGAGTCGGAGCAGCAGCCTGGCCACCCTCCGTCACCCGCGCCCGCGACGCCGCCCCCTCAAACCTCGATGAACCTGCTGCCGCAGGAGGCGGCGACCGCGATGAAGCCCGGCTCTCCTGCCGGGGTACCTGCACAACACACCCGACTTCGGGTTGCGCCCTAACAACTTTCAAATCGAGAACTTTGCCTTTAACAAAACAGTTTGTTTTGTTTTTTTTGGAAAAATTACCTCACAGTTCTAACTTCTATTTAATCAGAGTTGCCGTGAGGGGCAAGACTCGGGCCACCAGACCCGCTCTTCCGTCTGACTGCGCCAATTTCGTTACGTTCCTTTCACTATTAGCGGATAAAGAAGGTGTTACACAGGCGACGAAACAGGTGATTTGAATTTAGCACAGAGACTTCTTTTGGACATGAGCATACTTGATATACAGCAAATCTACAACAGGGGACAGCTTGTTTTACTTCCCTCCGAAGGAAGGCGTTTAAGGATTTTTTGTCCTTAAGTATCCACGGCTTCGATCGGGTTTGATTCTACAACTTGGTACAATAACCGTTATACCACCGATCCCGCGTTGTAACACAGAATCTTGTATATTTATTTCTAACTGTTGATTAAATACATGTCCTTTATGAATAAAAAAGAATATCTTCATATTGATCAAAATATTACTCTTCCCACCGCCAATCGAAAAGAAACTTCAGTGGTTTACGCACATTTGGTTTTTACCAGGAAGCTACCGAGACGAACGATTGTCGGAACATACAGTGTGATCTCTACCGTTCGGTATAATTCGAAACAGCACTTTCCTTCGACCCAACACGGATCCTGTTTGACAGAACCGCAATACGGTCAAACGTTCCTGAGTATGCGCAGTAACAGAATCAAATGGGTATCCATGCCACAACTGGAAATATTCATGTCATACGTAGGATTGTTGATTGTGTCTTGGGCCGATAGGTGCCAAGAGTCGAAGGGACGTATCAGTGCGGACACATGGTGTGGTCACAGAACAGATGCTACACACAAAGGAAAGTAGAGAGCGGCTCCTGTGATCTTCAGTGACCCATCGCGCAGGGCGGATCGCCATCTTGAAACTGATCAAAGGAACCCCAAGAGTCAGCTCAAACGCCATTTTCTCAAAAACGAATCCAATTTTTTTTCTTCTAACTTTCGCAACGGATAATGCTGATAGCACTGTTTATTATGATATAAAATTCATTTTGCTGTATTATTTCGTTTTTTTTAATTGCACAAATGTAATTTTTTATATATCTCTCACGCCGTTAATATTCACATTTCTAGCGATTTGTAAACACTATTACATTTGTGAGGTAAAGTGCTTTTAAATGTCTTCAAATAAAGTTTTCCGAAAACTCAAAAATTTTCTAAAAATTAAACATTGTAATGAAAATTGTTATTTAGGTATATATTTAACTCTTCTTTAATATTCTTAAAGTATTATATCGGGTCTACAAAAGGAAACCGAAGAATTAAGAAAAAAATTAAAAAATGAACTTTGAGCGGAGATAGATGGCAGGTGGCTGGAGTATGTGGAATGTCCATTAAACTAGCCCAGACCGTAGAAAATAGATAACTACTACTAGAATGTCTGCGCCATTCTGTATCACAACTATTTATAAATTTATAATTCTTAATATTAATTAATTATGTATTAATAATTACGTTTTATCTCAATTTTTTATTGATATTTGCCTATGTGCGAGATTAATATTTCTCTATACGAAGCAGATGTGCCTTCGGGTCACCAAATACGAGTAAAATTGAAATAAAGGGCACCTTCCCCACCGTTCACCACACAACAAATGCCGTGTCGTACAGCTGTTTACACACTTTCAATACGGCGACAATGCTCATCATATCGGCGCACGGATTGCGGGTAGCTTTCCTTCCTGTGCAGTACCTATTCTGTGATGTGGTCACAGGTTGAGGAGGAGAAGAACGGTGCGTGGCGGGGGGTGGTAGTGCAGTCTCTGGACGCCTGCGCCCCTGCCACGCAGCGCCTCTACCTCGTCACCTGCGCGCCTCCCGTCCCCCCCCCGCCCCCGCAGTCGCCCTCGCACCCGTCTCCCAGGTGAGCGCGACCAATCGCTTCTCTATCTTCACTCCACTCACCATCAGCTTCTCGCCCTCCTCGCCATTCAACCCTTCGTACACCTTCTTTCGTAGACGTAAAGCCGGCTGTCCCATGTTGTAGGCCATCTCATGTAGTTCACTAACATTAGTACGCGTTTGGTGTCAAATAATTATCATAAGGAAGGTCAAAATCTTGCTATTTGAAAAGATGATTCCAGATAGGATGGCCGAGATGGCCAAGAGCGTGTACCGACTCAGCGTTTCAGGCATCGAGTTCCGCCTTGAGCATGGTTGTTTATATCTCGTCTCTCGTGTACGTGTTGCCGCGGAGGGTCTCGCGTTCTCCTGACCCCAGATCAGAGGAGCCCGCAAGTGTGTTGGTGTCTGGTTTATGGTCGAATATGCGTCCCATCGAGGGGTAAAGGGTAACCAGATGTCGACGGGAGGAAAGCCCTAGAAAGACAAACATTTCAGGTAATGGGCTTTACTGAAATATCTACTGAAACGTACTTATTTTCCGCCAAGAGACTCACTACTTTATTCTAAATCTCTACTTTTCAAGTCTCTCAATAAATCGTCTGTACATTTAACTGTTGCATTGGACTATTGTTACTTCTACGACATTGTTGACCTAAGTATATATATTTTTCAAAATTATAAAAAAAAGAATTTTCTTGCTAAATCAGTCACATACGTGAAAACACAGTAGTGCAATTGCAGTTAGACTTTGTTGTTTCAGTCACTGAATAACTCTGTACTGGAAAGAGAGAATGCAGAATGTCTATAGAAGGAGATTACATAGGGATAAATTTTATAACGGCAGCGGAGATCTTGTGGTAATCCATGATAAAACATTCGGATTATAAGAAGTATCAACCACAATAGTCTATTGTGGTTGATGCATCTTCATATCCGCGATATTTTTCATAGACATTTTTATTTTCCTTAATATTTCCTCCCAGATTTCCTCCAGTATTTCCTCCAATATTTTTTCCCTCTAATAGCTGTTTAAGTGTTTGAAAAGGAATGATACTACACTTATTCGAAATATACAAACGCCAGTACTGTTACGTGAAAATATCACTTTCTGTCACTATCATAATGTGTATTATCGTGCTGAATACCGCTACGAAGGAAACTTAGTGTTTCCTTAATTTTATAATGAAATATTGCTGTAAAGATAAAGAAACCTGTTATTTAATCGAAGAGTATACTGACTTAGCTCACGTTAAAACACATTGTTTCCTTACAAATTTGCTTGTAAAATCCTATTCATTGTTTTAGTCATGAATGAAATGATTTTTCGTGAAAAAAATTATGTTGTATTCCTAAGTGCTGTGTTTCATTCATTACATTTTTTCTGTTTTACTGTACTGTACTATTTTCGGAGCCGTATTTTCTTAAAAATACTTGTGATTAACAGCAGATTTCCATTAAGAAAATAAAATTACGTTTTGTTTGTAATACAATTGTGGATATGTAGATATATTTTTTCTTCTAATTTATTTTTTCATCCCTTTAGTGTTCGTACCTCCATTCTGGATAATAATTACAGATTGTTCTCTCATACTTGAAACACATTATTATTTCTTTTAAAATTAATTTTCTGCTCAAACAACTAATTATGGTGAAGTTATTTGTGAATAATATTGAATGGTATTCCAGGACAATGTGTTAAATCATACCTTAGCATGGTTACATCCTTCCCTTGATCCTCTCTCGAGCCGTCGTGAAGATTGAAGGCTTCGAATCCTTTGCCCATCAACCTGCGGCTCTGGCCAATGGAATGTCACATTCGAAGAATTGAAATAAATATTTATTTTATCTTCCTCTTTAATACACCCTCTTCAATTTTACATACTAAAAGTATCTTTTAACAAGTACTTGTACCTATGGATGCTATAATCGTCGTATTTATTTGATCGCTGTGAATTAGGGATGTGCCCTTAACAGCTAAACTGTTATTTCTTAACCGTTAACGTTTCGTAACTGTTACGCGAAATAACAGTTATTTCGTTTATGGGACAGTTTTTTCGTTATTGGCTGTTATCGGTTGAAATGCATAGAACTGCAACCTATTGGGCCTAATGCGAACTACTACAAGCTTTTGTGGCAACCATTTTGTACGATAACAACTTCGCTGCAGCTAATCAATCATGATTTGCCAGTGTTCAAATTATAGATTCTTTAATACATAATTCGTCATTATTACGCACGTAATAATAACGTGCCATAACATTTTTATTTTTATTCACTACAACAAGGTGTTTTCCTTTAAATTAAGTCCGTCCAATATGTTAACTTATTTATGTTCCATTGCTGCTTATGTGAAATCAACTAATATTTCCTAGGTCCGATAAAATAAAATGAGTTACGGTCAAATATTTCACATTATAATACTTGATATTCGATAGTCATTAACACTTTAGCTATAGGTAAGCAAAAACACAGTTTCTCCTCATTATTTTTGGCACTCGTCACTTCACTATGCACAAGTTGCATATTTGAAAGAATATTTGCAATCTGAACCCGAATCACTTTCATTTTAGTAATATTCTATACACATTCGCTACACATTATATGAATTACTATTCATCCTTGGCAGTTCATCCAGTCTCGTTCATTTCAGCTGCTTCTCTGCCCAAACATGTTAGGGAAAGTAGTGCAAGGAAGCGCCGTAAGGTAGCCGCACAGGCTTTACGGTGCTACCAACGTTATTCGTTTTGCGTGGTTTAACTCTTAGCAGTTGCTACAACTGATTTAACTCTTAGCAGTCGGCCATGTTAGGTTGCTGGTCATGGACCTGTTATTTTTCAACTGTTATTAATAACAGCTATTACGAGTCAGCTGCTTTTGTGATAACAGTTATTGAAGAAAAGCTGTTAAGCCCATCTCTACTGTGATTGGAAATTTTCAAACGAAATTCCTTGCGAGATAAGTCATCTAGTATGTGATTTGATATTTGACTAAGACCTAGATCTTACCATAGATAAGCGAACTCTTGACTCTTGCAATTGTAAATATGAATTACTCTTTATAACACGAGTATAAGAAAATTAATTTTACAAGAAACATATGAAGCATCAGCCAAAAGATAAATAAAACTGTTTCACTCAACAAACAATCGTTTTATATATAATGAAGTCTGCAAGAGTCCGATAAAATCCTTATTTTATTTTTACAATTTTGACAAAATACATTTTTTAAATAAATGTTCCAAAAAAAGTGTGTGAAAATTTGTGGATTTCAAGCGTTTCCAATCTTTTGAACAAAAATTCAACAAACATTTTGAATGCAAAATTACATTATGTAGAGGTTTTATTGTTGAGGGTAAAGGCTCGTTCACAATGAGACACAGAATAAGCCTGACGCAGAAGCAACTACTCAGATATCTGAAAGTAATCTTTAAAGTTGACATTAGCGTAAGCTGTAAATCGTGATTCAATAATAACACATTACCGTGTTTTAGAGACATGCAACGAAAACTAGTGTTTTCCTTTGAAACCATAGAAGACTTTTATTACTTATTTAAGGCCCGTTTTCAACATTTTCAACATTTTCAACATTAAAGGTGGTTTTTCAACATATCCATGCCCCGGGTAGGATTCAAACCCGCGACCCTTCAGGCGCGAGGGAGCTACGGCTCCTCAGCCTTAGCGACCTCGGTATTTAGGCCGGCAAACCAAAGAAGAATGTATGAGCTTCAATTGTACTCTATCATCACTGCTCATGATAGATTTATCCCAAGCATCCATGGAATCAGGAATTACTGACATTCTTGCATTATCGCATTCATTTTATTTAAGATCGTCCGGCTGTATTGAATTTCTATGGTGACA
Source organism: Teleogryllus oceanicus (assembly GCA_964035755.1). Taxonomy (NCBI): domain Eukaryota; kingdom Metazoa; phylum Arthropoda; class Insecta; order Orthoptera; family Gryllidae; genus Teleogryllus; species Teleogryllus oceanicus. Next base: position 20,091,163 of record CAXIVR010000008.1, read on the forward strand.
AAATATTGTATCGGTAGATAATTATATTAATCATGAATTATTAATATTGAAAATTGTTTCTCACGTTCACGATCATTAGAACGGAACGTTCGTACATGTTGCACTAGACGACCACTAGATTTAATAAATTATTATTACGAAATGTTTGTCTAGTATAAATAAAAGTGTAGACTAGTGGGTTTGCTAGTGTTTCATAATACGTTATTCCGCCTTCAGGGCTTAATATAAAAGCCCTAATACATATCTATGCCAGATTGTGAAACTTGACGCTCCCTCGTACATCATCATACCTCAAGATATGGAACCAAATTATTTTATATACAGCTCTGATGACGCAATAACACTTTGGCGAATATTGAATTTACACCTAGAACAGTGATATTTATTGAAATATATGTCCATGTTCTCGCGCCTGCCTCATCACTCTCATTGCGGACGTATCTTAAGCTGATGCAAATCTACTCTGTGAGCGCTCTTGTGTCACAGAAGCGGCGGAATAGGCTGCCTCCCCCGCGCCGCCGCCCCCGCCGCCCCCGCCGCCGGCCCCCGCGCTTCGCTCTCCGTCGCCCTCCCCGCCGCCCCCGTCGCCGCCACCGGAACCAACCCCGCCGCCGCGCGCAACTTCCGGCCCTAGACGCCGCCCCCGCCGAGAGCTTCGACTGGTACACTCAATTCCTCGGGTCTCTTGCACACTATCCGGAAAGCCACGAGACAAATGAAGGGACGTGAAGTCGTAGGCTTCCGCGGCCAGAGTCAATATTACATTCTTGGCAGTCTTGCTCGTGTGCCACGCCGCCATCCCGCGGTTGACAGGCAACCCTCTAGCTACGATTGTCGTTTGTTATAAATAAACAAGGCATTACGAGCCCTGATGAAGATCACGACATGATGATCGAAACGTCGGCACCAGATAACTTAACGCGGCGTCACCCGGAAAGCCAAGAATGTAATAAATGAAGGGACATTGTGACGAAAAAAAATCGGGCCGGTGTGAACATTCCGCACTTTGTAAATAATAGTTTTAACACTATACTAGTGAGAACCCGTCAAAATTTGACGGTGATATCTCAGATAAATGTAAAATACTGTGCACAGACTAATGTTCACAATATGTTGCATTGTTTGGATCTTCAGGATATAACGAAGATATTGTGATGTGGAGTTCCCAAAATTTTGAACACGAATGGCCCATGATCAGGTGGCAATGCAAGATGGCCCACATATTCCAATAATACACCAAACGACTCCAAAGATAGAGCACTGTTATACTGACGGATATTATTTCTAAAATTTTTTGATGTGTCATCATCTATAAACAAATTTGATTACTTCTGGCATATTGCTGGAAGATAAACTTATTTTCCCATTTAAGCAACGCAGAGTAAACCCGTTTGCAGAATTTCTCTCGCATGGGAAATACAAGCCGAACAAAACTGACATTTCATAGACAACGATCCAATAGAAAACGAAATGACCTCACTATCACGACACCTACGCTGACTTTCTCTTTCCCTGCCTCCAGTTAATGTACGTTTGCGTCTTTTGGGGCGCGTGGGCAACGATTCGGAATTTGACATAACCTGTGAACAACTTCACTACTTCAGTACAACCGAGCAAAGCCCACTGTCCGAATGTTCTCTACAAAATATATCACAAAAGCATATACATGCAAACTGTCAACGCCAGAATGCAATTATTACATTGAAACAAAACCTTGACGAATTGTAAACAAATCTGAATAATCAAAACAAAACATCAAGCAGCACCACCATGAAGCAGCGAGGACTCACATCCAGCGTTTCATATAATCGATTTTGAAACAGCCACCCTTTGGAAGAAAACAATTGACTATTGATAAGCGCATTATTAAAGAATGATTTAATTAATTAATTTACGCGATAAATGTTGGTGAATCAACACAAATAATATCCGATAACACATCTAGGGATCACAATCTTTCATTTAAAGGAAAAAATACTACAACCGATTCAGTAGAAGCTCTAAATGAAGCCATGGCGGAATACCTAATATTTTTAAATATATAGATTACAAAGGCGTGGTCTGTCCGACGACGCAACTAGTGCCAAAAGATTCCCCCACCATCACTCTCTGTTTCTGAAACTCTAGGTACCTTCATTGTGTGACTATTCAGTGAAGTACGCGAATCGTTGTGCCCTTGCCTATTTCCGATGTGCGCCATTTTCACACGCGTCGTCTAGTACACTAAGCCTTAGTGGTTCCCTCGGTTAAATTGTTCGCACTAAATTAGCTGATATTGTAAATAATGAATAGAAACTCCTTGTCTTGTAGCATTCAAATTTTGATCTGAAAATTTAGCAATCATAATGATTTAGCGATCAAAACAAAGGTCGCGTGTCGAGGTAGTTCTGCGAACGCTTCTCAAAAGCCTTGTGTGGACAGCACCAATCGAGTGTCTGCTCTGAAAGTCAATCATTTTGGTGTATCTATAAAACCCTTTAAAATGTATTTTGTAACTCCATAACATACATGCTCAATCCATTAAATTTAGTCTTTCATTGTAACAATGAGTTTTTCTTTATTTTTACCTAAAGTGATCTGTCAGAGTTCGCCTTTGTAATCTAGGGTTAAAACTGATTATGTCCACCGGAAGCGGTCGCTCAGTGCATCAACTGATGTCACTACAGCGCCTCTGACCGGGAGGTCCTAGGTTCGAGTCCTGACGGCGGCAGGATTTTCGACACTAGCTTTTCAGCTAGGTCGAATTCAGTCGCTGTCTGGAAGAGAATTGTGGCTGTTCTGATCGGTTTTTTCCGTGGTTTCCGATCAACACCAGACGAATGCCGGAGCAGTACCCTACCAAACGGGCCACAGACCGCGCGCGATCTGCCCTTCCTCTTCCTTTTCCTATCCTCTCCTCTTACACACACACTTACACTAACATGCACCACACTACCACATATTCCGGGAGACCGGTCGGGAGCTCAGAGCTTGTCCCGCTGGGGCGGTGCCCCGCTGGTGGGAGAGTCCTGGTTAGGGGGAATCCCCACTAGCCGACGGTAGGTCGACGCCGGATCTCGCCATCCGGCGGGGAAGATCACCACAATCTTCCGAGAAAAAAAACATGCACTACACTAACGGGACTAATGACCAAAGCAGTTGACGCGCCCGGAAACACGAAAAAATCAATCAATCAATCAATTAAATATGTCCAGGATCGTAACTGTGCTTTACATCAGAGCTGCTCAAGCCGAAGAATTCGGGTCTGACTACCCGCGGTGCTCCACTGCTTTCCCAAAATACGAATTACGCCACCTGTCATTCGTATTTCACTAGACTAGAACCGACTGCACCCGAGCACGTGCTCATCGTGCTGGCTCGACGTGCAGCGTTGCACGCTGGTTGCCCTCAGATAAGCGTTGACGTAAGTGAGGCGTACACCAAATGAACTGCACACTCGTGCAACCCTACATTTCTCTAGACAAGGGATATTATTAGCAGTATGAATATATTATTTAACAACAAGGTTCGTGTATTTATGTAAGAAATAATATTGATTCTACCTTCTTGTCAGAATTCAATTTATATGCAGTTGAAAAGTTTTTGAAATAACAGTTGTACATCTTACTACGCTCAAAATTATCTTACTTTGCATCTACAGACCTCCAACAAAGCAAGCTTTAGATTATTTCAATTTCGTAGAAAATCTAGAGATAACTCTGAACAAAATTAGTAATCTCTCTTTAAATCCATTGTTGTATGTGGAGATTTCAATATTGATTTTCTGAGCGAATCCACGAAAAGAGCAGTTTCTCAATTTAATTCATTCTTTTAATTTAGATATTACAGTGAACGTACTTACACGGAATACTTTTAAATCACAAACAGCAATAGATCAAATTATAATTAACAAAACCACAACTAGATATGAAATAATAACGAATAATCTAGGTTACAGTGACCATGATGCACAAATTCTTACAATTACTAATAACATGAATACTGACACAATAAATAAAACACGCATGTGCAGAGCATTTACTACAGTTAACATAAAGTTATTTACGGACGACTTGGTGAAAGAATCATGGGAGGCAGTTGACAACGCCTATTGACACGAATGAAAAATATAATTTATTTTTCTCAAAGCTTTCATTTCTCTTTAACGCATGCTTTCCTATTAAAAGAGAAAATAAACATTTCACGAAAAAGTAATACTTGGATCACAAAGGAATTAGAACATCGTGTAAAATAAACGTACTTCTATTTTATTTCTAAACGTTATGACGTATCTCAAGATTTCTTATCTACTTTAAAAATACAAAACATTGTTACGAAAAGTCATATGGCAGGCTAAAATCATGAAAACGATCAGGATATTTTGAACTCAAGTAATAAAACTAAAGCAATGTGGAATATAATAAATAATACTACCAAATCAACTAGAAAACCCGTAGAGAATGTTGTTTTAAAATATAACGATATAAATGTGAACGATCCGGCAACAGTGGCTAATCTCTTTAACAATACTTTTCGAGAATTGCTGCCGATCTCACTAAGGGTCTTCAGGCACAAAATTCAAAAACAGACAGTTCACTCAAAATTTTAGACACAATGTTTGTTTCGAAACTTCTTCCTATGAAATTCTTAAAATAATCGGTAAACTAAAAATAAATATTCGTCCGGTTTAGATGAATTCCGGATTCTTTGTCAAAGACTTGTGCGTATGCCATTATACATCCGTTAACTCACATATTTAATGCATCTTTATGCACTGAACGTTTCCAGATATTTTCAAAACAGCTAAAATTAAGCCGCTTTTCAAAAAGGCAAAAAAAATGAAATTCAAAATTATCGGCCCATTTCTCTTCTATCAGTTTTTCAAAAATATTAGAGAGACTTTTTTACGTACGAATGGAAACCTTTCTCACTAAACACGACGCGCTTTCAGATTGCCAACATGGATTTAGAAAATCAAAATCAACGGAAACGGCTATATTTTCTTTTCTTAAAGATGTCGCCTCATCATTAGATCAAAACGAGGCACCTATTGGATTATTTTTAGATCTTTCAAAAGCTTTTGACGTCATTGATCATGACATTTTACTTTCCAAATTACCTTCATATGGAATTCGTGGTATTGCTCTAGATTGGTTATGTTCGTACCTTAAACAACGATCTCAGAGAGTTGAAATACCTTACTGGAATGATGGAACATTACGTACGCACCTTTCCGACTCTTTGCCCGTTGCATGTGGAGTTCCTCAAGGATCGATTTTAGGCCCTATTCTGTTCCTACTTTACGTAAACGATATGCCTCGACGATTCAAAACGGAAGAACGGTTCTCTTTGCAGATGACATCCTAAAAAACAAATTAATAGTAAACGAAAAGAAAACGGTTTTAATGCAGTTTTCCATTTCAAATAAAAAAACCAAAAGTACAATATCAGATGTTTCAAATTGGTTCCGAAATAACAAATTAATAGTAAACGAAAAGAAAACGGTTTTAATGCAGTTTTCCATTTCAAATAATTCTGTGCTCCATTGAAAATGAACAGTGTACCATTGACTGATGTTAAGGCAACAAAATTTTTAGGTCTCTCAATTCAGTCAAACCTTAAATGGAACGTCCATTTAAATGAATTGAACACACAATTAAGTTCTTTATGCTACGCGTTCAGAATTCTTGCAAATTCAGCCTTCATACTGCTCGTTGTGTATACTTCGCGAATGTTCATTCCCGCCTGAGATATGGCATAATATTCTGGGGAAATACATCTTATAGCTCCCAGACTTTTAGATTACAAAAACGAATTGTACGAATAATAACCAAATGCCACCCACGTGATTCATGTAAGCTTCTCTTCATTAATCTAGGAATTCTACCCTTACCGTGTCTTTTTATTTACGAATCAGTGGTTTATGTAAAAAATGACTTGCTCAAGGGCGGAATATTTTTCAGAAAATGCAGAAGTCTATTACTATAACACTCGACGTAGAAATCATATTCACCAGGGACAGTATCAACAGCCCATTACAAAAATTCACATACAATACATGTACATTATTTTACAACACTTTGCCAGATGACATTAAACGATTAAATTCAATAGAAAAGTTTAAATCCCAAGTGAAATCGTTTCTGCTGCATAACTGTTTCTATACAATTAGAGACTATACTGAGCATAACAAGAAAAGTAACATTAATTTTAACAATGATACATAATGCATTATTTACCATTTGGACTGTATAAATGAGTATAAACAACCTGTAACAACTATTGTACTACAGCTTCCGGGTCAATGACCCCCATCTCGATCATGTTTTGCGTCCAGTTTCCCTGATCCATTGAGCAAATGCTGAGATGGCCCCTTGTTTTGCTTCTGGACATAAATGTAACTTCATTTTCTGTGCACGTCTTCTAGTATTCAGTGGGAAATACAATGATTCAAATTATCGTTTCCTTGTTGTCGGGCAGGAAGTAATAAGAGCCAAAATTTATTGCTTATTTATCCTTGAAAATAATTTTTTACATGGGAGTTTTTTTGTTTTTTTTCTCCCTTTCAAAATTCAAAATTTATTCTTTTTTTGAAAATAGATTTTATTACATGGGAGTTTTTTTTTTTTTTTTCTCCCTTTCAAAATTCAAAATTTATTGCTTATTTATCCTTGAAAATAGATTTTATTACATGGGAGTTTTTTTTGTTTTTTTTCTCCCTTTCAAAATTCAAAATTTATTGCTTATTTATCCTTGAAAATAGATTTTATTACATGGGAGTTTTTTTGTTTGTTTTTCTCCCTTTCAAAATTTCAAAATTCAAAATTTATTGCTTGTTTATCCTTGAACATAGATTTTATTGCATGGGAGTTTTGTTGTTTTTTCTCCTTTCAAAAATTCAAAATTTAAGTAGTATATGAGTAAGTGTAGGGATCAAGAATTTTGAAAATGTGCACACAATTCACTTTTCCACATAGCACGTCATACGTAGTTTTTAACTGTTTTTTCTGACGTAAAATAAATAAATAAATAAATAAATAAGCAACCAGAACGACACTTATGATTAGAGACCGTATTTTTATATAATTACATATTTTTTGTCTTCCTACTTAACTAATTTGCACACATTATCAGTTAATTTAATTTGACATAGACTTTCAGATATTCGTTTCCGACCACCCATGCCGCGGAGTGAGGTGTCTAGAACTAAACCTCCAAAAATATAAAAGATGGCTCAGAAAGGGCTCAATTTGTATATTACGTAACTCAGACTTTCGTGGAGTAAAGGTGAGTTTTAAAGAGTCTAGAACTGTTTCTAAAATGTTCGATGAAACAGCGTATCTTGCGTTGTAGATTGCACGTACTTCTAGGGAGAATTTCTTGTCCAACAAATTCATGGGATTTGGTGTCGAATGTTATACATTGAATAAAACTGTCATATTTCCTACCCCATTATGCATATAGTAACAGAAATGAACGGTAAGGTTTTAGGAATGGTTTCTTCATGCAGAGAGAGACAGTGTGTTTATAGTTACATGCGTTTGGAAAATTCTTTTTTACAGAGCTCTGAACTTTTATCAATGTTGTTGTATCGCTTGATAGCTAGACTAAAATACGAGATTACAATTTTTGAAAGAGTAGTCATGAATGAGTTGCAAAATTTAAGGTTGACGTGAATTCATTTTTGCACTAAATGATATGACGAACCAGACCTGGGGAAGTTCATCTATTCCGGGAGTAAAAATACTTTTCCCCAATTGTTGAGTGCATTTCCTATACTAATAGCATTGTTATTATTTAGAAAGTAATATTATAATATTTTAATATTAAATAAAGAAAATTAATGAAGGAAAATGAAAAGGAACTTCTGTTTTTCATAAAAACTTTAAGAATTACCTGTGAGAGAACTCTCCTTCCTCCTTTGCTTCCATCACCAATAGAGGGGAGAAGTACGTAGTGTGATGTAGTAGAAGACAGTTTCATTTCTTACTGAACTCGAAATTCTAACCGAGGATTCTAGGGATCGAGTCCCGTAGGTGGCAGATTTTCGACGCCTAGTGTAGGCTAGGTAATATGGTCAAAATCAGTCGCAGTCTGATGAATTCTTGCGGTCGGCTGCTGTGATCGGTAGTTTACCGTGCTGTCTCTGATCAATACTAGGCAAAGGTCAAAGACGTTAACGGCTGAGGCGTCATGGAGAAAAACACAGACATTTACAAGTATGTACAAGTTTATTTACATGTATGTACAATAACCAACTTCTGCTCCGAAACTACACATTTGTGAGTATTTCCCTGTGGATACCCCACATAGCTAGGGAGGCCCTGCCTCCTCTGAAGCTACTCCTGCGCCACTACCGTGACCTCGTCACCCGTGCACTAGACACAACATGCTCCAGCCTGGGCGTAAAGGTTTGCGCATCGCGCGAGGTTTCCAGAATTGAAACCCACCGTCTGAGCTCGTCGGCTCGATTTTATACCAGAGTGCAGCCGTCACGTGACCGTCCTAGGTGTGGCAGGGAGGCTCGCGTCTACACCTCTATACCTCTACACCTCTGACCTTCCCGGTCAAGCTGGCGTCCCCTTTGTCTAAATGTATCTTAACGCCGGGCGCCTAGCTATTCATGCCCGCAGGTATGCGATACTTCCGCTCTTCCTCCCACCCAAGGCCGCCAACGTGACGCTACACTACCCATGGATCGAAAGATCTGTCCTACCTCTTCCCTCTCCCATCATCTCTCCTTACACACTTCCGGCGATCGCCCGGTGCCCCGCAAGTCAAGGGATGATGATGATGGGACTGATGAAAACTAGAGTAAAAAAATACAAAATAAATTAGAACTCTAGAAAATCGTAATCGTTGTTTTATAAGCCGCGGTACAATAGTCTGGTTTTGCATAACATTTTCAAGTCAATGTTTACCTTAAATAGTTAATTATAATCATTACTTATAAGGTAGGACTCTATAAAATGTATCAAATGATGCTAATATTAAAATAGGTTCTACTGAAATTCACATTTATTATTTCTTGTATTTAACAAGTGATTTTATTAAACACTAACTAAACACATTTTTTAGTCTTTTAAAGTCACAGTGGAAATAGTATTATTTTATCTTCGAATACTTTTATAAAAACTATTATTTAAAATATATTTGCAATTTTTCTAGCTTAAACGTAAGTTTTGAAATAAAAAAATTAATATAGTTTTTTAATACAACTTTCCATTTTTTGGGGGGATACGTTTCAGCATTGCTCCGGGCCTAAAATTGTCTCGCTCTAGCACTGATGGTGATCCCATTGGAGGAGACACCTAGAAGGGTAAATCCCGCGTAAGGCGAATGTAGGTCTGCGCTGGATCTTACCACCCAGCAAGGGAGGGACCCCGCCACCTCTTGGAATAAGTCATTACACCAATGGGACTAATGACCATAGCAGCTGACGTGCCCAAATAACATTAAGTTAACCGAATTCTGTGCGGTTTTACCATTACAGAACGTCCTATTGGGGCAGTCCTCTATTGACTTCAATTGTCCTCTCGTCCTTCTTTATTTAGTAAATTTCCTTTGGGAATTTTTTAACATTTGTTTTCATTTATTTTATAACATGTCTAACATCAACTGCGTTGTATCGTTTATTGTTTAATTTACAATAGAAAACATTAAAATCCTTTTTCTGAACGCTGACACACGCATGCATGATAATGTATGGGACTAAAATAAAAAGAGACGCTCAGACCTTCTTCATCTACATTTTGCGAACAAATCATTTCACTTGAATCGCGAAGGAATAGAGAGAGGAAAGGAATAGAGCTGATGTTAGTCTAAATTAAATATTTATTTAAAAGATGTGCTGATGCGTTTGTTTGTTGTGGGTTTTTTTCCTTCCGTTATCGATTTAATTTTTTCGTGTTTTCGGGCACGTCAACTGCTTTGGTCATTAGTCCTTTTAGTATAGTGCATGTTCTTTTCTCGGGAGATGGCGGTGATCTTCCCCCGCTGGATGGCGAGATCCGGCATCGACCTACCATCGGCTAGTGGGGGTTCCCCCTAACCAGGACTCTCCCACCAGAGGGGGCACCGCCCAGCCGGACGAGCTCTAAGCTCCCTGATCGGCCTCCTGGAATATGTGGTAGTGTAGCGCATGTTACTGTAATGTGTGTGTGTAAGGGGAGAGAATAGGACAAGGAAGAGGAAGGAAAGATCGCGCGCGGTCCGTGGCCCGTTTCTCCGGCATTTGCCTGGGGTTGATCGGAGAAACCACGGAAAACTACCGATCAGAGCAGCCGGTCGCTAAAATTCTCCTCCAGACAGCGACTAAATTCGACCTAGCTGAAAAGCTAGTGTCGAAAATCCTGCCACCGTCAGTACTCGAACGTAGGACCTCCCGGTCAGAGGCGCTGCAGTGACATCAGTTGATGCACTGAGCTACCGCTCCCGTTTCCCTTATTGACTGTCCTACCTTTTACATAAACATTGTTGGCAACCCTACTCTTACCACCCAATATAATTGAAGGTTCGAAAAAAACTCATTTTGAGAATTATGACGTGAAGAACAGAACCCGGGGATTTCAGCTTCGAAAACCAGTTTTTAAGGCACCGTTTTGGAGTTGCGTACAATCAATGTCAAGAAACGGGCCGTTAACTCACTGTTGGTGGACCCTCGCAGGCAAACTCGTTGTTCTGCCGACGGTGGAAAGAGATGGGTGAGCTATTCCGGCGCACCGATTTGTGCTCGTTCTCTAGTTTGCGTCACGAACCACGTGACCACAGTACGGGCACTTCGTTTGGAAAACCAGACTAGACGCTGGCCGCCATTTCAATTCTTCGGACATTTTATCCATTTAAAACTATTTTCCCGGACTATTCATTTTCATTACAACGTAAAGAATGTGTTCGTGTCTAGTTTGTTAGCTTATCTATAAAATATAAATAACTGAGGGGTGAACTTGACGAAAATAAAAGTACGCTTTCTTGATTGTTTATTAAACGCAAGTCTCTTTGGCTTTAGAAATAAATGAGGCTTTTGATGAACCAACATGAGTCAGCTGTGCTTTCTGAAATTGAAAAATAAGTTTTCTGATTAAAATGGTAAAAAATGTAAAACAAGAAACAAACGTAATCGTTTACAACACGATGTCTAGTGTTTGTATTCAAGTGTTCAGCAATCAGTACCGGTTGCGGCTACTTCTCGTTGACTAATTGAATTCCGTGAAAATGTATCTTTTACGTGGAACCATACTATCAAAAAGGGGTGTTCCTTATCTCACTTTATTTACTTTGCTCTGTCATGTTATTTGATGCACCTGCACAGCGGGAAGTTGTAAATTCTCTAACTGTACTTACGTACGCTGCGCGATTCCACGAAACATAAAAGAAAACTCACTCTTGTAAATTGCATCTCATCGCTGCCGTGCGGTCTTCCGCCTCAGAGATAGGACCAACCGTAATTTCAAAAATTAGCTTCTTTGTTTACTATAAAACATCGACAGAGCGTTGGCACTGAATACTGAGAAGGACGTTGCACCTTTCTGCTAAAGATTACACGCTAACTTCTTTGGTCATGTCATGAATAATTATGCAAGACTGACGAGACTTGTATGATAATGCCAGGCTGACGAAAGCATGTTACGTGAAGTTCTCCCGAATCATTACTTACAGACAAATCTTTTTGAAGAGGACGTCTAACGTTCTGTGTCACCTGCACAGAACATTTTCCGTGAATGTTACGTGACTTTTGAAGACCGTCAAAAGACAAAACAAGCCTCAATTTTCACTTACATCATATCGTGGAAGCGTGAAAACGCACATCCCATGTACCTGCCGAGAGACTTGAGAAATCATTAGCGTAATTGGAAAGTCATTCTTCCTGACCTTGGATCTTCTTTCAACTACACTCACAAAGGTGAAAATTAAAGAGAGTGGTCATTAAAGAGGAATTTCCGTATATAGTAGCGTGGAGACAAGATAAATGAGGAAGAAAATACGTATTTTTCACTATAAAATTCTGTCTGATGAATTGATTGATTAGTGTTTCCACGCGCGTCACTTGCTAAGGACATACGTCCTGTAAGTGAAGTGCATGTTCTTTCTTCGTTATGTGGCGTTGATCTCCCCCGCTGTATGATAAGCCGTCCTTCGGCTAACGGGGGATAATGACTCATATGGGTCCTCTATCACTTTTAGCAGTCGCGCGTCTTTTGTCTATGCGTCAAAACATAGTGACTGACCCAAGCAAGACCAGGACGAGTAATTCTAGAGGAACGGAGATCCTTTTACCTACCGTATTCCAATATTCTGACGATTGAGAGCAAACACGTGCAGTTGTTACTTATTTGCTAGATACCGCATGTATCGCATTACTTCCGACATTACTAATACCATTCGTTTTACTTTAGTTTCGATTTTTATTCATGACCGAATTTTCGAATGCTTTACGATGCTTCTTAAAAAAAACAGTATCAACGTGCGACTATCCTGGAACATTTACTTATGAGGGCGTCAATTTTCTTATTGCCATAAGCTACATAATTATTTGTTAATTATAATTATTTTAATGTTTAATAATTAATTTTAAATAATTATTTAAACATTGCATATATATTAATACGCAACTACTTCCATTTTCGAAAAATGTTACATGACATTATATCAAGATCTTTGAAATTGATTTGAGGATATTCTTTCTTTAATATTGTTGATGGAGGAAGATGCCGCAAGAATGTCAAAAGTTTGCAATTTTCAAAAATTCAAGCTACTTACAAAGTAATTTTAAAAATTGAGCAATTTTTGACAAAGTTTTGAAATGTTGAGGCTTCATCTAAAAGAACTCCCAAACTCAAATACCCATATGAAATTCGAAGGTTCCTGAGTTCATTCAGTTCGATCGGGAATTTTGGAGCTAATTTGGAGTCAATTGATTTTCCTGTATCAAGGACCCACAAAACATGTATTCTGATACACAATGTGTTAGAGGATTTAATTTACAACATATAGAAGCACAATTTCTTTAATTTTTCATTACCAGGGCCCGACAACAAGAGATTTTTCTCGTTGTTCTTCTTGTTCTTCTTATTGTTCTTGTTCTCCTTGTTCTTCTTCTTGTTCTTCTTCTTGTTCTACTTCTTGTTCTTCTTCTTGTTCTTCTTTTTCTTGTTCTTCTTCTTCTTGTTCTTCTTCTTGTTCTTGTTCTTCTTCTATGATAGCCTATAAAGAACTCCAAAGGACAAATTCAACCATCACCAGAAAAATACATTAGTTGTTTTTATTTTATGAACCACATTTTTACACTTCACTTGCATCTTTTAAGCATTTTCCGTGCACATTTTAGTTTCTTTATACTGCTAATAATACAGCCTCTGATGATGATGCGGGGGCAGGACCCTCCCCGAGGCGTGGCCGTGGGCGGGGTCGGGCGAGACGGCGGCGGCGGCCGCGGCGGCGGCGGTGGCGGCGGCAGTGCTGCGAGAGGCCTGTCACGCTGTGGCAGAGCAGCCACCGCTCCGCCCCCCCCCGTCCCAACGGCCACGCCCCCTTCGCCGCCCCCGCCGTGGGCCGCTGGCAGCGCCGCCTCCGAGGGGCTGCTCTTCCGTTCCGTCCTCTCCGCCCCGGCGCCGCCTCCGCTCCGCCCCCGCCCGCCTCCAGGCGCCCAAGCTCGCCCCCGCCCCCGCGCCTTCGGACACACGCACGGGTAACCACATGGAAGAATTAATAGAGACCGGAGAGTTCAGGCACTTATTTTACCTAAAATAGACAAGCAACGAGGCATTTATTTGTACTAAAATAGGCATGCAAAAAAAAGGCATTTATTCTGGCCAAAGTAGGGATATAAAACTGGAAACATTGAAAATACACATTTCATTTCAGATCATCACAGTCACTTTTCTTATTCCGTTGCGTCTGTTTGACGCAACACGTCTTTAGCCCTTCTTGTCTGTTTAGCCCCCGTTAAGATATTTGTCGTGTGTCGCGTAACGTAATGAATCATGCATTTTATCCCTTGGGCATTGGGCATTTTATCCTTGGGCATTTTATCCTTTTTGGACATTTTAGCCTTGGGCATTTTATCCCTTTATCCCTTTATGCTCGGCGGCATTAGTAACCGGGTCTCCCAGACGGCCACCCGTCTGAGAATCCGTGGTGTCTCGAATCCCTTAACTTCCGTGGCTTCACGGGGCGTAGTTAAGCAATTCGGCTAACAACTTCGGCTTAAGAGTAAATTCCGCACACAAGGCTGCATTGCAAGAATTATTTCTTAATATGGATTCAGGTATAAAATATGTATCAAATAATAAAAGGCTTTAAACCGTTCGAAAAATCCGAAATTGTTTGGGATATATGAGATACATTTTTACGACCTTCTTCGTTATAAGAAATCGTTCATAAAAGGACATCTTAACGTTCAGCCAATCACCAGAGAATTGTGAGGTGGTAGCGGTAAACGGAACAACTGACCACCATTTCCTCGCACAGATGCCAAATATTCGTGACGTATTTCCCAACAACTTTGATTATTTTATAAAGTTATAATGCTGTAATACAAAAAAAATAACGTATACAACTCGTTTATAATGTTGCTTATTGCATTCGTACAAATTTAAAGACTCGCTCCTAAGGTCGCACGTTTGCAAAACATGTTCTCGTGCAATAAAGCTTAACGTTATAAACTAATTACATAAAATTCTAAAATAAAAAAAAATGTTGTAACTAGTAACTATACGATTGTCCTCCTGGAGTAAATATGTGAAACCGAAAGGAACGATGTGTCACCCATGATTAAATGCGGTATACAGTGAAATTCCCACAGTTGTCGCAAGACCGGAAATTGCTTTTGCTATCTTCGTCCCAAAACATTATGACGAATGAGCTTTGAACTGTGGTCGGGTTGGCCAGTTTAATAAAAGTATTTCCGCTCTAAATTTTCATAATTTGTTATCGTTTTCTGACTTCTTAGAGTCGGGGCAGGGTGCAGTACTTGCGAAACCCGCAATGGGCTCCTATCAGTAACATACAGTGTGGGTCACTTTAACGGCGAGGAAATACAAAAAGATTTCATGGAGTTTTGCTCTGGATTATTACGTCAGGGTATTGTGATGGCTTGATTACTCGTGATTATAGAGGCAAAGTGGAAATAAGGAAAAAGTAAATAATTTAGACGAAATGGGAATTTAATTGGTTCGAGTAAAAATACTAACAAACTCCAACCTATAAAACTCAGTTGTTTCCTTGCTCATCACCCGATCCAAATGACCGATCTTCTCTGATTATGAGAGACAAGTTCTGCAAATGTATAATTACGAAGAGTAAAGTTGAGCATATTTTTTAAAGCTATGCTCACAAGTTACACTTTTTTGGATCTTACTACCCGTCCTTATTCCTTGTTCTTCTCACACCTTCATTACCTCCGTTGCCTCTGCGCCTCCTTATTCGGCGAAGACAATGAATTGTTTTTCTAAGAAACCATGAAGACTATCCATGACACAAATCATGATTCGTAGAGTTCGCGTGAGATATCTGTGCACTCGGCGACCGTCAAAGAGCGAGCCAGCCACACGATAAGGGAGACACTGTATGCGTAGTAAAGATATGCATCCATGAATCTATGCATTCTGTCGATGTTCTCATCGGCAATGCTTCGCCTAGGGATTTAATAGCCCAGAAATTTGTTTTGGTTAGTACTTTGTTACATTCTTTCTTAACCTAGAAGTGAATGTAATTATTATGTTGAAGGACTGCCTGTCGAAAATCCGGGAAGCAGTGTCCATGAGTTAGCATTCGGTGTAGCCATGGTGGAAAGAGATGGATGAGTAACGCCAGCACACCGATTTTTGCTCGTTCTGCGCAGCACCAGGTTTTGTCACGAACCACGTGACCATAGCTTGGGCACTTCGTTTAAAAACACAGACCAGATCGCCATGGTGAAGGGATAGCAAGAAGCGTTGAGAAACATTTGGGAAGTGGCGTAAAATGACAATTTTCAACAATTACCAACCAAAAATAACCCGATAAAGGTGTAGTTGAAATAAAAGACAATATTTTTAAAAACGCTTCATATATCTGTTCCAATGTCTTGTAACAAGGTAATAATTTTGGTATCTGGCTGCATTTTAAATTCCCGCTATTATTGTGACAAACTAGTTCTTGAAACTCATTGGAAGAGTCGAATTCGATGCGCAAATAGCTCACCCATCTCTCTCCATCATGTGCAAAGACTGCCTGTCGAAAATTTGGGAAGTCGAAGTTTATAAGTCGGCATTCGGTGTAGCCGCCTTCATCCTCTATGACGTCAGCTGTGTGCGCAGATTCCTCGCGCGAGGTCTATTAAAATCATCATTAGACGATTGTACAAAAGTGATTGAATTTTTTAGCGAAATTATTGCTTTTTGCACAATTTACTCGAGCTACGTTCACAGTCCAACCTTCAAACATTATTTTTTGAACGAAATGTGATGGATTAGTGTACTCCACAATGTCTGGTTCTTTACTCGATCTATCGGTCTAAATTGTATCTAAACAGTATAATCTTTGAATGAAGTTTGCTGAACCAGAGTGAAATGCGCAATTTTTTTAACTTGACCTGTCGGTCTAAATTATTCCTTAAAGATTTACCTTTGAATTAAATTTACTGAATTTGTGTTTAAATGTGTTTTTTGTGATTAAATTTACTGTGCACGCAACTGTACAATATAAATATATATATATATATATATATATATATATATATATATATATATATATATATATATATATATACTGACCTACCTTTGCTGAACTGGAGTAAACTGCACAATAGCGAACTTTTTTTTAAAATTTATGTAGTGTATGACTTAGTGTAGGGACAACTAAATTTAAACGTTCGGACTGCACTTTATTTTAAAGCACGTCATACTTTTAACTGTTTTTTGACGTAAAATAAATAAATAAAAACTATCGGACTCAGTTACATCTTAAAAATTAACCTTCGAATTAAATTTGCTAAACTAAGCACAACAGTTATTTTTTACTCGACCTTTCGGTCGCTTTATTTTAAAGTCTCTGAATTAAATTTACTGAACTGGAGTGAACTGCACTATAGTTACTCTATCTACCTATCGGTCTGAGTTTTACCGTAAAAATTAACCTTTTAAATTAAGCTTACTGAACGAGAGGGAACTGCACTACAGCTTCTTTACTCAACCTATCGATCTTAGTAAACCTTAAAAATGAGCCTTGGAACAAAATTTGCTTTACTGGAGTGAACTGTCCCGTGTCAGGCCCCTGCGTCTGCGCGTGGCCGTGCGCGTGCGAGGTGGGCGGCGGGGGCGGGGGCGTCGCCTGGCGAGGGGCGACGGAGGAGGCGGTGCCCCGGAAACGGGCCTCGCCCTCGCCGCCTGGCCCCGCCCACGCGCTCGGCCCCGCCCGCGGTCCTGCCCCGGGCGCCGACGCCAAGGACCCCGGCCACTGCAGCGAGCGACAGGTGGGCAGGGCAGCGAGCGCCGAGCGGGCCCGCCCACACCATTAGGGAGTGCGTAGCAGGACTTCCTTATACGCTTTGATCACGTGACTAGCGACCACTTAACCGGTGATATGAATAAAAATGAGTAAGTACTCTAGAGCAATTGCTTATGAGTACAAGTCGGAACTACAACTTCTCATAAGCAATTGCTTCTTTTAACCCCCGCATGGCTGAGTGGAGGAACAAAGGTCTCCCAGTTCTTTTGTTTTCTTTACAATTAACAGAAAAAAGGTAGAATTTTTTTTTCTCTCACGTATGTAAATATTCATTTATTTCAAATATTTAAACACATTTTATGGTAATACTGCTTTTGGATTACATAGGAATGGCTTTGGGAGGACTCAAGTTACATCGCTTTTCTCTTTTTCGTTGATGATATTTTGACTTCACATTCATATTTTTTATGTATTTGGCAATTGTTTCATGACTAATATGTCACTATTGTTAGAGTAACTTGTCAGTACTGGTGGGTAGCGATTGTCTGCTGTTTTACTCTTCAGGCAGCGTTTTTCATTATTGTCAGTTGTGTTGCGTGAATTGTAAGAAATTCCTTTCCGACGTCTATGAGTAAGCGAGATATTAGACAATGGGTTTCACAGGTAGACATTTATATTGCATATATTCTAAAAGTTCTCTATAACTGAGTCCTAGTGATCTTGTAATAATTATGATGTAAAATTGCAAATATTTAATATAATTGTTAGTCCAAAGATGATAACATGCCTTAGATGAGTAAGCCAAAGCATTGTTCTTTTCAGTTTACAATGTTCACGAACAACATTGTAAGATGATGAACAATAAACGCAATAAAGAAAATACTATTCGAAACTCAATATAACAGCGTTTTTGTAACAACTTTTGATGGGGGTGACTTGGGTCCCTCACACTGAGGGCTGTTTCAATATCACGCTTGGCCATACGAGGGTTAATAAGAATAAAAAGTTTCGTGGAACGTGGAGCATTTACTTCTCTCTCTGAGTAATTGCTCACTAACTGATTGTATGCGATTGCTCGATTTTCGTCTAGTTTGTTTGTCTTCGTTTCCGCGCGTCGCGCATTGTGCATCGCGCACGAACTTTCCCTCATGGCGGCGCGTGCTGGTTCCTGATGGTGACGACCGTGTTAGGTTAAGTGATACAGTTGACGCGCATTATTGACTAAATCGTAGAAAATCTTTCGTCATTCATTCCCTCAGTACCTAAAGCCTCACAACCAGCTCACAGCAGTCGCGTATAACCTCTTTTGTATCCATTCAATAAGATTTGAGTCACCTACGGAAGTTGCTCCGAAAGTTCCAAGTAAATGCTTCGAACTAGAAGCAAATTCTCGATTTTATTCATACGAAAAGTAATAAATTCCTCCTCGGTGGAGCAGTTACTCACCAATGGAGCAATTGCTCAAAATAAGAGATTGATTGATTGATTTTTTCGTGTTTCCGGGCGCGTCAACTGCTTCGGTCATTAGTCCCGTTAGAGTAGTGCATGTTATTTTTCCTCGAGAGATGGCGATGATCTTCCCGCACTGGATGGCGAGATCCGGCGCCGACCTACCGTCGCCTAGCGGGGTTTCCCTCTAATCAGGACTCTCCCACCAGCGGGTCACCGCTCCAGCCGGGACAAGCTCTAAACTCCGACCGGTCTCCCGGAATATGTGATAGTGTGGCATGTTAGTGAAGTGTGTGTAAGGAGGATAGGAAGGAAGGACAGATCGCGCGCGGTCCGTGGCCCGTTTGGTAGGTACTGCTCGGCATTCGCCTGGTGTTGATCGGAGAAACCACGGAAACTACCGATCAGAGAGGCATGCGGCGAGGAGCAAGCGAATGCTTGCTCAGTCTTGAGTGGCAACCAGCGTATTGATATCAACTTATATCATGGTAAGGCACTTCGTTTAGATCAGCTTTACCAAATGCCCCATTGCGTTAAGGCCTCCACACATTGGGCATGCGGCGAGAAGTAAGCGAATGCTTGCTCAGTCTTGAGTAGACGAGGACTCGGCGAATATTCGTTTCTTTGATGTGACCAAAACCCCGACAGTTTGCGGGCAGGCCGAATATTTGGCGCTCGGCCAATAGCAAGCGACCCCACCACACTACTCGGAATTCGATGAGACTCGGTTCTCGCCGAATGCCGAATGAGTGGAGTCACCTTCATACATAACAACAAAAGAAGGGGTTCAAGCGAAGAGCAAAGAAGTTGCATAATACATGAAAGAGTCTAGACCGTTAGTGAGACTTTTTAACCAGGGTGCGAGTCTGGAGTAAACAAATTTTCATCCAACAGGAACATTTTGATTTTTTGTTCCTTGCGATGAACAGATCACTTTGACAGATTTTGAATTTCACCGAATTCCTCGTGAAATATTCAACTCTTCCCTTTCCAATGTGTTTTTCTAATTCGTGCTATATATTACGGATGATCAAAAATTTCCTAGAGAAACTAAAATTTGTTGTAAGAATAGGCAAATATCCGTCTTCGTCTTATCCAGTAATGTGCGTGAACGTCTCAAGATTCTCTGCTATTCCCCTTTCCTTTTCACTTTTGACTATACGACTTCCCTGCTTCCCTTTCTTCTACCTCTTTATGACGACGTGGCCTTATTCCATTCACACAACACACATTGTGATATATTCCATAACAGAAAACAAAATGCCTTTAATGAAATCGAAGTTTGGAATAAAATGTGGATCACAAATGTCAGGGTCAAACACATTTATTCCAAAAGGTTTGCCTTGCGGCCCTATCCTCCAGGCCTTCAACGTACGTCCAGCAACCACACCTTGTCTTACCATTTCTCCAAAGCACAAATAAGTACCTCGGAGTTCAACTAGAGATTATTCTGACGTGGATTCCACACATAATTTCTTTGGTTAGCAAAGCAAAACATCGAGTTGTCATTCTTCGACCACCAACGCTCTCCTGTTTTAACTCTTTTAAAAGACTTTGATTAGACCAGAATTATATAGGTCTACCTAGTATGTGGAGGGGCATCACAAACATCATTATTAAAACTTCGTTCTTCAATACCGGTATCTTCGATTGGCAGTAGGTGCACCATGGTATGTCCGTAACTCGTAACTTCATACACCTTCACGTAAATACTTTGAGTGAACATACTACCTCACGCATATTTTCCCCTGGGCGACCCATAGCTTCTGGGCAGATCGCAGGTGTCGGATAGTGGTGTACAGACTAGGAACAATGAAAGCAATATTTCCGGAAATCCTCGGACCGAGGCGGCTAGGAGACTAGAGTGTGGGAGTGCGATCGGTAGGAAGATCACATGCCCTAAAAGCCACGGAAACTCATGCTAGCGGCATGGCAAGTAAGCACCGCCATTAAATAAATGCTTCTTCCGCTGACTTGCGGGAGATTAGATCAAAAGCTAAGCGAAGGAAACCCCTGATAGAAAATCATAGGTAGAGAGAGAGAGCTCTGGAAGGTAGTGAAGACAATCTCTCTACAGGAGTAAACCCTATACAAATCCCGGTCCCGCAGATTGTAGGGTTGGTCATAGGGCTAACGGCCCATGCCGTTGAAAGATCACTATTTAGATAGGGAGATAGATAAACTAAGACGATTTTGCATACGCAAAAAGGTTTAAATTTTGGTACATAGACTGTATTATCTTTGAATAGGACTGCAGCTCTAATTAAAATTTGGTAGAGTTAAAATAATGTGGAGTAAATATATATTAGCAATGCAAGAAGTGAGATGGCAGGAAGAAATATTTTTTTATTAAGCGGCCACATGCACAACAGCCATTTTTTTCGGAACCAAAACTGACCGGCCTTAAGTCAGGTTTCTCTGTATTTAGCCAACGTTGACTGGAGGTGCGTGATAGGGAGGCGCGCTGGTGCCAAACGTATAATACCGAAATTCCGCTTTCCTTTACCCTTCATTAAGCGTCCACCTGCACTAACAGCCTTTTCTCCGGAACCATTTTGCACTAACAGCCTTTTTCTCCGGAACCAATCCCGCCCGCTTAAAGCAGGTCTCAGTGTATTTCGCAACCGTTGAATGGAGGTGCGTGGCAGGGAAGCGCGCTGCACCTAATGGTCCGCTTTCCCTACCCTTCCTTTCATTAAGAGGCTTCATGAATTGACTGCCATTTTCTCCGGAACCAAAACTGACCACTTCAACAGGTCTCATTGTATTTAGCAACGTTTAATGGAGTTGCATGGCAGGGAAGCGCGCTGTCACAAAACGTGAAATACCAAAAGTTCGCTTTCCGCACCCTTACCCATTATTAACCATTTTACCCTTACCATTTATTAAGAGGCCTCATGAACTTATAGCCATTTTCACCGGAACCAAAGCTGACCGCTTAAGCAGGTCTCGTGTATTTCGCAACCGTTGAATAGACGTGCAAAGCAGGGAGGCGTGTTGGCACCAAACATGTAATACCGAAAGTCCGTTTTCTGTATTCCCTTACACTTTATTAAGCGGCAGACGCACTAACAACCATTTTCTCCGGAACCAAAACTGATCTTTAAGCCCAGTCTCAATGTATTTAGCAACCGTTGAATGAAGGTGCACGGCAGGGAGATACGATGACGCCCAAACATATTGTGCCAAAAGTCGGCTTTCCCTTTCCTTACCCTTTTATTAACCTTTTTGCCCATACCGTTTATTAAGAGGCCTCATGGACTGATAGCCATTTTCTTCGGAACCACAACTGACCGTTTATTAAGAGGCCTCATGGACTGATAGCCATTTTCTTCGGAACCACAACTGACCGTTCATTAAGAGGTCTCATGGACTGATAGCCATTTTCTTCGGGACCACAAATGACCGTTTATTAAGAGGCCTCATGGACTGATAGCCATTTTCATCGGAACCACAACTGACCGTTTATTAAGAGGCCTCATGGACTGATAGCCATTTTCTTCGGAACCACAACTGACCGTTTATTAAGAGGCCTCATGGACAGATAGCCATTTTCTTCGGAACCGCAACTGACCGTTTATTAAGAGGCCTCATGGACTGATAGCCATTTTCTTCGGAACCACAACTGACCGTTTATTAAGAGGCCTCATGGACTGATAGCCATTTTCTTCGGAACCACAACTGACCGTTTATTAAGAGGCCTCATGGACCGATAGCCATTTTCTCCGGAACCCCCACTGACCGCTTGAAGCAGGTGTCGCCACCGCTGAACGGAGGTGCGATGCAGGGAGGCGCGCTGGCGGCGGCGCGGGGGCGCGGCGCGCCGGCGCTGGAGCTGGTGTGGGCGCGGCGCATGCGCACGCGCTCCTCGCCCGGCGGCCGCTACTCCCCGCGGAGCGCGTCGCGCTGCTCGGCCCGGCCCCGCCCACGCGCACGCCTCCGCCCCGACCACCGCCCCCGCCTCCGCCCCCGCCTCCGCCGCCCGCTCGCGCGAGTGGGGCGACGCCGGTGAGCGCCTCGCCTTGCCAGCGCGCACCCAGCTGACGGTAGCTTAGAGGCGTTACTCACGGACAGATCGGTGGCACAGTGCATCAACTGATGTTCATGCAGTTCCTCTGACTGGGAGGTACTAGGTTCGAGTCCCGATGAGGATAGCTTGTGAGCTAGGTCGAAGTCAGTCGCTGTCTGGAGGAGAATTCCAGCGGCCGGCAGCTCTGATCGATAGTTTTCCGTGGTTTCTCCGATCAACACCAGGCGAATGTCGGAGCAGTACCCTAACAAACGTGTCACGGACCGCGCACGATCTTTCCTTCATCTTCCTGTCCTGTTCTCACCCCTTACACACACACACTAACATGCACTACACTATCATACATGCCGGGAGATCGGTCGGGGCCGTGGTCGCCTGGGGGCGGTGCCTCGCTGGTGGGAGATGCTGGGTTGAGGAAAACTCCGCCGGCGCCGGATCACGCCATCCAGTCGAGAAAGATTATCACCGCCACCTGATGAAAAACAAGCCCTACACTTACGGAACTAATGACATCAGTAACTGTCGCCATCGGAATCATCAATCAGATCAGAAATAAATGAACATTATGCAGGACGATGATATTCCAAGAGATAGTAGTGCAACCATTTACAAATGAGCTAACTGTAAACGAACGCACTGACAAATTAAGTGCAAAGACATAACCTCCAGTTATGTTGTCAAAGTGACCAAGCGGTAGCTGTCGAAGAGGTCCCTTCTCTATTCTAGCGCGCATTGGGGTCTTCTTTATGGTATTTCTTTAGAAGCGCTTCCGAGTGACGCGTCTGTTAGCAAAGCTTGGTTGAAATGGAGGTCTTCACACGAGTGGCAGAGCCGTTCTGTTGCGAACTCTCTTCACCAGCAGCACAGAAACGCGTTCGAGCTCGAGCTAGAAGAACCCAGATCTAAATAGCAGCGTTCACACGAAACGCGTCACAGACGCGCCACCGAACCGGTCCTTGCCTGCAGCCGCCTTTGGCGTGACTCATGAGGTGTGACTCATGAAACCTTCCTCTCGCGGTCGGTGGCGTTTGGCGGTAGATGCATGTGAAGGGTTCTGCCGCCTCTCTGTGGCGCCAGCGAGTGGTTCCGTGTGTGCGTGCATATTCGTATCAGTGCATCAGTGTATCAGTGTGACAGTGTGCAACATCTGCGCAGGGCCTGTAGCAGAGGGGGCAGGCCTTTGGAGTTACATCAGTGTGAAGTTTGGCTGCATCAGTTTATATGTGTCGTTTGCGCAGGGCGCAACAGTAGCGGAGGGGACAGGTCTTTAGGATTGCATCTGTGTGGTGTGCGGTTGCATCAGTTTGTGTATGTGTCGTCTGCGCAGAGCCTGTGGCGGAGGAGTCAGGGCTTTGGAGTTGGTTGCATCAGTTAGTGTTTGTGTCGTCTGCGCAGAGCCTGTGGCGGAGGGGGCAGGTCTTTGGAGTTCCATCTGTGTGGTGTTCGGTTGCATCAGTTAGTGTTGTGTCGTCTGCCAGAGCTGTGGCGGAGGGGCAGTTGGTTGGTTTGTGTATGTGTGTCTGCGCAGAGCCTGTGGCGGAGGGGGGGCGGCGCGCGCAGACCTTGTGCGTGCGCGGCTGCGGCACTACCTCCGCACGCGATGGCTTCGTGCCGGCCGTGGTGAGCTCCTTTCTTTTTGCTTTCAATACTAGGGTGCATCTAATACTAGGGGCCATCTATTTAAGATGGACTAGGGCACGACGTTTTGCGTCTTTCTCGGTAAAGCCGCAAGATGTCACTTTAAATATGAAGGAACTTATCTCGGCTTCTTTCGGCCAATATCGATGCGCGTACACGAAATTGACCACTGCCACCTACACTTTAGTGTGTGTAACTGTAGATGACGCAAGTTTAAACACATGAGCATCATGGTCATTGCCCGAAAATGCCTTAAAAGTATCTCCCATCGGCCGCGTGATGTCGCTGAATCTGAGTCCGATTAGGTGTCGCCACTTTTCATACATCGTACATACCCCCACCCCAGGAGTTGTCTCATTCTTACAAAATTCGTGATACGGGTCATTTTTGAGGTTCCACGAACGACGCGAAGACCCGCAGCCTACGCGATTGGCCGCAACGGAAGTTTCGCGTCACGTGTTGCCTTATGAGCACTGCAGATCTGCACCGTAGGCGATCGTCGCGGCAACGGATTGTCAGCGTTTAATCGACTGCGAAATTTGTAACGCTGTCAAACGCGTTTCGTCCGCTACAGATCGAGTTTCGTGGAAGTCCGCCCGTGTTCGGGAGTCTTCGCTCCCCTATGGGTCGAGCGACCTTGCTAACCGTCACCAAACGCTGACTCATAATTGACGCTCCGGTGTGAACGGTCCCGCGAATTCCGCGGCCGCATCTAGCTCGGATCTTCCCGCCCCGCATCCACTGCGGATCTACCGCGCCGGTCTGTGGGAGCCTTTATTCTCACCTAATCGGCACAGGTGTACGACGAATGCACAAATGGCAACAGTGTAATAGGGCGACGTCGCTTGCCAAACTGTGTTGTAGTTACGTGTCTTTTTCTGGGGCGCAAGTTATGGTGTGCTTGTACGCCGCCTATCACTGAACTATGTAGGAACAGAGAATCCTATATTAAACTATCACTAAGGATTCCGGAAGTCCTTAAAAAGGTGCTGCTTAATTATCTATGAAGTTAAAGGAAGCTTATATCAAATTAATTGTTGTAAATAATTACTATAAAATAAAGTGTTCTTTTAAAATATTTTAATCACAATTAACTATAAAACATAACTTAAACCTAAAATTGCTTCAACGGCCAGGCGGTGAATAGGACGTTACATATCAGCATGGTGCTGTGCGTGGGCTAAAGCGTGGATATTGCTAGAAGTTATTTACAAATAAAATATTTAGTCCCGTGCGATTAAATTAGGGGATTTCAGTGGATCAATTGCACATTAACTTCGAGATTTAGCTCTTTTCTAATCGACCGTGCGTTGGAGAAGGGTACCCAGAGGAAGTAATCCTCCAAAAATGCAATAGATGCAAGAGGATCTCCAACGTATAACAACCTCGGGCCTACGCACTGGGGTTAGGGGATGCGAATGCTGTCTTTTAGGGTCTTAAGCCGTTTTCGAATATTCGTGACAGACTTGCACAATGTGTCTTGCAGACTGCATGTGTGCCTGCCCATTTCATTAGATTCCGTCTATCTTCTTTTTTTTCTTTGTTTGCTTTTAATGTTTTAATGCACCCATGAAGATAAGCGATTTCATGTTTATGAGAATTTGAATTGATGGAATCTAATAAATCCTAAAAAAATGTCATTTTCCCCACGGTATATTATAAAGAAAAAAATTTGTATAAAAGATAATAAAACAATGATAAGTAACTCATCAACATTTATCTGAGGTTGTGCCAATTTGCATCCTTTAAATGACCATTCGTAATTCAAATAACACGTAAGATG
Organism: Teleogryllus oceanicus; assembly: GCA_964035755.1. NCBI lineage: Eukaryota > Metazoa > Arthropoda > Insecta > Orthoptera > Gryllidae > Teleogryllus > Teleogryllus oceanicus. The sequence continues at coordinate 20,117,469 of CAXIVR010000008.1, forward strand.
TAAATGATCTTGGCTGGCCAGGTGACGCCGCGTCGAAGGCTGTGTTGCCGACGTTTCGACCATCCAGTCGTGGTCTTCCTCAGGGCTGTTGTGTCTTCCTCGGGCTGAGAAGACCGCGATCGAACGTCGACAGCCTTCGCGCGCGTCACCTGGACAGCCAAGATCATTTATATGACTGGCCGCGGAAGCCTACGACAACACGTAAGATGTTGGAAGTGCCCAAGGCAGACGTGTGAATCTGAATGTCTTGTGTGAAGGGGCGAACGCAGAAGCCGCACCAGTCGCGGCTTCGCCCCGGCAAGCGATGGAAGTAGGCGGCGGGCGGCGGCGGAGGCGCGGGCGGCGCCGGGGGCGACGGGGGCCGGCCCCCGTCGCCTCCCACCCCCGCCTCCGCCACCGCCACTGCCCCCAGAAGAGGTTCCCTACCAGTGCTGCCAGGTTAGGGTGTAGAAGGTCCAGGCCACTTCTTTGTCGAAATTACTCTCTCCATCACACTTTGATTAATGTTATTACAAAAGTATTATAGAAAATTTAATCTAGAAGACTGATTACCTTAGGCATTTTTTCTTAGTTTAATTCTTTTGGAAATACGGCGCGAGGAGAGTAACAATACATTAATTTATGGGATAACACTCGTTAAAATTAATTTTTAAAACCAATTAAAACTCTGACAATAATACCAATAGTAATAAATTCAATAGTGGTATAGATATCTTCTGATTCTCCATAGTAGGCATTAAGAAATAATTGATTATTGCGGTTTGATTATTTCTTAATTCATCATACCTAGTTTTTAACTGTTTTTGACGTAAAATAAATAAATAAAATAAATAAATAAAAATAAATAAATAAATTCATATTAAAGTAATATTTCAGCTAAAGAGGATCAACCTAGCAATCCAAACTATAAAAGGTCATCAAGAGGAGGGTATTGATTCAGTGGTGAGTGTAGTTGACATTTACATATTGAAATGATTGAAGGCGTTGTCATTCAACAAGTACTATAGTACAATTGTACTATTTTGACAATGACAACGCCTCAATCATTTCAATTGAGAGGAGGACTCATCGTTTAGGCCCACGTTTAAGTTTTGATTTTTTTGATGTTTTCGACGATTTTAATAAAGTAATAAATTGATATAACTAATAACACGACTACATTCATTTAAACATCAAATATTCTATTTATATCTCTTATCTTATGAAGAAAATTCCCTTCTTCTCGCATCAACATTTGTATTCAATGACAAAACCTACTACATTTTAAATCAAATTAAAATTATGTTTCATCTTGTAATACTTTGCATATTTTTTATCAGAAACAAATTATAACAATGTCTGTTATTTTCAGTTTCTGAAATTCTAAAATAATTTCCTAGTACAAAGAGTCTTATTGCAACTATAGGTTCGTGAATATATTCATATTTGTGCAATTTCTGTTAATTGTGTTTATTTCTGGATGGAATTTTGTTTTTATAAAAATATTTTTGTAATAAAACTGATTATTTTGTTTGTTATATAAAGCTTTCCAGTTCCTTTCGTATTTTCTTTACACAAAATTCCCGTCACAAACCTGTAAAGGTAGGGTGTGTCCATTCACTTTTTATATTACCTGTATATTTTTATTACTTATAACTCAACTAATACGCAATATTTTATTGAACTTCATTTATCAAAGTGAGATTAACTTTTTTTCTAATATGGAATCTTGTTTAACATCAGTTAATTTTCTTCTAAAATATTCCCTTGAAAACCTATTCCTAATAAATAGAGCGCCGAGAAGTCGAGAGATATAAAAGTCATTTACCAAGTCTAAGAAAAAGAAGTCAAATTTTGTAGACTGAATTTAATCCTGAATATATTTTTGATAATGAAGATATCTCAGCACAGTTTTATTTACAAACTTGACCAGCACATTTTTGTACTCAAAATATGCGTACCTGCGTAATACTTTGTATCTGTGTTTTTTTACCTGAATTTTGCCCAAAAGTCGACTTACGTATTCCCCTTGGCCTCCACAATACCTCATTTCTTAGGCCATTAAAGAGTTGCAGTGTCGCCTGTGACTGAATGGTCATTGCACTCTCTGTCGATCAGATGGGGCCAGAGGTGGGTGTGGCGATGCATCCTGCTCACCCACCCGATGCAGCGCTGCCTTCGCTCCCACCCCCACCGCCACCCTCACCCCCCGCCCCCGCCCCTGCACCCCCCACCTACGTGCTCCAGGTGCGGAAGGCTATTCTACCATACGTCCCCAATTCCAGGAGACCGGATGTTCCGCCAACCAGGAAAATGCGCTGGTGTCACAGTGAATTTAACATCGAGATAGCTGCCTGAACACTCCCCACATTACCAAGCGCATTCACAAGGAAGTCTAGATCAACACTTCATAACATGTCAACAGTGGCAAACAATGTTTCATGCATTTTTATCACTGTATTGCTTTCTTATTACATTCGATAACAACATATAAAAAATGATCTCTAATTTCATACCAGTGATTGCCTTAATATAACCTGCTTTGGCATCGACTTCGAACCACATTATTTTTCTTTCATTTTTTCGTTTTAGACCCCTATTAAAATGAACACAAGCTAACGTCAGAAAGCCGAAATATAGACTAAACATGACAATGAATTACTCAGGTAAGCCATGACAAACTCGTGTGAAAAAAGCAAAATGATATTAAAGGTAAAAATTTTAAGAAAGATAACATTTATTATTTTCAAGTCGTATGTTTACTCCATGATAAAGAAGACAGTTCTCATAAATACTAACACACATAATATACATAGCATAATACAGAAACCAGCAACGAAAGTACTGATAAAATGGATTTTTAATGTAGTTGGTAAAAAGTCACATAAATATCGATATTCTTTTATTAATAAAACCTTTTTTACGAACACAACTTTCATCCAGATACATAGTTCATTAGATCCTCAGTGGCTGGTTGTATGAGTTGACGCTTGTTTGCATTAAAATCAAAATTTTCTCTGTTTAAATATATGTAACTTACATACCCGGGTGAGAACTCTCGCGTGTTAAACTCCACCCTCTTTTCTCTCTTGTTCCATTTCCATATTAAGAGGGAAAGTTTTTAACGATGCGATTTATTGGTTAAAAATATATAAAGGTAACTTTCAACTTCTAGAATATCAAATAATAAAATTAATGTTTGTAACAAATTTTGGATAAAGGATTATTCAGTTATTGACCGATTTCTTGGAAAATACACAGCAATTCCTTAAAAACATTTGAAATAATTATACAACCTTAATTGACAGTTAGCTTTTCACTTTCCTTGAGAGTGACAAAAAAAATTGATAACTCTTAAGAAAGCTACGTAAGTTGTCCATGCGAAAATACAGGATCGGGCGAGTACAACCCTACCCTTTGGAGTATTATTTAACTTTATTACCGAACTGAGAGGTACACCCGTGAATTCAGTCGCCTCAAATATCAGTAATTAGTTTAATTTCACATACAGTGGCAGATTATAGCGTCTCTGACACGTGGCTGGTATCGAGAAGCGCTGGACTAGCACAATGTAACAGAATGTCCAAGAAGCTCTTATCCCATACATTAAGTTGGGAGGAACATATTTTTGAAGCCGCTGGCCTCAAAAGTTCACATTTTAAGACCCTAGAACGCTTTGTTTGCAGTTTTTAACTAAATAGATTTAATAATACTGCCCGTGTTTCGGATTGATTTGACGTGATAATTCTTTCAACAAAACCTTCATATTTTAAAATGAAAGTGCAATTCGTCTCATCTCCGTAAGATTCTATTCCTTTAGAGACCTCATTTATAAAAATTAGTTGCGTGTGAGATTCGCAAAACTCATCTGTACTACTGCAATAATATAGGAGATAAATTTATATAATATAAACAATAAAACATAAAGGAGAAGTAGCAGCATCTGGACTATCGTATGCTGCTCCAACTATATTTCCACTTTCGTTGCCTAAGAGAGATTTGATATAAATTCATCCCAATGATTTGAATTTCTCCTTAGCACATAATAATTCTGGTAAAGAGAAAAAAATGACTATTCCCAATGGAATGCACTTATGTCAATGAGATAATCAAAAACCGAACAAATCCTACTCTTCTTGAACTCGTATGTATTAGAAGAACATTTTAATTCTTTCAATGATTACGCTGTCACAATGAGGTCATTGACCGGCTCATTTAATTGTCGTAAAACGGGTAGAGTTGTATACTTCTCCTGGCGATTTCTCTCAGTAAAGGTCTGGCAACCCTAAGGCGACCCGCTGAATGCGCTCCGTCCATGCGCCGTCTCCTTTAAGCTCGCGCAGCCAATGGTCGCTGGGACGTTTTCGCCTGGTGCGTCAGGTGACAGACACGATCCGCATCGTCAAGCGGAGCGGCAGCGCGGGCGTGGGCGGCGCGGGCGGCGTGGGCGGCGGCGCAGGGGCCGCGGGGGCGGCCGTCGTCTACTCCTACTTCAGCGACACCATCCGCGTGCTGCGCCGCACCCCGCACGCCGCGCACCGCGGCCACGCCCCCTTCTGCGCCGCGCAGGTCAGAGGCAGCATTGCGGCGGCTCCGCGCGGAGGATCGAGGGTTCGAGACCCGACGGTGGCAGATTTTGACACTATCTAGAATTCAGTGACTGTCTGAAGGACAATTTTTGCGGTTTGCTGTTTGGTTTGGTTTGGTTTGGTTTTTCGTGTTTCCGGGCGCGTCAACGTTTTTGCACATTATTCCCGTTAGTGTAGTGCATGTTTTTCCTCGGGAGATGGTGGTGAACTTCCCCCGCTGGATGGCGAGATCCGGTGCCGACCTACTGTCGGCTAGTGGGTTCCCCACCAGCGGGAGCACCGCCCCAGCCGGGACAAGTTCTAAGCTCCCGACCAGTCTCCCGGAATATGTGATAGTGTAGTGCATGTTAGTGTAAGTGTGTGTGTGTAAGGGGAGAGGATAGGTTAAGGAAGAGGAAGGAAAGATCGCGCGCGGTCCGTGGCCCGTTTGGTAAGGGTACTGCTGTGGCATTCGCCTGGTGTTGATCGGAGAAACCACGGAAAACTACCGATAGAGCAGCCGGTCGCTAAAATTCTCTTCCAAACAGCGACTGGATTCGACCTAGCTGAAAAGCTAGTGTCGAAAATCCTGCCGCCGTCAGGACTCGAACCTAGGACTTCCCGGTTAGAGGCGCTGCAGTGACATCAGTTGATGCACTGAGCTACCGCTTCCGGTCCCCGCACGGAGGATCTAGGGTTCGAGACCCGATGGTGGCAGATTTTCTACACTATCTAGAATTCAGTCACTGTCTGAAGGACAATTTGAGCGGCCTGCTGTTCTGATCGGTAGTTTTCCAAAAGGGGAAAAAATCCAGCGTGGGAGGAACAACCACATCCTGCGATAAAGCATTAACTAAACTAACGGGACAAATGGCCATAACGGTTTAATAGACGTGTAGGTCGGCGATAGATCATCTAGCATGGGAGGAACACAGCCACCTACTAGGATAAAATATTCACTATACTAACGGGACAAATGACTATGACAGTTGACGTGCCCAGAAACATAAATCAGACCCACACACGCGCACGCGACGGATTGCCTAAAGGCGCGCATGAGACATCGGGATGTAGGAAATGTGGCTGGGAGCGTTTCAAGTCGTCAAGGATTCGAATCCAGACTGTGACGAATGTTCGTCACTAGCTAATTAACTAGGTCAAATTCAGCCCCTGTCTCGAGGAGAAAGCAGGTGGCTGCTGTGATCAATAGTTATTCGTTGTTTTTTTTTTCGATCAGTGCCAGCCGAATATCGAAGCAGTACGTTTTACAAACGGGTCACACCGCGCACGAGTTTTCTTTCCTCATCCTAGTCCCCTTGAAAACTTTCCATGACGACGCTCATCAAACCGGAAAACAGTCACCAATATGCCGTGGATAGACCCCTAGAGAGATAGGCTGAAGTGGCTTAAAACGTTCCAAACAATGTTTGAGTTTCTCTGGCTGAAGGTGGTTTGAAAATGATGAAATTCATTGCGGATCAGAAATCAGAAACACTTTCAGCAACCTTTCTATAACAAAAACGGCCATTTGTCTCCTTATAGTCACATAAATTAACAGTTTTACAACTAAGGGTTGTATTTATGAAGCTCTACCAGCAGAGCTTTTCGGCGCCTGCCATCTGGGGGCTTGCTAGGAGCTCAAGGGGCGTCTAGGAATTGGCTGGGGGCCGCTCATAAATCGCAAAACCGAACACTGGCAGCTTGCTAGGCCTGGCAAGCCCCTGAAAGAGGTTTATATATTTAGGGCCGTATTTATAAATACGGCCGTAAATCTATTACCTTTCCTTGCTTTAAGCTAATGCCGGTTTCTATTTAATACCAAACTTAGTTTCGAATTTGAGGATGATGCATTTCTAAAAATCCACTCAATTTTGAAAGGACTTAATTCCGATTAGACTTTTTTCACATAGACTGAAGTAATATCTACGATTACGGAGTTTTTTTCTGTAGGGCTTTTATCCAGCGAACAGCCGGTTACCCTTTACGTCCCGATGGGACGCATATTTGACCACACACTAGACCAACACACTTGCGGGCTCCTCTGATCTGGCACGAGCAGAACGCGAGGCACATACAAAGTCCGCGACAACACATACAAAGTTAAGGGACAAACAACTATGCCCATGGCGGGACTCGAACCCGCGACCCTTCGGACTGAAGTGCTGAGTCGGTACTCGCTCTTTGCCACCTCGGCTATCCAGTTCGGTGAGTTATTTAAAATCAAAATCTGTAAAAGTTGGTATTTTGTTACATCACTGGATAATTTCTGAAATAAAATTGGGAGGGTAAGGACAGAGACTCAGATCATTTGTCTGATGATTCATTAAATTCAGTTCCTGCAGCAGTGAACAACTTGAAATCACTTTTTGATGTACTTTTAAATGAATTAAAATGTAATTAGTACATTTCTATTTATTTAAGTACATGTAAGTAGTACCAATTTTACTATTACAAATACGAGTACATACAAAGTGGATTATGTATAACTATACACGTAAGTTACTAGAGGAATTCATATTTTTGAAAATACACTTTTAATAATTCATTTCAACCTGATTTAACTTTGTTAACGTTGAACGGAAATTCATTTCAGGATTATTTGTACTTTTTTCTGTCCCCATACAGTATGCACGTAACGACTTCTATTATTGAATTCCCCCCTCCTTGATATTCTCCTTCACGCACCCGGAAGGAGTAAGAATGAATCGGCGCTGGGAGCTTAGCCACTAACATTGTGTTCGCGAGCCGCCTCGGTGTTCGCGAACCTTGTACCTCGTACATGCCTGCAGATTTAATTTAATGTAATTTAATTAACGTCAATAGCAGTTGAAAACTGTGTGTGACGTGCCTTGGGGAGAAGTAATTGACAAGAGGATCATTGATCCAGAAGCTGAGGCACAATACTTGTTACAGGCTGTTTAGAACTATACACTCTGAATTGTCATTCGTACATTCAGAATCATTGTTAAAATTAATATGACTTTCCTGTTTGATGCACGGTATAGTTAGTTACGCAACAGAAAAGATTCTACTTGGCACTTTTTTATCGAATTTAATCGTTTAATAGCGTCTGGCAAAGTGTTGTAAAATAATAATAATAATAATAATAATAATAATAATAATAATAATAATAATAACACTGGAGAATTGCATCGTTTCTACGTGGGGAAATTACTTATCACTCAGGTGATTTTTTTGTTATCTTGATTCCAAGTCCAATCTCGCTCCCTTGAAGTAAGGTATTTATTAATTTTGGGAACACTCATCTCAATTTCTTGAAAATGCAAAGATAATTGAAACGGTTGATAATTTTAAACAAATATCAAGAACGTAATTGAATAAGACATTAAGCCCCTGATTATTTATCTCGTTCTAATCTTCTTCACTAAATATAAATCGTGTGTCAAAGAGGCATAAGCCGGAGAAGTACGTGATAAAGAAAATAGAAAGATTGCTTCAGGAAGATAAAAGTGCTAATCAGTTCATGGAATAAATTAAGCTTGTGATAACACTATGTCAGGAAGATTCTGTGGAATGTTCTTTGTTTGTTTGCAGTCTGATTGTATAGAAACTTCTTGTTTTGGCATACAATGGGTCGTGTGTTAAGTGTTTTCAGAAATTCCAATAAAGTATCTAAAGTTGGGTTGGGCGAAATACTAAGAAAGGTAAACGGTCATGTCGGTTTAATTGATCTGTTCAAACACCAAGAAACAAGTGTGAAGCCGCCTTCAGATGGCTCCACACATTCGATATTCTTTGCGTAGCGATCGACTACTCGCCGATTTCCGAGAAGTGTGGATGAATTGCATGCTACTTGCCGAGTGACGAACATTCTGTGCTCGCCCTATCTATCACGTGTCGGTCTTTATGACACATCAAAAGGAACGAACATTTGCTGAGTAAATCAGCTGCTCGAGACTCGGCGAATGTCGAATGAGTAGTACCGTGAGCGGTACCAGTGCATCAACTGATGTCACTGCAGCGCTCTGCCGGGAGGTCCTAGGTTCCCTCTCCCCACGGCGGCAGAATTTTCGACACTAGATTCAGTCGCTGTCTGGAGGAGAATTCTAGCGGCCGGCTGCTCTGATCGGTAGCTTTCCGTGGTTTCTCCAATCAACACCAGGCGAATGCCGGAGCAGGACCCTATCAAACGGGTCACGGACCGCGGGCGATCTGTCCTACCTCTTCCTTGTCCTATCCTCTCCCCTTACACACACTTACATTAACATGCACTACACTACCACATATTCCGGGAGACCGGTCAGGAGCTTAGAGCTTGTCCCCTGCTGTGGCGGTGCCCAGCTGGTGGGAGAGTCCTGGTTAGGGGGGAAACCCCACTAGCCGACGGTAGGTCGGTGCCGGATCTCGCCATCCAGCGGAGGAAGATCACCGCCAACTCCCGAGAACCAACATGCACTACACTTACGGGACTAATGACCGACGCCGTTGACGCGCCCAGAAACACGAAAAAAATAACCAACCAACCAATCGAATGAGTGGAACTGCTTTAATACACCACTGCCCAAGCAAGCGCAGTCTACTTCTTCTGTAACTCCCCCTGCCTGCGCCTACGTGAGAGAACTGTTCTCGAAGGGGTTGCTCCTGGCTTTATATTACTTTTCCCTCGAGGTTTTAGAGCTCCCTCACGAGCTACTGGAGAGCGCTGAGCTAAAAGAGAGTAGTTTGGCCCCAGCTTGATGTAGACACTCATCCATTTTCTGCAAATTGATCTTATTGCGTCACTTGTCGTCAGACTGCGAATTTTGAAGAGCTGACCTTCGACACTTTTTTGGATGTTGTATTTTGAATTACAGGCTATCTGACATCACGAAATTTATATAGAAATAACGTAGTTTTATTAATAACGCAGTTTTGCATGAGGACAACTAATAAAATATAAGACTTAGTGCTTGACTTGGGAAGTCAGTGAAAGAGAGCTCATTTACAAACGGTAGCTGTGAACTCTAGCTCTTACGGTTGCTCCCTTGTTAAAAATGTCTTACGAAGTCTAGCTTACTCATGGATGAGCCTTTCTTCTTTGTTTGCTAGCTGAATAAATAATTTTCTGGACGTGTCGGTATCCCCTCAAAAATATCTATTTTTCCAGTCTTGTTTGTGGTGCACTAAGGGACGCGGTACATTTTGTGAATTTCTCTAATCCGTGAAATGAAGAAGAAGAACAATAACCGGTTTCGCGCAGACCTTTCAAGTCGCATAACAATGCCATTCATGTACGAACAGAACCTCAATGGGGAAGTCAGTACTTATGGGGGGGGAACACTTTAAGAATTAATACTACATGTAGGGTTGCCAACCGTTCTTCATTTGGGAGAGAGGAGTCCATCATTGAGTCAAGTAAAATATATGCTTACCAGTTGGCCATCCATCCAAAAGGCTTCCAGAACAGTGTGAACATAGTATCAAAAAGTTGAGACCGGCATTCGGCCAGCGCTTTGTTGATACATTTTACCTAATTACGCAAGGTTAACAATAACAGGACAAAATAAAAACGAAGATATAAGACAGGAACTTAACATATTTTCTATCAATGAAAAAGTAAATGAAATACAGATCACGGTGGGTACAGCACTTAGGAAGAATGTCTCACGAAAGGATCCCCGACATGCGTTTCCGTACAGATCACGGGAAGAAGGGACATTGGCCGTCCACGACAGAGATGGTGTAATGAAGCCGGAACAGAGAATTTCCTAATCCGTGAAATGAAGAAGAACAATAACAGGTTTTGCGCAGACCTTTCAAGTCGCATAACAATGCCATTCATGTACGAACAGAACATCAATGGGGAAGTCAGTACTTATGGGGGGGGAACACTTTAAGAATTAATACATGTAGGGTTGCCAACCGTTCTTCATTTGGGAGAGACAGTCCACCATTGACGACATTTGTGTTCTCGTCCTCCTTTGTATTTTAAATTTCTTCCTATTAGTCGATTTTTAATATTTGTTGTCATTTATTTTATCACGTGACTAACATTTGCTATGTTGTATCGCTTATTGTTTAATTTAGAATAGAAAACATGAATATCCTTTTTCTGAACGCTGACACACGCAATGTATCCATCTAGCGACTAAAATAAAAAAAAGACGCTCAGATCACCTTCATCTGTATTTTGTGAATGAATCTTGGATCGCAAATGGAGAGAAGAAAGAAATAGAGCAGATGTTAGCCTAAATTAAATATTTATAAAAATAAATGTGTTATGCATTTTTTCTTTTCGAGTGTCTTCTCTTTTACATGTGTGGATTTTTTTAGCTTATCGAGTGTGCTCCCTTTTCCATGAACATTGTTGGCAACTATATGTGTTTAGATACATAATAATTTACTGCAAGATTGTTTAAAATATTATCAGTTATTGAAGTATAGCAAGGTCATATACATTTTGAACATTTTTTTGTTCTTCCTTGTCTTTCCGCGAGGATACAGATGATCACGTTCTTTGTTTTGAATAACTTGTTCAACATTCACTGCGCTTTTGCGAGTGCATAACTGTTCTTTCGAGACATACTATAATAATATTGCAACATGTTTATGGGCACATCTGGCTGAAAGAAAACACCAGATTCCACGAAGCGATAACGCATGGAGATGGTTTCCAATTATTTTGTAAACATCCGATAAGCGTTGAAAGACGAAACTATCACTTAGGGTTGGGTAGGTTCTAATAATAAACAATGCAACAGTAAATTCTCAACCAAAAGGAAACAAACTACGCATGAGTCAGTCGCTGACCTCTTCATTGGCATGCGCTCGCACCATGCTCCCGAGGTCAGTGAAAATACAAAATGCTGCGTATGCCTGCTCTTCAGGGCAGTGAGGGAAGTGTCTTCGTTCTGAAAAAGGCAAGCAACGGATAGACTGGAAGGAGGGGTGGACATCTAGACTGATGCTGCACAAGATATGCTATAAAGCGCGTCGGGCAAAACTGGTGGAAATGAAATATCGGAGGTCTGACAGCTACTTATGACATTCAGGCTAATATTGTGTCTTACACTAATGCCTGAAGCTCAATGGCCGAAGTTGGATGCGCAAGAGGTGAAAATGAAATATCGGAGGTCTGACAGCTACTTATGGCATTCAGACTAATATTGTGTCTTACACTGATGCCTGAAGCTCAATGGCTGAAGTTGGATGCGCAAGAGGTGAAAATGAAATATCGGAGGTCTGACAGCTACTTATGACATTCAGGCTAATATTGTGTCTTACACTAATGCCTGAAGCTCAATGGCTGAAGTTGGATGCACAAGATGTCACCCATATGTTCCCACCATGCTTTCCACCAAGGATATTCCGACTGAGGTTGATACATAATCGATGTGACACCTATAAGATTTCCAGTTCATATATTTTGTGTTTAAATATCGGTTAAACCGTTTTTTAGGCGCGAATTTCAAATGTTTAAACTGAAAAAATGGTTTTAATGTTTTTTCACTACCGTCCACATTGTTTAAAAAAATCTGAAAAAAATATATGTTAAAGAATGTTATAAGACCCATTTTAAGGGCGAAATTGAGACAGTACTCCAACGTTATCACGTCGAAAATCAAATTCAAATTTTCTTTTTCTATATGAATTTGACAAATGAATGACAAAAATACCTTCAAATTGAACAAAATAAAGCATGTAAAACACGTTTCTTACTGTATCTCTCCAACAGATTACCCTAGGAGGCTATTTTTTGTGAATCTACGTCATTTTGTATTCTCATTCATATGAGCATCCCGATTATCGATTTGGTTTGGGGGCACTTTTCACCGCCTTATTCGGCTATACCCTTTATATATTGGGAGGTAACACTATTTATTATTATTATTATTATTATTTTTAATATTATTGTTGTTGTTGTTGTTGTTGTTAAATGATAATTCTCCGCTTTTATATGCTAGCGAGATTCCCTCTAGACCTCAGACACGGATTTTAACTGAGGATTTTCACATTGTGTAATCTTTTTTACTTGGATGCTTACTTTGCATGGTAGCTTTTCAAGGTATTTCCGTTTACGTTTTTATTTATTCCCAATATTTTAATTATTCACAATTATTCCCTGTAATAGGAAGGACACGTGTTTATCTAATGGGGATATGGAGGTCTTAGGGTCGAGTCCCGACGGTGGCAGAATTTTCGACCCTAGCTCCATAGCTAGCTGGAATTCAGTCGCTGTCTGGAGGAGAAATATAACTGCCAGCTGCTCTGATCGATAGTTTTCCGTGGTGTCTCCGATCAACACCAGGCGAATGCTGGAGCAGTAACCTAACAAACGGGCCACGGACGTGCTATCTCTTCCTTGTCCAATACTCACGCCTTCCTTACATTTACATTCACTACACCACCACACACGGGAGACCGGTCGGGAGCTTAAGAGTTTGCCCGGCTGGAGAAGGCTAGTTTCCGCTGGTCGAAGATATTTGGTGGGGCAAAACCCTGTCGACGGTACTTAGGCGCCGGATGTCACCATCAAGCGAGAGACGATCATCGCCACTAATCACCATAAAACATGCACTACACTTACCGGACTAATGACCATATCAGTTGACGCACTTGGAGTTACCAATCATTCTAAGGGGGCGGTGCGCTGAGACGGTTTACTCTCCTCCCGCAGCCCCTGTGCGCATGCGCCGGCTCTTCGTGGGCGGCGGAGGCGGAGGGGCGGTCTCGCCCCCGCTGCGGCCCCCGCCGCCGCTGGCCCCGCCCCGCGCCCCGCCCGGACAGCGGTGAGTCCCAGGCGCAAGGCCGTGCGCGGTCCACATGTTCCGGGATTCGTTTAGAGAACCAAGTTTTCAGCTAAGGAAAATAACATTCGTTTTAAGATTTTTCTCTTTTTTTTATAATCACTAGCGGTACCTGATAGATGTCCCGCTCTCTCCCTTCCTCTCTCTGTCTCCCTGTATCTCTGACTCTCTCTCTCACCGTCTCTCATTGTCTCTCCCTGCCTATCTCTTATGTCTCTCTTTCCCTCTGTCTCTCCTTGCCTCTCTCCCAAACCCCTTTCTTTCTCTCTCCCTCTGTCTCCCCTCTCTCTGTCCCCCTCTCTGTCTCCCTCTCTCTGTCTCCTCTCTTTCAGTTTCCTCTCTCTCTGTCTCCCCTCTCTTTCAGTTTCAAAATGAACAGCGTAAAAACCTTCTCCATGAAAAAACATGTAAATAGAATAACTTCATGGAGATCGGTCACGCGGAGTCAGAGTTCATCGATTTGGTACATACCATTTTTATATGTAATCTTTAGAACTGGTAATGGGCCTAATATTGCTCGTGGATAGATAGCGTCCTAGCTTCCAGTGGTGCGATAGCGCTATCGATGCCCGGTCGGAGCAAATATAGACTTGTAGCTTTCCTATAAAATCGTCTCAGTTTCTGTAGCTGTGTGACGAATAAAGGCTTCGGCAAGAGGAATTTTCTAGTTACGGTGAAGAGAATACATGTTCGCCTCATGTCTCTCTTATCCCCAGCGTGGCAATTAAACAACGACCTGGCATGGGCGACACAGTTAGCTGGACAGTAAAGTCGGACAATCGACCTAAAATGCAAAATACATACTTACATTAACACTAACAGTCCCCGTACGAGCTCGTAGTTCAATAATACAGGTGAATCATTTCATGCGAAAAAAAAACATATTACCATCCTTTCGTCTATTGGATGGAATAAATGTAATATACGTCATTTTGATGAGAAACGGTTTATTTCACGCCAGTAGCTTAACGATTTCTCTTTTCTAAAAGTTCAGAAAGTTGCGCTTAAAATCAGTCGAAGCGCTATGGACATTTCTGAGTAATGCTAGACAAAAACACTTTTCCGAATACAACCTATGAAAAACAAAAAATAGTGAATTGACGGAATTGGGGTGCGTATTACGAGCACGGCTTTATGGCCGCAACCGACATCAGAACCTTAGCCTGGCAACCGGTCGTCGGACAATTGCAGTGCACTCCTATTTATAAAGGCAATAATATTCTCTCCAGTCTGCAAAAGTGCTTCGAGACTTCTAAATGCTTACTTAGTTACTGTGATATCGCAACGGAATTAAAAAATACTAAAACATTTTCTAAGGGAATCTATGTCCGTAAGACCAAAAAAGGAATTATTTTTGTAAATATAAGGAACACGCTGGAAAGTCCTGTAAATTCTTTTTCAAGGACTTTCACAAAATTTATTTTATTCTCAGGGAATTGTTCATTCCCTTCAAGATTGGAAAATAAATGGCAATGTGGTTTTACTGACTGAAATTAAATGAATCAATTTAAATTCGCAGGACCTTGAGTCAGGCAAGATGGATCGGGGAATATTCCATTTTAGGGAATATTCTGTGTGTGGTTTAGGCATTGACGTTGTTCACAGACGGACAGAAGTTTAAAAAATACTTTTTTGGTATCAGTTACCCTCGAAACACATTTTTCCGTCAAAGTCGTGATATTTAACTACGTGTATACTACGTAAATTCGTGTATACGACGTCTGTGATAAATTAGCACGTCAGCACATCTCTTCTCAAATTTTTCTAACAATCGAATACTAAGTAAAGTGTTGTTTGTTCTCACATTTATCAATTTTATCGTGTACTTTTATTGATCACATTGATTTTAATACATCAACTTCATATTTATAGATAGGGTATTTGCTGACGTCTTTCGAAAAAATGAAGTTGTGATTAGCAGTGAAAATATCATCTTTCTCTGAAATTGACCGTCTTGAAGTCTCTCTCAAGTGATACTTATGTGTCATATCGTGATCTAGAGAGAAATTTACAAGTCTTTAAATTATCAATGCATCAATCCAAACAATTTATGAACTGCAATTCGGTTTCGAAGATTTAGATTGTGCTACTATCTCCGATGTTACATAATAAAGGATACTAGACAATCTGGAAGGAGGGCACATGGGATTCAAAAGTAGATGTAAGCGTTGGAGCCCATGGGTACTGATGCAAATATGAAAAAGCCCTCCAATGTCGAGGTTCAACAATGGAAAAGGAGCCAGGGTATAAGAAATAGCAACATAACCAAAAAACAACAAAAATAGTAACAATCTAGAAAGTAAAAGCAAAGTGCACGAAAGTGTATATTAATTTAAAAGAATTTTTAATAAATTTTGTAGAATATTTACACTCCTACTTACCCTCACTCTTTTTTAAATAACTTAACTTAATATATTACATTCCATCTAAAATACACAACAACCAATTATAACATTCTGCCGCAATGGTGGCTCATGCCGGTGGTTGCATGTTTACGCTACTATCAACAATTTTTGTCATATAAAAATATTTCAATTATTTATAGCTAATATGAGTGTTTCTTTAGTATAATTACTAGCCAGTCATAATCGCATACCCATTTTCTTGTATTAGCTGCAGAGCAAATTATGAGAACGATGCGCATGTGTACTGCAGTCCCGGAGTTTAACTCAAACTTCATCGTTCTTAGAAAATCTAAGTACTTTATATCCTCCATGCCGGTATGATCGCCACTGGCCTAGATTGCGAGGGAATCTAGGCACCTAGTAGTCCATCACCTAGTTGTGAGGGAATTGTTTGCTTCTTTCAAGTGTTCACACAATCTCGTGGACTACTGGGTTCGTTGACGTAACCAACTGTGCGTCCCGCTACACATTGAACCATCATTTGATCCATCATTTGAAGCATCTCCTAGCAAAGGGCCTGCAGCCTCGTGGCCCCTTTTCCGGAGATCTGTTATAATGAACCGCCATATTGTAATCCACAATCTCTGATATTTTCGTTTTGATGTGGCGAAGTTATTCATTTGTGTTATTCACTGCGTTTCTCTGTTCAAGTTATTCACTGGGCGCGAAGTTATTCATTTGTTTGAAATAGCAAACCCACAAACAGCTTTTGGGATTGAGAGTGTATCGTTATTTTGTCTGTAAATTATTTTATTGCACGTTATTGTATTGTTTTATATGTCGTAAAGAAAAAGGTCATGTCGGAGACCATGTTTGAATATCGTACTAGACTTCCAATGTTGTAAAGAATTGAACGGATGTGTTGAAGCCTCTATTCTAGTAAAAACAAAGAATATCATCTACCAGATTCAGAATATGTCCAAATGACGTACACAAAGGTTGGTTCTTTGCTATGCTCTATTGATCCAAACCTAAATATTACCTTCAAACAGGCCCAATAAAATAGCATTAAACCAGCAAAAGTGAAATTTAAGGCAAATCTTGTTTTCATGTCACCCACAGGCAGAAATTCGCTTAAATGTGTTATGAAGGAAATTCAAATTAATTACTTTTAAATGTTTTTGCACCCACGGTTTCCTTCCTTTGAATTTATACACTATTTTTCACTTTGCATCGTTCTATTATTTTTCCCTTTCGTGCAGAACATTTTGAGTTCCTTGGAAGAAGAGTACTGTACTGTCAAACATGATGTAGTATTAGGTTGAAATACAGTATATGTTAATTCTTACATTGGGAAGTTGTTCATTGTATCAGCACTTATTTCAATTTGATGTTTCTGACATAGCCCTTGTCAAGAGAATGCCTCAATTAATGAAGTCTCGAGCCTCTACAATTCGACCGACTTAATTTTTTTTTACATTCTATATCCAGTGTCCATTTGTGAAACATTAGGAAATCGTCCGCAATTTAAGAGTAAGCTACGATTTCTTACTGAGCAGCTTCTCGAGAATATTATGGCTTACCTCTCAAAATCCACTTCCTACACCTGGACCAGACACGAACGCCATCGGCGAGAGATGGCCATCGGTCGAAGGGGAGGGGTAGAGCGACGGAATGTGCAGCAAGAGGCACGAAGCGATGCGACAGCTGGCAATGTTCCCAGAGCAGCATCAAATTCTGTCGAATGCTTCTGACTGTTGAATGCGTCATAGCAGCAACGTCTTACAGACAAGACTATGTAATAAATGGGATATTGATTCATTGATTTTTCGTGTTTCCGGGCGCGTCAACTGCTTCGGTCATTAGTCCCGTTAGTGTAGTGCATGTTTTTTCTCGGGAGATGGTGGCGATTTTCCCATCGCTGGATGAGCGAGATCCAGCACCGACCTACCGTCGGCTACTGGGGTTTCCCCTAACCAGGACTCTCCCACCAGCGGGCACCGCCCCAGCCAGGACAAGCTCTAAACTCCCGACCGGTCTCCCGGAGTGGCATCAGTTGATGCACTGAGCTACCGCTCCGGTTAATAAACGGGATAAATACTAAACAACACTTCCAGCATCGCTTGACAAAGAGATTTTGTTTTATCCCTATTTGCAAAGGATTGTTTGCGAAAATGCTTTTCACTTCCTAAGCAGGTTAATACGATCACTACACTGATATTTTAAAATGGGATTTAGTAATAAATGGAACTTATGGAATTTATTAAGAAATTGGAAATTTATTAAGAAATGAAAGATAGTTATCAAAATTTGACAATACTGAAATTGATATTTTGTACATTACCTAATCCGTATTCAGTAAACATTCATGCAGAACCTACTGATTTCCAATTAAAATTATTTGATCTCAGATCTAGCGAAAATATTGAGTATTTTTCAAAATACATTTTATATAAATTTCCTCCAACAATAGTTTCTACGTTTGTTTCTGAAGATGAGGAACAAACAAACAAGAAACACGTAATGAAAAAAGTCATGACGTTTTTTTGTGAAAGATAATTATTTTCTTCTCTGAATAGAAAAAATCAAACTGTGAAATGGTCCAGGTGTCACAACTTCATATATTCTTCCCTATTAAGCTATACTCAATAATTGTTTAATTGTTCCAAATATAAACAAATTCGTAATGAAAAAAGTCATGACGTTTTATATATTTCTATTGATGACTACGAGTAGTTTGAATTACAAATTCCACTATTTTCGATTTAATAAGCTCTTGTGCAAAATGGTATAACCACACCATTTTGAGTTCTTTTTGAAGAAGGGGTTTTTGTATTAAAATTGTGTAAGATGTTGAAATATGTGTGCAAGAATGACTCAATCCTTACTTTGTGAAGGTGTTCATTGTATCAGAACTTATTTTAGTTTGATGTGTAACTTGACAATGACATTAAATAAAAGAGGTACAAACATTCAATTGCCTTTTTTCTACAATAAAAATGTAATGTAATCATAATTCTGCCTTTTGTTGTTCACTTATCGAGTTGCCATCGACGATCCCACTCGCAAATCACTTCACCTGCCTGCCGCAAATGTGATTTGGAGTAGCCGTGACCGCCAGGGTCAGGACAACAATATAACCGCCTGTGCTGGCAAAACTGTTCTCGCCCCTGTCCTAAAAGTTCAAAAAGTCCTTGTGCTGAATATTTACTTCAATTTATGAGCTTCACAAAATATCCTCACATTCAGGAAATTTCAGAACACTCAACAGACAAAAACAAGTTTTTGCTGTCTCGCAATTGCATTATGAAATCCTTTCTTAACCAGCTTAACGATATGAGAATGAACTGGTAATTCCAGTATCTTTTTTTGTCATTCCAAGGCCGAATAAATTTTAAGGTACATTGATTACTTATCCTGTAAAGTATTCTTCCTATTTTTATGATCCAATTCAAGGTGTGCAGATTTTAAAATACAATTTTCACGACACTGCAACATTGCAACATCGTATTTCTGACACAGTGGGATGCTTGTGTTGAAGAATCCCCTCATCATTCTCAAAGTACATATAAGTCTCCAAGATGAAGATAGCCTTTAGCTGATAATAATATTCCATTGCTTATTCCTTACTTTCCTTTTCGATATCTTGCATTATCTGATTCTATCAATCATGGCGCAATAAAAAGAATACTGGGGTCTTCACTCACCAGAATTGAAGTGCTTTTCATCCCAACTCTTAGTCATCGTGTTACTAACGCCTGCTTGAAGTGAACTGCGAGAGAATGGAACAGAATACGGAAGAAGATGATCTACATGTTGTGACTAGTGGGTGACTCACCTGCTGCTACATAATGTATAGCCGTTTGTTATGGGTACTCGCGGTGTCGTAAGTAGGGAACGGCGGACACGGCACGTGCACGAAGCGGTTCACAAGTTTTGGTAAACATCTTTTTTCGCCCTTCATGTCTTTACCGTTCTGGCGAGGCGATTATTTTCCATTTCTATCAAAAAGCGTACAATTTTTTTTTTCGCTTGTTCAGAACCCTTCGGTTGGTTAGTTGGTTGTTAGTGATTTCGGGCGCGTAACTAGCGAGGTCATTAGTCCCGTAAGTGCATGGTTTTTCATCGGGTGGCGAGATCCGGCGCCGACCTACCGTCGGCTAGCGGGGTTTCCCCGACCAGGTACCGCGAGGCACCGCCCATGCCAGAACAAGATCTAAGCTCCCGACCGGTCTCCCGGCATGTGTAGTATTGTAGTGCATGTTAGTGTAAGTGTGTGTGTGTGTGTGTAAGGGGAGAGGATAGGACAAGGAAGAGGAAGAAAAGATCGCGCGTGGTTCGTGTCCCGTTTGTTAGGGTACTGCTCCGGCATTTGCCTGGTGTTGATCGGAGAAACCACGGAAAACTACCGATCAGTGCAGCCATCCGCTAGAATTCTCCTCCAGACAGCGACTAGCTGACAAGCTAGTGTCGAAAATCCTGCCACCGCCGGGAGTCGAACCTAGGACCTCTCGGTGTAGTGACATCCGTTGATGCATTCGTATGGTGTTGCTTGGAGAAACCACTACCAAAACTACCAATCATAGCAGTCGCCTGCTAGCTTCAGAATGTGACTGAATTCGATCAAGTTCTAAAGCTAGTGTCGAAAATATGCCCTGAGCCACCTCTCACGGTCAGAACCCTTCAGCATTCATTTCGTTAAGAATAAATTCAAATCGTGTGCCATTGTGAATAACCTCCCGTATTCTAAATATTCTGATTGTATTGACATTAAAATACCGGTACGCTAGGTTTTCATTTCTCGGTACCAGTATATTATGTCGGTCCACGTAGTATTTATGGCGGACGCGCGTTTTCAGTAGATATCTTCCGGGTTCTCCCGTTTCCTTGCAAATGTCATTTCTCCGTTGCTTCAGATCAAATCATCTACACGATTCATCAAATTCTCAATCCTTTCATCTTAGGAATGGCTGAAGAGGTATCGGTTCCAAAATCGTACAGATCCATCGAATGCAATGGGAACCCATGCTGTAATAGCCAATCCGCTCACACTCCTTTGCTCATATTCCGTCCCATGCATGTGGAGTTTAGTGCCAAAAGGGAGTACCGCACGATTTCTCGGGATTCTCATGTTTCGCCTTCTCTCATTCCATCACTTTTGTGTAACTTTGTTGTATGATATTTCTCACCACAAGTTTATTTGGCAAAAAATGTTCACCTTCAACTCCCTACATGTCGTAGAAGTTAACACATTCATAGGCGCATATATACGAGTATACAAGTGTCCAACAAATGTAACAAACTTCTAGGTCACGTAGAGAATCAAATATGATTACCTTTACCCTGTGAACATGTAGAAAAGTTTATAAAACTAATGTGACTTTTGCACCTGATGTATAGGCAAACACCACGTGTTGGTTTGGCAGGTCATGTATTGATGCTGTCAATGATGTTTTGTGCCCGTCGCTTTGTACCCGACTAATGCATGATGGGTTGCATACGAATCAGGCGCAAACGATACATTTGGAACTTCGTTTTATATTTCCCACCACATTTTCGTTGGGGGAAAATTATCGGCTCCCACACCAAGCCTTAGACGTTTATCCTGAGACATGGAGACAGGGTAACTGTAATCCTGCGACATGGTATATTATATGTACAATGTTAAATATCCTTTTGCCCCACGTTTTGAAAATTCCATTAAGTCCTTCAATTGTTGTTAAAATAAAATAAATGCCTGTTAAGACATAGCATATTCATTTCTATTTAGTTTGATTTTTATAATAAGATAATTAAGGTTCGCGATTTAGCTACAAAGTTTCTCTCTGTAAATAACAGTAAATAAATCATGGCGGTAATATGAATCTTTTAATTATTTTCTCAGAGCAATCGAATGATTTATTTACATTCCTGTAGTAATTATTTGTCAAACTGCAATGAAGAGACTGATTATGTATGTATTGATTTACCATAATATTTATTTACGAAGAGCTAACATTAAACGACAAGTCTAGCCTCATCGGTTATTTTTACCATTTATATTTTACTTCATTCTATCTGTAACAAGACTCTCGCACTCTCAATATTTGAAAAACTAGATTAATTCTTGTCGAAATACATCTTCCGTCAAAATCACGAGAGTTATCAATCGACACGAGAGTCCGCCAGTTATGTATAATTCCCATACGACAGGGGTAACAGATATAAGGGCGGAGGGAGCCATGATCATGAGAGAAGTGGTATGAAAGTGCTGTATTTATGCGTTTGGAAACGGCCAAAATAAACACTTGATTTTAAATAGTATTTATGACGGACAAAAACTGTATGGAAAAAATATTTACATACTGAAATATTTACTTGCAAAGGTTTATTCATATGATCTGTTAAATTAGGTCGCTAACTGGTTGAAATCTGGCAGGTTGCTACTTAAAAAAGTATAGTTAAATGTACATCGGTAAGAATTTTCAATACTTGAATGAATTTCTCCCACGAATAGGTTGGCCACAAATGGAAGTAATACTCTTTGTTCAGAATTAACGTAATTTTTAGATAAGCTTTTTAGTTTTGTAGGAACCACACAAGAAGGGCAAAGAGGCGCTTTCACGTCGCGCATTACACTGTGGTCACAGCTGCAACAAGAGATGTGAAGAAATGAAGTAAGCAAAAGCCTTGTTGAAAGTAGCAAAGACGTTGGAATGGAATTAAACTAGACTCGCTGAGAGCACTGCTTTCGCGGAATAACGATATTTTCGTTTGGGTACGTGTATTATTTAACTATACGAGAATGTAGTTGGTATATTATGGTTAAGAATTGTTCAACATATATTAAATTCATTGTTTCATATCTAACTCAGTGTGAAACTTCGCACAGTTTGTCTTCAGAATGAAATATTTTCAAAGGAACATCTGTGTTGTCTTGTCTTAATCAGTAATTGTAAATGTTGAAGACCTTGCAAGTGAAAACTTGCATGTACAAATGCACATGTACAAATGTTGCAAACAGTACAGATGTACTGTTAAAGAAAAGTGGCAACTCGCTTTCAAAACTTATATATAAACATTATCTATATGCAGTTATGTTATTTTTTTTTCATTTTATATTTCTATTACTGTTACACTCACCCAAAAACAAATATAATGATGAAAACGGGAGCAATTGAAGAGTCAGATTTGAAACCCGCGCTCAAATCATCTACTACAATGATGGCCACGGCCCCTTTCAGTTTAGTCCTAGATTACAAAGGCGTCGTCTTTCAGATGAAGGCTTTCCCCACCCCCTTACCCTCACTCCGATTTTTGAAACTGTGTACCTTCATTGCCTGTCTAGCCAGTGAAAACACGACGCCTATTTCCGGTACAAGCCATTTTAACACACGTCGTTCAGACTACGCCTTTGTGGTTAAGTCAGTGAAATTTTTGCGCTATATTACCTAATATTGTAAATAATGACTACAAATTCCTTGTCTTGTAGCATTTAAGTTTTGTTCTGAACATTTACCCATTACATTGGGACGATGGCGATCCATTAATAAGGTCTCATGACAAGGTACTTATGCGGACGCTTCTCAAAAGCCATGTGTGGCCAGCACCTTGCAAGTGTCTGCTGAAAGTGTGTGTGTATGTGTGTGTGTGTGTATAAACTTTAAAATATATTTTGTAACTGCATATAATACATGTTCAATCTATTCATTTAGTGATTCTTTGTAAAAATGAGTTTTTCTTTGTTTTTACCCAAAACGTCTGACATGCTACGCCTTTGTAATAATGCTTGGTAGAGTCCGCCTTTGTTATCAAGGGTTAACCTGTCTCCTGCCTCCTGTCCATGGAATTGTAGGGACCGGAAAGTAGTACTGACATCTGACACGTGGGGCGCCGGGCGAGCCTTAGCGACAGGAGGCCGTTGCTGATAAGGCACGGGAGGCGAGAGTGTGTGTGGTGCCTTGTCTGCCGGCAGCCTTGAACAACGGAACAAGGAGAAACCGCACCACAGGATGTTTTGGAACACCGTGCGTGATTCAAAACGAATACGAGTGTGTCGCTTGGAAGAATTGCGCAAGAATTTTCCCTAGAACGCGCCCTCAGTTCGAATCCTGAATTTTAGAAATTCTGAAATCTAGTGATGCAGCGTGTCAGCAACCAACAGATGGGGTAGTAATATTAAGGGAGGATTCTGTAGAGGTGGTACCGGGAGCGGTAGCTCAGTGCATCAACTGATGTCACTGCAGCGCCTCTGACCGGGAGGTCCTAGATTCAAGTCCTGATGGCGGCAGGATTTTCGACACTAGCTTTTCAGCTAGGTCGAATTCAGTCGCTGTCTGGAGGAGAATTCTAGCGGCCGGCTGCTCTGATCGGTAGTTTTCCGTGGTTTCTCCGATCAACACCAGACGAATGCCGGAGCAGGCAAGTACCCTTACAAACGGGCCACGGACCGCGCGCGATCTTTCCTTCGTCTTTTTTGTCCTATCCTCTCCCCCTTACACACACACTTACACTAACATGCACTTCACAACCACAGATTCCGGGAGGCCGGTCGGGAGCTTAGAGCTTGTCCGGCTGGGGCGGTGCCCCGCTGGTGGGAAAGTCCTGGTTAGGGGGAAACCCCAGCAGCCGACGGTAGGTTGGCGCCGGATCTCGCCATCCAGCGGGGGAAAATCACCGCCATCTTCCAATAAATGAAACATGCACTACACTAACGGGACTAACGACCAAAGCAATTGACGTGCCCGGAAACACGAAAAAAATCAAATCAAATCAATAGAGGTGGTGATTCCAAAACAGTTATCTCACAGCTAAGACTGAAAATACCATTAGAAATATTAGTTGAATATCTCAAAACTTACACTTTTTTAAAGTTGAAAATAATCACAACTACTCTCAGAACATTCGAAGATGCGATCGTAGCTCCCGGACAAGAAAGACACGTCTACCGCAGCGTTGAAGTGGAGCGCTTTGTGCCAATAAGACTTCGCATTTGGATGCATTGGTAATGCACACGCAGAATTCAGTCTGAAAAGGGAATTCCGCAATGTGAAATGTCGAAAAATGCGGCAATCATTCAAAAAATTCATTTCACAAGAAACCAACTGTACGTTTCTTTTTAATTATCTTTACTATGACATACTATTGGTAATAAAAAAACTCGAAAATTTTTGGAACATTTCTGGCAAAATTCAATTTCACAATCATGATTAGTAATATATAAACAGAATTCTGTGGGAGATAGAAATGATCTTGGTTACTACTCTGTATATTGTGCGGCGTAATATGCATATTTTATTAAATTTCTAAACCTAGGACACGAAAACCGATAAAACAAAAGACTGAAGCTTAAGAACACTGTCTCGCTGAAAATACTTGGAACTAAATAGGTAGTCTTGAGATTATTTTATCAGATATTTTCCTGAACAACTCCTTCCACTGGCGAAAAAATATTTGTCCAATGGCTAAATGCAATTCGCTGTCTCGGGAGGAATTCCGACAACTTCATCGCTTTTCTCTGTCTGCTCCTCGAATTCAAAAGTGTTGTTATGACCAGACCACGAATCTAACCAAATTAGAGTTGTCCTTGCAGTGGGTTAAAAATGCATTGCGTATGAAAAAGCTCATGTTATTTTTCCCCTTTTCTTCAGAGTTTGATGGTTAATCGATGGTTAAGTTTCTTGCTGTTAACATTGTTCTTTTTACTTCAGACCCTAGCTGTCCTTGTCGTTCTTGTAAACAAATGTAAAGAGATGGAAAAAGATCTCAATTCATACTTATTGCAGGCATGATTATTAGACATGAGAAAGAGAGCTAATTGATTGTGCCATTGACCCTGTGTGTTTTTCCCCTCTATGGGACAAAGTGCGTTTCCAACGCATTTCCTACTAAAAACCAGACTGATCCTCATTGTATACGGACGTTTTAGGAAAACAATGTAGTTTCTCCTTCACACTGTCCAAAAACTCAATTATAGTGTCATTCATTTCATTCTGTTGTCTGCTTTCTGGATACAAACTTTGTAATCTTCCGACTAGTAATTGTATGTGATGTTTTGAAACGACTTATTCAGGTTGATCAAGCCTTAAAATCTTTTATTTTAATTTCATGGCAATTTGCAGTGCCCATTCTCGCAAATTGCCATCACTGACACTACATTTTTTCTCTCGAGCTTCATTAAATTGTTTAAGAAGGCAATCATTCATTGTCTTTCTGGAATCATAGCGAAGTAAGTTATGGTGGCCTCCGTTCATACGTTTTACATATTCACCTATATAATTATATTACCTATATTATAATATAGGTAATTATTATACAACTATATTATTATATTACTTATATTACCTATACAATTCACGCTCCGATTTCACGAAATGCAGTTTGCAAACTCAAACATTTTTACCCTTAGCATGCAGAAATATAACACAGCCTTTTCTCACAGAGGGGAACTGCACATGAGGGAATCGGACATGTTTTTAGGACCTGGCTTGTAATCCGTATAACTGCTCTCGGACTCATCTGTTTCAGTATGACCTGTTGACTCTTCTTTTGCACTTTCTTCAGTCTACCTTTGCAGAATATCCAGAGTTTCACACGTTTCCAAACTAATATCTCCATGATTAGAATGAGCGCCAAAGAACCCAATTATCAGATAGCACATGACGAAATCGCCCACAGTATTATCAGGAGAAGGCAGAACATGGCGCTCTTCATATATGCCAATTGCCAGCTGTAAAACATTAAACGTGTTCCACATAGCAGCTAGAAGAAATACCAATGACTTCAGAACTCTAGTTTTCCATCTAAAAATATATTCTCAAGACCACTAACAATGTTAATAGCAGCATGTCTGTTTGTGTCGATAAATCAATTACATCTAATTCAGAAATGACTTACAACTTCACCGCCATTTTCCAGTTTGCACCAAACTTACGCTTTTGATTATACAACTGAGCTGTTTCGCAGCTGACGCGGGCAAGAGCTCTGCAATTCGTGGGGAAAGGGCTCTAGGGGAGGTAGCTGATGTTGGATGGAAGATGAGCGCTTGTGGCAAGGTTTATCATGAAATGTATTTCCTTCAAATTTAATAACAGATAAAACTAAAATTCAGAAAAAACTTGTATTAGTAGTTTACACTAACTATATATATATATATATATATATATATATATATATATATATATATATATATATATATATATATATACCTATTCTACAGTAAATTTGTAAAGGGGTCAGGTATTCTTTCTTGCGAATGGACTCTGAGTGCATGCACCAACAATGAAACAATTCCTTTTAATGTAAAAACACAGAATGCTTTATTCCCAGGAAAGATAATAGATATTACAAAAATATCGTTCCATTGGATGTGTAGAAGGTAAACAAAATAATGGTTAGCATTAATAACTTTCTCACGATACTGACAAACATGAACAATTTTCTTACTAACTACGTAAATATTGCTAATGAACACTTTCTTTCTGCTTTAACTTTACACCTCATACTGTAAATGGGAGCTCCCTTTGCATGCACTGATTCACAATCACCCCGTTATTTCAATACTTAATCTATTTACAGACAATGTGTACCCTTCCAAAACACCCTCTCTATTCTCCACATCAAATTAGATTATTTATCATTACATGGCAAACTCACTCATCTAACACCCCCTCTCACAATCGTCTACCCCCTTTTCCAAATCACTGGATTCTTTTACCGCCTAATAATAAGTTCCTTCTAGTAACAGTCTTACTGGTTTTGCTGCGTCCGGAATTCCTTCGAGCTCACCAACTCCGGATGCGCCGGCGCGATGTGACGAGCCGGGGCCGACTCGCCCGCCACGTGGCCATGGCGCTTGCCCCCCGCCGCTTCTACCCGGCCGCCGATGCAAATCCCACGCCGCAGTCGTGCTTCGCCGAGCACGGCGATGTTCACTCGCCGCCAGATCAGCAGCCGTGCTCGTTTCCAGTTCTTCCAAATTCGTTTGTTAAGCCCGCCGATGCTGTATCGCTATGGTAGTTTCACTCACGCTGCCTTTGTCGCACACGTGTCTATACACTCATCACTTTCCTCGCCTCACGCCGTTTTATCTTTACTGTATATCACTTAACTCTAGATCAATTAATAGTTCTCACTGTTTCTCATTGTCCTACGTTTCGATTTCTGCTCGATGTCATCGGATTCCTCTCAACTATATTTCATAACCGCCATCATTAGCTTTTCCGCACTACCGTCCGTTACCTCTTCCACACCGACTCCACCTTCCGACTGCCTCGCCGCTCCCACGATCCCCTCCTCAACTGTCGAAGTCTCGTACTTCGCGTTCGTTTCGCCTCGCTCACCGCGGGACACTCTCTTGCTCGGCCGAGTCCGCCCGGACGGCCGTCTCTACCGCCCTGTTTAAACCATGTTGGCACCCGCGTCTATGTTGAGAAACGCGGTGCGTTTCAATATATATATATATATATATATATATATATATAAACTTATTATTAGTTTTATTATTTTAGCTGCTAGGAAGAGCAGCTGCCTCCCCACCTGCCCCTAGCTAGAAACGACCTTGGAAGCAAATTCCGCCGCTTGCGGCATCGCCACGGTGTGTTTGAATCACCCGGCGTGCATCGCCACGGTGTGTTTGAATCACCCGGCGTGCATCGCCACGGCGTGTTTGAATCACCCGGCGTGCATCGCCACGGTGTGTTTGAATCACAAGCTTACGTGAGACGGCTTTGCAGGCAAAGCATAGAGCAAATTCCCAAATTCAGGATGTATTTTAATGACTTGCGGTGTGTATCGGCACCCTAAATTTACATCATGAGATCAAAAAGGCATATACTTTCAATGAAAAAAATATGAGAGCATGTTTCAACATGTCACATCGCGGCATTCCCTTGAGAGAAGACATCGATGTATGTCTCACATGATGCTCCTCACATGGGATCTCCAGTGCGTGCTGGTAGGGCGCCGAGTGACTACCGTTGACTTTGAATACAAGTCAACAACCAACGAGCCATCATCACGTTACGTTTGTGCAGTGATGAGTTATAGTCGATTTGAACGTTTCCGGGTATCCTAGACCCCACCAGCATAGTTACGTAGGTTTTTTAAATACATGATTTCTTATGAGATTTATTATTTCTCAACGTCTTTTATTAGAATATGGATAGGAAATGCATTGCGTATGTTACAAAGAGTTCACTTTTTATTTTAATTGCAGCTTTCCTTTTGAAATGTCAAAAATTACCAATAAAGAAATCCTGGGTTGTTGTAGGACAGTAGTAACAAACTTTTTGATCATCCCTGGTTAGACTCAATCAGGTTCCAAAGAAAATAAAAAGATTGTCCACGAGGCGCTGACAGAAAGACAAAACATCTTTGCATTAACTGCCCCAAAATTGTTTTACAACATTCAAACTTTGTTTCAATTATTCTGCTTCAGAAATTCAATAGCATTCTAAAAATTTTGTTTTGTTTTTGTGCGTTTATCAAAATTATTGCGTTTTTCTGTTTAGATTTAATTTTTTTTTACTTTTTCCGAAATATATAACGTATCATGTTGAATTGCGTAAAATATATTTTTCGTTGAAAAATATTGCGTTTAGCAAATTATTTCCTGTCTTGGGTCTCTCAGACCCCACCAACACAATTACGTTAGTATTTTTCACCAGCATAGTTAAAGGTTAAATCGAGATATTCACACGCGTGGCGTAGTTGTGCAGCTGTGGCACTCAGTAGCGAACTCCCATCACTGGCGGCGCAAACACGCGTCCGCGTCACCGTCAGCACAACGTACTTCTAAAATGGCAGCGGCGAGTGTTAGATTAAGTGGACCGGTTAGGTAAAGTGGTCCATGCTTTTAAATGTCGGTGGGAAGTGATTTCCTGCTTTTTCCACAGGATGGCATTCGTAGAATGACAACGCTGATCATTTAAGCCACTTTCGTAAGTTGCAGGCGTTCATTGTTGAGTACGTAAAGCATTATTTTGAAAGATCAGAAGTATTTTCTACCACTCATCTGCTTTGCAATTTTATTACGATTGGATAACAACTACAATAAAAATATTCGCACTAGATTAATTGTTAGTATTTCTGTTTTATAATAGTGTGTTTTGTTTTTAACAATACGTCGTGACTTGTATGTTTTCGGGCATGTAAAGAAAATGTGTGCTGTAGGGTTAACTGGACCGCTGGGACGTTAGGTTAAGTGGACCGGTCCAGTTATCGCCTTCATTTTCTTTCGAAAGTAGTATTTGCAGAGTTGCAATTAATAGTGACTCGGTAGCCCTGAGCTATCTCTCCCGGACCAAGCAAAATGTTTTTGTTTCAGCAGTAGATATTGATACAAACGATACCCCCGGTTAAGATGTTAAAAGTTCCATAAACCAAATGATATATGAGTGGTTACATTACAATTCTTACATAAAAATAATATTTTTCCAAGGTTTCGTAGCCCCCCCTCTCACCTCCCACACCCCACAGCGAAAAACGTGTTTTTTAATTTTCATTTTTTCCGAAACACTATTATCTGACTAAAAAACATGATAAATAACAAGACAATTTATACTATAAGATATTCTTTTATATTTTCATAGACCCAAATTCAAACACAAAAAATCATTTTTATTGTCTTAGAATCACGGAACAGGCTTGAAAAAATTTCAAATGTTCCTCTGAAAACACAAATTGTGATTTTTTCAATTTTTTGAAGTAGGTTCAGTTAAAAAAATAAAAACCATTTTCCCGCCTTTACCACCTTGACTTTAAATATACTTTTAAAAGGGTGCAACAGTTCTGTGCATTTATTATTGAAAAGATGTCATAAGATTCAAATGACGAGTAATATCAAGACCATTATTCTCCCATTCCCACCGGGAGTGGTGGCTCACTGCATCAATTGATGTCACTGCAGTGCCTCTGACCGGGAGGTGCTGGGTTAGATCCTCACGGTAGCAGGATTTTTGACACTATCTTTTCAGGTAGATCGAATACAGTTGCTGGTCTGGAGGAGAATTCTACCGGCCGGCAGCTCTAATCGGTAGTTTTCCATGGTGCCTCCGATCAACATTAGGTGAATGCTAGAGCAGTACCCTAACAAATGGGCCACGGTCCGCGGGCGATCTTTCCTTGCCCTTTCCTTACCCCTTACACACACACACTTACACTTGCATGCATTACACTACCACACATGCCGGGAGACCGGTCGGGGAGTTGTCCTGGCTGAGATGGTGCCTCGCTGGAGGCACCTGGTTAGGGAAAACTCAGCTAGTCGACTGTAGGTCGGCGCTGGATCTCGCCATCCAGTGGGGGAAGATCACCGCCACCTCGAGATGAAAAATCACGCATTACACTTACGGGACTAACGACCTCCTTAGTTGACGCGCCCGGAATCACTAACAACAAATCAATCCAATTATTCTCTGTAATAATGTTCGTCTCCTGTCTTGCGTTTGACTCACGTGATAACATAATGTGGCAATGTAATGTAATGCAATGCATTACGCTAGGAAGTACGAAGAACCTGGAAGGGTATGAAAATTTTCATGAAGTGTGAATCAGTGAGTTTATCGCGCCTACCGTAATTCAAATCGAGGCTGACTGCTCTGACCAGTGGTATCCCTTTTTTTTTATTCTTCTCGTTCGACATACCTGTCTTTCGAGGGGGTTAAATTATGAAATACACGGTTTGTTACTTTTTGGGAATGGCCATCCATAAGCAGTGGTTTATATTACTCGGAATAACGTAAACATTGGCTAAAGTAAATGAAGCGAGGTTGAAGACTGTTTCAGTTTGATCTATTGACAGTTATGGGGGATTACGGTGGTTTGAATCGGTCTTTGGGATACCTGGATTTAATACGTGAGTATGCAGCATTGCGAGCTGGGCTGAAAATTAAGGAACATGGGGAAGTGTGAAGGTTTTGGTAAAAGTTTTGAGCTATTTGAATTATGTAATCGCTTAATGAAGGCACTTTCAATTCTCTGCGAATGTGGGTGTTCGGAATGAACCCAGGGGGCATTTAAAGTTCTTCTTAAAAATACATTCTGAATGGCTGTTAATTTTTGAAAATTGCTTGTCGCTGCACAATCCCAGTGGTATCCCTGATCATTTCCTGGCAAATACAGAAGCACTCTATAAATGGGTCACGGAATGCGCGCGGTTCTTCCTTTCCACTCCGTTTTGCCCAATTCGGACTGGCCCGGGTGTATGTTCCATACCTTCCCCCTCATACCCAGCATTCGCCAACGGAAAAGAGGTTATTTAATAACGAATTTATGAAGAATTATGATGATGAAAATCATAAAATCCAGAGGACCGCTTAATATTTTCTTACAGTCACTTCAGGACCCAATTATTCAGTTCGTCCCTCCCAACCTGAATTCCTTACGCTGTCATGACTTCACAGCACATTGTCACATTATCAACGCCGACTTGGATCCCCTCTTTCCTTTATCGCTTATTCTGGGAGAATTCTAGAAAAAAACACGTTTTTATGGTACTAGTTTACCTACGAGTACACTCGTGAAACCCTGAGAGTTACTATAGTACCGTTCCGGCACAAGAATCGTTACTTGGTTTGTCGCATTAACGTTAAGTATAGTTAATTTTGGAACGAAAAATATTAAAATTTTTATCAATACTTCATGTAACTGCGATTCGGGCGTCTGGAAAATGTATAAAATTAATTTTAATTATGAACTTGCAAAGCACAAATAAAACTTTTTATCATGAAAATATCCGTGGGAGGGGTCAAGCTAAGATAATACGAATAAGATAAGATAAGATGTATTTAACTGCAATTGAGTACCTCGGTGGCAGAAATTTACAAAATCAATGTAATATTGATGATAATAATAATAACAATAATAATAATAATAATAATAATAATAATATAATAATAATATAATAATAATAATAATAATAATAATATAATAATAATAATAATAATAATAATAATAATAATAATATGCTTACAATGCATCATGCATCATGTCGCCCACCTACATGCTCTTGTACTACTTAGACTTTAAGTGTCACGTAAAGAAAGAGGAAGAGGTCTTGGTCTGAAGAGTCCTCGAACAATGTTGTAGTCGGAACGACAAAGTTCAGGGTTCCAGATAACCTACTTATGAGCCTGGTCATTAAATGTGATCGAAAGAATGGAAACAATGGCATTGTCAATGAAGAAAGATACATTACGAAAAAACTCGGACAGACACGCAAAATAACACTCTCTCTGGTCTGCTGCTGCAGCTTCACACGAAATATGAGACAAGAAAAGATAAAGAAATCGTGGAGAGACAAAGCACTCCATGAAAAATATCTAAAAATGGAAAAGATAAACAAAGACAATACAGAGAGATAATACTCGTTGAAGAGTCCGAAGCAGTAGTAATAGCTGCCCCATAATAGTCGACGTCATGGGGAGGAACATTAGCAAGGTCAGGCTGCGCACAGCGGGGAGGAATGCGGCATGGGGCGAGGAGACGGAGTGAGGCGGTTCGGCCAATAGGTCGAACGTGGATTGATTGTATTTCCGGGTGCGACAACTGCACAACTCATTAATCCCGTAGGTGTTAGTACATGTTTTTGACGTGCGAGGTGGTGGTGAACTTTCCCAGCTGAATGGCGAGATCCGGCGCCGACCTATACTTCGAAATGCGGGGTTTCCCTCACCAGGTATCTCCCACTAGCGGGGCACCGCGCCAGCCGGGACAAGTTTTAAACTCCCGACTGGTCTGCCGGCATTTGTGGTAATGTAGTGCTTGTAATGGATAGGACAAGGAAGAGAAAGGGCAGTCGTTCACCGCCTATGGCCCGTTTGTTGGAATACTGTTCCAGCATTCGCCTGGTGTTCATCGGAGAAACCACGGAAAACTACCGATCAGAGCAGCCGGCCCCTAAAATATTTCTACAGACAGCGGCAGAATTCAACTTTCTGTCGCCATCAGGACGGTAGGATCTTCCGGTCAGAGGCACTGCACTGACATCAGTTGATCCTCTGAGCCACCTGAGAGACCTAAGAAGGTAGAAATCATCCAGTGGGACGGAACGAAATGTACGAGATGTGATACAGCGGAGCGGGGCAGGACGCGCCAGGGAGCGGGGCGGAGCGGGGCGGAGCGGGGCGGAGCGGGGCGGAGCGGGGCGGAGCGGGGCGGAGCGGGGCGGAGCGGGGCGGAGCGGGGCGGAGCGGGGCGGAGTGGAGCCGGACGGAGTGGAGCGGGGTAGAGTGGCGCAGGGCAGAGCGGGGCGGGACAGAGCCGGGTGGGACAGAGGGGGTAAAGCGGGACGAGGTGAGGCGGGCGTAGCGAGGCGAAGCTGGGTGGGGCAGCTCGAGGAGGAGTGCAGCCGAGCGGGGAGGAGCGGGGCGGGGCGGGGTGGAGCAGAGCCTTTGCTCTTGGGCTTATCAGCCACAGGAGGATCTTCAACTCAAATGGCCGCACGTGCTCTCCCCAACCCCCTCCACGCACACGTCCATCACGTTTTTCTGCGTGACAACGCTCCCGCCGCCTCCTCCTCCATCAGTCTCCTCGCTGCGGAGCCACCTCTGCTCTTGGCACTCACGCGGAGTACAGAGATGCGGCAGTGACAATCCGAAAGAATCAAATTGCAATTTAAATGTTATGAAAAATTGTTTATTGTTTAATTTAAAATGAAAAACATGATTTTGTTTCTGAACGTGTCTCTATCTAGCGAATAAAATAAAAAGAGACGCAAAAATACCTTTCTTATTATTAAATATAAGAAAGGCAAAAATATTATTTCAATGAAGCAAGTAACGATCCGATGGCCGAGAACGTTAAGACAGTAGTGCAGTAGCGGTCCCCGACCAGAGGATCGCGGGTTCGAATGCCGCTCGGATATGGATGTTTGTGTGTGTTTGTGTTGTCTATTCTACAGTTTCCAATCAAAGTGGTCGCTATAGGACCTAGGTGTTGAAAAATGCAAGATCTCTCTTATAAGGACATACAATCTTTGTACACTAGGTAGGTAAGAACGAGACGTCTCCGAAAATGAGATTAAGTCTAAAATGACCTTGAGTAGACATACGATTATTTTTTTGCATTTAACCATCGATGTGGGATCACGATACAAGGCCTCCATAAATATTTTATGGGGGATTATCAACGCCAGAGCGTCTGTTCTATGAGAATGTCAGAACAACTGAAGGATCGTTCGTTAAGCTATTTCAAGAATTAGTATGCAGTTTTGCCTCCCAGACCAATGAAACAGCGGTATTATCTCAACATGTTTGTTTACCCAAGAGTGAACACAAGAGGTAGCAAAGTACCTGCGTTTCAATTTGCAATATTTTGTGACCATACAGCATGAGTTAGGAATTCGTATTTCTTATAAACGCGGTATTGGCAGTAAATGGTGGATTCGGATCTCAGAGAAGATCGTATTTCGATTTTTATAAATTTTTCTTTTGAATCTGACATTAAATTTTAATTTATAAATATTTAAACAAAATTTCTTATGCCACGTAGGACGTATCCTCATGAAAATAAAAGCAGTTGAGAACGAAAACAGTTGGAATGTTTATTCATTATTCTTGTTATATTTTATTTCTGGTAAAAATCTCTGAAATCATAATAATAAACAAACAAAACGGAGATGCAAGTTCAGTAAATTAAAAAAAAATTAAACATATACTTTTACCGATTATTGAAATACAATAATATTTATTAATAATTGTAGAATTATTCATATAATTATAAAATATATTCGTTAAGATAGAATACATTATTTCACGGCACACTTGTACACTGCTTCATTACAAGTAGTCAAAATGTGATGCAATAATATAAATCAAGTTGTATTAATACAAAATCAATTTTAATTTCAAAATTCAAAGCTTAGCCCTCATGCAATACTTAGAGTGTAATTTCAACATAAATTCAATTCCCAGTGATACAAATCAAGTTTCACATAAACCCTGTTCTTCAAACGCATCTGTATTTTAATTAGAATATTATAAAAATGTATTTAGTAATTAAGGAAACGAGTGTATAAAGAGAAGTATAATTGCATGACTGGTAAGTTCAAGAAAACGAGCTAAGATGGCGAATTTTTTTTGTATACCATGAGTGCAATTATATCCCTTTACACACATGTTACGTTCAATATTTTTTCGTTTACATTTACGAATAATTCAAATTTTAAGAAATTGAAGCACATCTTTTCCACCCGAAGTATGCATTTCATGACGTAGTATTGCTTCTGAAAAAGATATATTTTAATGGGCCTTGTATTGTTTTTGTTTCCACGAAATATTTGCAAATGGAAGGTACTGAATATATTGCGGATAAAATATTAGAAACTGACAAAGTCATGAAAACATTACTTCCCACGAAAAGTAACGACAGGTATGAGAGAGAATTTAACATTTATAAATATTGGAGAAGAACTAGTAACTTTTCACATATAAAACATGTAATAATCTTCTTTACATGTAAAACATTTAATTTATTAATGTTAAATACTTCATGTTGTTCCTTATGTCACCTAGCTTAACGTTTACTTCTCCAATTTAGTTTAGTTTTAGTCTTTATTTTGCCAATAATATAGAAATTACAATATTACATTTAAATATTGTGGTCCAAATAATTAGGGATCCCCTAGAAAAAACCTATGTGGGATCTCAATCACCTTTGTACGCAAAAAAAAAAAAAAAGAATTGTCAGCAGCGAGAGGCAGCTCGCTCACTCGAATAACATGCCAGAATAACAAAACAAAGTTTTAAACATATACTTCTGTGCACTAACAATATAACAAAGACATTCCGATATAAACATATACCACAATATTAACGAACTCGACACCAGAAAAAAGTATAATATTGCTATTCAAGGGTAATCAAATAACATTTTGTGGATTATACAAGATTTTTCAAGAACAAAAAAATTGAACAATGTATTTCACTTAATATCACAAGAAAATCGTCAATGTTGTCTTGCGAAAAAAGACATTTTCTTATTTTTTTCGAAAACTGACCGAGTGTAGTAAAAGCACCTATTTCATTGCTCACAATATTAAACATTTTGGTGCTACAATACTATAAAATATTTGATGGGCTGTTAAATTCGATTTTGGAATATAAGAGGTTTCAAATTAGTTTAATTTAGTTTTATATTAATTAATAAATTTCATATTAATTTACTTTTATTCATTCGTTTTTATATGTAGTTGTTTTATGTACGTAATTTGTGATGGCATTTTGTTCGTGTGTCATGATCGACTCAAATACCGTGGCTACACTGTGCTACGTTTCTTAATTAAACGATTTGACTCCTTTTCTGAATTCTGATTGGTAGGTGTGTTGTTTTAATTGCACGGTGGAATTTTAACTGCGTAAGTGCTATTAACATAGAAATAATCAACGATTTTTCACGGAATTAAAGAGAATATTCACTTAACTAAACGAACAATGTACATAATGTGCGATCGTAATGCATCCAAAGGTATCACTTAACATCTCAATTTGACGTTAAAAGAACTATCTGGAGACAAGCATGACACTGTTCTAACCGGTGCACTGTGCTCTCCTGACTGACGTCATAATGCTTAAAGAACCGTCGTAAGTCAAATCATTTTCCTCTTCGCTGTTTGTGCAGCATCCACCACGCTGAAAACCCAATCTTTAGTGCTACATATTTGCTCATGGATTAGTAATCAGAGAGCTTTCGGCATATCTCTTGACGTTAAATAGCCCATTTTCCTTATGTCTGCCATTGTGCATCAAAATGTCTATCTTCTTTCGTTATCTCGCGTAGATGTAACTTACAATGCGACTTGTGACTTCAAACAAGTCACACTTCCAACACGTGCTGCACTTGCGTAACATCTTCCAAATCATGAAGACCTCTCCATGTCTTTCCAGAGATTATTCCAGAGAGAATAGTAAGATATGCTTTATCACACTCGACGCTAATCCCACAAAGCAGGCAGGTGAGTGGGATTAGTGAAAAATACGAAGATTAGAAGCACACGAAGATATGAGGACAATGTTGTTGAAATGCAGTGTTTAGATGGCTATAAGAGGTCCATCAAGCTGGCCAGCCCACCGTCGCAGAAACAAATCAAACTAGAACCAGAAATTTTAACTATTTTATAACTAATTTATTACCGCAAACCAATTTTTACCGCTCATCTTCATCCCCCTTAAAAAAACGGATGGCGGGTCGGGTCATCCAATACCCGAGCAACCATGTAGGTGGCCAACACACGAGCAAGCATCCCTGCAAGATTGGAGCAGGTACTGGCGGTGACATAGAAAACCCGCGCGAGCCAGTCTTCAGACTGGTGCTTGCTCGCATTACGACCCCTTAAATCCACGAGGCTGAATGCAATTTTACGAGAAGCATTTGAGTATTGATTTGATGTCCACTTGGCATTCATGAGCTTGCAGGCTAAACCGGCGACTGCGGTTATTATGACTCCACAACGAGCTGTAACAAAGGAAAGATAAGGATTTTTTAAAATTCATTGCTCCGTTCGACACTTGCTCCGTTCGACACTTGCTCCGTTCGACACTTGCTCCGTTCGACACTTGCTCCGTTCGACACTTGCTCCGTTCGACACTTGCTCCGTTCGACACTTGCTTCGTTCGACACTTGCTTCGTTCGACACTTGCTTCGTTCGACCCGTTCGACACTTGCTCGTTCGACGCTTGCTTCGTTCGACACTTGCTTCGTTCGACTCTTCGAGGACTTTATAATACAAAACTTTTAGCATGAGGCCATTCTTAAGTCGGGATTGTCTTCTCTGAATTTTGGTTTTGAGTAATATAGAGCTAAGCAAGTTGGTGGTGGGAGGATAAGAGAAAGATACTTAGAGGTCAAAGATGTTTGAATCGCTCTTTTGGGAATCTTGATTCAATGCAGGGTCTATTGTTGTTTATACCTAAGTTAAACATTGCATAGCAGGCAGTATTTGGAAAGTTGTCGAAGAAATTGTTGGCCAGGTGTTTTAACATCTCCTTGAATTCTAATACAACTATTCTCGTGTATTTGTTGATTGGGGATGGACCATAGGGATTATGTTTATCGGAGATATTTATTTTGGCTTGTGCTTAGCTTGTTGATAGTGTTGGTGCAGCTCTTCCCAATAGTGAACATTCCTAATGTCATTGTTGGTATTATGACTGATTTCAAGATTAATGATCTGCATTTTACTCTCAACGGTGAACGACGATTTATAATCTGTGCTAGTTTGAAGATTTTTATTTTTGTTTTGTGTATGACTATTTCCAGCTAAGTCTTTTGTCGACGAGTACTCCTAGATACTTTTCCGGGGAAGCTGACCACGGAATTTTAGTTCCTTAGATTCATATTTCTTGGGGATTTTTGGGATGACGGAGAGTAAGTATGTTGAATTGGCTCTAGTGTGGATTCATTCAAACTCTCCGATTTTGAGTCCATTCTACGTACTTGTCTACGCTGATTTGGACGAGATCTTTTGCTACTCGTACGACGAAGTTTGTATCATATATTGCTACATTGACAGCATATAGTGTTATATTTGCGTCTCCGTCCGATGGAATGTCGTGGAAGAAAATATTAAATAAAGTGGGCGATAGAGCTGATCCTCGGTGTACACCTGCGTTGATTGGATGTATTCTTGATGATATTTCGTTGAATGATAAGGAGGGTTTGTTGATGGATAAGGAAAGATCTCTCACTATCTGAGCACGTTTTCTTAAGCTCTGTAATCCCTAACGCCTCTCTTTCACAATGCATTGATGAATTATGCATAAAAGTAACAGCGACCCTTCTTGTAAACATGTGATAGTAAGTAATATTTGGTGCTATTGAAAAGAAACCTGATGAAATGGCTACCTCGATTAAGCCATCACCTCCATTAACGCGCATTTTTTCTTGGAACTGATTGATTTGCGTTAAGTTGATAAGTAGTGTTAGGAAGTTTATGCAAGCTTTTAGCTCCGAAATATACATGCAGAATGCCTAAAAATATTGGAATAAGCACAGCTTTTGGCCTAAAAAACGTATTTTACAGTAACATATCTTTTTTCCATATGGAGAAACAGGAAATAGGCAAATTAAAAACAGATTAGTACCTAATTCTGCACATTTTATTTTGCATTAAGAGCACAGAAAGTCACAAGAAGGATGGGAGTGTTAGCGAATTGTTTTAAGGAGTGTCTCCTATCAGACAGTCTCATTTTGTACGTAAAAAATGATTTCACACATCTCACGAGTTCCTCTTGAAGTCTACTGCTCAGCACTTTCTTGTATTTATGGAAGCAGTCTTATCCTCATCCAGCATGTTAACCACCTCTTTAATCTTCTCCAGGTGTTTCGCATAGAATATAGTGTGGCGCCATGGATAAAAACACAAACATTTACAAGTATGTACAAGTTTATTTACACGTATGTACAATAACCAACTTCTGCTCCGAAACTACACACTTGTGAGTATTTCCCTGTAGATACGCCACATAGCTAGGGAGGCCCGGCCTCCTCTGACGCTACTCCCGCGCCACTACCGTGACCTCGTCACCCGTGCAATAGGCACGACACGCTCCAGCCTGGGCGTAAAGTTTTGCCCATCGCGCGAGGTTTCCAGAATAAAAACCCGCGTGAGAGCTCGTCGACTCAATTTTAAACCAGTGTAGCCGTCACGTGACCGTCCTAGTTGTAGAGGCTCGCGTCTACCACGTGAACCTTCCCGGTCAAGCTGGCGTCCCCTTTGTCTAAATGTATCCCAACGCCGGGGCACCAAGGCTATTCAGCCCGCAGGTATGCGATACTTCCGCTCCTCCTCCCACCCACGGCCGCCAACGTGACGCTACAATAGCAGCATGTACCGAAGTTCCCCATTGAGAAATAGTATTAGTCTCTGGGAGTGAAGGAAGGTCTTTCATCTTCTTCTTGTATATAAATTTTGTGGAGCCTTGGTAAATATCTTCTTGCTCTGATTGATAGCTTCGTTGACATTTGGACTAAATTCTCTTAATTTTCTCTGCTACTCTGTCCAATGGACCTGCACAACATGTCACATTACCATATTAGGAAACACAGTTTTTGAGGTTGAGAACGCTTTAATCATGTATGGGGCAGCAACAGTTACCATGAGAAGCACCCTCTCCCCACCATTTGGCCACAAAATTCTCAGAAATTGGTTGATAAATCTTGTGATTTTTCCAAAATTTGTCTTTTCAAGCTGCTAGCAAGAAAGTAAATGTGCCGATGTGGGCATTCCAGAAATGAGGGAGGGTGGTAGACGCGACTAGCTTTCTGAAGGAGAAGGGGCAAGGACCGAAAACGAGGATGTCATGCCACTCAAGATCAATCTGAGGATGCCGCAAAAAAATGGCAGGTGTCTAATTTGGCGATAAACCGACGACAAACGATTACTGCAGATATCACTATGACGCCGTCGTAGTTTGAAACTTATTGGTTTAACGTATTTAAGCAAGAAGGAAGTTTGGGTTTATAATATTAAGGCTTTGCATTAAAAATATTTTTAACATGGAAATTAATATTTTTTATTATTTAGGCAAAAGTAACAAATATGCTGAAACTTTCACTTGTAAGCCAAAAAACTCAAAATATATAAATACCATTATATGCTTAATTTGCTAACCTTATTTTCAATATTTTGTATAAAACATCCATATTTGAAGTTTCAGGAAGATATGACCATTAACAAAAAAATCTAATTGCTTGAACTTCGCACCTCTATTGATAAGCCACGTGTAAATACAGGATGAGTCACTTCATATGGAATGAAACACATCGGCGTGTTCTTCATAATATTTGAAATAAATATTTTTTGCAATATCGACCTCAGAAGCTTAGATTTCCGTAGAAAGTGTGTCTTTGTTTCGTCGCAGCCTGTATATCATCACAATTCTATACGTATTTCCAATGCATGTTGTAAAAATGGATGTTTTCTCATTTGCAAACAGTGAATGCAGTACGTTTCTGACGGATGGCTGTCGAGCTAAGAATTTGACGACCTAAAATCGAGAGCGATCCAGAGCTGTCCTAATTTGCATCCCAATTCCCTCACTTTACAGATTGGCGTTTTACTTTGTTACCCCAAAAGTATAATTTTTCTTCAGCAATACTTATAACTATCCTCAGAGCTTTGACTCACTATAAGTTTTGACTAACTTCCTTCAAGACGTTATAGAAGAAGAAAAATCGTCAAAAACTGTGCAGAAACGAAGTGTTTCTTATCAACATTGTTCATCTAATTTCGTAGAAAACTGTGGTGAATTTTCTTTTCAATTGAAATATCTCACCCAGCAAGTATTAGACCTTTTCCTAACGAATTTGCAATTTTGATTCGTAACAATAAAAGAAGCGGAAATCACGTGAAGATTAAGTTAATTCAAAACCTTTTTGCCCTGGAATGCTAAGTCAGATTACGTAGAAAAGTAATATCTAAGAATTACTTATCTTACTTTCAATGACTAATTTGAAACGATTTTCGTAGATGCTCTGAAGTTTCTTCCGTGTGTAAATTGCTGCTTTGATCTAAAGAATAAAGTCCATGATTGGGAAGAACATGTAAAATAATTCGTGACTAGGGTTCGAAATATGGCTAGGAGGTTTGAAGTAGCCGGTTCATTGGAACCATGGTGGAAATATGGTGGAACCATGGTGGTTATTTCCACCATGATTGGAACATTATCCAGTATAGATAAAGCTTTCTGAATGACGATGACTGG
The DNA here is from genome assembly GCA_964035755.1 of Teleogryllus oceanicus. Classification (NCBI taxonomy): domain Eukaryota; kingdom Metazoa; phylum Arthropoda; class Insecta; order Orthoptera; family Gryllidae; genus Teleogryllus; species Teleogryllus oceanicus. The sequence continues at coordinate 20,159,789 of CAXIVR010000008.1, forward strand.
ATCATTTAATATTTTCTCCTATTAATGGCACACATTAGACTCACAATACCATAATTCCAATTGTGGGGTCAATATAAACATTGAAGAACCATTTAGTGATTCACCAAAATTTAATAATAATAATTGGTTCTCAAACCTGAAACGTGACTTCATACATATACCAAAAGAACAACACATATAAAACGCAACTCCCTTGTAGTAACATACGAGTAGCGGAAAATATATCCAACACGTTAATGCGTTTATAAATGTTTACAAAGAGCAACAGAATTGGTGATAATATATTTAACATTACCTTCGGGTAACGCTCAGAGACAAACGCATGTGGTTAGAACAATGGTGGCAAAACATTTTTTAGCTCCAATGAAGAATAAATAAAAACACATTAAGAAATAAAATCGTATCGATGGCAATGGTGATCACATAATTGTCAGATATTTAGATCTAATAACTGTACAGTGTGAGAATGTTACCCCAGAACATTCGCCGTTTCTCACAAAATACGCTACTTGTGCCATGGATGAAAAAATTGACAGTTAGGAATTCGCAGCCGTAGTATACTAGTGTGTATAGTAGGGGCAAGATAGCTTAATTTCCAAGCACGAGCTCAATTTTTAAACATTAAATTCCGTAAAATGTAAGCATTATTTATCTTACACTGAAATAGTATTCGAAAGTCCACGCTCATGTTATTTTGACTTCTATGAAAATGTGGCGTGGTGCTCATTTGCATTCAGTGAAGTGAAACTTTTCTGTAGACAAACACTTGCTCATGTATCTGCCAGAGTCCTTGAGTTAGAGAGATGTGCTATTGTTTTGTAAAAATATCACATTTTTTTCGTGTTTGTGGCCCTGTTTGTCGACAACTATCAGTGTTTTGATTTGAGGAAGCCTACACACGACTGGGACGACTGGGGAGCTGGAAGGCGCAAATAATATCTCGGAGATAAAAGGTCACGGCACGATACGCCTATCTAAATAAACAGAATCAGAGTGTCAGACAGGAATAATTTATGTACTCTTGTCTAACCTCGACCTATTTCGTGTCGTTCTTTTTTAGAACTTACATACAAAGTTAATAAAAAGTTGACTTTGAGAAAGAACTTCAAGGAAAGTATTGACGAACTGAAAATGTAAATTACAACTCTGAAAAAATCTTTTTGGAACAGAGACGTTCTTGTACATTTGATCAACAATGAATCAATTGTACATTCCTATGTAGACTATCTTTTTCAAGTTTCTTCTTATACAATTCAGGAAAACATTCAAATTTTACTTGATCACTTAGATATCTTCTCGTTTTAGACAGTTCTCCGAACTTAAGCATGAACTCGTGTGAATTAGTTAAGACAAAGATATCATCTCAGAATTACATAACCCAAACCATTTGAAAATGAACAAATTTTTTTCGGCCTCTTCCCCGGTTAATCGCAGTTTTTAGTGGGAAATTTCTAAAAATAAGAGGTACCTTCAAATGAAATAAAAAGCCCAAAGTCACCGAACGTAAAGACAACGCCGCACGCAATCGCTCGAGCGTACTAGTGATTGGGAGGTCGCGGGTTCGATTCCCGCCAGCTGCCGAAAATGTTGTGAAGCATTTAGCATCGGTGAGTTAGTGGGTTCTGCCAGAATCAAATTCATAGAACGACTGCTCTAGTCAGTGGTTTTCCAGATCACTTCCAGGCGGCTGCTGGAGCGGCACCCCGTAAAGCCTGTTTTACACGGTCATTTTTTCATCATTTCCCGTCGATACTGAGCCGACTGGATGTAATTTGTACGCAAAAATGAAGCATGCTTCATTTTTCCGTACAGATTTCATCCAGTTTGACTACAGCGCCCCTAGTGTTACTTTATGGAACTTCCTTCGATTCCGTGAGTTCTCCGGCAGGGAGTATATATGTGTATATATATATATATATATATATATATATATATATATATATATATATATGGTGCGTAACGTGGGCACGTGTGGTTTGTGATATTGAGTCTTTGCGTTCAGTGAACCCTCTCGCAAATAAAACCACAATACCTCACACATCTTTCTACTCCTTACTCTGCGAATTCGTAACTATCTGATCATTCTTCCCGCTAATTTAATTTGTTTCCATAAATGCGATGTTCAACTGTTAAACTTCCAGCGCTTTTTGCGGCGTTTGGAGGAAGTATTTTCATCACGATTACGTACAGACCAGGAGTGACCGCGTAAAACGCTGGAATTAGTTCATCCAGTTTCGGTACGCATAGAACTGAACATCCTTTTTTCCATCCAGTTTCTGTACAGAAAAATGATGAAAAAATGACCGTGTAAAACAGGCTTAAGACGGGCCACGGGCTGCGCGCCATCCTTCCTTCCCTATTCTGTCTCCGTTCCCCATTCTTAGGGCCAGGCGATCATCCACCCTCAAATAACTCATCCCTTTAATCTATAAATAATCTCCTTCAAGTGTCGGTCGAAGGCCAAGCTGTAAGTGCTGATTAAAAAAGAAACACAAGACCAAATTCAGTTCTAGTTGGAAACATTCCAATGTTTTGTACACTTTGGATACAGTTTTAGAATAATTTTCAATGTTATTTTAAGTGTTTGTGGCAGATTAGCGACAAATACCATGTATTTAAAATTTAGTTTTCAATATACAGCCCAGCTTTTTGAGAATTGAAATGAAATTGTGGCACTACAATGTATACCGACAAAAAAATCACATAGTTTTGGTCTTTAAAAACATATCGTTTTTTAGATTTAACGTTAAGATTTCAAAGTTTTATTATTTATTTTTAACACTTAAAATGCATAATATTATATACATACGGAGACACGCTTAATTATGTTGTGCTAAACCGATCAAATTTTAAACTGGTAAAAGTTCGGAAATATTTCTGAATATCGGTTGCCTCCACTCACGAAGACTTGTATTTTGGTCCACATTAGTCGTCGTCAATATTTCTCCGATTGATCTGGCTGGTTTCGAGTTTTTAACTGATTATGGTACAATCATTCAAAGATTAGGAGTTCACTTCGATGTAATTAAGACAAGCTCGTGTAAATATTGTATTTATATCTCTGTATAACGTGCTACAAATACTGTTACAGTTCTTAGTCTTCAATACAACTTCTTTTTTATTTTGATTTGTGGATAGGTAAGAAATGACAACTGTTCTCGACTACTGAAGTAATTACAGATTTGCATTACATGCGCTTCTATTGAATTGGTTTCGACTTTTTCAAGTTGTGGCTAAAGTGTTAGCAGGGCAGAAAATGCAATATAATATTACCTAACGAGATGTACGACACGAAACGTATAAATACGAGAAAGTATGTGCTGTGGTAGTACCACTACCATCATTAAGGGCTTGATGTTTCGGCTGATACGTCAACTGCGTCGCAGCCGACGGACAAACTTGTCAGCGTTCTACTACATCTTTCTGAATCAGGTATTTTCTTCATTCTGGTCTCATTACCGGATGAGTATTTGATGGCTATTTAATTCAAAAATATACTCTGACAATAAACTTAGGAAAGTATTCATCACGAAAAAATAGTCATACATACATTTCTTGATATAAGCTGTACGGAATTATCTTAATTTATTAGAAATACTATCAATTTTGTAACGTTGATTGGATCAAAGATTGTTCTGTAAGTCATCAACCACTATAACTTTAGCTGCTAAGTCATCCACGTTAAGAAGGTCCAGCAAATCTTGATGCGGGTGACAGATAACATTAATTCAACTGTTTCTGTATCATGCTGTTTTTAAGTTATTCTCAGTCATCGAAGGATGAACCACTGGCAACCACGAGATCTTTAACGCTTGATGTTCTGATTGTGTATTGCTCCTCGTTTTCCTTTTAAGACACATTTCGTTAATAGGAGTTCTGAATTGTGACGGCAGAGTGTACTTTAATCGCAAAATGACCAGTATTTCACATCTTATTGGTTTCATTATCAGTCATATTTACACGATACCATCTAACTTAACCTCAATGTATACCTCAGTTCCGACTACCCAACTCCGAGTTGACGACGTGTCACCGGCTTTCGCGATTTACGTAAATGAAAAACAATCTGGAGAGTGTACCACGCAAAAGATCCATAACATTTTTCTCAAAATCGTTCTTGCAAAAACACACAAGCCTTCCCACATTCGGACCACCATCTTACATCAGCCCGCGTCCAGTGGCCTATATCAACATTAACCGGATGAACTGCGAAATGATCCGTTCAATGTCATTCGTGCAGCTTTAACCACACCGTACAGCTAATGGGTGGTTTAACCGGTCCTTATTAATATTAGCCATCTTTTGTCTTTTGCCATGGCATAGGCCTATACAATATCATGATTCACGCTTTGCAAAACCTCGCTGGGGTCTTTGGTAACGAATGATCGGTAGTGTTCACCCGTGTCTCTCAAGACTGTTCATTAAACGGTGCAAAGTTTACTGGGCCAAGAGCTTCTAGTGCTCCACTTACAGACCTCAATGCCATTCTTGCCTTTCCTTCGTGTACATCACGAAAATGACCTCCTGTCTATGTATTTAGAATTGAATGTTTTACTCATTAGAAGTAAAACTGGAAATTGGGAAAAAATATGTTGATGGCGTTGTAATTTAATATTATGACAAAACAATTTTCCTCTTCACTATAAAGGATTACTCGAACGAAACGAAATCTTTAACTTTTGAACTCATGCCAAAGACACAAAACAATTTGTGAGGTATATTACGTTTGCTAACTAGACCCCAAAGTTTAAGGGAAACTTAATTTTGAAGCAAGTTGCTAATCGACTCCTCAAATTGCATGATCGAAGAATGAAAGCGTAGAACAACAGGCAGGAATTCACAGCAACGAGTGAATGCATTTTGTAGTTTGAAAGTGTATGATGGAAATTGGTGACAGAGGCCACTTTTAAATTCGTGTGCTGGTGCGAAGAATGTTACAACGAAGAGACAGATTTAAAATTTCTTCAAGAACACAATATTGTGGAAAAGAAACAAAGAAAATGTAAGAATAACTATGCGGTGAATATTACTTTCGGTGTGAAGATATTGTAGAGATATGTTCCTCTTGCAAGAGGCATGAAGGCATTAGGTTTGACTACTTAGGAACTACTACCTCGATTGATTGATTGTGATTCCGAGCGCGTCAACTGCTAAACACATAAGTCCCGTAAATGTAGTGCATGTTTTCCTCGTGAAGTGCTGTGCCCCCCTCCCCGAATGGCGAGGCCCGGCGCCTACCTACCGTCGTCTAGCAACGTTTTCCCCGATTGGGTATCACCCACCAGCGGGCACCGCCCCAGCCGGTACAAGCTCGAAACTCCCGAATGGTCTACCAACATGTGTGGTAGTGTAGTGCATGTAAGTGAAGGGTGAGGAAAGGACAAGGAAGAGGAAGGAACGATCGCGCGCGGTCCGTGACCCGTTTCTTATGGTACTTCTCCGTCATTCGCCTAGTGTTGATCCGAAAATACTCTCTCGATAGCAGTCGTCTTCCTTTCTTAAAACTACTGGGAATGCGCGGCGTACTTAACTTTTCCTTAAGTCACAAATTATTCTGAACAAATCGCGAAAAAGTATGTGCTCTGTAGCAAAACTAGTTCTTTAATGTATCCCTTAAAGATTAAAATTGAGGTGTAAATCCCAATGAGAAAGAAATCTCTGGTTTTAATATTAGAGGCATAGAACAGATTCGAAGATTTGAAGTTAGCAACTTTAGGAATTTCGTAGCTTTTAAAGAAAATCGGACTTAATCGGCCATATTCATTTTCGACTTCCTTCTATTTCAGCAAAAAAAGTAATGAATAAAAATTACAGCCATCTTTTGAGAAAACTTTGAAAATGTCACAGGGCTGCCTTAAATTACTCCAAAAAATGAAAATATCTTACTGATCTTGGAAACGGCACAACTAGATCTTATTCCTGACGCATTTACCAAGTTTCATTTCAAAAGCTTCTAATCTGAGAGTTCTATGTGGCACGTACGTCAGCCCATTCGTCCATACAGCCAGCCAGACAAGACAGACAGCCAGACTGAGTTATCCGTGACATATATTGTACAGTTGAGGCGATTTCAATACTTTTCTTCCAGACACTTCAGTACAGAGGGGAATACCGAGAGAATATCAGGTTTTATGTTGTGTTTTACGTTGCCTTACTTTCATTTAATTAAAAATTCTATTCATATAGTAATAATTTTTTTTTTTCTTTTTAGGTGCCCATATGTCAGTTTTTCACATATAATAAAACTGTTTTTACTTTTTAGAAGCAAGAGTAACGCAAAAACGAAACATCAATTTTGAATAAAAAGTGATTGGAAATGAGATTACATATTTATTTTCTCATATAAATGTTCTAATTCGAGAATATTTAATATATTGAATGTCATATAGAATATTCTGTACCACAATTTCATTATTAAATCATTTTAATTGATATATTAGAAAAGGGACCAAGTCAATTATTATTTCACATCAACACAAAATAAAGCACAACTAGAGATTAAAAAAATCTTTCAAAAATTATATACTTTATTTTTTGTCAATTTCAGTCCTTGGATGAGTAATTTCCTGTTTATGAAATTCTGAAAGACAGCAACCCGATGTGACACAAGAAGTGTGACATCAACAGAAATTCACATTACAGTAGAGATGTACCATGTTCAAGCACTCTTAGCCGCATTATCAGGAAACACACCCGTGTTCCCTCTGAACCCAGGGTGCAATGATTCACTGCCGGTATTTGCTCTTCTTTGAATCATTCAACTATTGATTACTCGTATCGGTAAGAGAGACCTGTTCGTGGAGATTGGTTTAGTCAATCATCCACCGCGATAAACATGTTATTGTCTCCATCTCTATAGGTAATTTACTATTCAGATAGTGCTACTAATTTAATATTCGGATAGTACAAAATGCATTTGCACCCGACCGGGCACAAAAGGAAAAGAAAAATATTACTGGGTCCTATTGTTTACGGACTCATTCCTTTACGTATCCCTCCTAAGGGTTGATGGATCGTATTTCGGTACGTGCTGTGGAAGCTGCACTCGTGGCTCATTGCAAAGTCGCTCGCCTTTCACCACTGAGATCCGGGTTCGAGTCCCGTCGAATCTCATGTGAAATTTGTTCCAACAAAACGAGTTCGGCTGCTTCACAAGGGCTAGTCCAACCCCTGTTATGTGTCCTAAACCCTACTCTATCCTAATTCTGGCCGCTGGGTAGTGACGCAGGAGCGCGCGGTAGGAGGCACGTACGCGGAGATGCTACCTACCGGTCCTCTTGACAACCGACTGCGACGAGACGCGACAGAAATATTAACGGAGGATTACTCCAGCGCTTTAGTAATGGGAGGATTACTCAAGAAGCGCAAAGCGCTCAACGCCCCCCAAGGGGCTTGGAGACGCGTTGCGTCAAAGGAGACACAACAAATTTTTAAAAAGCTGTGGAAAAACAACACATTTCACTATGAGAAGGACTAAGACATTGCACTCGACAGAATTTCAACTTTTGTGACCTGGGATCAGGCCGGTATTTTCCTGTAATCTGTAAAATGAAATAAAAATTACAACTCCCGAAACATTAGTTTTGTGATCAGGGTTCCGGGAGAAATATTTTCCGCTTTTTACCAACCTTCTTTACACTTTTTAGTCAAAAACTCATTTTCAAAGTAAAATCAAGGTAATTTAAAGGCGGAAATGGTTTTTATTTTTAACTGAGGCACTGTCGAAAAAAGTGAAAAATTTACAATTTGTGTTTTAAGAAATATTTAATTTTTTCGAGCCTGTCCAGGGTTTTAAGGCACAATAAAAATTAACTTTTTGTTATTTTTTTCATACCAATTTTTTTTTTTAATTTAGCCTAAGTAAATATTTAACAAAATGTTTTTATATAGTATAATTTTTTTTTCAGTCAGATAAAACAGTATTAAGTTAATAAAAAATTAAAAATAAAAAAACAGTTTTTTGGCTGTAGAGGGGTATGGGTGGTGGAACGGGGGCTAAAAAACTTTTCAAAAATATTATTTTTATGTTAGAATTATAATGTAACTACTCACATGTCATTTGGATTAGGGGAAATTTTTACCATATCCCCCCCGGATATGGGGGTACCCCTTACCCTTTCAATAACCTCTAAAAACAGAAAAATGTCATTGGGGGGGAGGAACATATACTCTTTGAGTAAAAAAGAGATTAGGATTCCATATTAATGGTCAAAATGAAGCTAGACCAATAAAGCAATAACGTCTTAGTATATAAAAGTTGAATGAGCGTTTCGTGTTACCCCGACCACAATAACAAAATTTCGAGAGTACGTCCAGACTTTTCTCTAATTTTCCATACAAACAACGCAGAAAAAAGAGAAATATGTACCAAGGATAAGACTCCCGTCATCCAGTGAGATTAGTAACAATTCAGTTGGAAGGACGCCCGTTCCCAGACTTAAAAACGGTTCCTTTAATTTTTTTTTTTTTTGAGTACTATTACATATTTTACATATTTTGGTATTTTCACAATCATTTTTCTTCAATTTTATTACATTTTTTTATGAAAAGAAGTATTTAAAAAAATCACCTTTTCTTCCCTGCGTTATTACTGCCTACTCCTACGTGAAGACGCGTGATGTTCTCACAGACCGGCGCGCCTGTTTCAGTTATCTCAGTGGCAAGAATTGTGCGGCAGCGAGAGATCATTTTCACCTTTCGGTGAAAAAAGTATCACTGACGCCGCGGATCGTGACCATTAACCTTAATTTCGGAGAAACATTGGCGATCGTCGACGCTTAACATTCAGTGAGAGTTATTCAGGCTGCAGTGATTCTTTGCTGGTCGTAGATATCGCCGGTTTGTACGATACGATGTTAATATATTTATTGCGTCTAGAAATGTTTTTTAAAAATGTGTTTAGTTTTGTTATAAATGTAATTTTGTATTATGTAAATGTTTTATAATTAGCGAATTTTAATATTACATATTACATCGATTTTACATATTTATTACACATTCTTACAGTTTTCATTACATATTTATGTACATATTTTGACGTTTCACTCCACTACATATTTTTCCGGTCTCTATTTATCAGGAAAAGCTGGCGATAAACACAGGTCCGTTGCATCGTGACCGGGCTGTTGCCTTCAGCCAGGAGTTCCTTGAAATGTAGGCCGAGGGCGTCACAGATAAGTGCAAGCTAAACAATATCATTAGCAGCTTAGCAGACTGCATGGCAGTCAAGGTGGCTTTGAGAGTACCCCGTGTACCAGTGTTATTGCTATTATTGCAGTTTTTTCTTAAAAATCAGCCACTGAAGCGTAGTCATGTACATTATTTGGGTACACTACAAGGATATATTTACTCGCGACAAGTTTTGCCAATTTTCATTTGGCCCTGAAGGTACAAATATTTTCAAAATCCAAGAATTGTCAAAAAGTTGATTGCGGGATAATGGTTATATGAATTCATTTCAAAAGAATCTAAAGAACAACAGTGCCTTCTAGAGCTAAATCTGCAGAGTAGGCAATCTCATTCGAGTTACACATGTTATAGATTCCCCTGATTTAACTAAACTCGGATACACCAGGCGAATGCCGAAGCAGTACCCTACCAAACGGGCCACGGACCGCGCGCGATCTGTCCTTCCCATTCCTTGTCCTATCCTCTCCCTTACACACGCACTTGCACTAACATTCCGTACACTACCACATACGAATCTCGTATTCCGGGAGACCGGTCGGGAGCTTACAACTTATCTGGGGCAGTGCCCGCAGGTGGAGAGTCCTGGTTAGGGGAACCCCACTAGCCGGTAGGTCGGCGCCGAATCTCGACATCCAGCGGTGGAAGATCACCGCCATTTATGCATTTTAAGACGCCACCACTTATGACCAAAGCCGTTGACTCGCGTGGAAACACAAAAAAAATCAATCAGTCCAGCGGCTGAACATGCAGGTGACATTGTGATAGACCCCGAAGAAAATCCTTCATCCAGCTTGGAAAGAGTAGCTTCTCGGTTGGGTTTTGCGAAGAGAGCAGTACGGAAATTTCTTCACAATGATGGTTTGTATCCTCACAAATTTTGCAATGTGCGGCAGTTACAACAAGACAGAGTATCGCATAAGCAATTTTGTATCTGGCTTCTTCGAAGACCTGGTATTTGCGGGCAGGTATTATTCACAGGTGTGGTATACTTCACGAGAAGTAGAATAATTAATACTAGAGACAGTCATTTACGGGCTCCTGGCCCAACGACTTCCGTATTACAACGGGTTGAGTTGTGCATTAGAGAAAGAGGAGGACGTTTTGAACGTGTTTTGATGAGTGCACTAGCGATAATTTAAAGCCGCGCCAAAGAAGCCAAAGTGCGTTCAGTGCTGTCAAATATTTCAGTAAGACCAAATTTACACAAGTCAGTTGCTTTTTTATTTCTAGATTACTTTTTTCTTTCGGAACAAATGTATTTATTTCTTTGGTCAATAATAAACAATTTACATTATTCTGGAATGTTTATATATTTCTGAAATGCAAATTTTTGCATAGAAAGTATTTTTCCAAACCAAATTTTGAGTGCTGATAGCGGTTCAGCCATTCGGAATATCCAAGGTGTGTTTTAGACAAAATATACTTAAAATCGACATAAGAGCTGATTTTCGAGGTTTCGTTATTTCCTTGGTCAGCTTTTATAATGAAGCATTAAGAGATTAATTTTATAACCGGCTAACAACTAAAAATAACGATCCTCTGGTGAAGTAGCATTGGCATTGAAATAGTAACACATGTGGTCGACTGATACCAATATCTTTATTAATTGAAAATTCAATTTAATTTGACAAGTCGAATTCTGACACCGAGACGACAGTTTTGAAGGTTATGGCTAAATTATCTGCTGCAAGTCTCATCAACAGGGTAAAATACTGGGCAAAATACTTTAAATTTAGTATTAAAATACTTCGCCTGAGTTCTTTGTAAATAAGTATTTAAACAGATTCTCAAAATACAGTAGGTTTTGATTTGCTAAATACATCGTACTTAAAATACTTGAAATACTGGAAATGCAGTAATACAATTGTATTATATCTGTGACTACGTACAAGAGAGTTGCAATGTCAATATTCAAAATGTTTAGAATAGGTGGTTATCTCACACCATCGAAATGAAAAATCAATCTTAGAGCAATTTAAATCAATGTGAAATTTAGGAGATGTGTTCGACTTTTGACTTTGGCATTTCTTGCACTGAAAGAAAGCTTTAAAATATATTGGAACATATAAAGAAAAAATTGAAACATTTTGGAAAAATCGTGATTTCATATTCGTTGAAAATTATTATGATTTCATTTAAACTTACGCAAAACTACTCATATTTTTAAAAAATTGTACATACAACTTGAGTAAAAGTAATTGAGCTTATTTAAAATTGGAAGAACGTCTCGTAGGATTGGCATTTTTCATTCGAACAAAACATTATATACCCACGTCATTTTCAGTAGGTTTATCATTTCATACTATAATTGCTCTCAAGAGCTCTTGTCCACATGAGATATGTAGATAAGGCAGCAGCCGTCAAAAAACGAGAATCACGTGTCATCATAAATAATTTATCATTTCATTGAACTTTGTCATCTACTCTTCAGAGAAGACATCAGGCCATTCAGCAAACTGAAAAAGGAGAGAATACCAAACCACACTACATTAAATTCCGTCTTATTTATGGTTTATCTGTTTATCATTAGTTGTATGATATCTGAAGTAGGCTCTATTATCCATGCAATAAGAAATTAACATCGTTGTTAATAATAACTTTGTGTGAATTTACGACTTATTGAATGCATTGATAATGATAAACTAGGCCGAAATGAAAAGCGAAAACAGCGAGAGTGAAGTGAATCACGAATACTCAAAAGTAAAACAATTCTTTGTCCATTGTTAAATGTTAGGAAGCGTTGTGGTGTTTATGTATAGATAAATTAAAGAGGATGATAAGGGCTGATAGACATCAGGACGGCTGGTTTCCACACCACGACTATTATGTGATCTTCTTTTTCAAGTGCGTTCAACACGTTCACCCTTATTGAACCCCTATACTTACGCAATACTTTGACCCTTACATCTAAAAACTCTTCAAATCAGATCGAAATTCATTTCCATTAACGGTGGCAAGACGGCAAATATATTCTCCTGTCTCTGACAGTACAACTATTTCGCCAAAATGCAGAGATCAAGTAATTTCTAAAAGTATCCCATGTTTTGAGATGTTTTCAAGATACACTTTTCGTACTAGCGAGATCTGGTTACAAACAGCTGTGGCGAACGTCTGATTTCCCCCTCCTCAATTATACACGCGACGCAGCTGCTATTCCTGATAGGAAGAATATCCCGTTTAATCGACAAGGGACCGCAAGGTGTGGAGGTTGCCCGAACTGTTTCACTCAAAAGGTCACTTGGCTTTCAATGGGGTGAAAACTGATTTTTTGTGTTTGATAAATGAATATTGAAAATATTTATTTGAAATGCTTTTAGTACCTGGGATAAAAGAGTGTCCATACAATAAATTTTAATGACTCAATAAATGAAAGGCAATAATTGGCTTAATATAACTTCAAATTTCCCCTGAACTTCAAATGCAAAAAGATTTTCTTGAATTTTAAAGCGAATAAATGCAACAAAAAAGGAAATAAAATGATTTTTCTATTTTCATTACCTTGTTTCGACACCTTACGTCTCAGAAACGCTAGAAATTTCTTGTAGTCAAATATAAAGTTCCTAAAATATAATTTTTGAATAAAATGTATTCTTTCTCTCATTTATTTGCGTTTTAACCTGAAAAGTTACATTTTCATCGTCACCTGTATTATTTCAGTAGTATACATACCTTTTGCGGCTCTCATAAGCCACCAATCTCTATAAATGAGATCTCGTAAGAATGAGAATTTCAGGGAGACGTGAAAAGTTTCACTTTGACTACAAAAATATGAAGGATTCGTTTTTAAAAAATCATTTAAATATTCATGTCAAACCCAACCCGCAAAAATCAGTCGCATTCTTTAGTTTATAAAGTTAAGTAACTCCTAAACTAAACGCTTTAAGGCCTTAAACACTAAAATTTTGAATGTCTCAAATAAACGTCCCTCACACCGTAATCTATAGGATGAGATCTTCTTGATTATTCGATTACATTTTTACTGGATCGACGCTTCTCGATTCTACCCTACCTGTTCAGAGCCTGTAGAACCCGCAAATATATGAAAAATTAAACTAATTACGCGATTGAATTACACGGGTCATTCATTGGTAATTCATTCGCTTGGTAATAACATTAAACAAGAAGAGTTTTTAATGACGAGACATATAGAACAAGTGACGGAGGATAAGAACGTCTTGAAGAAAAAGATGTATTACAGGCTTAATACGGAATTGGAAAAATAGGGAAGAGGGTGGGGTTTAACATGCGAGAGTTCTCACACGGGTACGCTAGTGTAATTTAATGACATATTTTTCTGAATAATCATTTTATAATACCCAGACATTTAGATTACAAAGCGAGTGGATACAAGAGCACGTACTTTCTCGCATTAGTAACGATTACGTAACGTTATAATACTGTTATTTCTCTCCATATTCTCTCCACATTCACTCCCCATTTCATCAATCACTTGTTAAACGCATTACCAATTGTAGCGCATGAGGTGCGAAAATTAATTGTTTTGAAATTAATTGATCAAACAAATTCGAGAATCCAAAACCGACTTCCATACAGCTAGAAACATTATTTCCTAATAATGAGAAATAATTCTATAAATTTCAAAAGACCGACTCCCGTCGGAGCTAAACTAATCAGCTGTAACAATTGCCAGAATACTTCTCATAAGCCCTTTCAAAAAGGTTAAAAACACATAGTTTATCGAGGGCCCTCTGTAGATGAACGGGTCATAGAAGATCTTTTTTATTAAATCTGTAAATTTACAATCTCTTTAAAACAAGAACAATAAGTACATATGCTGTCAAAATTACAATATTGCAAGGAGGGGTCACCCACTGGTAATCATAAAAGATGATTGATCATGATTTCTGGAAGTGGGAGAAGATGGCGTGGCAAGCGCCAAGTTTCATGTGTGTATTTTTCCCCAATATTTACTGTTAATCTTCTTCTTCTTCTACTTCATGGTAAGCCACTGAAGGCCTGTTCCAACTTAAGCGGTAATCCAGCTATCTTCTTCTTGGAAGTCCTACATCCCGATATCCGGAGGGATTGTAGCTATATACTATTTGAGTTAATCTTTATATTTCCATTCTATTGAAATGATTCGCCCATTGGCATTTGCAGTCTTTGATTTTTTGTCAATTAGGTTGAAAATTTTTAGGGTGCACCTTATCTTCACACTTGGAACATGGTCTGCCAGAGAATATCCAGCTACACTTCTCAAGAAGCGCATTTCTGGAGATTCAATTTCCTGTTAATAAAGCAATGGCTTTATTGGTACTCATTTTCAAAGAAATTTTAGAAAAACGAGTTCTACATTTCGTCAGCAGCTTACAGCGTTTTCCATTCGTGGCACTAGTGCGCACCCAGTGCGCACTCAGGGCAGCTTTCGTGTTCCATTCCACCGCTAGGGCGCACCAGTGCAAAGAACTGCGTGTTCCATTCGCACATCGACACGGACCCGGTGCGCCCTAAACTGCACTGACGATCGCGTCAGTGCAGTCCAGTGCACCGGGCCATTGTGAGGTTAGGTGGGGAATTTATCCATGCTGATTTAGATTCGTGGTGAAATTATGAAGGCAATTGAGGATCTTCTGTCACGCAGGGATACTTCGAATGATGGAGTATATTATGTTTTGCAAGAAATGTCTTAAAATAATGTTTGTGATTTACACGAAGTTCGGAAAATCAGATTGTGTTCTCCGAAAATTTAACCTTGAATAACTTCATATTAACAAACCCAGTGCTATTTAGAAACTACAGTGTTTTAGGTACGACTCAATTTCGAAACGCTAATAAAGTGAAAATAAAAATAGTTCATTCAAATATATATATATATATATATAATATATAATATATATATATATATATATATATATATATATATATATATGCCCAGAAATGTTTCTCGCACGCCCATGCATATACCAGTGGAAATGTTCATGTTAATATTTTTATTGTTTTCTGTGATCAAACAATTCTACTGAAGCCTTTCGGTTCAAAATCTTGTGTACTATATCGATCACTGGCAAATCTCGAAAAATGAAATTATTACTCATACGCATTTGAAGTTTTCGTAGTTTTTAAATAAAGATATCACACGTTTAATAATTTATGAATTGAGAAGTAAGAATTATCAAAAGACTGCATAAAAATTGTAACGACGATCATATTTCAAAATTATTATTTTTCGAGTTCCATCAGTATGACTGACCAAGAACAGCTGTGTATAATTTCACTGTGTAGCGCACAAGCACTGACTCAGTTCCGGAATCCGTTTCATTCTTAGCTGCCCTTTACGCATGTGGGGCAGCACTGTTGCGGAGCGATGACGTTTCTGCCCTGCACTAGGGTGGGTTTCAGTGCAACGAATGGAAAACGCTATTAGTTTTCCGCGTCTTTCTGCTTCCGTTTTCCGAAGGTGAAAAGTCTGCTTTTCGCTAGCGCTCCGCTCTCTAGCTTGAAATACAAATTGATACTTAATGTAACTGTAATGCAACTGTAGTTATTGGTATTACATTCACGAATTGATCTCGTATTTACACTTGTATCTGTTTCTGTTTTGGCTTCAAGCATTAAAAACTAATTACACTAGGGAACAATATTTTTTTCATACCTCCAGGATGAAAGTAAGTGATTTCAAAGGAAACGATCACGCTGATTTCGAAAATCACGCAAGGTTTAAAAGATATATACATTCTTATTATTTGAAATAAACAGAATGCTATACTAACTTCCTCGTTATCACTCCGCTTATATTACTACAAAATTGCTCGAGCATAATTCATACGAGGAAAGAACAAGTTAAACATGGAATACGCATATTCGTGCAATAATATGCAGATATCAAAATGGTTTGTTGGTATTCTCCACAATATTAGTAAAATGATTTTAATTTTCCATTCACCTACAACCTCGTTGCGCAGGTAACACAATGCTGGTGAGCACCGCATGGTTTGTCCTGATCACAAACCCGACAGCCAAAGTATAAAGAATATGCAGTTTTGTAATTTCATACGTTTGTTTCTTTGAAGTGTGAGTGTAATTCTTCTACAAACGTAACAGAAGTTATCGGGTTGATTCGCACACTTTCGATGTGAAATAATGATTTGCATTTTATCGAACCGATTCATTTCTAAAAATCATGTGGCGAATTTCACTTTACAAAACCCACAGAACTGTAATGTGTTATATATTTGAGGCATACGCCAGACACGAACTTCACTCGCACTCCGGGTATAGTTCCGCATGACACCGACTGACTCAGAATCAGCTACCCCAACTGTTGGATACTTGTAAACTTGCGATAAGGTACGAGGCCCAAATAATTCCTCTCGATGACTGATGCGCAATAGGAAATACGAGAGGGTACGTGACTTGGTTTAAAAACATCCACAAAGACCATTAAGACCTACTGGTAATTGAGCGCGACCGTTTTAAAATTATTAAAACCGATGAAAATGAAAAGGAGTATAAAAAACTTAGAAATTTCGTAAAACAACAAGTCAGAAACGCTAAGATTCGTTATTATCATAATCTTTTCCAAACAAATTCCAGTACGAAGGGAGTATGGAAAACTTTGAAAAACTTACGAATTTGCAAACGTAAGTCAAATGACAGTTCATTAGAAATTCCCCTAGATGACCTAAATGACTATTTTGCTTCCGCTACACATAAAATAGACCCTATTATTAAAGAAAAGACACTTCACTCTCTGGAATCACATGCACCTCGCTGTGACGATAGTTTCTATTTCAATAGCGTTGACGCTAAGAAGTCGAAAAAATAGTGAAGGCACTCAAATCAAATTCAAAAGGCTCGGATGATATAACGGCAAAGCAATTAAAATTGGTTTTAAAAGATGCTCTTCCAGCGCTTACTCACATAATAAACTTTTCTTTAACAACAGGATATTTTCCCTAATTGTGGAAACTAGATTACATTCGTCCCCTTCCGAAATGTTTAAATTCGTCAAATCTTTGTGATTATCGACCTATGAGCATATTACCAACATTATCCAAAGTACTCGAAAAAGTTGTACGTCAACAAATAAACAAGTATCTCGCCATAAATGATGTTCTCAATTATTTTAAATCTGGTTTTAGGGAAGGTAGAAGTATGCAAATGGCTTTGCTACGAGTCACCGAAGACATTCGTCAATCTCTGGATGAAGGCAATATAACAACGCTAACGCTTTTAGATTTTAGCAAGGCTTTCGATTCAGTAGCCCATGACGTGCTTCTGGCAAAATGTATATTTCTCGGTTTTCCTGATTCTACCTTATCGTGGATTTCAAGTTATTTTAGTAATAGACAACAGGTCGTAGTTGTAGAAAATACTTTCTCGTCACCTAAACCAGTTTAACGTGGAGTGCCACAGGGCTCCGTACTTGGTCCACTTTTCTTCCTTATCTATGTAAATGATATACCGTCGGTGCTATCAAGATACTATCATCATATGTACGCAGATGACTTACAGATCTACGTCAGTGGGAAACCTTCTGAAGTGGCTCATTTAATTAGTAAAACAAATCAGGATTTAGCCTCTTTGCATGAATGGTCACTGAGAAACGGCCTTAAGCTAAATCCATTAAAATCTCAATCAATTATAATTGGCTCCTGTTGGTTCCATAAAGCACTTAAAAATCTAAATATTCCTCATATCGTACTGGATAACACTACTATTCCTCTATGCTCACAAGTTAAAAATCTCGGTCTGACCATCAATAAATTCCTAAATTGGGAACCTCATGTTCGGGACACTTGCCGCAAAGTGTATGCTTTAATGTACTCACACAAATGTGCTTACAAATACTTTCCACCCAAAACCAAAGAAATACTAGTAAAATCCCTCTTACTCCCCCTGCTTGATTACGGTGACATTGTGTACGGTAACGCAAAGAAATCAACTGCTGACGCTCTCCAAAGAGTTCAAAATGCATGTGTTAGGTTTCAATATAATATCAGAAAGTATGATCACATATCGGAAACTACAAAGCTAATAACATACTAAACTTAAAAGCCCGACGCATGTTTCATAGTTTGTGCCTTTTCTACAAAATATTAAATATGGGTGTACCTACTTACCTCTCTCATAAAATTTATCTTAAAACAAGAAGATTCGAGAAATCTTTGCTATGCAATATTCCTAAAAGCAACACTAACTTTTACAATAAATCTTACTTAGTAGCAACGACTAGAGAGTGGAACAGCCTTCCAGTAAATGTTAGGAAATGTAAAACACTGCGATGATTCAAAAAAATTTAAATACTCTTTTTCTGAGCTGATATTGTATGATGTGAAAGTGTGTATAAATGTGTTTTAAATTGTAGGGTAAATGTAATATTTTATACGCTTTTAACAGTTTTTCTCCATTTCTTGTATTTTCTTAAGTTAGTTCTTAAGTGAGTTCAAAATTGTAAGTTAAATGTAATTTTTATAGGGCTTTTTAACAGTTTTGTTCTTTTCGTTGTTTTCTTAAGTTAGTTCTCAATTTAATTAACAATAGTAAAATTAGTCTAAATTAAGTCTATTATAGGGTTAGAAGTTTTTTATCTACTAGTAACTTCTATTCATTATTGTTTAACTTTGTCATGGCTTGACTGAATGCGTTTTTCCCTTAGACATGATGTTGAAATTTAAAATCGGCCCTAAGCCGTCGCCTGGCCGGGTGGTTGTGTGCATTCTTATATTGTTTTTATGATTCATGCATGTATTTGAGATTTTTTGTTAACATTTGATACGTATTGTTAAATTAATATCTCTCAGAATTTATATTTCGGATACACCTTTAGAGTTTTCCAGAGTCAGTAATGTTTGTTTCTTTTTAAAATTATCTTAAATATATTATTTTGTTCAATGTTGAAGAGCATGCACACTTCCTTTGTTATCCCTGGTTTTCCCCGGTCGCTTAAGGCAAATCTGGGACGTTGTATTCTTGTCGCGTTTGTGAGCCCAGGGGCATGACATCTGTAAGTTGTATTATTTACTTATTACTAAGTATTATTATTTACTTGTTTTTATTTACTAAATGTATCTCTTAATTCAATTCTTATCTATAAATTTATGTATTACGTGGTTAGGCGGAAAGCTGGCCTGATGGCCCGAGTCTCGCCACATAAATAAAGTCATTTATTATTATTATTTTATTATTAATTATTATTATTATTATTTTATTATTACTATTAGACGCGAGAATAAAGACGGCAATCTTCGAATACAGAACTATCAAAAAAACAGATGCCTAATTTTGTTGATATCTCATGAAAGTGGCATAGATGAACTGAACAAATATATAATTTTTAAATAGATTTTATGCGTATTGATACTACATATCTAACAGGTGCAATTTAAATGCATTTGCATTAATACCAAAATACAGTATGACACAGTATAATGATACGGTATATTTAAAAGTTTTGACGTGATATGTTTTTATTATGATATTCATAATCCACGAATAAAATTGACTATGTTGCACACTCTACCTTCTTGGAGGTAAAAAACCTTGCTCCCTAGTGTTATTTGTTAGTTTCTCTCGGGTAGCTTGAGATTACAATTTTGTTTATATTCCACAATAGAATGCATTTATTGACCTAACCAATCGACTAAGATAAGAAGCCCAAAAATTCACAGTTATTTGGACTCACTCGTGTGTATTAGAAAGTAATCTTATTTTTAGATCATTCAATGATTACGTTGTCGCGTTCTATGTTTCATTTTTAGATCTTTAATAATTTATTTATTTTCTCCTGAAATCAATGCATTTAATATCGATCTCCGGTCTCATTCTCATTACAATTAGAAATGGGCGGTATCGAACCCTTGCTGTTGCTGCCAAAATCTACAATTCAGATTATTTAACAATCTAAAATTAAATTAAAGGTCATCTTAGTCACTTGCACGGTGTAGCACGCTTCACCTGATCACGAAAGCGGTGTCGCACACGAAGAGGTAGAAAATAAAAACAGCAGGGTCAAACGCATTTCCACCAAAAACTAAACATTCTTGAGAATTAACAATCCGACAAAGTAATACTTTATTTAATCAAATACCAAAGTTATATTCTAAAACATACTTAGTGAGTCAAAGTAAAATTTGAATTCGTTCGCTTCATGTTTTTCATTGATTAAATATTTCTATTACTTCCCATTTCACAATGGAATGAATTCATTCTATTGTGAAATAGGAACAAACCTTTTATTATCTTGCTACCCGAAGATTTAGTTTGCGCTGCTACAAGCCAATATAGAAACAAGTGAACGTGTATGTAGGAGAAATGCCAGAAAGCAATACAAATAATATGTTTCAACTCATCAGTTGTATACTGAATATATTACATATTGAAAACCTCAAGTTTCAATTTCAATTTCTAACAGCGGAGCGGAGCACTAGTGAAGGACAGACTATTTCCGCCACCTGAAAATCTGTTTCGAGAAAGAAGGAAAACATGGCTTTTGAGAAAATGTAGAGAGCATTTTTTCTACAGCTTCTTTCCGAACATTATCAATGCATATATTATTGTATTCGACTCCTCGAGTACTTTAGAATGGTGGTAGAAAATTATATACATTTACAACAACTTGGCGCAAACCACGATCTGTTACCTCGAACCATTGCGAAGATCTTTATTGTGGCCCGCTTACGTGGTCCACCGTGGTCAGACTGTTGGTTTACTTATTTCACCTAATTATTCTGTCTTTTTAATTATATATTTTGAACGAATAGGGTCCAATTTATAGATAGATAAATGTTGTAACATAATTTATTTCATAAGCGTGCAATAGTTCAGGGATTGTTGTCCCCATCATTAGGCAGATATGAGAGCTTACAAAACAAATTGTTTATATAATTATACAAATTATATAAACAATTTGTTTTGTGAGCTCTCATATGTCTGCATGATTATCGGGACAATAATCCCCGAAAGTGTTGGTTTACATTCGATACGTAACTATCACATGCTTGGAAACAGATGAAATTATTTCACATGAATGATTATACGATATTGATTTTAATGTAAGCATGCTATTTGAATCAATCATTAGTATTTCAGTACGTTGCGCTTTTGTATTGTGTGTAAATGAATAATTTTTCAGACCGCTTCTAGAACGCGTAGTTTTCCGTTTGTGTACAGCAGCACCAATAACCTCTCACGTATTCTTAAGAGTACATTTTCGAACGAAATCTAATAAAACGATCGATTTTCAATGCGCATGATTTTGCTGGGAAAATAAAATAATTTATTTCAGTGATTACTCTTCGTAAAAATGTGTTCCTTACCAAAAAATTCCTTTCAGTTTGATAATTCTGTGGTGGTGTATTGGACTAGATGTTAGTATTTAATTGATGAGTCGATACTTCATTTATTTTTAATTGTAAGTGCGTTTAATTTATTTCCCGCTATTTTTCTAATTTCTTTTCTCCAAATGAGGGTAAAGTTTACTCTAGAGTAATGTAAAACGCTTTCTAATAATATTTTAGTCTCTAATAGAACCTAATAGGCCTCTGGGATGGCTCGGCAGCGAACTGGATTCCCATGCTACGGGCCCGGGTTCGCCTCCCGGTCGAGGCAAAAATAGAGTTGTAGCTTTCCCTTAAAATCGTCCCAGTTTCTGTATCTGTGTGACGAAGAAAAGTTCAAGCAGACGGATCATGCTAGTTACGGTGAAGAAATACGTCATGTTCGCCTCCTGTCGCTCTACCGGACGGACTACCGACCCAATAACGCCAAATGCATACAAAATATAACCTAATTCAGGGAAGTCAGAAAACCTTCACTCACCCAGGAATTGAACGAATCCCGCAATCGAAGTTGTCGGAATTGGATGAATCTTCATTTAGTTTAGTTATTGCCGGAACGGATCTAGAAAACAATCTCCTAGGGTGTTAAAGTTACATTGCAGGATGTCCTAGGTGTGTTCCATGGAAGGTAAATCCGACTTCTTATATCCCGTCCTGGGAATTATGGCAATGTTTCGAAGGTAATTACATGACACATTTGCAGTGTGCAAGTGATAATTACTCTTCTGGAAATCTTGGGGTATTTGGGACGTACGCAAAAGCGTGCGGATACGGCTTCGTTCTACCCGCTGGCGTAAAGGCCAATGCCTATTGTTTTTCTACTGAAAAATACACAGTGATCCATCTCTTGCGAATAATCGTCGTTTGCGGCTACCGAGATCCCCGAAGCGACACTTCGCACGAGTGAATTCATTAAAACTCCAAATTTGTCAAAAGAAAGATATAGATTGGTTGATTGATTAGAGATTACGGGCGCGTCATCTCCTAGGTCATTAGACCCGTGCGTGTCGTGCGTGTTGTTAACGCGGGAGGCGGCGGTGATCTGCTGGATGGCGAGATCCGGCGCAGAAGACACATCCGCTTGCGGGGATTTTCCCCAACCAAGCATCTCCCACCAGCGAACCATCACCCCAAACATGATCTAGGCTCGTGAATCGTCTCCCGTCATGTGTGGTAGTGTAGTGCTTGAATGTGTAAGTGTTTGGGGGGGGGAGGTGAGGATAGGACAAGAAAGAGGAAGGAAAGATGGCGCGCGGTCCGTGACCCGTTTGTTAAGGTACTGCTCCGGCATTCGCCAGGTGTTGATCGAAGAAACCACGGAAAACTACCGATCAGAGCAGCCGGCCGCTATTCTCCTCTGCCGAATTCTCCTCCAGACAGCGACTGATTTCGACCTAGCTGACCGGGAGTGGTAGCTCAGTGCATCAACTGATGTCACTGCAGCGCCTCTGACCGGGAGGTCCTGGGTTCGAGTCCTGACGGCGGCAGGATTTTCGACACTGGCTTTCCAGCTAGGTCGAATTCAGTCGCTGTCTGGAGGAGAATTCTAGCGGCCGGCTGCTCTGATTGGTAATTTTCGGTAATTCTCTCATCAACACCAGGCGAATGCCGGAGCAGTACCCTACCAAACGGGCCACAGACCGCGCGCGATCTGTTCTTCCTCTTCCTTGTCCTCTCCTCTCCCCTTACACACATACACTTACACTAACATGCACTACACTACCACAAATTCCGGGAGACCGGTCGGGAACTCAGTGCTTGTCCCGGCTGGGGCATTGCCCCGCTGGTGGGAGAGTCCTGGTTAGGGGGGAAAACCCACTAGCCGACGGTAGGTCGGCGCCGGATCTCACCATCCAGCGGGGAAGATCACCGCCATCTCTCGAGAAAAAGCATGCACTATACTAACGGGACTAATGACAAAGCAGTTGACGCGCCCGGAAACACGAAAAAATCAATCAATCAATCAATCGACCTAGCTGAGTAGCTAGTGTCGAAAATCTTGCCACTGTCGGGTCTCGAATCCTAGACCTAACTGTCACTGGCATTACAGTGACGTCAATTCATGCCCTGAACCACCTGAGCCGGTAAAAATTTAAAATAAAAGTTCTATCATAGTCTCATCTCGTCCAGACCTTTTATTTCTTTGGACTATAAGGTAATCCATTGGTCCATCTCTAGTTCCATAAGTGTTAGTTGGTTTCATACAGTTTTCTCCAAATATTGGGGCAATGACAAGTATCCTTTCAAAGCATAGATGCGCAAATGGGTGGTTCTCATTTATATTGTTTGCCCATATTTGGTTTTATTTCGCACGATTCGTGTTTGATCTGTGCTAGGCAAAGTCTAGTAACTTTCAGGAAAGGACATTTCTATTGTGAGGGAAGAAAATATATTTTGAATTCATAGAAACGCAGATATTATTACTCTCGAACTTGAGGGGCCAGTCGCTGGCACTTGTTTTCAGTGGCATCAGTAGCTGAGCTCGTCAATGTGAAACTGATATTACACACAATATGAACCACTGGAATTCCGGAAGCGGTTACTCAAAGAGTAATCTCAGAGTTAACACGTAGAAAACCGAAGAAATGTTCATAAAAAATTTTACTGTAAAAGTCGAAATACAATATAACTACACTGTAAGGCATTCTAGCGCAGTGTCTAATGTGAATATTGAAATGCTTTTCACTACGGAAGACACGTTTATCACAGTGCTCGAAGTGATATGCCTTTCACCACCAAGGATATTCCTCACTTGGATTAAGGCTGCGAGGCGAGCGCATATTTTTTTCTTAAGGAGAGATGCCTGAGAAGACACCTCGAGATGTGTCCAATGAAGCTTATGTTTTTTCCGCATTGGAAGGGTGCTGATATAACGT
Source organism: Teleogryllus oceanicus (assembly GCA_964035755.1). NCBI lineage: Eukaryota > Metazoa > Arthropoda > Insecta > Orthoptera > Gryllidae > Teleogryllus > Teleogryllus oceanicus. The sequence goes on from CAXIVR010000008.1 coordinate 20,184,153, forward strand.
TTTTTCTGCCTTGGAATATGTGAACCTGAATAGGAACGGTTTGTTGTGTTATGATGAAACCCGCCTTTTTTCAACTATTCACACGCAGTTCATGTGCAAAATTTCAGTTGACGAAAAATAATGCACATTGCTCCCAAAACTCACTATCATCGGAATGATGTCGAATGGCGTGGACAATGATGAATTGGGCAGCCTTGAGACGAAATCCATAGCCCACCGCTCGTTTTTAGGAAAGAACTGTGCTTATCTCATATGACGGTAGAGCAGTGTTGTTCAAACTTTCAAGAGCCAAAGTTATGTGGAAAATTGTACGTTTCATTGATTTTTTCGAGTGACTTGCAGTTTGTTGTGGCAGCTAAAACCTTCCACATTTGCCCCAACCATCAATGAACAAAAATCAACGGATATTTCAATATGAGACGACAAACCCTTCAGTAGTCATAACTGAATAATATATTCTAAAGAAATATGTATGCTATAACCTAGTAATCTTTTTGTTCATTTTTCTTCCATGGGACCGGGAGCGGTAGCTCAGTACATCAACTGATGTCACTGCAGCGCCTCTGACCGGGAGGTCCTAGGTTCGAGCCCTGACGGTGGCAGGATTTTCGACACTAGCATTTCAGCTAGGTCGATTCAGTCGCTCGTCTGGGGGAGAATTCAGCGGCCGGCCTATATTCGGTAGTCGTGTTTCTCCGATCAACACCAGGCGAATGCCGGAGCAGTACCCTACCAAACGGGCCACGGACCGGTAGGTCGGCGCTGGGGCGGTGCCGCTGGTGGGAGAGTCCTGGTTCGGGGGAAACCCGACTAGCCGACGGTAGGTCGGCGCCGGATCTCGCCATCCAGCGGATGAAGATCACCGCCGTCTCCGGAGAAAAACATGCACTACACTAACGGGACTAATGACCAATGCAGTTGACGTGCCCGGAAACACGAAAAAATCAATCAATTCTTCCATGGGTAGGCAGTGTTTCCCAAAGGTGTTCTTGATGGGTTGGCAACACTGCCTCGAGGCGACAAAAGAAAACGGCCCGCGTTGTGAGGCAGCAGCTTAGCCTTTGCGTCGCCCTCGACAGGGAGGCGAGTGCCAAAGAGGTTGACAAGCCGTCACGGCCACCTAGTACTCGTTGCTCTGAGTGTTTGCGGCGGGACTTTTGTATCTCCTTTGTTGTGCGGAATGAAAGAAGGAAACACGATGTTCTCTTTTTTTCTTTGAGTGGGCTCCATCAGAAGTGGAAGGCTTTGTCTCCTTGTCAGCTCGGCGAAGCGCTCATGAAGTTACTGTTAGGTTAGGTTCGGTTGAACGCGTGCATTGCGAAGTGTTAGGTGACATACATGTTGGCATCGTGAAAGAGACAGGAGCTTTTGTCATTGTGTTTTCGCTTTGCCAAGCGAAAGGCCGAAACTTTATGAGTATTGTGTAACCAGGTAAGCGATGTTTGTAGGTGTCATAAGGTGTAGGCAAGCACAACATGTATTTTATAATGGTTCTAATGACAGCTTGTTTGTCGTCCTTTTCATTAACAAATAGATTTTAATTGGGATTTGTGATTGTGGATTGTGGAAAAACATTTCTATTTTAAGCCCTATTAAATAGTCTTCTACTTCCAGTTCAATGCCACTTTTTAGAGATGAACGAGAAACACTTTTCAATAGCCTCTGAATGACCCTATTTCGCACATTTGCTCTTTTATAGTTTACGTAAATACTGAATATAAAATAACACATGTTTCGACAAATAAAATTGTTAATAAAACATAATTAAATACATAATTAAAACCTAATACAATAAAATACAATATTGAAGTATATGTTATTCGTTACACATTTAAATAACTTTATCAAAGACTTGCTGCATTATTACTATTCCCATGATAAATATTTAAGTAATTACAGAACTTGTTCAAATTTTATGTTCAATTTATACTCGGTATTCTCATTGACAATAACTACAAGAAAACACTACTAAGAAGACTGGAGAATAAACAGCCCCCGGAACAGTTGGGATTGAGTTTTTGATTCATTGATTAGTGATTCCGGGCGCGTCAACTACCGAGGTCGTTAGTCCCGTAAGTGTAGTGCGTGATTTTTCATCTGGAGGTGGCGGTGATCTTCCCCCACTGGATAGCGAGATCCGGTGCCATATGTAAGGGGAGAATAGGACAGAAAGAGGTAGGAGAGATCGCGGGCGGTCCGTGGCCCGTTTGGTAGGGTATTGCTCCGGCGTACGCCTGGTGTTGATCGGAGAAACCACGAAAAACTACCGATCAGAGCAGCCGGCTGCTAGAATTCGTCTCCAGACAGGAGCTGAATTGTATTTAGATATTTAGACATTTATTTAGTCAAAAACAGTCAAAGACTGTATGTAACGTATGGGGGAGAAAATCATCTGCGCACGCTTTCTTAGTTTCAGAATCCCTTCCCAATAATTTAACTATTAATAGTTGAAAGATAAAAAGTAATAATAACAATAACAATAATAATAATAATAATAATAATTTTAAAAAGCGCGAGATTAACATTTCAAAAACTAGATATTTTCGTTTCCGAGTTTTAGAAAACTTATTTGCAACGGTAAACGAACTGCAGATTTGACTTCTCTGTATTACTAACTAAATAAAACTGAACCTAAGCTTTACGCTACACAAGCAAAAGGAAAGTTACATTTACGTGCATTGTACCTAGCTGACAAGCTAGTCTCGAAAATACTGCCACCACTCGAACCTAGGACCTCCCGGTCAGAGGCACTGTGGAGTTGGGATTTAGATCGGGGTCCTCCACTACAGGCCAGTTAAAAGAAACGAATGGATTATTTTTGTGTTGTAGATGTAGGGACACGGGAAAGGCAAGTACCGTATTTACCCGAATATACAGTACACTTTCTCACTTTAATATTCGGTCACCCTACTATATTGTAATTGATCTAGAATAGTTTACTAACTACAAGACATTGAAACGCGATAGGTGCACCATAGGTAAATATCCACGTGGACTATTTTATCGCTCTAAATGTTTAGAGTGAAAAATAAACTTTCCATATTCGAAATTTCGTTCAAAGTGTCTATAAACCTTGCCACTTTAACATTTGGTCACCTAGTAAAATAATAATTTGTTGTTAGGTTTGTTATCTGTGTTGAAAGAGTTAAGAGACGCTGCTGCTACATATCCCTTGGCATTCTAGTGTTAAAGCGTTCGGGTCACTTCCTCTTGCGCGGTGAAAGTACTACGATGGGCCGAAAAGTACGGAATACTTCTTTTGACCAGCGGTGACTTGTGGTTACAATCATGAAAAGGGTTATTCCACAGGAGAAATTGGCAAAATGCTTAATATGTCACTAAGTACAGTCCGCGACATCGTAAGGCGATTGCGGTGACTTGTGGTTACAATCATGAAAAGGGTTATTCTACAGGAGAAATTGGCAAAATGCTTAATATGTCACTAAGTACAGTCCGCGACATCGTAAGGCGATTGTGGTGACTTGTGGTTAAATCATGAAAACGGTTATACTACAGGAGAAATTGACAAAATGCTTAATATGTCACTAAGTACAGTCCGCGACATCGTAAGGCGATTGTGGTGACTTGTGGTTACAATCATGAAAAGGCTTATTCTACAGGAGAAATTGTCAAAATGCTTAATATGTCACTAAGTACAGTCCGCGACATCGTAAGGCGATTGCGGTGACTTGTGGTTACAATCATGAAAAGGGTTATACTACAGGAGAAATTGACAAAATGCTTAATATGTCACTAAGTACAGTCCGCGACATCGTAAGGCGATTGTGGTGACTTGTGGTTACAATCCTGAAAAGGGTTATTCTACTGGAGAAATTGTCAAAATGCTTAATATGTCACTAAGTACAGTCCGCGACATCGTAAGGCGATTGCGGTGACTTGTGGTTACAATCATGAAAAGGGTTATACTACAGGAGAAATTGGCAAAATGCTTAATATGTCACTAAGTACAGTCCGCGACATCGTAAGGCGATTGCGGTGACTTGTGGTTACAATCATGAAAAGGGTTATAACTACAGGAGAAATTGGTAAAATGCTTAATATGTCACTAAGTACAGTCCGCGACATCGTAAGGCGATTCGAACGAGAGGATAGAATAGAAAGCGGACCGCAAACAGGGGGTCCACAGAGGCTTACTAAAGAAGAGATAGATGATTGAATGATTGAGAGATAGATTGAAGAAAGTGGTGAAGAATCCTGGATTAATTGCGCAGAAGAATGCAAGTGCATCCCAAAACTGGGAGGAAAGTTCTAACGAACGAACGATTCAATAGCAAAGTGGCAAGAAAAAAGCCATTTATCAACGAGGTCAATACAAAGAAACGGTTGAAATTCGCAGAACTGTACATGAACAAGGGGTCAGAATGGTGGTCGGGCGTTATTTATACTGATTAGAGCACGTTTACCTTGTGACAATCAGATGACAGAACTAGGGTATTGCGCAAGGTCAAAGAACACTTGAAAAAACGAAATCTGCAGCAGACTGTGAAGTACCGCGGTTGCAGTATCATGGTGCGGGGGTGCATATCTTCGTCTGGAGTTCGAGAATTGCGATTTGTAGAAGAAGCGACGACCAAAGAAGGTTATATCCGCATTTTCAAGGAATATTTGCATCAAAGTGCGGATACTCTCAGAATGCAGAATACCTTCGAATTTTATATATATATATATATATATATATATATATATATATATATATATATATATATATATATATATATATATTGTAACAAAGTTTATTTGTTGAAGCACAAACATTTTAATCACCACGTTTAGTACACATTGTAAGAAAATTGGACCCATCTGTTATTTCTCATACGATAACAGGTGGGCCCAATTTTCTTGAAATGTGTACTTAACTAACTTTTTAACAATAGGTGTTAACTTGACTCGGTTTGTCTTTTCATATTTCCTTCCCGTAAATCCTTTTCATAATTCCCTTCATAAAAGAACATCATCCATTTTCATGTTTCCTTCGTAATCGCGATCCTCTCCATCAAAGTAAGTAAATATCGTATCGAAGGCAATAACAAGCAGTAACGTATGAGTAAAAAAAACAAAAGTGTTTTGGCATTCAACAACGCCGTTCAGCGGCCGCTGTTGTCAACGCGAACGCTGCCAGTGGTCGCGAGCGGTAACGGCGCTCGCATTGTGATCGTGCTGGCAGGTGCAGCTCACGATCAAGTCAGCTCGGCGATAGGACATTACTATCGCATTATCTTTCGCATTCCTGAGAATGACGAAGATGAGCGTTGAAGTGGGTTAATAGTGATTCATTAATCATTATTTTTGCGCGTTAAATCAATTTAACGAAAAATCTTTGTTGACTTCTTTCGCGCAATGTTTGGCGCATTCGCTTTAATTTCGTCCTTTTTATATTCAAGATTGGCAAAGACTGAATTTTAATAGCATTGCTTATCGCGGAAATTAGAGGGGATTCGCTTAACCACTTGACTCCACTTTGTCCCGCAAAATATTCAATAGTATTTTTTTATCCCGATGAAACAATTCATCAAGATAACACGAATTTATCTACCGTCGCTTTTATCGTTCAGGCAAAAACTCGCACTTTTTCTCCAATTCATACCACCTCTCTCCCGCCCTGCAAGCAACCAGCCACCGAGCGCGAGCCAGCTCGTACGAAGAGTTTCGTGGACTGGCCCGCCACCCACTCGAGTATTTTGAAATCCCCTCGCGCCTGCAACCGTGACGTCACGAGTAGATGGAGGGGACAAACGTGGAAGACGGCGGCGAACCGTAGGCTTCCGTCGGGGCGATGGCCGGTCGCCGGGAAGGGGCGGGGCGCGGCGCGACAAACGAAGGCTGCGCCGCGCCGCGCCGCGCCGCCCCACAGGGTTACGAGACCGCGGGGCCACTTCCTCCGCAAAGCGACGTCTCCACCAGTGATGCGACGTCGGCAATGCCTTAATGAAGTCCATGAAGTCCATTTTGTTTTATACAAATCTAGAAAAAAGTTTGAACAATCATGAAAATGTATTACCTTAATAGTTCAAAAATACAAAAATGTATACGTTTTTAATATAAGTCACTTCACACGGAAAGGAAGACATCTCAAAACGTCATTTTTTAGTTAAATGAAAGTATATAGTATTTTAAAAAAATAGTCTATATTTACCAGGAAATATCTCGTAAAGATATGAAGTCCACCTTAATGGGAATGATTGTAAAATTAAATTATTTGCTGATGACGCGTTATTGTATGGAATTGGAGAAACAGAAGCGGAAATCGAATTAAAGCTGCAGAGTGTATTTATTGCAATACAAGAATGGTTAAGGGAAAATAAATTAATAATGAATGTTGAAACAAGTAAATTTATGATTTTACAAGGTGGAAGAAACATAGAAGTAAGAAAAACTAAATTATTCACAACTGACGTAAAGGAAATACAACGGGTATACAAAATGAAATATTTGGGAGCAATTATCGATAGTAAATTAAATTTTAAACATTATAATATTTAAATATTATTGTTTAGCCGAGAAGGCAGTGTTTTACTTCATATCTTCACGTGATATTTTCTGGTAAATATAGACTGTTTTTTAAATACTATATTCTTTACTTTAACTAAAAAATGACGTTTTGAGATGTCTTACTTTCCGTGTGAAGTGACTTATATAAAAAAGTATACATTTTTGTATTTTTGAACTATTAAGGTAATACATTTTCATGATTGTTCAAACTTTTTTCTAGATTTGTATAAAACAAAATAATTGATCGAAAGTGGTAAAATCGAAGTTGATAAAGAAAAATCAATATAAAAAAGAAATTATGTTATCAGTCCTATGAAACAATGTAATGAAATTGTAGAATGTCCAACAGGGAAATAGGGACAACTATGGAACAGGCTCCATACACTGACCGAGAAGTTGATGGACAAATCACGGAAAAATCTTTTCGCAAACTTTACCAAATGATACCTACCAAAATAAATTGTCTACATGTTATCAAGTTCACTGCTTATCAATACATCTGTTTTCCTCATTTTCAAAAACAGAACAGAATTGAATATTAGATAAATATTGACAATGTCTACTTCACTAGTTGACAAATATAGCACAAGTGTTTAACGTCCTAGAACTCTTTATTCTCTTATATTCAAAAGCGAGTAACACGGAATTTTGTATTAAGTCCTCAGCAAATTTTATTGTCAAAGAGCAGTGGTTTCAATGTATTTGTACGATGGTGTAGGTATATTCTTAAGCTCGTTGCTTCACACAAATGCTTATCGTTTTTATGTCATCTCGGTAGGGTAGTTAATGCCGCGGTACGAAAATCTGATTTCGGGCAATTAAGACAGCCTTATTGTTAGTTATTAGGAGTCTCCGATATTTAACTCTGGGACTGCTGAGTTAACTCCGTGTTATCGAAAGGGCCTCCATCAACGGGTATGTCGATGAAGGCACTGTTCAACCAATTGGTAGATTTTGCACCGCGAAGCGTTACATCAATCGAGAGCACTATCGACCTCCTGCGCATTCGGAGTTCGAATTTAGCATCACTTTTGTGCATCTGCGCACATTATTTCAGAAAGGAGATTGATACTTTGAAAGGAATTTATTTACCTCAACGTACGAAATAGAATTTAATTTATTGAATAAATTTATACTTCAGTTTCATATACATTAATTTTAAGAAATCAAACGTTATCAACATATTCAAAGGGAACTTCAAATAGAACCCCTAATTGAATATATAAGAAAAAACAGTAACAATTGTTTTACTCTTCTTTCATCCTCTCCTTGTAGTACAAAATTCAAAATGGGAAAAACTTTAAACAATCCCAAAAGAATTCGCTCTCGATATCCCAAAGACATGTTTAAACCTCCATAAATATATGTATATTAATATATGTATTAAATATAAGATTAAATCCTGTAAATTAGCTAGTAGTAAGATACAAGAGTGAGAGGTTGTATGCTCAAACGTGAATGCCCAAACGTTATTTATTACAAATAAAAATGTACAAACCCCTGAAAGGCAAAACTGCCAAACAGGAAGAAAATAAATTAAATTAAAACAAACAAAAAACGTTATCATGTTCTCGTTCACAACCTCTAGACGTCACTAACGACCCAACCCGTGAAGACGACACAGCCCTATAAAACACTTTGTTTAATCAGTCACCGCGAGGCCAGAGCACGTGCCACAATGTTAAACCGACCCTGCACAGACAGGCCATTGTCCCTCCTCAGGCGCCGAGCACTTTACTCTTTGGAGCAAGGCCAAGTGAACCGCAGCGAGAGCTAGTGCTTGAGACGACCTACGATCGAGATTTGCTATCTCCGCCTCGACAGCTTTCCCTGTGGCGTAAGGCACGCCAAAAACCTGCGATAACGCACTTGCAGAGACGTTCACAAAACGAAAAGTCGTAATACAAACAAGATGTATTAATAGGAAGCAGATTCGTGATAATTTTGGTGCGATGGCTGCTGATAGGTCCGGTAATTGACCGGCTGAGATGGTGGCTCAGGGTATCATCTGTTCTCATTGTAGTGCCTCTGATCGGAAAGTCCTAGGGTTAAAGTCCCGACGGCGGCAGGATTTTTGACACTGACATATCTATAGGTCGAATTTAGTCGCTGCCCGGAGGACAATTCTATCGGGCGGTTGCTCTGATCGGTAGTTATCCATGATTTCTCCGATCAACACCATGTGAATGCGGGAGCAGTATTCTAACAAACGGCCTATGGACCGCACGCTATCTTTACTTCCTCTTTCTTATCCATACTCACATCTTACTTACACACAGATACATACATTACACAACCACACATGCCGAGAAGTTAGAACTTCGTGGAGGAAATACTTGGCTAGGATATCCTATAAGCCGACTTGTAGTTCGGCTATGAATCTCATCATCCAGCCGGTGTAGAACATCGCCACCTATCGTGATGAAAACATGCACTACACTTACTGTCTAATTACCATATCCGTTGGCACGCACGGAATGCAACTGCCAAATCAATTTCTTAAACATTACGAAAAGGCAGTTGAAAATGTGTAAAAGACTATCATCATTTATTTTTAAAGCTGGTTTTGGAATGACACCAATAATTGGCAGAAATGCGTGTGTTGAGGACTTTTTTAAAAATATGTTCTTGGATAGAGAAAGAAATGATAACATTAGAACAACGTGTGGAATTAGTACCTTTTCCGAATGAATAATATCACGTAGGAGAGAATGGAATGAACATTGATAGAATGAATGAAGACAGAATTGTAAGGGTGACAGTAGACCTGTGGAAAGAAGATATCCCGGAAGACCGAGGCGATGATGGCACGAATGCTTATCAATCCAAGGAATGGAGGCAAGCCTATAGCCTACGAAGAAGAAAAAGAAGAAGAAGAACAATAATTCGTACTCTTGAACCTCCGAGCGCTTGGCAAGGACCCTACTTTCGCCGGCCCAGCAACGACAGCTTGTAATACCGAAGTACTTAAAGGGCCTCCACTGTTTATCTTTATTATTTTCAAATTTATATGAATGGGAGTGTAAGGTAAAAATGTTTTACCTGTGGTATTAGTGAAGAGAAGCTTTCCCACAAATGTTCAATCCATTTGGAAAGACAGATCATTTACAACAGGTTCACCCAAAAATTAAAGCTTTTGCACACTGAAAAGATATTTATATTTAATTTTATTTGCCCTCCTGCGAGTTCTACTTTACCCATCACTTGGTAACACTCAAGAGATTTTGACTTTAAGATGGCGTTACGAAAGTTAGGAATGTCAGTGAACATTTGTATTGCTAGAGCAAGAGATGCGATTTCAAACAATGGTCTGTGTAAATATTAAGAAGTCCAAGAATTTACGTGTAGAAGAAATAACGATAAAACTAATGAGAATCAATTACGCAACTTACACGCTACTACAATATTATTCATCGAATATTAATTTTGAAGTATCTCCTACGAATAGTTTAGCCGTTAATATTGTTCAGAGAAAGACGAACGGATGGACTGACAGACGGACGCTTTGAAAAAAACACTTTTCGATATTAGAGGATCCCACAACGTGTATTTCCATTAAAATATCAAAATCGATTTTCCGCAGCATTACGTAAGTTTCTGCGCTCATTGTTTTGTCCGTTGAAAAAAAACTGGAGTGTTCTTAAAATTTTTTAAAATAATTTACATTAACTTACAGCAGAAGGTGCGCGAAAACTTTTAGTTTCTTGAAACTTCTACATGACATTTTTTAAAGATCTGATTTTTAGAACAGATTTTGTTTAAGACAAAAAATATTTTATTTTCAAATTTTGACAATGTTTTGACTTTAATGGATTTTTCGGTGGCAAGAATCCACAAAACATGGATTCCGACTCCCCAACATGTTAGAAATAATTTAGTGTATTTAGAAAGAGTTAACCGTTTTTTTGGTTTTCCAATTTTTCCTTACAATATTTTCTCTTCATACGAAGTACGAGTGAGAAACTAAAAGGGAATTGGACATGTTTTCTGGAATGATACACGATTTTAAGTTGTTTTTGTTTTTTATTTCTTGCTTTTGAGAAATAATTAATTCTTTATGAATTTGTATTAAAAACTCTTTGATTTAGGTAACTCACATATAATATATACAAATGTTCGTTCACTGTTAACATGAATAATATCACAAAAACATAGCAACTGACTAGAACATATATGTACACAACAATACATACTATTTACATAATACAAAAATATTTCTTTGCTTGAATGGCTTTTGGTAGTGTCGTTGGTATGCTGTGGCCGCAAATGCGGCCTGATGAAACATATACGTAAAAAAATCTGTTCGCAAATGCCAGGAGTATTCACACAGGTATACACAGACATTCTTTGTTACTATATCCCTGAAGTTTGTACTGAAATTACTGTATGATTGGCAGTAACCAACAAATGCTCATTTTAAATTCTCAGTGAAGGTAACGTTACGATTTCGAAGATTCCATTTTCACCTCCTTTCACCATCTACACCTACAAGTTTTAGCAGTGAAGCTTAATTTTTATTTTCAACAGAGTTCGACACTTCTGGTTCATCGTTAGAAAACATTCGTGATAATCTGTGATAAGATTGTGAAAACGACGATAGCCCAGGAATCTAGTGAGTTCGTTACGATGAACTAAACGCTGTATGAATCTAAAGGAGAGAGTTAATAAATCCAGTTGAAAGATCTTCACCATGGGATGAGAAGTATTCCAATTCGTTAATGAAGTATCGATAAAAAAAATAAAATAGATGACTCGAATTAAACCGTACCTTGAGTCAAAACAATTCTACACCCAACTGAGTCAATGTTAACAACACAAAAAATACAAAAGCGACGGCCAACCGACAAAAACAAACCGCGAATTCCCCCTGAACTCATGCTTCCTCACGCGCTGAGCGGGAAAACGCCTATCAATCCAGGGCAACATCTCTATTTGGCAACACCGAAGAGTCGTGGTCGCCGGAGCGACCACAGACTGCTTCCCATCTCTCCGGTTCTCAGCAGGAAAAGGCGGCGCGCGCTGGCTGGTGCCCGCCGCCTCCGACTGGTTCCCGCCTCGTTACAAATTCTTTTGTCTGCGGAACGGCACTAGCTCCCGCGTTGCCCGCAAAAAGCGCCGACCGCCTCAGCTGGGAACGAGCGAGCGTTTTCGTCCCAGGTATTAAAACGCGCTGTAAAACCAGAGAGGAGAAGCGTAACGCATTAACGCCCAGGAACGACCTTTTCAGATGTCTCGAGCCGGACTCATTGCTCGCGCATCCAGAACATTTTTTTTTAAGAAAATGAGTAATATTCGTAAAATACAATATATAGCAAAAATATACAATATTTAATTACTATATCGTTGATAAATTATTTAACATGTTATTTCTGACTTCTCATTTTAAAATTTAATAAAATAAATTTCCCGTTACAAGAGAAAAGGCAGATGATTTTCTAGCAGATTTTCAGCACAACTTCAACCTCGCTGTTCATAACGGCACCGATCTTCAGTAAAGTGCTTTGACTTACAAACCGCACCATTCATACGAATTCAATAGAATAATTGTGATTAAAATGCACCTATCAAACAAAACTCTTTAACAGTCGCATTCCAACGACTTCATGGTACCCAAAGAATACCAATCGGTTGGGGGGGGTCAGCGTCCGGTCACAGAATAATTTGCAATAGGAAGAAACTTCTTTTATATTTAAGAAATAATAATACGTGTATTTAGCAATACACCACACTCGTTTCTGCATGTTTGTTTGAAATGTTTTCAGTTCTTGAGGTAAGGCAAGGGCTTATATATTTTGAACATTTTCTGTATTTGAAACTTCTTGGCTGTCTGGGAGACGCCGCGTCTTACGCATAGGTCCCTGTGCCTAGAGGACGCGGCGTCTTCCGGACAGCCAAGTAGTTACTGACTCCGGCAGCCGAAGCCTACGCTATTTTCTGAACTTGCCGTCCTTCCCGCCGGGTCAAGATGGCGACCTCGTTTTTCTGAAGAACTCTTTCAACGTTGACCGATTCCACAACTGTTGTCCTTACATCGACAGTACTAATCGATACTAAAACAAGATTTAAACAGTTATGGGCAGGTCTGGTTGTAAGAGAACTCCGGAGTTTCCATGAAACAATTACGCTTTGCAACGGTTTCGTTCTTTTTTTTTTTTTTTTTTTCGATAATCACTGAAACAGGAAATTATCAAAAAGTTGCGAAAAGGTTCTAATAAAAGTTCTAAACAATGAAAAAGTAACTCCTTACGTAAACAAATAGAAAACAAACTACGCTGTCGCTGACCTCTCCATTGGAATACAACTACTAAAGAAATTTCATTAATTGAGAACATGGCCAGTAACATTAATTACAATTCACATTATGTATTTATTTAAGAACCATGGGATATTTCTACTCATTCAATATTAAAATAAATATAGAAAGAATTGTCAAGAACTGTGTGATTGACAATGCTGAACTCCTAAACCTATAAGCATATGATCTCCAATGATTGAAGCAACTTTCCAATGTATAGCCACACTGTCATAATATTATGATACGTAATGGACATGACCTCGAGAAAATTGGAGAAAGGGCATTTTATAATAGCAATATGTAACAAAATATCAAGTGATTGCGGTTTTCTGTTTGGTTGAATCACGCAGAGTAAATGAATAAGAAAATCAGTTGGTAAACGAATTGCCAAATCAGAAACATTGCTCAGCAGCAAAGATAATGATTATCTCTTCTTTGTGTTGCAGCTGGTGGTAGCAGCAGCTGTACTTTGATGCTGATGGGAAGAGACTCACTGTAGCCTATGCGTTGTATCTCTTATGTCAACCTGTATGAATTTCATATTTTATGTTTTTTGTAATAAATTAAGCAATCCTAACACACATGTTATTTTTACTTGCGTCTTATACTTTCCATCCCGTTTTTCCTCGTTATTTGTCTATCTAAGGATTGGACGATTTTGAAATAGTTTGCTTACGTCTAAGTGGATGCCGGATGCATTAAGTGCAATCTGACTTATTTTGAATGGCGGTTCCCTTACTTTCTAGTCGCAGTTTGCGAAGAGCAGCGGTAAAAATTCTTTGGTTAAATTAAACTCACGAGATCGTCGTCTGCAGGAACTGTGGTACCTTACGAAGATAAACGCAACACACTTCATTACACCTAAAATATCTTGCTTTCGTCACAGTTTTAACACGTTACGGACAATCTGGGGAACATTTTTCCGTCACGGTCAACGGAACAATGAGACAACTCCTTCTTCACGAACACGCAGTGTCTTTCCGATAAACTGCTTTGGAGCATTCGCACAGTGCACGTGTGCCTAAGAAAGGAGAGATAGCACCCACCAATTCACTCGCATCTTCTTCGGAATAAACAATCTAAAGGAGCTTGTTTTTACTCACATAACTCGTAAGGCACGTCGGAAATAGCTCAGAGTGATGACAAAGTGCAAACATGATCTGGTCACCTCCCTCAATGCGACCTCCCTAATCTCATTTATAGATTTCGACAAATATGACAACTGCATATTTGACAAGAAATAAAGTTATTTTATTCGTTTGTAGTAAAGACAAAGAATATTTCCAACGCTTGGTCCAACAAGATTAAATGACCCGATGCACTTTATGCAGACAAGAATTTCCAAGGAATTGAATAACTGTTTGAGGGAGGTGATTTCTGCAGTCATTGTTCATCACTGTTTAGTAATGCATGTTAACACCTCTTTACAAACATTTTATGAACTATGTCAACCTGCATTACTATTTCTATGTCAACACATCACAAGCTGATCAATATTATCATTGTTTTCCGCCGTATTCATACCAACACCTCTGCCACAGGTTTAGCGTCTTATATAACGGATTCTTCTTCACTGCAGGAAGTCATTACCGTAAAGATGGCAACTCGTCTCTGTGTCATTTGGTGACGGCCTCTGTCAACGCCACGCCTTCTCCGAGAGCACCGGCAGTCTTTCGCAACAGCCAATCGAGCTGTGTAATTGCCGAGTAACACTCGTGCCGGACTGGAACCACAGACGTAACTAGGTTGGAGCAGAGGGGGCGAAGGGGGGGCGTATGCCCTGAGTGCCAGTTTGGGACGCTGAATTCTAATCTCTTTCCTTTTGAAATCCAGCGTTTACCCCTTCCTCCAGTGTTCTTGCCCCCGAGTGAAAACGAACCTATACTCCGATTTCAACGTAATGTAAAGATCAGGAGTTGGAAGGAGAGGGGGGTTGTCATTTAATTAGGAGCTTTGTTATGACTTTGTTACAATTTTTGGTACTGGAGCTTCCAACTAAACGACAGTGTACTCCTCTCCTTCCAGCTCGTAAATTTGAAGGGATGCTACGTTTAAGAGCGGCCTTCACACGGCGCCGCTCAGCAGCGCTTCCGAGTGGCGCATCGTCTGGCAAAGCATTGGTTTAAGTGGAGGAATTCACATGAGTGGCGCACTTCCACCACCACCAGCGCAGAGGGGCGTTCGCACCGCCGCTAGCAGAACACATATCTAAATGGAACGTTCACACGAGAGGCGCCACAGATGCGCCACTGAACCGGTCTTTGTCGGCCGCCTAGCCCACAGCAGTGTGACTCACGAAACCTCCCTCTTCGCGGTCGGCGGAGTCGGAAGGGTTCGCCGCTTCTCGGTGGCGCCACCGAGTGGCTCCGTGTGAAGGCACCCTTCCTCCCTTGAGGTCGGTGGTGGTCAGTGGTGACTGCGTGTGAAAGACTCAGCCGCTTCTCGGTGGCGCCACCGAGTGGCTCCGTGTAAGGCACCCTTCCTCCCTTGAGGTCGGTGGTGGTCAGCGGTGACTGCGTGTGAAGAACTCAGCCGCTTCTCGGTGGCGCCACCGAGTGGCTCCGTGTGAAGGCACCCTTCCTCCCTCGAGGTCGGTGGTGGTCAGCGGTGACTGCGTGTGAAGAACTCAGCCGCTTCTCGGTGGCGCCACCGAGTGGCTCCGTGTGAAGGCACCCTTCCTCTCTTGGGTCGGTGGTGGTCAGCGGTGACTACGTGTGAAGAACTCAGCCGCTTCTCGGTGGCGCCACCGAGTGGCTCCGTGTGAAGGCACCTTCCTCTCTTGGGGTCGGTGGTGGTCAGCGCGTCCGTGCGAAGGCTCTCTAAATAGAGGCAGAGTTGGGTGGGCGGGCGCTGAGGCGGGCGCTAGGGGCGGCGGCGGGGGCCACGACGGTCGGCACGACGGCGAAGCGCGTGCGGCCAGGGGCGGGCCGTGGTTGGGGGCGGTGGTGTCCTCGTCCTCCTCCGACTCGTACACGTACTCCTTGGACTTGGTGGAGTACTGGAAGCGCTTGGTGCTCATGTGGTCGAGCCACTTGCGCAGCACCAGCACCGACGCCACCACCAGCAGGAAGCCGCCCAGCACGGGCCCCCAGCGCACGCCGTAGCGCACCAGCTCGTCCGTCAGGTCGTCGTCGTCGTCGTCGTCCCGGCGGGGATGGTGTCCGCGTCGTCCGGCCACGTCGTCTCCTGCAGGTGCTCGTTCCGGTCGGCGGGGGGGCCGCGGGCTGCGAACGCACCATTCAATCGCCGTTAGTACAACAACCGATTGCGATCAATCGAAAAATAACATGTTATAAATAAGTACACCGACTGATGTCTGCATCGATTCAATTTTGGGGGAGGCGCGATTCAGTCATCGTTAGTACAACCGAATGCGATCAGTCGAAAAATAACATCGGTTATAAATAAGTACACCGACTGATGTCTGCATCGATTCAATTTTGGGGGAGGCGCGATTCAGTCATCGTTAGTACAACCGAATGCGATCAGTCGAAAAATAACATCGGATATAAATAAGTACACCGACTGATGTCTGCATCGATTCAATTTTGGGGGAGGCGCGATTCAGTCATCGTTAGTACAACCGAATGCGATCAGTCGAAAAATAACATCGGTTATAAATAAGTACATCGACTAATGTTTGGCTCGATTCAATTTTGGGGAGGCGCGATTCAATCACCATTAGTACAAATCGGTTCTTTCTTGATTAATGGAAAAAATAACATCGGTTATAAACAAGTAGACTGATTTATGCATCGATTCAATTTTACGATTATTTACACAGAATAATATATGTTTTTATAAATTCCTAGTAAATATCACTTAATTCTGAATGTCCAAGTTGCGCTTGCTGCTGATTTTCACTCTCAGCTTTGTGATGGGCATTTTATAAGTAAACATTTTCCACAAAAGATATCTAGTTTATATTTTAGGGGTATTGTTAACTTTTGTAAGAAAAAATATTTCAGGATGTTCCGAGCGGTTTAAATTGACGTGTGTTGAACATAAAATGAGAACTTTGAATTTAATATGACGAAAACTACAAGGGGCATTTGGAAATACATTTCCACAATTAATGTTTTTTGACAAAAAAATTCGCGGAAACTTTTCGCTTTCACTTTATGGATAAAAACATTTTATGAAAAAAAACAAAACAATGATTTCTCCCAATCAGCCTAATACCAACTATCAACTATATCTCTGAGAACACTTTATTAGGGCTTCTATATTTGGATTTTAATATTAATATATTACTATAATATATAATGTTATATGGTAAAAATATTATAATATTATAAGATGGTGGTCATAAAAGGTATGTAGCGTTTGCCACAGGCAGACTCACATTTCTGACTGCTAATGAAAGTTTATATACCTGCGTTTTCGAGTTACAAGACATTCTAACACACGAAAATGAAAAATTTCGCCCAAATGTCCTAACAAAACAGGAGGTCCTTAGTGCTCGGCAGAACCCGGTTCCATTCTTTCCTCCTATTCCTTTACCAGAGTGTTCAACAAAAAATGTACTGCAGAACGTGCGTAGTTTTTTTACACTTCTGAACCGCACGAAAGTGACCATGACGAAACACTCGCTGTCGCACTTGGGCGATAAAATCTCCAACGTAACCTAGAATGCTACGTCCCACGAAACGCGCATACTTCGCGGTTGCAGAGAAAAGGGATAAATAAAAGAGTGCAGCTTACGTCATGATCTACGCAACACGCATGAACTTTGGAAGTAAAGAGATAGAGAAAAACCTTTTCGGTGTTTTCTCTCCCAAAAAGGGATACCATTGCAATACATTGACCCACATACCTTTTAGGATCACTCTGCGTGATAAATTCAGTGGAACCTCCATTAGCAGCACTTCGACTATCTGAGCTGAGTTTCATATTGAATATGGTTAAATGAATGAATAGAAAAAAGTATTATGTCTGGCAGGAGTCTAACCCGGTATATTTAAATGATTTAACTAATTGTTTTGGGTAATTAATTTTTAAATGATCAAGGGAAATAGCGAAAAATTAGAATGATTGAAAAAATAACGAAAAATAAACTATTTCTCGCAAATAAAATCGTAACACGTACCAAGAATGAAGTAATTTTCTTAATAATATATTCATTATGACATTGTTAGAAATAATATATAATGTGTTGTTGATTCAGTGGTGAGTTGTAGTTGACATATACATAATTGAAATGATTGAAGGCGTTGTCATAGTCAACAATAGTATTTATTTCAATAATAGCAGCTTTCGATGGCTTAGCCATCACCATCAGTTTTCTGATACAAGAAAAATATATGATTCTTGTATCAGAAAAGTGATGATGTCCATCGAAGGCTGCTATTATTGAAATAAATACTATCGTTGACAATGACAACGCATTCAATCATTTCAATTATAATGTTTTGATTGATTAATAAGCACATATGAAGCAATAAAAAACTTTCGATTATCGAGAGTTTCTATTTCCCGACGGCATCTTTCCCTATTATTTCCTCTGACATTGGAGGTTCTAACTGTATTAGTCGACGTGATTAATGGATGCTGGTCAGTGTGCATAATTAGCGCTTACCGTGGTGGAGGCGGCGTCGCCGACGTAGCGCAGCATGTCCCAGTCGCCGGGCGGCTCGAGGCAGGTGGCGTTGACGCGCACGTGGCGGGCGTCGGCGGCGAGCCACAGCGGGCGCAGGGCGGCGTCGCAGCGCAGCGGGTTGCCGCGCAGCTCCAGCGCGCGCAGGCGGGGCAGCGCCGTCACCAGGCGCGCGCCCAGGCCGCGCAGCGCGTTGTGCTGCAGGTGCAGGTCGCGCAGCTGCGGCGCCCCGCCCCCTCCAAACAGCGCGTCGGCGCGCAGCTCGCGCAGCCCGCAGCGGCTGGCGCTCAGCGCGCGCAGCGACGCCCCGCCCGGCAGCACGAGCGGCGCCTGCGCAACGCACCGCGCAGCTCGTTAAGGCGGCTCCACACACTCGCTTTTTTTTGTTTTTGTTTTTTTATATAACACACATTAATTCATTTTGGAACATGCACTACACTAACGGAACTAATCAACAAAGCAGTTGACGCGCCCGGAATCACGAAAAAAATAAACCAAACCAAACCAACACAAGCAAACTTCCACGAAACTCGAGCTGCAGCGGATGAAATGTTGCCTTAAATCAACACGTGACGCGAAACTTGGCTGCGACCAATTCGCGTAGGCTGAGGATCTTCCGCGTCATTCTGTGCAAGCCTTAACGATTAGCGTACCGCGTTCGGGTTCAAACTCGACCGAAGCCGTAGTTTTTTAAGGTCTAAAAATCCTCCGTACGCTTTCCTTCGGAGAGGAAGTAAAGCCGGCTGTACCATGTAGTAGATTTACTGCGTGTAAAAGATCATCAACCCCCAAAAAAAGTATCTGGTATAAATTCAAATCACCTGTTTCGTCGCTCAAGATAATACCTCCTTTCTCCGCTACATAGTGAAAGGAGCGTAGCGAAATTTGCTTGGTCAGACGGAAGAGCGGGTCTGATGGCCCTAGTCTCGCCACGTAAAATAAGGCATTAACTAACTAATTAGTTCATCAGAAACCGTTACTCCGATTTAAATGTAGTTCAAGAACTCGAGCTGGAAGAGCAGAAACACTTATCGAGAGCTTCAATACAAGCAAAAATTAAGACGTAATCAAGTTCCCGATTGGATGACAGTGTCCCCTTGATCTTCCAGCTCGTGTCTTTGAAGGGACACTACATTTAAATCCGAGTAATACGCAACTCTGCCCGTCTCCGCCCCCCACTACGCCCTCCTCTCCTCTGCTCTGATTTAAATATGGTGTTCCTTCAAGGACGAATCGGAAGAACAGGGGGACACTTATCCAATCGAGAGCTTCAATACACGCAAAAACTAATACGCAACCCAACTCACAATTTAATTAGTTAGTCCCCTGTTCTTCCAGCTCGTGTCCTTGAACGGACACTGCATTTAAATTACCTGATAATACATAGAAAAAATTATGTTTAGCCTCGTCTTGTTAATTTCTACTTTTACTGGACTGAAGTCACTTTAAACTCGCACACCCGCAGCGGTACACAAAACTCCCTCGTTTTCATCCGTTCGTCGCCAAGCGTGCGTGCATTTGCGTGCTCACCTGCGCGCCCAGCGGGTTCCCGTCAAGCGTGAGGCTGCGCAGCGCGGGCGCGCCGGCGAGGTCTTCGGCGCTGAGCTGGCGCAGGCGGTTGTCGCTGGCGTCGAGGCGGCGCAGCTGCGCCAGCTGGCGCACGCGCACCTCCGAGATGCTGTTGTTGGCCACGAGCAGCTCCTGCAGCGCGTTGGCGTCGCCCAGCGCGCCGTCCGGGAACGCGCTCAGCTTGCAGGCCGACAGGTCCAGCACCTGCGCCAGCGACGGGGAAACGTTAGGAAATCAACCTTTTGAAAATCAACCCGTTAGAAAATCAACCCGTTAGAAAATCAACCCGTTAGAAAATCAACCCGTTAGAAAATCAACCCGTTAGAAAATCAACCCGTTAGAAAATCAAGCGTTCAGAAATCAAGCGTTCAGAAATCAAGCGTTCAGAAATCAAGCGTTCAGAAATCAAGCGTTCAGAAATCAAGCGTTCAGAAATCAAGCGTCTAGAAATCGGTTCAGAAATCCGAACGCGTTCAGAAATCAGCGTTCAGAAATCAAGCGTTCAGAAATCAAGCGTTCAGAAATCAAGCGTTCAGAAATCAAGCGTTCAGAAATCAAGCGTTCAGAAATCAAGCGTTCAGAAATCAAGCGTTCAGAAATCAAGCGTTCAGAAATCAAGCGTTCAGAAATCAAGCGTTCAGAAATCAAGCGTTCAGAAATCAAGCGTTCAGAAATCAAGCGTTCAGAAATCAAGCGTTCAGAAATCAAGCGTTCAGAAATCAAGCGTTCAGAAATCAAGCGTTCAGAAATCAAGCGTTCAGAAATCAAGCGTTCAGAAATCAAGCGTTCAGAAATCAAGCGTTCAGAAATCAAGCGTTCAGAAATCAAGCGTTGAAACAAGCGTCGAAAATGAAGTCGTTAGAAAATACGGCGAAACTGCGCTCATTATTTCAACTTAAAGGGAAGAGTTGTAAGACGTCACGTCAAACACCAGCGTCCCTCAAATTATTCTCAAATATCACCAGCAAATTAATAATTGTTCTCGTGGTTGCTCCCAAAACATCAGCTTAAGTTATGTTTGGCGTGAAGTCTTACAACTCAGCCCCTAAGATCGAAACTGAGTGCAATTTCGCTCTCGGGTTCCAGGCGGTGTCCCGATGAGAAAGTGCAGTACATAAATTCTAAATATATTACCTAAAAGTGAACATGTTTACAACCGCATGTGTCAGAAAAAATAGTGGCTCATGGGCGGCTCATTATTATTATTATTATTATTATTATTATTATTATTATTATTATTATTATTATTACTATACGAAGTCTCTGGGACGGCTCATGGGCGGCATACTAGCTTCCCGTGCTATGGTCCGGAGTTCGATTCCCGGTCGAGGCAAAAATTCCTTTAAAGCATAGCTTTCCTTTAAAATCGTCCCAATTTCTGTAGCTGTGTGACGAAGATAAGCTCAAGCAGACGGATCTTGCTAGTTACTGTAAAGAGAATACGTCATGTTCGCCCCCAGTCGCTCTTACTCCCAAGCATAGGAATTTAACTAGCCCCAGGCAAGGAAGACAGCGGTAGCTGGCTAGCAAGTCGGACTACGGACCATTGGGTCCGTACGTACGTCATTTTACTATTATTACGTACATTAACGCTCCATACGTACATTACTATTAATTTATTATTCATTATCATCATCAGTCATTTTATTATTACTTTGTCATTATTATTATTATCTTTATTATCACTATTCTCTTCATTATTATTATTATTGGTATTATTATTATTATTACTATTACTATTACTATTATTATCTCAAAATCACGGTACTCTCGAGCCGAGCGTCGTTGCCTTAGCTCGTCGCGGTGCTAGCTAGCACCACTGAACGCACGTGCTGACCTGCAGGGCGGGCGCGGCGAGGAAGGCTGCGTCGGGCGGCAGCGCGAGCGGGTTGCCGGCCAGCGACAGGAACCAGAGGCGCGGCGCGGCGGCCAGCAGGTCCCCGGCCGTGAGGGGTTGCGAGCCGCCGGCCCCGCCCACCCCAGCGACGACAGCTGCCCGCCGCCCAGCGCGTCCAGCTGGTTGCCGCTGCAACACACGCCAAGGATTAGTTTCGGCGGACGCGTCAATTGCTAAGGTCATTGTCTCGAAAGTGTAGGCGTGTTTTTTTTTTCTCGGGAGGTGGCTAAGATCTTTCCCCGCTGGATGGTGAGATCCGGTAGCGATCTACTTTTCGGTTTGGTTTTGGTTATTTCGTGTTTCCGGGCGCGTCAACTGCTTTGGTCATTAGTCCCGTTAGTATAGTGCATGGTTGTTTCTCGGGAGATGGCGGTGGTCTTCCCCAGATGGATGGCGAGATCCGGCGCCGACCTACCGTCGGCTAATGGGGTTTCCCCCTAACCAGGACTCTCCCACCATCCCAGTTCCCACTGCCCCAGCCAGGACAAGCTCTAAGCTCCCGACCGGTCTTCCGGAATATGTGGTAGTGTAGTGCATGTTAGTGTAAGTGTGTGTGTGTGTGTAAGGGAAGAGGATAGGAAAGGGAAGAGGAAGGACAGATCGCGCGCGGTCCGTGGCCCGTTTCGTAGGGTACTGCTCCGGCATTCGCCTGGGTTGATCGGAGAAACCACGGAAAACTACCAATCAGAGCAGCCGGCCGCTAGAATTCTCCTCCAAGCAGTGACTGAATTCGACCTAGCTGAAAAGCTAGTGTCGAAAATCCTGCCATCAGGACTGGAACCTAGGACCTCCCGGTCAGAGGCGCTGCAGTGACATCAGTTGATGCACTGAACTACCGCTCTTGGTATACATTTCGGCTAGCTGGGTTTTCCCCAATTAGGTATCTCCCACCAGCGAGACTTCCCCTCATACACACACACACACACACACACACACACACCTGCGCACCGGAATAAGCTCTAGCTCGTGACAGGTCTCTCGGTCTGGGTGGTAGTGTAGTATACGAAAGTCTGTGTGTGTATGTGTGTGTGTGTGTGTGTGTAAGTAAGGAAAGAGTGAGGATAGCGCAAGGAAAAGAAAGGCACATTCAAACATATTGTTTGTAATGAGCTGTGTCGTAAGTAAATGCGTGAGGTCAATGAGTGGAGAGAGAAAAATTGATAGATTGTTTGATTCGTTCGAATTACTTTACTGTAAGTAACCGAAATTTATTTTTACTAAAAAGAATTCAAACATTCATCCATCTGTACACGGAAATGTATTCATTTATAAAGAATCAATATCTCTTCTGAGACAGACAAAGGTCACCACCAACAACTGAAAAACATCGCTTCCTGATCATGAAACCACACGCTTAAGAGGTCTTGATTGCAATACACAGCTCGGAACCCAGGTTTCGCAGCGCGTGTTTACGACATCCACACGATAGCTTTTGTGTGAAGCACGACGCTCAAGGAGAAATCAACACTTATCGTACATTCACTCTCTTCCTAAACGAGAAATTGCGGGGACCCGAATGTGTCGTCCACTTTTCGAATATAAAGGTCCGAGTTGCAAGACGTCACGTGTAATAGTACATTTTGAAACGATGATGTAATGATGGGTATTAATACACGAGTGTGATATTACGATGCGGGGAGGAACGAGCGATAAGTACTTTTTCTACGAATTATGGTAACATTTATAAGTTAAACTTTTCATTGAATCGTTTCGTGGTAGTTGACACGCAGGATTCAGGCAAGGACACATAACGGACAGCTCCTTATCATACCCACTACAGGTGGCTTTGTTTTACCAGACCGCCTGCGAGGGAGTACAAAAGTTGCGGCAATAATTTTTTTCCGACGTCACTATTTTCGCTCTTTCTTTTATTTTTGGGGATGTCAACTCCACGTTTGGTTCACTTAACATTTTAAACTAAAGAATTCGCCGGTTTTAAAGGACAACTATAGGCAGCAAAATTTAACACAAAATGACTTGCATGTAGATCTTAACTTCAGTCAAATGTTCTTTCCAATAACTACCACTGCGTTAGTCAAATATGATCAAAGTGACATTACTATCCGATTTATTTTAAATAATATTCCACGTAATAAAAATTACTAATAATAAAACAAATTAAACCTGACAAGCATAATATAATATTAAATGCAATTTTAATGTCCAATCGAAAATGAAACATTTACTATAACGATTCTCAATGATTAAGTGTCAATACTTGGTTTGTAAGCTTCTCTGCAATTGGTCAAGAATCATAATGAAATCTGTATCGTAATGAGTACTATGCAACGAGTTGCAGACATCAAATGACAGAATTATACAATGGGAGTGGAAATGTTACACAAGTGTATGGCATTTAACATTTTCCGCACAGAGCACGGCCCATCAAGTTTTCTCCGCCTGACGCGCGGATCGGTTACTCTGGCCTCTCCATGGAAATTCGGGGGCCAAAGTGACAGACGCCGTCGCAGCCTCAGTGACCATTTTCATCTTCCTCGTGAGTGTCAGTTTTAATATTGAAGCTCTTATCCCCAACGAGATTGATGGATATGTGGCTTGATATGTTTTACCCGATATTTGCTTTTTTTAGAGAGCACTTATAAACTCCTGAATTCGTACTGATAGCAGCGGAGAGATTTCGTTAGTTTACGTTTTGCCCAATAGAACGTCAAGAATTTACACTTTCAAACTAACATTTGTGAATATTATTGACAGGTGTGCCTTCTGATGTGTAACCCGTAAGCAGCTTTTGTCCCTCAAAAACGTTTTGTTTGTCGTCTACCTTCGGCTCCTGCCGGCTGTTCCGGCCGCTGGAAAACGCTCATTTTGCCTCCCAATGCAGCATACTGATGGCTCTTGGAATAGAATTTCTCCGGAAATCGGAACGGGCGGGTCCCATGGTTCGACTCCCCACAGTCGCGGATATTCGACACTAACTACATGGCTAGATCGAGTTCAGCCACTGTCTGGAAAGAATTCTAGCGGGCGGCTGCTCTTATAGTTTTCCGTGGTTTCCCCAATAAATAGCAGACGAATTCTGGAGCAGTACCGTAGCAATTGGGCTACGGACCGCGCGCGATCTTTCCTTCCTCTTCCTTTTCCTGCCCTCTCCCTTCACTTACACGCACTAACACTTACATGCACCGCACAAACACTCATGTCGCGAGACCAGTCGGGAGCTTGGCGCTCGCCCCGGCTAGGGCGGTGCCCTGGGGAGATACATTGGGGAGGAAAAACCCACAAGCCGACACGGAGGTCGGCAGCGGATCTCACATTCCGGCAGGGGAGGACACGCCTACTTCCCGGGGTATTTCACCACCCACTTTCGTGACTAAACGACGCGCCTCACCTGAAGTCGAGGTGTCGGATGTCGAGGTCGCCGCGGGGCGCGCGCGCAGGCGGCGGCGGGACACACGGCGCGAGCGCTCCTCGGCGGCCCCCGGCGCGCAGCCCCCCGCCGCCCGCCTCTTCGGCGGACTCGTTGTGCACCGGCGCCGCGCCGGTCCCAGCCGCCAGCAGCAGCAGCGGCAGCGGCACCAGCAGCAGGAAGGGCAGGAGCGGCGGGAGGCTGGCGGCGCGGGCCCGCATGGCTCGGCCGCCCGCCGCGCGCGTCGTTCAGCCGGGCTCCGGCCCGCCCACGCCCACGCACAGCGCTGCCGGACAACACGCACGTTAGACACGCCAAGTCGCGATGGCCGCGCTTCTAATACATAGAAATATCGATGCGTTGAACTTCGTTGAATTCAAGTTCGATATTTCTTGTTGCTGTTTTTATAAAAATATCCATGTTTTAAACATCGAAGTTTTTATAAAAGCATCGTTGCATAAAATTGAAGCTTTTATAAAATGTTTTAAACATCGAATTTTCTATAAAAACATCGATGCTTAAATATGATTATTGATTTTAAAATGAAGTTTCTATAAAAATAGTTTTAAACCGATGTATTGGATTTAATCGATCATGTTACGCATTGTATATCAACCTCCATCACGAAGGTTATAACAACCAATAAGTTATCAGTAAAAAATAAAAGTTATTTACGTCACTAGCACAGAAAGCGAGCCATAGGCGTAAAAATGAAATGGTCTACAACTAGGGGTCGATATGAGCCGTGTATAGAATTTTAAAACGATCACGCAGGAGACAATTTTTATAAGAGCTGGATGCATACCTTTTAGCACAAATTCATGAAAACGTACTATTGCATAGTATTGGGATCATTCACGACATGCGAAATGATAGCTATGATTCTGGTCGCTGCAGAGTTTTGTTTTCTTTCCTGTATACAGTGGTATTTATTTCGTGGTGCACGCCCCTCAAAATGCTTTTTACTCGTAAAGTACACTAACGTAGTGACCGGAGCACAACTTTCCATGTAATCAAGGGTCAAAAACTCAACCTCGTAGGCTGAAAATTGCATACTGGATTTTTGTGCCTAGCTTGTACGGCCTTCCATTGGTTCGAACATAGTCCGAGCCCGGCACGTCCGTTCAACCGAGAGTCTACAGCAACACAAAAATATAAGTATTCCAAGATGACGCAGGTAGAAGAATTAAAAACAAGGACCGTGACATCGGACAACGAAGAATTTCATTTCCATTACTTGCATTAAAAATTATTCGTTATACAGTTTCGAAATTTTCAAAAACATTCTTATTCTCCGATTAAAACTAAAGTAAATTTGACGTTTTATCAGCTGGGAAGCGGTAACCCAAACAGGGATTTCGTCACATTAAAAAATTAAAGCTCAGATTGGATAAATTCTCATCTGACCAAACCTCAAATTCACCTAAAATTTGTTGAAAATAAATTCGAAACACAGTTTTTTAAATACGAAAATTAAGAATTTTAAAAAATATGCAAAATGACAAATTTTGGTGAATATGAAAAATGACAAATTTTAATAAATATGAAAAATGACAAATTTTAATAAATATGAAAAATGACAAATTTAATAAAGATGAAAAATGACAAATTTTAACAAAGATGAAAAATGACAAATTTTAACATAGATGAAAAATGGCAAATTTTAACAAAGATTAAAATGGCAAATTTTAACAAAGATGAAAATGGCAAATTTTAACAAAGATGAAAAATGGCAAATTTTAACAAAGATGAAAATGGCAAATTTTAACAAAGATGAAAAAAGGCAAATTTTAACAAAGATGAAAAATGGCAAATTTTAACAAAGATGAAAAATGGCAAATTTTAAATTTATGAGAAAAATTATGTTTGTTAAGTTTAGTCTCTTTAAAGACGACAAACTCTAAAAAGTTTGAAAAAGAAACGAAATCTTGAAAATATGAGAAATCCGAGACATCTAAAGAAACGAAATTCTCTAATAATTTGAGAAACGAGATGAATGGAAAAATCCGCGCAACGCGAGAGGCGAAGTGAGCGAAGCCACCCACCTGCAGGGGCGGCGTGGCCCTTCTTGCGCGTCTTCCAAGCGCGCGCCGGCGCCGTGGAGAGGCCCGTGTCCCCGGGGGCGGCGCAGGCGGCGGCGGAGGCGGGCGGTCCTCGCGAGAGCGCCGGCCGCCGGTGAATGAGCGGAGGCGGCGGCGGCGGCGGCGGCGACGCCCGCCAGCTGAGCGCCCAAGGCTCGCCCCCGCGCCCGCGCCCTACCGCACGCTACCGGCGCTTCCGACACCGCGGGCGCGCGCGCGCCCGGCAGCGGCCAGCAGTAGGCGGCCTTGGGCCGCGGCGGCGACACGAGCGCGGATAACGGCAGACGCCCCGCGAGCCCCGGCGGGGGAGAGACAGCACGGCTCCAAGGAGGCGCTGGCGCTCTCCGATGCGGAAAAGCCACAAGAGTTGATGTCGCGGGCCCCTCGCGTCCGAGGGTTGGATAGGCGGAAGTCGAGACAGGCGGAGGAGACGCTGGCGAAGAAAGTGCAGTTGTCGCTGGCGGAGGAAATAAAGAAGACAATTTGATGTCTGAAGGGTGAAGGCAAGGCTGAAGGAAGAGTCGATGGCGCAGTATTGCAACCGAAGGTGAACCAAAAGGGAGTGGGGAGACGAACGTGAAATACGAGTAGCTAACTTGAAGGGTCGCTGCCGGAGGAGACAGAGGCACAGGATGTCGCTCAGGGCAGCAACCCAAGGCAAAGGAGGGGGAGAGACGTGAGGCGGAAGAGTGTCCTACACGGAGATGTCCGGAGAGGGCGAAGATCCGCAGGCGAAGCACATTTTTCGGGGCGGAGGGGAGGGGGAGAATGCAGATGAGAAGAGAGGTGGGGGAGAGGTTCCAAAGTCAAACACACAGCGCTGGTAGGGGGAGACAGTCAATGCGGGGGAGAGTGGGGGGTCGAGGGCGCTGAGTCACCTGACGGATGCAGCAGCTAACGGGAGCAGAGCTGAGCTGAGCAAACTCACAAGACGGTGGTGGCCTGCCGCGTCACTCGCCACTCGTCGGCTGTCACCGCCGCCGCCGCCGCCGCCACTGGCTCTTGTCTTCCCGGCGCCGCACAGGCGAAACCGCCACTCACTTTCCACATACACACACGCACACAAACACACACGTACACGATGCGACGCGATGCGCTGCGATGTGCCTGAAGTGAAAGCGCGTGCATGCGGGGGGCGCGGTGGCGAGCGGCCGCCGCCAACGCGAGGCGTCGCAACGCAACGGCGCTCCTTCCTCACTGTCGGGCTGCTCGGCGCGGACTGCCCCGCGGCCCACGGCGGCCAAGGCGCGGCGTGCAGTGGCGCGCGCGGCGCTCGGGGAGGGGGACAGTGCGCGCGAACGCCGTTCTGCGCGGGCACACTCTCCACGCGGGCGCGGCAACTGCTTGGTCATTAGTCCCGTAAGTGTAATGCATTTTTTTCTCGTGAGGTGGCGAAGGTGGCTGAATAGTGAGATCTGGCACCCACCTACCGTCGGCTAGTGAGATTTTGCCAAACTACGTATCTCCCACCACTCTTTTGATTGACTGATTTTTTCAAGTTTCCAGGCGCGTCAACTGCTTTGGTCATTAGTCCCGTAAGTGTAATGCATGTTTTTCTCGAAAGGTGGCGGTGATCTTCCCCGCTGGATGGTGAGATCGGGCGCCGACCTACCGTCGGCTAGGGGTTTTCCCAACCAGGACTCTCCCACCAGCGGGGCACCGCCCAGCCGGGACAAGCTCTAAGCTCCCGACCGATCTCCCAGAATATGATATGTGGTAGTGTAGTGCACGTTAGTGTAAGTGTGTGTGTATGTGTAAGGGGAGAGGATAGGACAAGGAAGGGAAAGGACAGATAGCGCGCGGTCCGTGGCCCATTTGGTAGGGTACTGCTCCGGCATTCGCCTGGTGTTGATCGGAGAAACCACGTACCGATCAGAGCAGCCGGCCGCTAGAAATCTCCTCCTGACAGCGACTGAATTCGACCTAGCTGAAAAGCTAGTGTCGAAAATCCTGTCGCCTTCAGGACTCGAACCTACGACCTCCCGGTCAGAGGCGCTGCAGTGACATCACCCACCAGTTTGGCACCACCCCAGCTGGAACAAGCTCGATCAACAGCTCAGGGACCTTGTTCTCTCTGGGCGCCCCTGGGACAAGGGAGTGTTGCGTAGCGCGAGTGTATGGTTGGTTAGTTTAGTTGGTTAGTTAGTTATTGCTAGTTATTGCTTTATTTTAAGTGGCGAGACTCGGGCCATCAGGCTCGCTCTTCCGTCTAACCACGCAAATTTCGTTACGCTCCTTTCACAATCTAGCGGGAAAAAAGTTTTTTACTTTTGGTACAACAAGCCGTGGATGTTTAAAATCCACTGCTTGTTGTACGCAAGTTGGTTTAAAACCCGATCGGAGCCATACAACAAGCCGGTACGCTAACCGTTATACCACCGAATCCGCTATGTGTATGGGATGAATGAATGACTTGTAAAATTGAAATATTAATTTGGTATAAATGAAAATGTAATAAAATGCAAGATCACACAAAAGAACAAATGATTAATATGGTCATTATGCCGATACAGAGTTTTGTTTGTGTTGCTGGCAGAGTGAAGTACAATACTTTTCGTAATGTCCCCTTTTTAGAAAAAAAGTTCATAAAAATAACCAATACATTTGCTCTAAGTGTCTAATAATCATCTGTCATCTTTAACTAAAGTTCATTTGTTTGGAGTGTTGTTAACGGACAAGGGACGGTAAAATCCTTAACTGACACCGGCCGTTCAGAGAGGCTTTTCAGCCTTCTGCTTGTTGCATTATGTCGATATAACAATACAGTATTAAAAAATTCGTCGTGGACTTCCATCTTAAGTGAAAATTGTAAACCACTAACTTTGGGAACACTGCAATATCAATTTGGACATGCCAAAGAACATTTTGTAAATTGAACAATTAAATTTAAACTATAAGTTAGGTTTAGTTTCATTACTGAAGCCGCAAGGCAGTAGCAAGAGGCTGTACAGTACGTATGTTTAAAAAAGTATCACCAATAATTCCACGAATGCAATGGGAATTCTCGAAAAATTGATGAGACGATTAATTGAAGCGCGGAGTAGATTTATGGGGAGTTCCCAATAGGTGACTTCATTTTATTTATTGCGTCAAATCATGGTTTTGGTGACTTCATTTTATTTATTGCGTCAAAAAACAGTAAAAAACACTGTATGCGAAGTATAATGTGTACACGTTTTCTTGAGATCCAGAATCGCTACCCAACTCTTTTACTGTACACATGTAGTAGAATAAAGTACCAAAAACGGTGGTTAGGAACACTTGAAAATTAGACATTTTCGCTCTGGAATAATAATTTATTAGTACCAGTTAGATTATATTTAGTTTTATTTAATTGCTAACAAAGTAGCTACCCAAACGTTGATATCGTAAAATAAAATCAGTTTTACAATTTTTGTATGACTACTCTTGGCATGGTTCATACAAACGTGGAAGTTATACTAGGAACATAATTCAGAATGCTTCATTTATATTGTAAAAGACCAAAAGCATATTTAGCAAAAATAAACAGGCATAAAAAGAACACATTTTTTCAAGAAATGTAAAAAAGAATATTGACCAAATAATATTAGTCAAGCAGCGAATCGTAACCCACAAAGTACAGTTGTCATTCCAGAGATGGCGCGGCTAAACTAAATTTTATTATGATTGGGTTTGAAAGCAACGGAATGGACAAATTACGGCAGATAATTTTTCATTCTGTTAATTTTAATATATTATTATTATTATTATTATTATTATTATTATTATTATTATTATTATTTACTGCTTACTATAAAACCTAGCAATAAGAGGAAGTGATAACACATCTAGGGTCTACTACCTCTCTTTTAAAAAATAAATATCTGAAAAACTGATTAAATAGGAAACTCAAATTTCATTCTTAATGAAAACCCTTAGTGTTTTAAGTACATGTTTATCAGAAAATACACTTGCTAGTACTCAGAAAATATTGCTTTACAAAGAATAATCAGTTTGCTGATCATGGAAATTTGGCCACAAGTGATAGTCTTCTATTGCCTTAGTTCCTCACTAACACGGTGTTCTAATTTGGGAAGAGGGCCAAAGGGCGAAAGTTACCCTCCAGATAAAAAAAAATCCCGCATTTGTTGTGCAACCAGTCAGAGAGTACGTTTTTTGAAAATTGCAAACAAATTTTACACATTTCTAGTTTAAAACATACTGAATTAAATAATATCAAGGTCTTCCAGATGTAATTGAGAAGAAAATTTGTCAAAATTTCGAAACCAGTTTTGCCGAAAAAAGATGTAAAAAGACCAGACAGAAGTTCGTCTGCTAATGTTTCTTTAGAAGTCTACTTCTCAAATGTTTCTTCATCTATAATTCTTGAAAAATAGTGTTTTTGTAGAGCATTATTTTTTTCTTGGTTGTACATGCTTTTTTCAGCACTGACTCAGAATGGCTGATCATAGCTACAGATCTATTTCAAACTCCCTTCTTAATCATAAATCGAACTATGTGGATTAACCTGGACCGTAGTCTAACTACAAACTTTTTATATAACGTTTCTGTTAAATCTGCACTAAAAACAATAGTTTGATGAAGCTGTAGGCTTCAACATACTGAGCTGCAAGTTCGTGCCTCAGCCTCGGGACTTGTGAAAAGTGAAGCAGAATATGGAGCTGAAGTATGGTTGAACAGTCATCGTGTTCGCTTAGTTGATACCAAATTAAATAAAACAATGCGCTTTATCACCGGAAGTCAACTTCCCACCCTGAGTCACTCTTCCCACCCTTTCCCTCTCCCTCTCCTAAGAAGAAGGACTGCTCTTGTGAAAGTTACAAGATTTTCTTTGTTACCAATATCCCTACCCATAGCTCCAATCGGACCTCCATACATCAAACCTCTATGTATCGAAATTCTCCAAAAATAGAATTATTTTTCTGTCTCTTAAATGTTCTGTTTAAAAAAGTTTTGAGTATGTAGAAAAGAATTATTTCTTAATATCAAGAAAATAATTTAAAAAATTTGTACGAACTCCTTTTTTGAATTGACTTTTTTTTTCTTGAAATAAAAATGCCCAGTACATACTATAAGTTACGTTCAACAATTCGGCAATATTTCCACTGAGACAAAATGTTCCAGACGAATTTTTCAGTGGATTAACAATTTCAATTCAATGATTTGGTATGCATGCAATACTAATTTCAAGTTATTATCCATAAATATATGGTACGAACTGTTAAAACATTTGTTAATTAATTATTGTTTGTATTTTTCATTTAATGCAATTCTTCCAAAATTATTTAAAAGCATTTCCAAAGATCTTATAATTATTTCTATATATCGAAGTTTCTATATAACGAATATTATCGATGGAACCGTCAGACTCAATGTATGGAAGTCCGACTGCATATCGCAGCCAGGTCGTTCAGCAAATTGAAATCCAGAAAACCGACTATTAAAAATGCAACAGGTTCAAATGAAAGTAATTTTCACATCCAAACAAAATGGAAGGATATTGGATCAACAAAACATCTGAAACAGTTCACAAATGTACAATATTAGCTCAAATGATCCTGATTTTGACGGGCTCCTCACATATGGAAGACGTTCAATTCCTTACGCACTGGACATGGCAGATGCACGGCTTCCCCATTGAGGACGGGGGGATGACTATCGGTCCTCTGTGGGTGTAGAGCCCCCAAAACTGCCACATGGTGAAGAACTGCGAAACCAGAGCTTTCCCGGAGGATCTGTGGACTTCTGCAGGTTAAATCCAATTGCAATTACATGGATTCGAAAACTGAGTATCTCTCTCTTTGATGTGTCTTAAACAGGTCATTAAGAGCATTTTTATTTCTAAATTGTGTGTGTGAGTTTTGTATTGATTCAGTGATGAGTTGTAGTTGACATTTACATAATTGAAATCATTGAAGGCGTTGTCATTGTCATTGTCATTCTTTCTTTCATTCTTTCTTGTTCTTTTCTTTAATTCTTCTCTTTTCATTTCTTAAGATGCGTTTTTAAAATTAGGTAACTATGTTAATTCTAATTTTATATTTTTCTTGTATCAGAAAACCGATGATGATGATGGCTAAGCCATCGAAAGCTGATATTTGTGAAATAAATACTATTGTTGACAATGACAACGCCTTCAATCATTTCAATTGTGTGAGTTTTTATTGTAAAATGTGATATGTTATCTCGAATTTCAGATCATATGAATGAGACAAATCCTGACATTGAGAATGCGAGTCTTCTGCGTAGACGCGTGAAAGTTTAGAGAAACCGTAGCTTATTGCAAACTGGCCTTGAGACCCTGATTCAGACATTAATCAAAACTAATTAACGACAACAAAGAACGCGCCGGATAACATTCGTTACGAACGTGAAGAAAATAATGGATAAGGTCTTTTCAAGAAATATTCCATCACGTATTAGTGCACAAGTACGATTCTCATGAACCACATGAGAAGTGTCCCTGATACATAATACATAATTCATTGTTTCACTGGAGTTGTCAGTCACATTTGTGGTTCGATACATGCTGTACACAACGTGTTGGGGGAGGGTTTACCTTATGTTCACCGCGGTTTTTCCACTGAATGGTTCGGAAAGCAGGTTGTTTTCAAATAAATTCAGCACATCGTTCTGTGAATAATGTATTTTAAACATGAAAATATTTTGGGGATCATCGAAATATACTCATGTCAAAAAAAATAATCCCAAACAGCTTGATTGAATTTTCCAGCTAAACCTCCAATAAGACATGTATTCAACATTTCTATTTACAATTAATAAAACCGTGTTATTAATAGACCGATTTAGTTATTGGAATGCCCCATGGAAATGTACATTACAAAAGCCATAATTAACTGCTTTAAACTTGACTCATTAATATTTATCTGGATCATTACCCGAAAATACGATCTTTACAAACTATACAATATCTTGGCTCTATACCCTAATCACCTAGAACGTTCATTGACTTCAAGGAGGCTTAAATATTAGAGATTAGGTCAGCCGACTGACCAGTAAAATAATATACCATTATTTATCCCAAGGAATTATTATATGTGTTGTGTTATGCAAGGAAGGTCTTAATGGAAACTTCCTCTCACAAGTCAGTTCTAGTCAACAGGTCATGAAAGAGTCTGTAAGTTCTTGGGTTATTGATCTCTCCCTGAAGACAATTGCATATTTATGAGCAATCTAGTTTGAGTCTTGGCAATGAATTCCGTAATAAATCCACGTTCATTGCGCGAATCGTAAATATCTTCAATTACATTTTATGACTGTTTCTATTGGGTTTCCTTTGAATGACAATATGTAATAACAGACACCAGTTTTTCTTTTGGGTGCAGATTGTAATTATTGACTGAAATATCCTTACAAGTAGCGATGACTGCCTTTTACGGATATTCTGCCACGAGAATTCAATTCCTTCCAGATCAATGAGAATTTTCTAGAAATTTGCGCGTAATGAGGCAACGTCTATAATGCGAGAAGTGAAATGCAAAGCAAACGTTGCAATTAGGAGAATGTTATATCTGTTGACCAGACATAAATGACTGATGTCTGTAAGAATTTAACGTTCCCTTTTTAATGAGGAGGAGATTTTATTTCTCAATCGAAGATTATTCTTTTTGTTCTAATCTTTACAGATTTTTTCTCTAGAGTTAATGCTTTTGTATTTATATACGCTTATGATTGTGAGCGTGAAAAGATTACTCAATAGCTGCTTGAAACAGTTGTAGCATGTTTTCGCTTCAACAAAAAAAATGTTCCCTGTTTAAATACAGGACCGTATTTAGCCTTCCGAGGACACAAAAGGCTTTGAGTGAGAAAAAAGGCTTTGAATGAGACACTTATATTATAATTGTATATATTAGTTTATATATCACATTACTCAATCATGATTTTTACTTACGGGAGGAGAAAATCTAAATTTGATTTTCTACTCAGGAAGAGATACCTTGTTTGCGAAAAACAATTTTGATAATACGTATACTTTACAATGAAGTTTTATTAAGAACATGATTGTGTATCAGAAGTAAAGAGAAGCCTCTCAAGGGAAGTATATTAGTATTACATTTCCTGTTTATATACATAAGATCACCAAAAATCCAAACTTAAGAATCTACATTAAAATCCATAACTGGACGTAACATTAACTCCGAACGAATATATTGGATTGAAGAACGATAATTTTGGTCTATTTAAGGTAAAAACTCTTTTTTTCTGTCTGTAAAAGGGAGAAAATACAGTTAACGTGGTTTATCTACATGTACGTTTTCACGAAAAACAATCAGGGAAACTATTAATTCGGATAGCAGACGTAACATCCGTAAAGTAGTTACTATTAACTATGGTTTCTAGCAATCATTTTGGTTATACCTCTGCTATCCTGAATAATTATGGAGTACCACAAGATCTCTCTGCCACTTCGGAATTTAATTATAAGGAAATTTTTAATTCACATTTAATTTTGTGCAACGAAACAACTTGCTTTAGATACAAATCAATGTTGCTTTTCCCTCCATTCTATAGTTTACTATTCTATATAATATGAATTAATAATATTTTAAAATAATGTATTATAATTTGTCCCTTTCAGATGGTACACCGAGAAAGAAATTAAGTGCTTCAAAGGCACAAGAAGCGACTTTGCACCAAATGTTTTTATGGTCGATAATGTTAACATTATAGTTACCCTTCTTTGTCATTAATTCAATGTCAGCACCTATTCCTATGACATTCTGCGCATTTTCGTTACAATCGTCCCGATTAACAGCAGGAAGCTCCAAATGTCGATATGTGTTTAACATCATTTAAACTAGAGAAACACATTTACAGACAAAATTGTCTCTATCAATTCAATGAATAATTTGAAAATATCAATTTTAAATTCCATATGTGTGAATATCAATGTCTAGTTTTTCGAATTTAGGTACATGTAAACGGGGTTCTGTTGTAGTTGTAGACACTGTCCATTGCTGACTTACAACAAATTTCATTCGAGGGCGGATGAGCCCAAATGAAAAGTAGATTAATATTTGACTTCAAGAAACCATGTTTTTATTTTACTTATACCGATCATTTCCTATATCCTCCTGTTATCCTTGGCTTTGCCAAAAGCTGTTATTGTACAGAGGGTCCAAAAATGTATACACTCGTCAGCAGTTCTGTGATATCGACATTATTTAGCTGCTAATGAGGGGTCACTTTGAACACACGTAATCGTAAGAACACGTAACCAAACATTTACCTGAAATATCAAGTAAGTCAGCAAGAATCACAGCTGTATGTCTCCCTGTTCCAAATATAATCACTGTCAAAGAGTGTATACGTGTTTTTTTCACTGTAGGTACCGTTTACACAGCCTATTTCAATCGTTCCCGATCCGCCGTCAGGTTTCGAGCTTCTTATTTGTTTGAATTTTTTTCGTTCCCTCAGAAGCAACATAAAAACCAACTAGCGATACGCTCGTTCCATCGACTGTAACGCGGCAATAAAATTTGAGCAAGTAGCGCGCACTGAGTGACGAGGGAGTGATAGCAGCGAATTTCTCGGTGATGGACCATCGAGCGATCAAACCAGCGTTTAGCCTCTCAAATCCCGTCGGTGATGAAGGCTCTGACCAGCAAGAGAAATGGGACGTGGAGGACAGACAGGCTGCCAATGCAACGTTGGAGAATTCTCTTTTTCGTGAGCAAACGAAGGTAATAAGAACATCATCTATTCCGACCAATTACTGAAGCCGTCTGCTTGAGATCATACTTTTGGAGATTGATGATTACCTCAGGCATTCCAATGAAGTGTGTACCAATGTCAGTTAGCTTCGTATGCAGTCTTTCTTACTGCATTAGTCCATGTCACATCTGGATTCAGTAAAGACCTTACTTACGAGCAGCCAGAACTGTGTCTTATTCTCACATACTTAAGTTCAGACAGATACTGATGGAAGTAGATTTCCTGGTAGTTACTTTTTACTTTCTCGTATACGTATATACGGAGTAATATACGTAGTATAGAGAAAGTTATGTAATGCGGCGCGAAAAACGGCGGATTTTCGGCGGAAAAATTCATTGACGGACTCTGGTGGCGAAAAATGCATAAAACTAGTTGCATAATTAAGATAAAAATTCTCTAATACGTGGTGAAACCAGAATCCCTGTTTTGTGATTCTTGATGCCGAAAAACAAATTGGAAGAAAAACGTCCGTCCGTTCGTGTGTCCGTCTGTCCGTCTGTCCGTCTGTCCGTCTGTGAACACTACTTGTACCTAAACCACAAGTACGAGCTTTTCCATATTGAAAAATCCTATGTCTCTAGCTCTAGTTGAAGCTTTGAAATTTTGGAAAACATTCTTTAAAATTTAGGGGTACTTTACATGACTTCCCCGGACATTGTCAAAATTTTCTCAAAAACAGCTACAAAGTTTTTTCTTTAAAATTTCTTGTAAGATGAAGAGCAAAATAAACTTATAAAGGTGGCATAGGTCAGAATTTCACGGTTACCTCTGAATTTTCGAAAATATCAAAAGTTTGATTTTTTCCAGTCGTCTTCATACAACTAAAAAATTGAAGACACGAATTTTTCCTTCAAATGAAATTTTTGTGCATAAATAGTTCTTTCAATTAGGTCATATAGATTATTTTAGAAATTTTAGTCGTTTTCGTGCAATATTTGCAATTTTAAAAATAACAAAACAAGATTTTCTCAAAAAGGCTCCAAATTTTTCTTTGAATTTTTGGTGAGGTTAGTGCCAAACAAACCCTATGCCGTGACACAAATGCAATATTTTCATTTTTCAAAACTTCAAAATGAAATTTTTGGACATGTCTCTCACGTCTGTAAAATTTACATTATAGGCGATTTCTTCATATTATATTTATGATCACATGTGCTTTAAATAATGTCAAATAAAGTTTCGCAAAACTCAACACTTTTCTGTAAAATGAGCACAAAATTCGAATTTTCAGAAACGCTCAAACACAATTTTCTCAAAATTGGCTCCACATGTTTTCTTGAAATTTTTCCAATAGATAGTGCTAATTGCATTGTTTAATAAGACGTAAAGTTCATTTTGGTGTATTCTTTTGATTTTTTCAAAAATTACATAAATGTAATTTTCTTTAAATACTGCTCACGTCGTTAATGGGAACATTTCCATCAATTTGTATGCATTATTACATTTGTGAGATAGCGTGCTTTAAATGACATTAAATGAAGTTTTTCGAAAACTCAATAGATTCTTGTGAAGAAGAGCTTAAAATTTCGCATTTACAGTAATGATTCCATATTCAGCCATATTCTTAAAAACGACTACGAAGTTGTGCGACAATAGATAGATAGAGCACGACTAATGAAAACAACAAGTTGAGAAATTGTCAAAAATGTTAGTGCGACAATAGGTGGCAGCTTGCCAGAGACTAGAGCACGACTTTAAAGCCAGACCACACCAAGGAAATTAGAAAAATTTGGTATGAGAAAGTCAGTGCCATTCTGTATCATCTCTAGTTGAATATTGGTTTTGAACGGAGCTTTGACAAGCGCCGAATGAAATCAAATTATTAACTTTGAGTTGCTATGAACATGTATTTTCGGCAGCACGATTCTTATCGTCTATAACAAAAATCGTTACTTTATTTTCTCGCATACTACATACGCAGTAAAGAGAAAGTTATGTAATGCTCCGGCGAAAACTACTACTTTTCGGCAGAAGAAATCGTATCTGTAGATCCTTGATACCGAAAAAGTGGATAATTCTTCTTCTTGAATAATTAAATCTCCCGACTAGTCTCCCCGACATGTATGGCAAGGTAGTGCATGTGAGTGTAAGTAAGGTGTAGGTAGCATCGCAGTCGTCAGCAATGACAAGCAATGTCAGCTGACCACCAGCCAACTCTTCTTAAGAAATTAATTTATTTTTAAAAACAACTTTTATTACTTGACAAAATTTCAAGGTTCTAGTTCATTCCGTACTTATGGAAATATTCCCGAAAACTATCCGCAGCTAATTTATCACAGTTATTGTGGATCTGAGAAGCTATACAGGCCTACTCACTTCGGCCTCTCAAAGCATTCTGTTTATTTGTTTCCTGTTCCCCAACAACTTCTGTTGCTAAGCAGGACATATGACTACTACGTTACAAAGGGGTGAGAATAGGAGGTAGTAGGAAAGATTGCGCGCGGTCCATGGCCCGATTGTTAGGTTACTGCTCCTGCGTTCGCCGCTTTGACTGACGAAATCACGAAAACTACCTATCATAACAGCTGGCATTCTCCTTCAGTCAGAGGTTGAATTCGACGTAACTTCTAGCTAGTGCAGAAAATCCACCTTCACGGGACTCGTACCCCAGGACCGGTCAGGGATGCTGAAGAGACGGCGACAATCTGAGCTAAACTTAGGGGGTACTACGCTTTAGTGTTCTGAGTGTATTTGTCTTGTACTTGAATGATTTTTAAATGATTCACGTTTTGAGTCATTCAACCAACAGATTTTCATGGTATCCAATGTCATAACGAAGAGACTATTTAAGAATCACCACTTGTCGCAACATTCCAGCCTCGGACCCTCTGTCTACCTCTTTCATTTTGTCACGCCTTATACTTGAGTTTTTCTAACCTGGCGGATGACAGTTCATCAGCTTTACGATGTCATCCAATCGAGAGCTAAAACGTCATCACGGTGACGCACTGTAGTGATGTTTAAGGTCTCGATTGGAGAAACCGTAACAGCTGACGAACTGTCATCCGCCAGGTTACAGAAATTCATGAATAAGCTTAGAGCTTGTCCCGGTGGGGCGGTGCCTCGAAGATGGGAGATACCTGGTTACGGAAAACCCTACAAGCTGACGGGCAGATCGGCGCCGGATCTCGCCATTCAGCAGGGAAAATACGCCGCCACCTCCCGCGATTAAATACGTGCACTACACTTACGGGACTAATGACATCCGTTGACGTGCCGGAATAATCCGGATTTGGACCCTCTGTCTACCCCTTTATTTCGTCATGCCCCTCTGCTGGCTTGGTGCAGTTTGCCGGTCCGCCGGCCGCTGCTCAGGAGTTCCTCCGAGTGAGCATCTCCCTGCGCGTCAGTGCCTCTCCATTGCGCCTTGAAGAGAGTCCGCGAAGTGGAGAAATGAAGTCGTGCGGGAGCAAATGGGTTAAGAGGCGGTGGCGACGCAAGCGGTGTCTACTGGCTCAGGTTCCAGTTGCTGAGCTTTCGCCATCAGTCTCGAGAGCCCAATCTGCGGAGCAGCACACGCAGTGTTGCCACATTTGGGGTTTAATCCATTAATTTGGTGTGTTTTGTTTTATTAGTTATTTCTTTTAGTTGTAATCTTGGGGGTATGAGTTTCTTTAGGGGTTTTGTCAAGAATTTTGATTTTATTTTACTTTGAGAAAACGATTCAACCCAAAAACTATAAAACGAAAACTTTTAACGGAAATTAATAAATTAGTTCATTTAAAGAAGGTTGTTTTTTATTTTTTCATTTTTTAAACAATGATTTTCCTCTAATTTTTCTAAAAGAAGTATAATATTAACATTACAATTATACATATAACAATGAAATGTGTTGTTTGCAACTACATAATTAGCATTAACAAACACAATAATTTACATACTTTTAGATTAGTGATTTTAAAAAGAAATTGTATGTTTGATCGTTTTGGTGGTATATGTAGCTCGTTTGTGGAAAAAGGTTCGAGACAACCAGGCAACACTGTTCTGAGAGACTCGCTGAATAGTCCCTCCGGTCAGTTGCAACACGTGAA
Source organism: Teleogryllus oceanicus (assembly GCA_964035755.1). Lineage (NCBI taxonomy): Eukaryota > Metazoa > Arthropoda > Insecta > Orthoptera > Gryllidae > Teleogryllus > Teleogryllus oceanicus. The sequence goes on from CAXIVR010000008.1 coordinate 20,225,216, forward strand.
CAATTTTCAAGAGAAAAGAATCTTCGTCTCTGGGCATGCGGGTGGGGGGTCGAAGCAGAGCGGGGCGGAGCGGGGCGGAGCGGGCGGAGCGGGCGGAGGGGCGGAGCGGGGCGGAGCGGGGCGGAGCGGGCGGAGCGGGGCGGAGCGGGGCGGAGCGGGGCGGAGCGGGGCGGAGCGGGGCGGAGCGGGGCGGAGCGGGGCGGAGCGGGGCGGAGCGGTGGGCAGGGGGCGGAGGGGGCGGAGGGGGCGGAGCGGGGCGGAGCGGGGCGGAGCGGGGCGGAGCGGGGCGGAGCGGGGCGGAGCGGGGCGGAGCGGGGCGGAGCGGGGCGGAGCGGGGCGGAGCGGTGGGGACGGGCGGGGGGCGGGGCGGATCGGAGCGTGCCGACGCGGGAAAAGTGAGGACTGTTTCATTAGTGATTCCGGCGCGTCAACTGGTTAGTTCCTTAGCCCGTAAGTGTAGTGTCTACTTTGTGTCTGCACTACTGTCTACACTACTCAGAAGGTGGCAGTAATCTTCCCCATTGGATGCCGAGATCCGGCACCGAGTTGGTCGTCGGTTTGCAGGATTTTTCCTCAAATAGGTGATCGGTTTTTCCGTGATATCTTCGATCAACACCAGGCGAATACCGTAGCAGTACCTCAACAAAAGGGCCACGGAATTGTGCCTTCCTTCTTTCCTTCCTCTTCTTTGTTCTTTCCTCACCCCTTACTTACACACACACTTAGACGCACTACACTACCTCCCAGAGCAGTTGCGAGCTTAGAGCTTCGCCCAGCTGGAGCAGTGCCTCCTGGTGGGAGATTCCTGGTTGAGAGAATACCTCGTTAGCCGACGTGTTTTCACTAGATTTCCCATCCACCGGGGCAAGATCACCGCTACCTCTCGAGGAAAGACATGCACGACATTTATGGGACTAATCAACTTGACGCGCAGGTAAACACAAGATAATCATTTTCCTACGCCTAGGGGTTCTTATCTGCTCGGCGTGCTCGTGCACAACGAAGCTCATAGCACGAGCTGCACCCGCCCGCAACGAGCCTTCGCGCGCACAAGCTCGTCCCTGAGCTCACTCCCGCGAGCAGTGATAGCAAATTTTACCAAAACATCCATACATCCATGTTTCGATACATTGTTAAAGGGTTTTCGATGTCGATGAAAACATCGACGAAAAACATCGATCTTTTAAATATAGACTAATAAACATGCTATTTTCCTATCCACTTTTAAATACAGAACGTAAAAGGGATATATTTTATCGTTTAGTTACCAGCATGTTACTAGTATGTTGATAAAAATTATTATGGAATGTAAACAATAAAATTAACAATAAAGAACATCGTGTTTCGCTACTTTACCCTTTAGTCAAATTCATTCGAACACCATTGACCTAAAACTACTTATAGTTCTCTCATATTGCACAGGGGAAATGTGCAGCGTGATAAAGAGGATGACGCAAAACAACGATATTGCTGTGGATTGCTGCTACTCTACAACGTGCACAATCCCTTTATTTAAAAAACAATATTAAATAAAAGTAAAAAACATCGATATTTTTGCAACAAAATATCGATGTGAAGAAAACATTGAAAGCAAAATATCGATGTTAATATATCCATGTTTCTGGTGAAAAATATCCATGTTTTAAAACATCCATGTTTTTTGCATCCCTACCCGCGAGATGCCTCTTGCTCAGCGTTTTATCGCCGACGCGCCACACCGCGCGCCTCGGTCACGTAACTTTAGAGAGGACGTTTGGCGGAGCAAAAAATTCATTCGAGAACGAAAGATCTCTTATCCTCCCACTCCCATGAATTGCCAATCACGAGAAAGTTAAACCGGAAGATCGCGCAGTTGCGTGTCGTAAGTCAGATCCGCAAAGAAGAAAACAGCCACACCAACGCAGGAATTGTTCAAAGTGAGAATTTCCAACTAGTTGTCCGCTAGTTTGTACCTTGAATACGAAACACATATCGGTTGAATAATTCAAAACGTTTACTTTTCAAAAAGCCGAGTAATTTAACAACTAAACTCACGTGAGTCCTCTCACAATCGTAGGAGGCTGAAAGCTTAAGGGCGAGAAAGATGTATCTAGTAGAGCTTTGCATTCTGCGAAAACAGCCGAACGCCCCTCGGAATTACCCTCGACGTGGGGTAAGTCGGGGGTCGGAGGGGTTGGAGGAAGACCGGGAAGGCATTTCCCGCGTCTGTGGCTCGTGTGAGTAGATGCTGTTGGTTTCCGTAAGTCACATGACACCTGGAGCTGCGGGGGGTCGGTTGCTCGCTCGTGGTGTTTTAATTGGATTCTGGAAATCCAGGGAATTTTTGAACCAATGTCTTTTAGCATCACGTGCACCGTTCACGTTCCCTAAATAGGAAATATTATTTTTATTTTTGTTCGGTTATACCGTGTTTCCGGACATGTCAACTACACTGGCCATTAGTCTCATAAGTATAGTGTGTTTTATCACAGGATATGGCGATGTTCTTCCCCCGCAGAATGGTGGGTCCTACACCAACTAACATGTCGGCTTGCGGGGTTTTCCCAGCCAGGTATCTCCCACCAGCGGGGTACCGCCCGAGACGGAGCATGCGTTAACCTCCCGACATGCGTGGAAAGTATAGTGCATGTATAAGTAAGTGAGAGAAAGTGGAAGGAAAAAGCGCGCACTGTCACGGATCTCGCCATCTAGCGGTTGAAGATCACCGCCATCTCCCGTGAAAAAAGCATGCACTACACTTACGGGACTAATGACCAAAGCCGTTGACGCTCCCCGGAAGCAAGCAAAAATAAAAACAACCAATCAATCCATGTATTCATAGCTCCATGAGGGAACCAATGGGTTCGCCGCCTGGGGCGTGGTTGTGCACGTGGGCGCAGCGCCGCCAGCCACTGTGCCTGAGACTGAGCGCCGAGTCGCCTGGAGATGGAAACCCTGATGCCCCCTGGGGAAAGCCAGCGCGCTTCCCATGAGCGCCTGCAACTCAGCAGCGAGGCCCGCGGCGCGGCAGTGCCTGCGGCTGCGGCTCGCCAACCCACACGGACGGTTATGCATTTTATTTTTTGAATTGTGGTTGGATTTCATCCATCTTCAACGTGAATAACGGCAATAGTGCTGCTGCGAAAAGACTAAGATCAGTAAAATCCAATAATATGCAGTGTCATACAAAATAACTTAACATATTCTAGAAATAGCCAAAAAATACGAAGAAGTAACGGGAAAATCATGATTACAATATCGTTTATGTGTATCTGTCGATTTTCTAGAAGACTAAGGAGCAATAAACAGCTACTTGGAGGTTGGCTTATTAATGGGGGCGACCGGAGGGTTATGCATTTTATGTTTTGGAATTGTGGTTGAATTGCGTTCATCTTTAATGGGAATAACGGCAAGAGCGCTGCTGCTAAGATCAGTAAAATGTAGTAATATGCATTGTCATACAAAATAACTTAAAATATCCTAGAATTAGTCAAAAATACGAAGAAGCAGCGAAAAAATCATGATTACAATATCTTTGAGTGTATCTGTCGATTTTCTAGAAGACTAAATAACAATAAACAGCTACTTGGCGGTTGGCTTATTAACAATGTATCGGAAAAATCGAATCTCGGCGGAATGCGGTGAAAGGTTTTGCTGGTCAAAATCTCTTTGTAGTACAGGACTAAATAACCTGCTACAGAGTTGGGACATACGTATTTATGTTGTTGTATATTATATTGGGAGGTTAAAAAAATCATATTCATTCAATAAACAGTCATTGCACTAGAGCGATCTGTCTATTTACACTGATGAAAGTATTTAAACTAGTACTAGTGCACTCGCAATACTGTAAAAGGTGAGAAACTTTATTTAAAATCTAAATCTATGATGTTTGTTCTGCATTCTTTACGATAAAATATTTCACTAGTGAAACGGCATGAAAATAATTCTTCAAATGGAACACCGATCTTTTAAAGAAGTTAACAGGAATGAGCGACACATTGAAACTTTTCCTCTTCTTAGTGTCATTCAGCAAATTCTCAGCCTTTAAATCAAGTGCATGACATCAATTAAAGATCTAAAATTGGGGGTAATTGACTGAGAAAAAATCTCTGAATTTAGGATTAGAGGCGCAAGAAAAATATTTAAACATTTACAATTTTAAAATTTTGGAGGTTTAATGAAAATTGGAATTATCCCATTTTGTAAATTTCTTCATTTCGAGAAACCCTTAGTTATTGCATAGTCAAATCATTTGATCTTTGAGTTTTGAAAAAATTGCTGTGTTAGTTTTAAAATGCTCTTAAATTGACAATACAAGGTGTTTCAAGTTCATGCCAAAGAGAAGGAAAAAGAGGTGTTTCTATTTCATAAAGAGAGGAAAAATAGTATCTACTCGTATATCCCAATGAACAGAGTAAGTTTAGGATATAAATAAATACACGAAAGTGAATTTAAACGGGGAAAATATGTGATTTATTCAATATGTGATTTATTGAATGACTTTTGAAAAACATGGTATAATACATTATGGAACCTGTCATTGTTATAAAAAATTACTATAAACTTTTCTTTTGCTGCTGTGATTCACAATCTGCACATTCGCGAGGTAGTTCCATTAGATGGCATTTGATCTTCTTGTTACATTAACCTAACACCATCTTGCCCACTATTTACTCCACGTTCAGCTCCTTTGTATGATATTTGGCAATTATTATGCTATTTTATCAAAAAAATCTTCTAAAAATTCTCGAAACGCTATGCTCCAACATAGTGACAAAAGGCTGGGACAGCTGATCACACCTTCATTTTACGTCAAACAAGGCGAGATATGAAATAAATGCAATTACTCTCTATTTCTAGTACTATCCATTAACACTGTGGAAATAACAGTACAATCAAATGCAGGTAAATATGATTTCAATTGAATGGGAGAGGACACACATAGTGAAATATACACCTTTGACCACAAGAAAATAAGTAAAGCATTTTTTCAGAACACTTTGAAAACATCGCAGACGATTCTTATAGTATCCCCAAAAATTAAAATATCTTAATGAAGCCGAAACCTCACGACTCTATATTACTTCTGACATTGATGGGTTTACCAAGTTTCAACTCAAAAACTTCTAATCTGACAAATTATCTGTGACTCAGCCATCCACCAAATCATTCAACATGAGATTTTCGAGTAGAAACTTGCGTGAATCTCCTCGCCACCTGCACCAATCCTAACTACCTTTGGAACATACTATTGACCTTAATCCTATTGTGTGTGGAACATACTATTGACCTTAATCTTATTGTGTGTGGAACATACTATTGACCTTAATACTTTCATGTGTGCGAAGCTACGGTCAAAAGAATCTTAACACGGATTTTACTCACGAAAATTCCAGATCGTACTGTTGAGGTGATCCCAAAACCTTTTCTCACTGTATTATAGTATACTAATAGTATTCCCAAACAATAAATACCCAGGTCTAGTTGTGAATAGCTAAAGGTCTCCTAGTAGTGCTCAATGAATAGGTTATTTACAGTTCGGCTACAAAGATAACCGAGCGAAGTGGCCAAGTGCATAACGCGCTGAGTCCGCATTCGGGAGGCCCGGGTTCAGTCCCCGTTCCGGTCATCCTCATCGGGGTTTTCGTGGTTTCCCTCGGTCACCAGGCGAATGATGAGATGGTTCTACTGAAAGGCCACGACCGCGAAACTAGCCGTATTCTTTAACTAAGTGAAGCCACGAAAGTTAAGCGAATTCGAGACATCGTGGGTTCCTGGTTGGGTGACCGACTAGGAACCTAGAGATTGGCGACGAGGCCAATTGCCCTTTACGGGAAATATAACGGTTAATTACAAATACAAAGATAAACAGTCCTTAGGCTTAATACGTGGGCGTAAATGGGGGATGGGCAGTTTCCGCACCACCACCACCACAACTCAATATTTCCAGTTTTAATGAATGTTCACAATCGTGCAGATAATTTTCAATTGTAGGAATGTAAAACGTTACACACGTCGGTCAGCATTTCGAAGTTTAGTTCAAGCCCTTTGTCGCAAATGAGATAAAGCGTTTGACACACCGTAGGAGATAACTTCTCTCCGGCGTGTGTTGAAATGCCGGCGAGTGAATGAATGACTGTTGGTTTTCTGATAATTGAATGAATTTTTGGCGTGCATACTTCCGAAAACGTCGACACCAAGTTAGCCCATGGGTGAAAATGAGTGGCCTCTCCTAGCGATGGATAAATTACAACTTCGTATTCTCCCCCCTCAATCTTCCACGTTGTCTCTTTCCGACATATACTACATGTCGTGAGAGTATTTAGTGCTAATGCTTTTCCAAGCTCATCATTTGATTTGATTTTTTCGTGTTTCCGGGCGCGTCAACTGCTTTCGTCATTAGTCCCGTTAGTGTAGTGCATGTTTTTTCTCGGGCGATGGCAGTGGTTTTTCCCCGCTAGATGGCGAGATGGAGGGCGCCGACCTACCGTCCGCAAGTGGGGTTTCCCCCCTAACCAGGACTCTCCCATCAGCGGGGCACCGTCCCACAAGCTCTAAGCTCCCGACCGATCTCCAGGAATATGTTGTAGTGTAGTGCATGTTAGTGTAAGTGTGTGTAAGGGGAGAGGATAGGACGAGGAAGAGGAAGGACAGATCGCGCGCGGTCCGTGGCCCGTTTAGTAGGGTACTGCTCCAGCATTCGCCTGGTGTTGATCGGACGGATCGGATCGGAGAATCTACCGATCAGAGCAACCGGCCGCTCCAGACAGCGACGGTTCTCCTCCAGTCAGCGACCGAATTCGATCTATCTGGAAAGCTAGTGTCGAAAATCCTGCCGCTGTCAGGATTCGAACCCGGTCAGAGGCGCTGCAGCAACATCAGTTGATACACTGAGTTACCGCTCCCGGTCCAAGCCCATGATCTACTATAGTGTTTACTCCAAGTGAACTGTATGTTAGGTCCATGGAGATGGCGGTGTTCCACTTCCCCTAGATCGTGAGATACTATGCGACCTGCATATTAATTTTCCCTAAGCGTGTCACCAAGTATCTTCTTAAAACGGGATAAGCTCTAAGCTCCAGACATTTGTAATAGTGTTGTGCGTGTAATTGTTCACATGTATGAAAGGGGGAGGTGAAGAAAATGATGAGGAAGGGAAGGAAGGTCCTAGGTTAGAGTTCAGACGGTGGCAGGATTTTCGGCTCTAGCCAGTCGCAGCTACGGCAAATTCAGTCCTGTCTGAAGAAGAATTTTAGCGGTCGGTTGATCTGATCGGCAGTTTTTCATGGTTTCTCCGATAAACAGCAGGCGAATGCCCGAGCAGTGCCCGAACAAACGGACCACGGGTCGCACGCGATCTTTCCTTCCTTTTCCTTGTCCTATCCTAACCTCTTACACACATATACTTACACTTACTTGTACTACACTACCAAACATTCCGAGAGACCGGTCGGGAGCTTAGAGCTTGTCCCGGCTGAGACGGCACCCGCTGGTGGGAAATACCTGGTTTGGAACAAACCCGCTTGCTGACAGGTAGATCGGCGCTGGATCTCACCATCCAGCAGGGGAAGACCACCACCATATTCCCAAAAGAAAAACCTACACTATACTTATGGGAATAGTGACCTTATCAGTTGTCGCGTCCAGAATCACTAATCAATCACAAAAATGAGAAACTTCCGACCAGAGCCGCCGGCCGCTAGAATTATTCTCCAGACAATTCGACAGCTCAGACTATTCGACACAGCTATGCATTCATTCGCTGTAGTGTCAAAAATCTGCAACCATTGAGCCTTGAACCCTACTACCTCCCGGACAGCAGTACTGTAGCGGCAAATGATGTCCCCACTGAGCTATTCCAGTCAGTTACTGAAGTCGACTAATATCCCTGATAGAGTTTAGAGCTGGTGTTTGGAGAGATCCATGTTTCATCATTAACAATTCTCGTAGTACGACATGACGCATTCTTAATGACAGATCGTATTACCTTAATGTGCAAATTAATAATGATAAAAGGCTTGCACAAATATACTTGATATATTTATGAAATACGCTTAGAAGAAGCTAGGAAATTGAAATTGTGGACTGGTGTGCTGTGTTTAAGGATTTTGCGAGGAGAGTTTTGAAAAAATTGGCTAAAATAATCGAAGAACATCAATTGCAATACAATTATTAAAATTTGATGTAACTTTTCAATTTTAAATCAAGAAAATTTGTGCTACTTTGCATCACTATTTCTCATTCGCGTGCAAGATTAAGGAGAAGTAACTATAAAAAATGTTAGTTTGCCATCCTTTTCTTTATAAATTTGTGTGTACGGTTTGGAACTAACTTCGTTCATCGTAACAGACTCTCAGACAACAGATACGTTGTCGTTGCACAAGAAACTTTGTCATTTTTCAGAAGAATGGTTTTACATCTGGAACAATCAATTGAAATTATCTTTTCTTTATAACGACACTGTAGTTTTGGTATGGATTCAACAACTATTTCGACTCTGTGAATATCTGAAACAAAATTATCTATATCGTTAAAAAAAATTGTGAATTCCCCAACATGTAGCACACTGGCTCAACTTCAGAGAGGCTAATTCGGCCCTGGCCGAGGTCAATGGACTTGCGAAAGAGGAAACCCGGTGCTGGGCTCGCAGCGTGGGACCTGCGCGGCGCGAGCCCGGCCAGATTAAATCCTTCTGCGGTTCTCAAAGGCCTTAATGAGAAGGGGCGGATTTCTTCGGACTTGAAAATAAAATATGCACTATTGACCGCTTTATTGCCTGACCGTCATTTATATGCAATGCTGTCTCAAAAAATCTTTAAATTTTTACCAATGAAACACAAAATATGATTTTATCATGACGAAATTCCCGGAATCCTCAAAAATTCATAAGAAATCATCTGACACGTTGAAGGAAGAAAAATTGGGAGAAGAAGTTCGTGAATTGCTGCATTGGGGATGCAAATAACATCATGACTAGGGAGCGGCTTAATGTGTGAGAAAATATGTACATATTTAATTGTAAAAAATGTATAATTAAAAACAAAATATGTAAAAAATAAAACCATCGCAATAATTTTATTTTTAATAATCAGGCAGTAAAATTATTTGAAATTATTAAATAAAATTTTATTTTCCTAAATGAAAATTGACACGGATCAGGCCTTGAAATAGAGGCTACTTCTTTCCAAGCGTTGTCTTCGCTCTTCTTCTTCTTCTTTTCCTCCTTCTTCTAAGAAGTATTTTTCTCCAAAATATCTATGATTTGTTTATTTCAATTTTTTTCTCTTTGTGATATTTCTAGTTTTTGAAACGTATTATTGACAATAGAAATGCTCTCAGAAAACATGTTCCGAGTCTCCAATCTGTTATTGCGTGGGTCAAAAAACTGCATTTAATGATACGTAAGTAAATCGTTCTTCAAGCTGGAATAACCACCAAAGATTGGCATTTTCTACTGCCTCATTTAATTAGAATCAAGTTTTAAAATAATATATTTTACGAGTATTTGACTGAAATGTTCACTGTAGTTTTGCGCTTCATCTAACGATGTACCCCGTCTAGAAATTATTGCTTGGGATGGGAAATACAGATCTGGATAACACTCCTTAAAAATTTTCTTGCGGCTTGGAACTTTCAAAAAAACTTATTTTTACCGACGATATCAGCGCATCAACATTAGGAAGTTGATTTCTCACAGTTTCCTCAACTGTAAGCCCTGCGTGAGACAGGCAGATCAGATGGATAAAATACCTCCAGTACTTTTCCCGTCTTCACAAAGTAAGGAGCAGCTTCGGAAAAAATAACATGTTTTCGAGTAATACACCACTTGTCTTTAGAAAACTCATTGAATCACAAAAATATAACATAAATGTAAAAATATGAGTAGAGACAAAATACGTAAAAAATATGCTTAACCCGAAATATCTAAAAATATGTGAAATAAAATAGCCCTTATTTGTTCAGAATGTCTTGAAACAAATAGTTGCAGTTGAAAAATTAAGTTATCTTGTTATTGTAATTAAATATGTAAATACATATGAATCCGCTCTCTAATCATGACACATCCGAATCCCATCGGAGCAGGGCGCAGTTTTGTCAATGTTCCCGATGACCGATGTTCAATATCCGTAGTGCACCTTTCTCGGGTACACGAATGACCTCGCGAGTCTATCACCGGTGCTTTGAGCTTCGGAAAAGTGACGCAGTTTAATGAGACCCAGATTGTGTTGAAATATCAAAAATTTTGCACAATGCTTTTTACGGGTGTCTATGCCTCTGAGGTCAAAACGGCAAAAGAAATATTTATCTGTTATATAGTAAGGAACATGATAGAATTGTTTTACTCCTAACTCTACTTATCAGATGTTTCCTAGAGAAATTTCGGAACGAGGATATTGCATCCTTCTGAATCGCATCCGACGTACCTCAGAACTGTGCTTAGGACCAACTGGAGACCTGCGGAAGCAAAAATGCTCCTGATCAACACCACCAAATGTTTTTCCCAAATGTAAACCCCACATTGCTTAAGAATGAATAGACTCCCGACTTAGGTGGCTCAGGGCATCAATTTAGCACTGCAGTGCCTCTGACCGGGAGGTTCGAGTCCCAACGATGGCAGAATTTTCAAAATCGACTGCCCTGATCGGTAGTTTTCCGTGGTTTCTGCCATGAACCTCAGGCGAATATTGAGTAGTTCCCTAACAATCGGCCCACGGACCGCGCGCAATATTTCCTTCCTCTTCCTTGTCCTATCCTCTCCTCTTAAACACACTTACACTCACATGCACTACACTACTACATATTCCAAGAGACCGGTCGGGAGCTTAGAGCTTGTCCCGGCTGGGGCGGTGCCCCGCTGGTGGGGGATGCCTGGTTGAGGAAAATTCTCGCAAGCCGATGAGTACAACGAGGCCGAATCTCGCCATCCAGTGGTAGAAGTTCACTGCCACCTCCCTCGATAAAAGCATGCACTACACTTACGGAACTAATGGCCTTAGCAGTTAAAGCGCTCGGAATCACTAATCAGTCAATCGGGAACAAATAAAATACTCTTCTATTATTATTATTATTATTATTATTATTATTATTATTATTATTATTATTAGCCCATAACATCCCGTAAAGGCAAAGGCCTCCTGCTTTAGCACGGTACTCTTCTATTATTCGACAACAAATGAAATCTTTTGACAAAACAGTCATCATGAATTCTACAACAACCTAAATGCTGTTCCATTACGCAACGCGTGAATAGCAAATATGTAAGGGCGATTGGCCTCTACCTTAAAGTCTTGCAGTCGCATGACGTAAGCTGTACTGTTAATGTGACGCACTTCCCTGGTGTTGATCGGAGAAACTACGGAAACCTACCGATCAGAGCAGCCGGCCTCTAGAATTCTCCTCCAGACAGCGATTGAATTCAACCTAGCGGAAAAGCTAGTGTCGAAAATCCTGCCGCCGTCAGGATTCGAACCTAGGACCGCCAAGTCAGAGGCGCTGCAGTGACCTCAGTTGATGCACTGAGCTACAGCTCCCAGTATATTCAGTATGAGATTTGGGCGAAATAATTCAATCAATATTTCCATTTTTCTGTCAAAATCGAAACTGTTTCATTGTCTTTGTATTATCCTGGGCATCTAATAAATCATTGGTACCTCTCACACGGTCGTAGGTAACTAAATGTGAGTTCATCATGTCCGAGACACTCAATACACAATGCGAACTGGTCAGCGCGATTCGTTCAGTTGCATTGCATACTGAGATCTGCTGGCATCGTAATACGTCAGTGAAGTTGCGACGATGTTGCACCGGTGTTGCACCTCGTGCAAAAACATCACTTAAGGCAGCTAGTTGTTTATCATTAGTTAATGACTGCACCCGTGAGTGTGAAAACATCGGTCATGCTGTTTGTTCGCATCTCAAAAGCCGAATAAAAGGCGAAATTGAAGGTACCCAGCCGTATCACCAACCTGTGTTACGAGCGCTTTGAAAAGATCTGAAAAATGCTCTGCTTTACTTCAATGGACACATCTTTGGGCTTTTCGCCAGTCCTGTCAAAATCACTGTGTTCTGGTACAGTGTTCTACCCGAAAGGGTTTCGAGAGAGCAAATAGCGGCATAAATAGCGTTTCTTCCTGTTGGACTCGAAGAGAAATTGAGGCGTTGTTTTGTCGTATTTGTTTATTTCAGCAGAAAGCTTTTTCGGTCGCATTGCGGCCATCTTCAGTGCATTCTGAGGCGGCTGGGGGCTCGGTCCAAACAAGACAGCTATTAGTATTAAATTATAATACAGGAAAATAATGTTCTTGAGACCAAAGCTATCACTGTTAGCCCTCGGTGTATTTCAGTTTCTTTCCCTAACGATAGACGGTACATGAACTTTGGGTGAATATGTTTCGAAGGTTACTATTTAATCAAATATATATTTTTTCAATCCTCACCTGGGAGAACTCGCAATAAAAATGGTCTAAATGGTGGCTCGTTCTAGTAGTAGCAGTTTGCCGCTACAATCAAATTCAACCAAAACAAATGTTCGCTGTTTAAAAATGTTTAGTTATGTGTAATATGCGTAACTGTTTCATTTGTATAATCACTCCCGTAAATCATAATTGCATCACAATTTTCTAGCATTAACTACTAAACAGATACGAGAAAATAATCTGCAAATATACCCTGAGTCTGGTGGTTGACTCCGCATTGCTAACTGGGAATCGAAGTACTAAATCTTTACCAAACTATTGGTTGTGTGCAGCAGACATAGGGATCTTGAGGCTCATACGGCTCCATCACGTTTCTCAAAACTTAAAAGAGGGGATCAGAGAAAAGGACATCCGAATGACCTTAATAGCTTTCGTACTAACGGGCGAGCTCTCTCTGGCGGTCGGGAGCAGGGTCCCAGGGAGGGGGCCAGCCGCGAAGTTGACAATATTCGCGGAACTCATAAAGTTTATTGCACTACTTCTAAACCGAACTCAAAGTATTGCACTTACTTTAACACATACAATTCAGATATTAGCATTGTTTGTCTTTGAGAGTCTCAGATCCGCATACTGTTGGGTTCGTTGACGGCGACAAGACAACCGTCTCCACAACATTTTTTAGTTGACTCCGGCTTAATTTTGCGCAGCACCAACCGCTAAAGGATAGAGATATACTATAGAACATATTAAAAAAGAGAGGGGCACCATCACATCTATAAGAGTCTACAAAGCTTATACAGTCGAATCCGGTTAAAGTGGACTCGGATGTAGTGAACCCTCGGTTACAGTGAACTTAAGTCTCGGTCCGTTCCATTTACTTTAAGATAAACATCAAAGAATATATAGGTTAAGTGAACCTGAACCTCGGCTATAGTAAACGTAGGAAATGCAAAGTCCTGTAAAATAATTCTCTCCATGATAAGAATATATCGTATCAGTGCGACAAATTTCAACATCAGGAAGCTTGAAAAAATATCGTTATACAAAGGTCATAATCGCAGTAGTTTGCCCTGAGGTGAAGATAGCGGACCTGTCGTGGGGACCTTACTGATGAGATGACCTTACGCCACTCAGTTACACTACAACTTGTTAAAACTGACGGCGGCGACTCGCGATTGGTTGCTTCAGTTTCAAACTTGATATTACTTGAGATTCCGCGGAACAAAGCGCATTATGTTCTACGTATGCGACAGGAAGCACGCGACTACCACAGCCCCACAGCATAGCGACGCCGTGCGGAAAAGCGATCAGTTTCATCCCGCCGCTTACGCCATCCCACTACCGAAAAGATTTCGTATGTTATTGGGCGAGTGAAAGGGAGAATGGGGCGGTGTTTCAACAGTGGAAGAGGCATTGAAGGGTTTCAAGACTGCATTACGATACTTGCAGACAGTGAAACGGACAGTGAGGCGTGAATATTGTCAATCTGTTCATAGTTCGCTCACCTCTATTCTCCTTTGGTCACCCCTGTCCTTTGGGAACTTGTCTTCGGCCCGTGCTCGCAGAGCACGCCACGGCTCACCATTTGTACGAAAGCTATGAAGATCATTCAGATGTCCTTTTCTCTGATCCCCTCTTTCAGTTTTGAGAAACGTGATGGAGCTATATGACCCTCAACGCCCCTTTATCTGCCACCCACAACAAATAGTTTGCTTACGCTTTAGTATTTCGGTTCTCAGTTAGCAAAACGGAGTAAACCACCAGACCCAGGGTACACTTGCAGATTATTTTCTCGTATCTGTTTCGCTAGAAAAATATGATGCGATTATGATTTACGAGAGTGATCGGATGTAGTGAACCTCTGATATAGTGAACCAAATATGTTGAAGTTCACTATAACCGGAGTCGACTCTACGTAATTAATAAAATACAAATTAAAGTGAATAATAGTCCCAATAAAATAGTTGAAATAAATCAAAAGGTCCAACAAAGGCTACTTTCACCCATTCTTTTCAATGTTTACATGGGCGAATTAACCAGAATTTTACTACATACTATAAAAAAATTTCAAATCTTTTATATAAATTTTGCAACACCGTACTTTTCAAATGACTAAATGATCATTTTGAGAAATGAAAATGAATTACAAAAAGCGAGTTTTAAATTAAATAATTTAACCAGGGATTTTAACTTCAAGATATCCACCACAAAAGTCATGGTATTTTTATGGTCCCATCCATTAAGAGCAAAAATTGAAATAGATAAACAGATTTTAGAGCAAGTAAATACATTCAAATACCTAGTATGGGATGTAACATAAGGATTTAATGAAGAAATAGATAATAAACTAAATTCATTCAATTATTTCTGCAAAACAGCACGTAGAACATTAGGAAGGAAAGTCCAGAAAGAGACCAGTTAAAGTTATAAAGTAATACCAATACCTGCAAACTATATGGGAGCGAAAATTGGGTCTACGAAAAGAGATGTAAGACAATTGAAACAGAGGTTCCTAAGGTATATAGCTGGAATACACTGATGGACAAAAAGAGGAATCAAGACATAAGAACAGATTTGAAAACACTTGAACTTAGAAATCATTTGAACAGTTTCAACAACATTGAAAGCTATATGACCAAGTCAGATCAATGATAAGAACCGAACACCAAGAACGAAGATCGTTAAGACGAAGAGATGGCGAGATATTATAAAGAGACGAACAGGTAATGGCATCAACGATAAGAAGATGCGAGACACAGAACAGATTTATAATTATTGTAATCGAACTGTCTCAAAGTAGATCATTTTAGTATCTATAAATTCATGTTAAAAAAGATGGCGATGATTTATTTGAAAGATTCTAACGGTTTCAACTGCTCATGTATGTGATGATGATGATGATGATGATGATGATGATGATGATGATTACGAGGCGGATTTTAATGAAATGTCATTTTTTCCTTTTCTCTTTAGATCAATGCCTTTAAGTGTAGACTATAATTTATGTTACAACAAAAGGAAATGACCCATTTTATATCACTTTATTTGATTTTTCTTCGATTTCAACGTCATTTTTTATCTTTTCCGTCATTTTAAGCATTTTAGCTGATTTCATGAGTTTTAATATTATTTTAATGGTACTTGGTTCAAATAATATATACGAGATGCAACTAATATGCTGAGTAGAGTGAATTCCTGAGTAGCCTATTCGATTTCTCAGAAATTGTAATGTCAGCCGTTGTGAATATGTAATCTAAGGTTCATGTGACGCCTTTACGGGCTTGTCAGTTCGGCTGGTTTCGCAAAGATTTCCTGGTAAAGAACAGTCCAAACCAAAAGTTTGCAAGCTGAGTTCACTTGAACGAAAGGAAACCTCCATTACTTCAAGATATCCAACAGCTTGAGTTGTCAGCTGAACTGGTTTTGACCAATTTTTTAAATCATTTTTCTTTGCCTTTAGGGAATTTTTCAAATATTTTAAGTGCATTTTATTGACCGTTTTTGGTTTGTTTTTGGTCATCAAAATCTGCTCCCTGTATTTGGGTTTTTCTAACTTGGCTGTTGAGGGTAGTATCTGCAAGATATGAATCGGCACGACTTCTTGCGTCTTTCTTGGTTCTGCCGTAAGAGACCGCATCAAGCAGTGCTGCAGATCAAGCGAATCTAGCGGCAGGACTGAGAATGACTCAAAAAGTCGTGCCGAATTCCATCTGGGAGGTACTACCCTCAGCTGCCAACCTCCGAAGTGGCGACCGGGAGCGGTAGCTCAGTGCATCAACATCAACAGCATTTTCGACACTAGCTTTTCAGCTAGGTCGAATTCAGTCGCTGCCTGGAGGAGAATTCTAGCGGCCGGCTTCTCTGATCGGTAGTTTTCCGTGCTTTCTCGGATCAACACCAGGCGAATGCCGGAGCAGTACCCTACCAAACGGGCCACGGACCGCGCGCGATCTTTCCTTCCTCTTCCTTATCCTATCCTCTCCCTCTTACACACACACACTTACACTCACATGCACTACACTACCACATATTCCGGGAGACCGGTCGGTAGCTTAGAGCTTGTCCCGGCTGGGACGGTGCCCCGCTGGTGGGAGAGTCCTGGTTAGGGGGAAACCCCACTAGCCGACGGTAGGTCGGCGCCGGATCTCGCCATCCAGCGGGAGAAAATCACCGCCATCTCCCGAGAAAAACATGCACCACACTAACGGGACTAATGACCAAAGCAGTTGACGCGCCCGGAAACACGAAAAAACCAAACCAACCAACCGAAGTGGCGAGCGGTCGCGGGTGGTCGCCCTCGCCCTATCCGCTGCGCCGCTTTGTGCGGCCGAGGAGTCCGCGCGTCGGCCCAGTGTGTGGCGGGAGGGGGCCAAGTGGGAGGGGAGGGGCTTATCGGCAGCGCATCGCCTAGCGGCCGCCCACTTCCTTTCCGGAGACTCCACTGCTGCTGCGTGCGGTCGCCGCTGTGCACTGACACTGAGCGACAGTCTGCCTCAAACAGCGTGCTCTTTCTTCGCGCTTTCCGAAGCTTAAGGCAATGTGGCACTGAACAACGCTGAAGGTCAAACTGCCGGAGAACCCTTCCAAGTAACATTCCACAAAGCACATAACTTAAAATGCATACTGAAATACCCAAAGTTTCAATCTAGATTACTTTTAAAAAATAGTGTATGTTCCTTGACGTGAATCAAAAGTAACAATACCCATGAGATCAGGAAAGGAAGGAATTGAAACCACAAATAAAATACGTCAAGAAAGACCTGGCAAAAGTCGAACTCCCTTTTATTTATTATTGCTTACTGAATAAACTTTGCGAAAATATTCTTAGCGAATATTTAATTCTTGCTTATTTTGCAGATACCGCTTTCCGTTGCTAAAACACCACATTTTACGGGGGTCAGTAAGTGGAGGACTTTTATAATTGCCAACATATAATTTCACAATAATTAAATTTTTATATGATATAAATGTTTCTTACCATTCTGATGAAAATAAAGTGATTTTTGTTGGATATATAAATGCATACTTTGTTATTTCAATGTGGTAATGACTTAATTTTGAAAATTCACAATGGGTAATTGTCGGGCACGTTTCCTTGTTCTAAATCATCCGCATCTGTGTTTAAATAAAATATTTTTTCTCCATTTCTTAAAATGTCATAATTTTATACGATTTAATTTGCAATTCGCCCGTATTTTAAAAATACACTACCTAGATGTTTAATGAGTATCCTGTTTTAATAGTAAGTAGCATTTTAAGTAGCAGAGTACAATTCCCTCTGAGCTATCTACGCGAAAATTCGAACTGTACAAACGGAGGTAACGCCGGGCTCGAATCTAAATCACTAAAACTCTCAACGTTTAAGATTTGCTTTCTGAATCAGAGAATTGTGTGTTTGTTGCTTTTTCTTCACTGACAAAATTTATTTTGTTGTAAGGATGTGTTCTGATGTTTATATTTTGATGAATTTATGGGGTC
Organism: Teleogryllus oceanicus; assembly: GCA_964035755.1. Taxonomy (NCBI): domain Eukaryota; kingdom Metazoa; phylum Arthropoda; class Insecta; order Orthoptera; family Gryllidae; genus Teleogryllus; species Teleogryllus oceanicus. The sequence continues at coordinate 20,243,092 of CAXIVR010000008.1, forward strand.
ATTAATGAATACGTATTTTTTAACTACGTCAATCCGCAGTTATCGCAGGTGTGCGAGATGGAATTACGTTAATGGAGACTAAGGGAAACGGAACTTGTCACCGCCTACACGGAAATGGATTTGAGAGCTACACACATAGAACACTTAATACGCTATATCATGTCGAAAGCAACATGAGTTCTAAAGACGTTCTAAAGATGTAAATACCTGTTCGAGACGTGCAACTATTTTACCCGATTTGCAAGTCCCTCGTTTATCGATACTCCTAAGACGGTCCCAGAAGTAGAGTTTTATTTGCTCGGCTTGGACGTTTCGTGTTGGTTGGTTGTTAGTGATTCTGGACTTAGTCATTAGTCCCGTAAGTGTAGTTCATTTTTCCTCGGGAGGTGACTTTGATCTTACCCCCCTGGATGGCGAGATCCGGCACCGACCTACCGTCGACTAGCGGGGTTTTCCCAACCAGGTATCTCCTATTAGCGTTTCACCGCCCCAGCCGGAAGAAGCTCTAAGCTCCCGGCATGTGTGGTAGTGTAGTGCATGTTAGTGTAAGTGTGTATAAAGGGGGAGCGACAAGTAAGACGTAGGCGGCCCATGGCCCGTTTGTTGCCCGTACTGCTCCGACATGTGTTAATCGGAGAAACCACATAAAACTACCGATCAGAGCAGCCGGCCTCTAGAATTCTCCTCCAAACAGCGACTGAATTCGACCTAGCTGACAAGCTAGTGTCGAAAAACCTGTCACCTTCGGGACTCGAACCTAGGATCTTCCAGTCAGAGGGACTGATGCCCTGAGCCATCTCTTCCGGAACGTTTCATTCTGGATCTTACACCCAGATGCCCACAGTTGTCCGATTTTCCCGTCCAGAATTACCACATCTCGTGCCGAACGGTTGACCGAAAAGCTTTTTAACCTTCACAGGCTCAACTGAAGTGCTCCCTATACAAGTTTATAATTAGGGAACGAATTTCCATGTAATTACAGGTTTTTACGGCAACACGATTCATGCATTCAATTTTTTTTTATTTACAAGCCTTTCTAAATAAATTAGAACCATTTTTATTCTATATATTTAGGTAAAAGTACATATTTTATACATGTTACCTACAGATCCCTTACATATTTCGTTACATTTTAATATATTTATACGTCGAAACGAAACATTTCAGATACGCGTTTGCGATTTAAGTTACTGGAATAATCTATTTTACAAAGCGGTGTTATGCGCTTCTATGACCACCATATCTTCGTCATGAATTGTTAAACTTAAACCTGCATCCTGTTCCTTCGAAATGCTTACTCAGGTTCAGGGGAATCAACGATGAGCGGATGTTTGTGAAACAGAAATAATTTCAACTACTTTCTTGCTCATGTTTCAGTCAGCATGAAACTCGATCGACTAACAAATATTTTTTTATGAATTTTCAGAATTCTTATCGCATTGTTGTATTTGCGGGTGCTTATGCTCCTCGCCCCTCCTTCCGAGATCCATCACTGGATACACGGTACTATTACACCCTCTTGAGCACCGGCTCATTAGGCAACATTACATATACTACGAATGTATTTTATATTTTGAATGAAACTGAACTGTGTGATGAAGGCTACTTATACTTCGATTTGTTTTACGCGGCGCTTGACGTAAATCGGCTGTTACGGTGTCATCCAATTGGAAACTTGAACGTCTTTAAGGTGACATCACTGTGGTGGCATTTAAGCTCCGATTAAACGACACCGTCAACAGTTGATTTACGTCAAGCGACACGTTAAAAATCGAAGTGTAGTATACAATGACTTCTGAAGAGGCACACCATTGGTTTAGCCGATCCGAATTCATCTCATCATTCCGATGTGATCGGCGTCGTTCTGTGATCCGGAAATAATTGAATAAAGCAACTTTAAACACCATAATTAATTTTGATTTTACATATTTTCACCATTTTCTTACATATTTTGGAAATTATATGTACATATTTAGTTGTTTAATTACAATAAATTCTGTTCCCTAATCATAATCAACTGAGCCAGAGGCGTACCCCGTTTTTTTGGATGTGTATGTGTGGGGGGGGAGGGGGTATACGTGTAGTGCCCAGCCGACTTATGTTTCCTTTTAAAAAAGTTTTCATTACGCCGAATACAACATGCATTTTTATTTGCTGACTCGTAGTTAAGAAAAATGGACAATAATGTAACGTAACAATAACAACAATAATGTAAACAATTGATAACCCAAACAATATACCCTTCCCCCAATGAGTGTGCCACTGCTTGATTACGAACAATGAGGAAGAAGCAAACTAAGAAGCAAGGCAGGAAAGTTCCCCTCCTCTCCCTCGCGAGACCGCAACTCAAACCGCTGTCATCGCGAAAGAATTCAAGCGGAAAAAGAAATGGAGGTATTTTTCCATCCAGCGCATTCGCCGCATTCGACCGATGTTTCCCGCTTTGTGTGTCTGCGCCTGCATTACAAATACAGATACAAGAGCTCTTTATGTTTCAATGAGCCACGCTGCTTTTCTGCTTCAATTATGTACTTCGCTTGTCGCAGGAACTGAGACGTGGACGTCATTGCCGAACGTCACAAGTCATATTTTTTCTTCCTTAAAACTGGTGGATAAGAAATATCAAACGGAAAAAAGTGGGATAAAAAACATAAGTGCAGTTCAGCAAATCCTTTCACAAGGTTATACATCCTATAGTTTTCAATGACAGGGAAAAGTGGCAATGCAGTGATGAGATGACAGTGAAATCGTATATGTGTAAAAACTTTCGAAATTTTATCTCATTTGTCACTGTCAAATGTGAAATAAACGTTGAAGATTTGAGAAAATAAAAACTATAAATTAATTTCGCGTGATGGGAAGTAGTATTTTCTTTCCATTTGAAAAATCTTAAACGCAGGAAGTCTATTCAAGGATACTTATTGTTTCCGAAGAAAGAGAAACGTGGTACTACGGTGATATTAGTGGTACAATACATAGGTGAATGTAAATACACTGACGAAATTTTAACTCATTTGTCACTGTCAGATGTGAATGGCTGCGTAATGTAAGTTTTATAATTGGACACACTGTGAAAGTAACATTTCGGATTCGTGAAGGATAACATTATAAATAGAATACCTAATGACTGGTAGTTTTCTTTTCTTTCGACACTTTATCCCCGCGAGTCTTTCGGCTCCGTGTCTGATCTCCTTTAAACGGACGTAATTACGCATTCCACGATGGAAATAGATTTGAAAGCTGATACGTTGCAAACTGATCGCCAGCTGCTTTCGGCGAAGGCGCAACACGAGACATCCTCGAAGGTCGTGTTTCACGTCCTGCTCGGCCATCACACCGGAAACAAACTTCCACTTCATGTCCCGTCGGGCAGACAACACGACTTCAGTAGGTCACACCTGTGGAATAATGTTACCTACGAGTACAATGGAATGTGTGGGAATGTACAATGCAATGTAGGGAATGTGAGTGCCTTAATAAGCGATAAATTCATAACCAATAACAAACACTAAATAACTAAAAGTATGATACTAACGAGTAACTAAATATATATCATCGTTGATTAAATTCATGGAATGCTCTGATTTTGAGTGCAAATCTTCAAAGTTGGAGTGCAATTACTTTAATTAGAATTCGAACAATCGCGAAAAACGTCCTTCAGCTCTAGTTTATTTTCTTCACAATGATGTGCTTTCGCGCAGGCATTGGCTACTATTCCACAATGGTACTTCAAAAGCTGCCTTCTCTTAGAAGAAATCTCCAGAACTAATTCAAGATAATGATATTTTGAACATTTTTGATAAAGTATTTCGTCTAAACACAGGTGACGTTCAGTCATGAGATCGTGACACTAATTTCTGTCAAATCATATTGGGAGCATTTTAGGTTGTCAAATATATACTGATTGACTGATTAGAGACTTCGAGCGCGTCAACTACTAAGGTCATTAGTTCCGTCAGTGTAGTGCATTTTTTTTCGCGGGAGATGGTATCTTCTCCGCAGTGGCGATATCCGACACCGACCTATGTCGGTTTGCGACGATTTTCGCCAACCAGGTATCTCTCACCAGCGTGGCAGCACCCCAGCCGCGACAAACTCTATGCTCCCTCTCGTGTGTGTAAGTAGGGGTAGGGGTAGAACACGGAAGAGGTAGGAAAGATCGCGCGCGGTCCATGGCCCGTTTGGTAGGGTACGGCTCCGGCATTCGCCTGGTGTTGATCGGAGAAACCATGAAAAACTACCGATCAGAGAAGCCGGCCACTAGAATTCTCCTCCAGTCCGCAGCTGAATTCTGCCTAGCTGACAAACTAGTGTCGAAATCCTGTCACAGTAGGAACTCAAACCCTAGGACGTACCTGTCAGAGGCACTTCAGTGGCAACACTTGATACCCTCAGTTACCTTTGCCGGTGGCAAGAGGTAGAAATGCTTCGCATTCATTTCACAAATGTTGGCAACTTGTGCTGGGACTCTGGACTCTTTAATTTTGGTAATTCGCCAATTGAAGAAATTCCATGAACTAATGATTTACTTACTAGAATGCAAGAAAAGTACACTTCAATCTTCTATTTCAAGAAATATTTTTACGTGGATTATTCTTCGATGAAGAGTCAGCGAATTTAGCTGAAAGTGTGTTATGTCATTTGACTCGACCAGGACTGATGGAGAAATTACCATTTTTTCGGATCCTTTCAGAACATTCTAAGAAACATTTGCACAAAATGGGTTTTGTGAAAACTTAAGCACCGAAGACGTGTTTTGGAGGTTTTAAGGAGCTTACACAAGTAATTACTGTATTCTACCTTTCTAGCACAACATGAATCCTTTCAATTGAATACATCACATTGACAATAAGTTAATCTAATTTTGTAATTAAACCTTTTAACATTTTGTTTCATTACAATTGTTTAAAACTTTTTATCGATAGACTTGTGTATATATATATATATATATATATATATATATATATATATATATATATATATATATATATATATATATATTATAAATGGTACTAATGCAATTTTATGCCCAACGATGCACGAGCCAGGCAGTTATATTACATATTATTATTATTATTATTATTATTATTATTGTTGTTGTTGTTGTTGTTGTCGTCATTATCTCCTATATTATTTCAGTACTATACTTATCTTTTGCGACTTTTACTGGCAACCAATCTTTATAAATGATGTCTCTAAAGAAAGAGAATTTCGCGAAAACGTGACGAGTTGCATTTCGACTTTAAAAATGCGAAGAGTTTTTTTGAAAGAAACGGTTTAAAAACGGCTTGGCTTCAAAGAAACGTTCCTCACATTGTAGTCTACGAAATGAAATATTTCTAGACATTCTATTACATTTTTGCTGGTCAGGCGCTTATAAATACAACTAATACTACCTATTTCACAGGTCTTGGCGCAGGAGCCCATGAACTAAGTCAAACTATAATGAACAGAGAGCGCATCTGTTGATGTTCTTTGTTAAAAAGAAAAAAAAATCGCCATTTTCCGGCGCACGATTTCATAACTTTCTCTTCTTACGAAGAATTCGTAAGGCGAAAAAGTAAAAAGAAACAATATTGGCAAAGAATGGTCGATTCTGTGCAGTGAAGAGTGAATACTTTCTTGATAGGTTTGGTAATAAAAACAATATAATATAAATTATTCCTGTCCGGTGAACGATAATAACCCGGCGCATCGAATGGAATAGAATCGGATCATGTCAAGGCAAGTGATATCCCGCTCTCATATGATAGTGGAGGAGACCAAGACTTAGATGCACCGTTAATCCGAGATCAAGCGGCTTGGTGTGTATTGTACGTGTGCTAGTATGCGTTCAATAATAGGAGATTCAATTACGTGTTAGGCAAGTTAAATATATTATTAAGCATATTCATTTATTAATCATTGAAGAACATTGTTAAAGATACAGTGTTGATTGGTCTGCGTTCTGCAGACTTCATGATGAGACCAGAACCAACGTCCTAGATCAAGGTTATACAATTGTTAACCTCTGCTCAGAGCCAACACGCGACAACCACGCGCATGCGCCTACACGCGTATTCTGACATCACGGACGAATCACATCCTGCCCTCTAAGCACGTACAGACATTATTTATCCGTTGAAGGCTCAATCGTTCCTCGGGCATTATTAGGCTAGAAAGCTATTCAAATCTCACGGCGTTTTGTCTCACAGCGTTCAAGCAGCTACCACTGTAAAGATTATATAAAAACGTTTTCACGGTAACAACGGAAGTGACGAACAAAAAACGAGACGAATGACCAACACATTGCCATTCATTTCTTTTTTCAAACTACTACCCAAATTTGATTCAGATCTTTTAATAAATATAAGATTCATATTAATCAAGAGGTAAAATTGAAAGCAAATTTTCATGTGTGCTATCTTTCATGACCTCGTTTATAAATTTCTACTGATCAACCTAAATTTAAGATAATTCTCAATGGAAATTAAAAGCAATATTGAATTTCAAACAAAACATTATTTTCTTTACAACACTCGTATTACCTAATCGAACACATGCTTTTCGCTTATCATCCTCGTTCGTTCAACATGCGATTATTACCTGTGTTCTCACTGTGCTTACCACCACACGCATGCGTTGCGATCTGCGCTTTTCGCTTGTTAAACTGAAAATCCAATATGGTTCCTTAATGCATATGTCGCGGAAACATCCTGCCATTACAAACGGGCCAAAGACCGCGCGCGAGCTTTTCTCCCTCTTCCTTATCCTATACTCACCCCTTAATTACACACACTTACACGTGCTACGTTACCACACATGTCGGAACTTAGAGCTTGTCCCGGCTGGGGAGATGCCGCACAATTGGGTGATACCTGGTCGAGGAAAACCCCACAAGTCAGATCGCACCATCCACTGGGGGAAGATCACCGCTACCTCCCGCGATAAAAAAACATGCACTACACTTATGAGACTAATGACTTTAGCGGCTGGCTTACCCGGAATCACTAATCAATCAGTGATGAAAACAATTTTCGTTTTCACACAGGAATTTGAAGAGTCTGCAGAAAATCGTATCAGTAAAAATAAACGAAACAAGGATTTTAACATTTCAGAAACCTAAAATTGAATTCAAATTAACAAAAAAAAACATTATCGCAGACTGTTGTATTTACCAAGGTTGTGTTATATACAGTGCGCCGTGTTGCGGTCCCTTCGCAGCCGGAGCTGCAGCGCAGCCGAGCGCTGGGAGGGGGGGGGGGGGGCGGTTGGCAGAGGCCTTGCGCGACGCTCTCCGGAGGCCTTGCAGCCGCCTCCGCGGGCGGTCGTCGGCCGTCGCTCTTGGGCACAGGGCCATTTCCGCTCACTCGGCAATTTGCTCCGGCTCTGCAATTTACTAAGTGTTACATAATTAAAATATTAAACTGCGATAAAATGCAAATAAAAACAGGAACAGTTCAGTTGAGGTGTCTGGTATAATAACTAAGCGTTTATCGAAATTCACTTGTTTGTATTTTTGCTCAAATTATATTCAAGGAAAACTTCTTTTCAGCAGATTCAGATATTATCGAGGGCTAATAACCAGGAAATAAGAACTTTTAGACGGCACCTGAATTTGATTTACCGCATTATTTAAGAAACAAAATCCCACGTGAGATTTGCTACGGGCGTGAAGGAACGGAGCGGGAGCAATGGTAGGGACGAGACTGAAGGAGACACGGGCAAGAGCAGGGGCAGGGGCAGGGGCAGGAGCAGGGGCAGGAGCAGGGGCAGGAGCAGGGGCAGGGGCCAGGGGCAGGGGCAGGGGCAGGGGCAGGGGCAGGGGCAAGGGCAGGGGCAGGGGCAGGGGCAGGGGCAGGGGCAGGGGCAGGGGCAGGGGCAGGGGCAGGGGCAGGGGCAGGGGCAGGGCAGGGGCAGGGGCAGGGGCAGGGGCAGGGCAGGGCAGGGGCAGGGGCAGGGGGCAGGGGCAGGGCAGGGGCAGGGGCAGGGCAGGGGCAGGGGCAGGGAGCAGGGCAGGGGCAGGGGCAGGGGCAGGGGCATGGCGCAGGGGCATGGGCGGGCAGGGCAGGGGCAGGGCAGGGGCAGGGGCAGGGGCAGGGGCAGGCGCAGGGGCAGGGGCAGGGGCAGGGGGGAGCTAGGGCAAGCGGCGGCTAGGGCGCGGGCATGGATATGATTACGGCGAGGCTAGGGCTAGGAAATGTTGAGGGTTGGGTGGGAAGAGGAAGGCGAGGGAGGCGAGAGCTAGAGCTGGCCAGGGGAGGGCGGGGGAAGGCGAGAACGAGGGCGAGAGCCAGTGGGGGGGGGGCGAGGGAGGGTTAGGGCTAAGGTGGGGTCACAGGGTTAGGGTGGGAGCGAGGGCTAAGACTAGATCTAGGACAAGTGCTAAACGAGAGTAAGGGTTAGTACGAAGGATAGGTCGAGGGCGAGGGTGATGATGGCCCGGATGAAAACAAGGGCGAGGGCGAGTGTGCTAGGCAGAAGTTAAAGCAGTGCAAAGACGTATTCTCGTTTCGAGCTTGCATACTGCATGTCAATATGCGAGTGTGCATGTAATATGCGAGTGCTAAAGCAAATCACAGACGATGGCGGATTTACTCTGGGTGCCGCCTGAGGAATAGGTTTTATTACTAATTTCCAATGCGCGCAAAACTTTAATGAAAATTATGGCCGACCCTCTCAGAAGAGTCTATGGTTTCGTTAGGTACCGGAACTCGAGAAAAATAAAAAACAATCAATATTATTTCAATTTTTTCAGAAAAATCAAATATTTGATTATGTTAATCTGCAATTTCTCATACTTGATATTACGACTATATTATCAAATTCAGTGCTTCGCTGCTTACAACACACCTGATGTCGAGCGAAAAGGGATGTAAAAATTTCAGTTTCCACAGGGGCTGTTTGCGAACTGCTCATTTTTGCTGCTACATATGCACACACTCAACAGCAGCATTCTTGCTGTTCGGGCTAATGGTATTGTATAAATTCCGTCACTACACCGATGACGCCGAACATTGTCTAAATTCCTTCTACATGTTACTCACTCCACCCTGCGTTTCCCGACTATACGACCAATGAACCGGGAACGGGGCTCAGTGCATCAACTAATGTCACTGCAATACCTCTAACCCGGAGGTCCATGTTTCGAGTCCCGATAGGCAGGATTTTCGATTCTAGCTTTTCAGCTAGGTCAAATTCAGTCGCTGTCTGGAGGAGAATTCTAGCGGCCGGCTGCTCTGATCGGTAGTTTTCCGTAGTTTTTCCGATCAACACCAGGCGAATGCCGGAGACGTACCCTAACAAACAGGCCACAGATCGTGCGTGATCTTTCCTTCCTCTTCCTTGTCGCGGCCTCTCCTCTTACACTAACATGCACTACACTGCCACACATGCCGGAATACCTGTCGGGAACTTCCAACTTGCCCCAGCTGGGGTGGTGCCCCGCTGGTGGCCGGAATCACTAACCGGAAATCACTAACAATCAATCAATCAACGACCAGTGACGCGTGTCGTTTCTCTCAACGTCCCCAGCTATCTTCTAGTCGTCTCTTCGGACGACCCATAGTGTGCAGATGTCTTTTCAACTTTAACCTCCGTATTTCATTGAGTGATGTTTCTGTGCATATCAACTGCTACGGTCATTATACCCGTTAGTGTAGTGAATGTTTTTTATTGCCTGATGCTCCCCTATTACTAGGTGACCAGACTCGGCGCCGACCTATACTGGTCTCCCGACAACACTGGTCTCCCGACAACACTGGTCTCCCGACAACACTGGTCTCCCGACAACACTGGTCTCCCGACAACACTGGTCTCCCGACAACACTGGTCTCCCGACAACACTGGTCTCCCGACAACACTGGTCTCCCGACAACACTGGTCTCCCGACAACACTGGTCTCCCGACAACACTGGTCTCCCGACAACACTGGTCTCCCGACAACACTGGTCCCGACAACACTGGTCTCCCGACAACACTGTCTCCCGACAACACTGGTCTCCCGACAACACTGGTCTCCCGACATGTGTTGTTGTGTAGTGCATGTAAGCGGGAGTAATGGGAGAGAATAGGGCAAGGAAGAAGAAAAAATCGTGTCAGGTCCGTAACCCGTTCTTAGGGTACGTACTGATCCGGCAATATCCCGGTAATAATCGTAGAAACTGCGGAAAACTACCTTTTTCTCCAAAATTTAAGTAGTATATGACTTAGTGTAGGGATCACAGAATTTTGAAAATGTGCATACAATTCACTTTTCCCATAGCACGTCATACGCAGTTTCAAATGTATTTCTAAAATAATAAAATAAATAAATAAATAAATAAATAAATAAATAAATAAATAAATAAATAAATAAATAAATAAATAAATAAATAAATAAATAAATAAATAAATAAATAAATAAATAAACAAATAAATAAATAAATAAATAAATAAATAAATAAATAAATAAATAAATAAATAAATAAATAAATAAATAAATAAATAAATAAATAAATAAATAAATAAATAAATAAATAAATAAATAAATAAATATCAGAGTAGTCAACCACGAGAGATCTCCTCCAAACAGGGACTGAATTTGACCTAGCTAGTGTCGAAAATTTGCCACCGTCGGGACTCAAACTCGAGGACCTCGCGGTCAGAGTTGATTGCAACAAAGACGCGGTAATGCGGGCTCTTGAGCTAAATCCCACAAATCCCATGTCCCAGTCCCATATCCCAGAAGTTAAAATTGTACGTGTAACGATCTCCGAAGAATTTGCGGACAGAATGGGTTCGTGGCAGGTTTTCTTGGAGTTCTCGCGTTCTTCCCGCCTGTCTATCAGCATTGCACCACTATTATTCTTCGTACCATAACATCACAATTACCAATCAAAAACCCTTCCCCCACTCCTTGTTTGGCTACAAGGCTACGAACTGGCATATTAATATACTTTAAATATGACATACGAGTACAACCAGCGTCTTCAGCATTGCCAACACTGAATTTTTCCTTCGCCCACTTCGGGATCCTGGTCTGGAAGCAGTGCTTACCGGATGCAACCTCTCCGGAGACCGGATCCAGTCCGGCCGCCGAGCTCGCCCTTTCCTCAAATAGACGATGCGACATCCCCCGTGGACAGGCAAGCGCGCGGCTGGGGGCGAGTGGGCGTTGGCCAGGCCAAGGCAGCGGAGGGTGCGCGCGCGCAGGGGGTCGCCCAGCGGCTCTCCTCGAGCGAACGCCGCGGCGGTGGAGACGACCGTGGAGACGACGGTGGAGACGGCGGTGGAGACGGCGGTGGAGACGGCGGTGGAGACGGCGGTGGAGACGGCGGTGGAGACGGCGGTGGAGACGGCGGTGGAGACGGCGGTGGAGACGGCGGTGGAGACGGCGGTGGAGACGGCGGTGGAGACGGCGGTGAGACGGCGGTGGAGACGGCGGTGGAGACGGCGGTGGAGACGGCGGTGGAGACGGTCTTCACCGGAAGATGGTGGTAAAGACGGCGGTGAAATTGGCGGGTGCAGTCGCCGGAGAAGGTGGTGAATACGGTGGTGACAGCGGCTGTGAAGACGGCGGTGATACTGTGGTGAAAAGAGCGGAGATGTCGGTGATGAAGACGGTGGTGAAGACGCCAGTGAAGGCGGCGGTGAAGACGGTGGTGAAGACGGCGTAAAGACGGCGGTGATGTAGATAGTGAAGTCAGGGTTCTATCGGTAGTGAAGATGGCGGTGATAGGATAGCGAAGACGGCGGAGAAGTCGGCGGTTAATAAGGTGTGACGGCGGCTGTGAAGACGGTGGTGAAGACGTGGTGAAGTCGGTGGTGAAGTCGGTGGTGAAGTCGGTGGTGAAGTCGGTGGTGAAGACGGCGGTGAAGACGGTGGTGAAAACGGTGGTGAAGACGGTGGTGAAGACGGTGGTGAAGACGGTGGGAAGACGGTGGTGAAGACGGTGGTGAAGACGGTGGTGAAGACGGTGGTGAAGACGGTGGTGAAGACGGTGGTGAAGACGGCGGTAAAGAAGGCGGTGATGTTGGTAGTGAAGTGAGGGGTTATGTCGCTGGTGAAGATGGCGGCGATACGATAGCGAAGACGGCGGTGAATAAGGTGTGACGGCGGCTGTAAAGACGGTGGTGAAGACGATGGTGAAGACGGCGGTGAAGACGGCGGTGAAGACAGTGGTGAAGACGGTGGTGAAGACGTGGTAAGACGTGGTGAAGACGGTGGTGAAGACGGTGGTGAAGACGGTGGTGAAGACGGTGGTGAAGACGGTGGTGAAGACGGTGGTGAAGACGGTGGTGAAGACGGTGGTGAAGACGGTGGTGAAGACGGTGGTGAAGACGGTGGTGAAGACGGTGGTGAAGACGGTGGTGAAGACGGTGGTGAAGACGGTGGTGAAGACGGTGGTGAAGACGGTGGTGAAGTCGGTGGTGAAGTCGGTGGTGAAGACGGCGGTGAATAAGGTGGTGACGGCGGCTGTGAAGACGGCGATGATACGGTGGTGAAGACGCTGGTGAAGACGACGGTGGCGGTGACGGTGGCGGTGACGATGGGGGGGGGAGGGGCGGGGGGCGGTGGGGGGCGGGGGGGGGGTCGGTGGCGGGGCCGGTCGCGTGTGAGGGCGCGGGCGCGGGCGAGGGCGAGGGCGGGGCGGTGGCGCGTGCCAACTAGGCCGAACGGCGGCCGCCGCAGCCGCAGCCCACGCCTCCGCTGGACATCCTTGCACCAAGGCCCCGCTGCCATTACGGAGCATTGAGCGCGGCCGCGCGGAAAGACTCGTTTCATACAGCGTTCACGCCCACTGGTTTACGTTTCTGGCGCGTTGCGTAATATTTTAATCGGTGTATTGATACCTGTTCCTAAGCCTCATGAGCATTCTTGGAATTGATGGTTTAAAAGGAAGTATTTATTAAATCTGGACGCAAGAAACTGCTTAGTAAATAATTATTAAGCGTAGTGCCTGCTTTATCTCGGGAGGTAGAAGTGTTCTACTCCTGCTGGAATGTGAAGTCTGCCTCCGACCTATACTTCGACGTGTGGGGTTCTTGTCCACAGGTAACTTCGCTGGCGGAGCACTGCCCCAGCTGGGACAAGCGCTCGTCAAGCTCGTGTAATGCATGTATATGTGAGTGTGTGTGTGTGTGTGTGTGTATAGGGGGACTGGACAGGACGGGGATGAGGAAGGGAAGATCGTGTGCTGTCCGTTGTTAGTGTACTGCATCAGCATTTGCCAGGAATTGGTAGGAAGACCTCCGCGAGAATAATAGCAGCCGGTCACTAGAATTTTCTCCTAGTCTGATGTTGAATTCGACTCAGCTGTGTATCGAGTTTCGAGAAAGAAAGAGAGAGAGAGGGAGAGAGGAGAGAGAAAGAGAGACTGAAAATCCCCCAACGTCGGAACGCGAACCCTGGGTCCTCTGGGTGAGTGATGCTGCAGAATCTGTGATGTTGCCGCTGAGATTCCGCAGCCGGTAACGATTTGGATGAATATGTGATTATGAAAATATATGAATCATGGGGCTATGGTGTATTGAGTCAACCCGTTGTATCTAGCACATATTCCACATGGGTCGATTAAGATTCCTCCCTCCCTAACACACATATATGAATCATGTATGGTCAATATTCAACCCCCAGATCAATTTTTTTTTTTTAAAAATGGAAAAAAAACCAATTTTCAAGTTTTCTCCATTACACAAATGTCCAAAACCTTCCTTCAAGTTCTGCACAAAAATATCAACTATCATCGCCAAGTGTATCAAACAGATACAATCTACAAATAGCGTAAATCGTTCTGTAGCAACGTCTCTTATTAATCAATCATGATATCACCCTCAACCAACAAAAAGTCAACGCCAGAATTCAGTGTACCTAATTATCTTTCAACGAACACTTCTTACAACATAACAACACACAGAATCTATTTATTTATTTATTTTACGTCAAAAAACATTTGAAACTGCGTATGACGTGCAATGGGAAGAAGTGAATTCTGTGCACATTTTCAAAATTCTGTAATCTCTACATTGATTTGAAAATCGTTCATCTGTTTCTCAACACATTACAACACACAATTAATCCAACTACAACTTCTATTCCACTGTTACTCATTCACAGTTGGGATAACCACTTCATCTGAGTCTCTACAAAAACATAAATTTTGCATTAGAAAGTTAGAAAACTTCAAGACAAAAGTTCAAGGTCAGAACTTTAAAATTATAGTTTATACAATAGAAGGTTACTCGACACTTCGAAGTGAATTATCTAAGAATAAATGTGTCTCATCATACTTATAACGACCCTACTAAATCCACCACCTCTGTCATAATACAAAATGTACCAACATCCTATACAGACGACGAAATGACTCAAGAACTACTCCGTCAAAAATTTCCTGTAATAACAGTGATTCGACTAATTGATTCATCTAAAATTCACTGGCTATTAATAGCAATTACTTTAAAAAATTATTCTACGAACAAAAGATATGAACTATTTACACTATTTAATGCAAATGTCAACGCAGAAGAAAGAGACAACGAACTGACCCAGTTAGGTCCAGAAACTGTCAACGCTATGGACATATTAACAAGAAAAGATGTGGATTAACCTTATACTGTGGTCGTTGCTTAGCAGATCATCAAACCTCCCAGTGTACATCCCCTGAAGAAAATTTTGCAAACCGTGAATTTCCAAATGCAGCTCCTACATCTCTAGCAGAAATTGTCCTTTAACTTTTTACACAAAGTAACTTCGTAATACCCCCCTCAAAATTCTTTGCTTAATTAAATTCAACAAACTTTCCAACTGACATACTTCTTCTTTATCGCAACATTCTAATTACCATCACCCTCCTGCACAACATTTTCACTCAGAAAAAGTAAAAAATTACACCACATTCTAATATTTCATGTACACATAATATTAAACCATCAACAGCATCACTCTAACTCGGATACATTCATTAATAATTAAGTGATTATTATCCAAACCAAAACATTATTCAATCACTCTCACGCTTTACTTCTTAATTATTCTTTATTACGAACCAAGTCCTAAATTCAAAATACTCTCTTGGAATGCAGATGGCATGAAAAACAAAATATTCGTATCATCTTACTACTTAAAGATACTTAAAAATAGGCATGGTCTGCCTGCAGGAAACTCATCAATCTCCTTCCACTAAATTTTATTTTCCTGGGTATTTTATATATAAATCAGACAGTATAACCACATATGCAGTTGGAAGAAAAGATGGTGTTGCAAAAGCAATAAATAAGTCCGTTGAACATTACCAGCTAAATTACCTTCAATCTAATACATTTTAAAATGTCCGAATTGTTTTCAAAACAAAATAAATTCCATATTTACACATTTCTTCAAGATACAAAAAAACAAACATAAACCCAATGATAAATTTCATTTCTTCACCTCAAATCAACCCTCCTACATCTCTGGTGAAACTTCAATAGAAAGCAAAATGCATTGGGAAGTAGATTCAATAATTCCCACAGAGAATTATTATTTCAAGAGATTACAAATCTTTATTTTAATATTAAACACTCCCAGGTTTCACCTATACATTTTTCATAGATACAAGAAATACTACCTGATATAATATTTCAATATCTGTCATTCAACAACAGATTTCATTAAGGAAAAACTCTGTACCTGCAACAGTGTAGTAAAACGCCTAAAAAATTAACTTTTGCAAATTTCGGAAAATGAGATAATTCCCGAAAATTACACCTGCGCCATTCTCTTAAGTGTTCTTTAAGTAATATGTGAACAAATTTTAATCCTAAAATTGGTGGCATTTTTGAGAAAATGTTGTTCAGACTTAATGAAAAGAACCCTCAAAAATAAAAAAATCGTTTAAAATTCAGGGGTTCTTGCAAGAACAATTTTTGAAAACACGGGCAATTTTGCATAATTTGTGCTTGAAATTTACGCAATTTATAAACAAAACATTTTTCAAAAACCACTTCAAATTTGTTCTAACATTGGCCCCACAAGTAGAACAAGAAACGCTAAAAAGAATTGGTCAAGTTCCATTTTCGTAGAATTCTCTAAATTTTCGAAAATTTGCAAAATGCAAATTTAGAAATAATGCGAGAAAAATGTGTTGTTTGAGTTGTAAAATTGAGCAAATATTTGGAAAATTCAATGAAATCACTGCAAATCACCAGCAAACTCTTCTCTCTAAAACCTTTTGCATATCCATCCCCTCTAACATTAATGCTATAAGTTGGACGCCAATCACAAAACCAATATAATATCTTAGAAAAAATTTAAATACAAAACTTAATGAAAACAACACATTCAAACAAAAGGTCAACAAGTCAAAAACAAGCAAATTCAATTGCGACCTGTACTAAAGCCACTCACTCATTTCTCACTGTCAAATGCACTAACACTTTACCAATAACCACTCATTCATATTACATTACTATACACATGGCCAATCTGGAGAAATGTCGCCAAAACCAGTGTCAATAAAATGCAAATATTTCCAAAAAACATTTAAAACAAATAACGAGAGCTCCATGGTTTATAGGCAACAGATACATCACGCTCTAAATATAAATGATTGGTTGTTAGTGATTCCGGGCGCGTCAACTGCTGAAGTCATTAGTCCCAGAAGTGTAGTGCATGGTTTTTGACCGGGGGGTGATCTTCCCCCGTAGATGGCGAGATCCGGCACCGACCTACCGTCGACTAAGGGGGTTTTCCTCAACGAGGTATCTCCCACCAGCGAGGCACCGCTCCAGCCGGGACAAACTCTAAGCCCCCCTACCGGTCTCCTGGCATGTGTGGTTGTGTAGTGCATGTTAGTGTAAGTGTGTGTGTAAAGGGTGAGAATAAGACAAGGAAGAGGAAGGAGAGAACGCATGCGGTCCGTGGCCCGTTTGTTAGGGTACTGCTCCGGCATTTATTTGGTGTTGATCGGAAAAATGACGAAAAACTACCGATCAGAGCAGCCAGACGCTAGAATTCTCCTCCGGACAGCGACTGAATTTGACCTAGCTGACAACCTAGAGTCGAAAATCCTGCCACTGTCGAGACTCGAACCTAAGACCTCCAGGTCAAAGGCTTTGCAGTAAGATCAGTTGATGCACTGAGACACCTCTTCGTGTCTAAACATAAATGAAATTTCACACCAAATAGCATTCATATCAAATAATTTCATAAGATTCCTTTCATATAGCATCAACTCACTCAGAACTCGAAAAAATCCTAGATACAAAAACAGAATTAAGATTAGATTCCCTCTCCATTCTTGCCTCCAAATATTTTTAAACATTGAATAAATCTCCTCTGGTGTCGTTTGTTTCCTTGCCTAATTGTATTAGTACAATTTGTTAATTAGATAGGTAATCTGATCAGCAATCTGTTAATTAGATAAATGCAATTTTAAATAGAAAAGTCATTAAATATTTGCAATTTTTCTTGTAAATTGAACAATGTAAACTCAACAAACAAAAAAACTACGCATTAAAAATTTATTTTAAAAAACTACAGCTTTTTTAGTACTGATAAGAATTTTAAAAAAATATTTTCTTCCTGTTCGGCAGTTTTGCCTTTCACGAGTTTGTAAATTTTATTTTTAATACATAACATTTCGGCATACACTACCTCTCACTATTGAATCTTACACTATCAAATTTTAATTTCAATTTTTATAATTTAAAAAATTTACATATTTAACATACATTATTATTGAGATTTTTATGGGGCTGTTAACATGTTGGGATATCGTGAGCGTATTCTTTTGGAATTGTTTAATGTTCCCCATTGAGAATTTTATACTGCAAGAAGAGGGTGGAAGAAGTGTAAAAAAATTTGTCACCACCTTTTACACCTCAAGAAGGTAAAAATTTTGCTTTTTCTTAATGATCATTTAGAGGTTTATTTGCAGTTCTTTTGAATAAGTGTATTCGAAATGAACCAGGGAGCATTTGCACATTTATTATTATTTGCACCTGTATTATTTGCACATGTATTATCGGAATGTTTTTTAATGTTGGTTTTAGCTGTGTTATTCCAGACCGGATAGGTATATGTGAGTGATGGTCTAATAATACATTTAAAACATAAAATAGCACATTCCAAATTGCGGAAGTACGAATAGCACATTTCAAATTGCTTCCGAGCGGAAGGTAATTAATGTATATAATCTTTATATTTTGGCATATGTGGCATTGGTTATTACTTCAATGTGCTTTTTCCAAGTTACCTGCTATCAATGTGAACTCCGAGATATTTCACTGGTGTATCGGATGGAAGCCATGGGATGGTAGTGTTATTTAATACTAGTGGGCGACATAACTTTGGTTCACAAAGAGTAAACATTTTGGCTTGGTTTTGGTTGGGTTTTTTTTTTCCACTTGAGCCCATTTAAAAGATAATTTCCTTTTTTTTTATATCTGCATGAGTTGCGTATGTTGCAGTATCGTAAGATTTGAGTCTCCTAGTGTGGGAATAAACATTGAAGAAACATTGAATACACAGTGAAAAATAAACATTGAAGAAAAGCGTCAATAGCGCAGAACCTTGAGGTACCCCTGCTCTTATTGTTCTAGTTTGTGAAAGTGCGCTGTTTAGTTTAAATATACGTTCGGTCTGCAATAAAACTACTTAAAATATCCTGTAAATAGAAAGGTACTCCCAGATGTTTGAGTTTGAAAAGTAATCCACATGCCAAACTTTATCGAAAGCTTTCCCTACGTCTAAAAATAATCCTATTACAGATAAGAATTAGAGATAAGTGGCACAGGAAGCGAAAGAGCGTTGCAGATACTTCGCTGTCCGGGGACGTCGCGTCTCAGGCACAGGTGCCAACCTTTCGGCCACCATTCTGCGACCTTCCTCAAGGCAAAATGCTTGAAAGGGTATTGTATTAACAATTGGTGTTTTAACCGGTGCACTTTCCTGATCAATCGAACTAAAAAACGTCGTTGAAAGCGATGTATCGTTATAACCAATATCGTAATAAACGACTTTTCAGAAGAAATTATACGGGATGACCGGGACCTAACAGTTCAGCCACTATACCCGATAGGTCGTACAAACCCGTGGCATTAAAAACAGTCCTGACTTCAGACTGACGTAGGTTTAAGTCGAAAGGAATGACTGCAGACTGAGGTAGGTGTAAATAATACGTACGTTTGTTTAAATTGTTACTGATTACCTTCCATCCTCGCTATTGCACCCCACGGAAATGGCGTCCAGCTCATTCGCGTCACCAGGACGATTAGCGGGTTAATGAAGGATCGCTCACCCGCTTTCTCATTCGTCCAAATCGAAGAAAGTCTGGTCACATTTCTGCGTCAATCGGCGTTGGTAACCGCAAACCGCATTCGTGCCCGGCAGGCCGCCACTGCCTGACTTTTCACGTCTTTCGCTTTCCCTTCTTCCTTCCCTCTCTGTGCTTCCCTGAGTCTCTGCATCTCTCTCTTCCTTCTCTCTTTTTTCCTTTGTCTCTTTCTCTCTCGCTCTCTCTCAGTCTCTCTCCAGTCTCTCTCTCATCTCTCTATCATTCTCTTTATCAGTCTCTCTCTAAATATCTCTTTCTCTATTAATTTACCTCTCTCTATCTCTCTTTCTTTCTTTGTGTCTCTTCTTTCTTTCTATCTCCTCTCTCCCAGTTTCTATTCCTCCGTGGGTATGTTTGTCGTTCTCCCTTTCTGTCATTCTCTGTACGTCCCATCCCTCTGTGTGTAACTTGCCTCTCACTCCCTCATCGTCACTCTCACTCTCTCTGTCTCTCTCTGCCCGCCTCACTTCCGCCGTCGACCAAATCCGCCCATTTCTTGTGGTCGGGAGAAGCATGCGCCAACCGCGAATTTGCTCCTGATGCCTCTTGGCTTCTTTACGCGGTCGTGACTTTCCAGGGGTTTCCCGCACGGGCAGCACTGTCGTTTTTCTGCCCATGGCGCCCGCGTACACTCGATTTGGATTACAACAATCTAGATGGGAGTAAAAAAATGTGCTCGTTGTAAGTGATCGTTGTGGTAAAAACAATATTTTCTCATTTAGCGCCAAATTCATGGCTGGAATATGATGGCAGAATTATACCTTGCGAGGCCCTAAGTTTAAACAATGTGTGGTGCCTAAAATATTGAAGTCTTAAACAAAACTAAAAAAACCGGTGCTACAAAATGACACAGACTTTCTCGTAGTAATGTATTCTAAATTCCTTGGTGTAAACTGGCTTTAAGGTCTTTGCTCCATCTTCTTGCCAGCTACCATCTATCGCACCCAAAAAATGTTTTTCAATTTGCCGGTTTTCTAATAGTAGAACCGAAATATTACTTGAAAACCTCGTCCTAAATAACAATTTTCATTTAAAAATATGGATCCAAGTTAAAAAAATGGACCCATGTTTAAGAAAATGGCTTTTAAGAGTTACTGTATATGTGAAAGTTTAAGCTTTTCACAGGAATCTACTGAGGTTTCGAAAACCGCCAGTTGAAGTCATTTGAAGTTCTTCCACTCACAAATGCAATAATGTATACAAGTCGATGGAAATATGCATATTCAAGGCGTGAGAGATATTTCAAACAAATTACATTTGTGTAATTTTTTACAAATAATACACAAAAATTAACACAGCGAAACACACCATTAACATAGTGAAAACTAAAGAAAATGGTCAGTGGACACAAATAGAAATAGAAATCAACTAATATAATACATAATAACATAACACATAATAATAATAATAATAATAATAATAACAATAACAACAACAACAAACTTACTATAAACAATGAGAAGGCGTTTCGTCGAGTTGCTTTAATTGTAATAGCTGATTAGCATTGTGTAACATCTGAATTCTAGGAAGAAATTTAATATCTTTCCACAATTTCTGATATTTGTTTCTTGGAGGGGTAACAAATTCTCGTCGTAAAGACACACAGTGTGTAAATTTTACATAATTTTAATTTTTATAATTAACTTCAAAGTTTTAATTGAATTTCTTTCAAAAACGCACGTTCGTGGTTTTGGCATATGGGGACGATCCAATTAAATCGAACGTAAATGTTTCTTGACTTTAAATACTCCATTGTTCACTTCATCGTCTAACCAACACTTTTAAATCAAGAACGTGATTTGTGTTAAACTGTTTTAATCGGATTTCTTAAAGATTGTGGCACTCAAAATTCCTTCATCAGAAACACCGCTCACGCGAAAGCAATAAAAATGCGGACAGCGCGCGTTTTCCCATTCAACATGGGCAGTGCGAGCTCAGAAGAAGGCCATAAGAAGATGGCCGAAACGTCAGCTCGACCGACTGTGACGCTCGTGACTGTAACTGTGACGCTGTGACTGTGTGCTCATCCCGAACTACTAAGTATCAATCGACTCCGGCCGCAAAAGCCTACGAATCCAACAAGGGCAGTCCACTCGCAATAAAAATTGCCTGCTGTATTTCCTGACATATCCACAGGCGCGAATCTGGAAACACTGCCTTCATTCAAAAAGACTGCCAGCCGAGAAGTTTGGAATAAAAAATAAAAGGGAGGCAGAGTTACAAAAAAATTGAGTACACCATTGATTGGGTGGAACGGATTTCTCCTCACCAAAAGACTGAATATTAGCCTTCGCATTTCTTCAGATACGAAGAAGTGGCAGAAAATTACTATTTGACACTTTAAGAAGTATATTTAAATTTCAACGTAAATTAGGTAGAGAAAACGACTGTCCTCTTGGTTCCAACCGCAGGAATGAAAAGGGTTGTTTTTCATTTGCAAAGTAAGAAGGAAAGAGGGATAGAGAGTAATAGAGAGGGAAAGAAAAAAAGGGTAGAGAAATCTTTGTGACTGTAGTAACTTGTCAGCAGACTTTAAATGTTACATCAAATCTCAGCCTAAAACAAGAGAGAACGGCAATTACTTTTCTAGCTCTCTGTCACGCACTGGATCCCCTTCTTTATTTACAAATGACTTATGATACTAGTAAATACATAAAACACTACAAGGAGAACGAAATAACGTTTATGACAAAAGTAATAAATACAATAGACTTCATATTGAACTCTTTACAAGTTTCCCAGAAGGTTTGGAGAGCATCTTCCCCAGATGAGTATGCCCCAACCTGTAAGGTTAAAAAATAGAGGAAAACGTCGAATTATTCATATATATGAAAGTAAAATGTTTTATTACGTAGGACACCCTGGCTTCTTTCGAAATTTTCAAGGCACCAGGGTCCCCTGCTCCTCCCCTCGTGTGTCCACTCCTGTGCATCAAACTGATACAAAGCAAAAGTATGCTCAGATATTGTTGAAATGATCTTGGCTGTCCGGGTGACGCCGCGTTGAAGGCTGTGTTGCCGACGTTTCGACCATCTTGTCGTGGTCTTCCTCAGAGCTGGTCTGATTGACGCCAGGAGATCTGGTTGGATCTGCCCTTAGGAAGACCGCGAAAAGATGATTGAAACGTCGGCAACACAGCCTACGAAGCGGCGTCACCTAGAGTCAAGAACGTTTTCATGACTCAGGCCGCGGAAGCATACGACTTCATTTAAATATTGTTGAAGGCAATTTTATGCCTGTAAGTCACTGTCACAAAAACGGACATTTTCGCCTCCCACTTTCCCTATAATAATAATAATAATAATAATAATAATAATAATAATAATAATAATAATAATAATAATAATAATAATAATAATAGCCAGTCCGGATAGCCGAAATTGCTAAGGTGGTAGTGCCGTGACGATCTCGGACGGAAGGATTGCGGGTTCGAGTCCCGCTTCCGGCATGGGTGTGTTTGTATATGTCTGTTTGTGTGTGCCCTCAATTCATCCTTCATTATCATCATCATTCCATCTTCCATCCCCCCCAGGACTAACAACCCTGGAATTTAAAAATCGGAATCAGCCTAATGCTGATCCCCCTGATTGATTTCATACAAGACTTGCAACGTGATAAATAATACTGAGCCCGTGTAAGTGCATGTACTGCGTGGTCGAAGATGGCCCATTCGCGAGCAAAAGAATAAAAAATAAAAATATAATAATAATAATAATAATAATAATAATAATAATAATAATTATCTTATGAACTAAAACAAGTTTGGAAATTAAATGCTACCAAAACATACCTACTCGTGATATCGGCGGAAGGACGGTCAGTAAAAACTTCCTTAAAAACTTAACAGAACTTAAACTACCCAAAAACGTTCTGAACATGGGACAGCACTAAGTTTTGTTGCAAACAGCCTATATCGTAAGAACCTTTTTTATCTTAAATCCAGATATAAGATGAAGTTCTTCTTGATGATGATGATGATGTGATGATGATGATGATGATGATGATGATGATGATAATAATAATAATAATAATAATAATAATACAAGCTGGGACAGCGTCCAAAAAGGGACCGTGGCGTGTGTTCACGTGTCCTCCCGTTGCTTGTGCGCCGCGGCAGTGCTCGCCTTGGCGCGGGCGGAGGCGCCAAAGGAGCGCGTGTTTACGATCGGATGCACAGCGGCGCGCCTGGACGTGAGCTGCACGCCTCAATAAATCCCGCTCCGACGCCGCGCCGCGCCGCGCCGCGCCGCCCATGAATTAAACACAAACATGGGCACAAGGCACATCTCAGCGGGGTTGCCACGTCGGCCCTACAACTAGACAAGAGTACGCTGGATTTCCTTCTTCGCGGTGGCGTCGGTTAAGCTGAAAATTGCACAGCAACATCTTTGGATCGCTCATTCTGTAACTCTATTATGTATTTGGCGTTATCGGGTCGGTAGTCCGACTTCGCCGGCCAGCTACCGGTGTCCCCCATGCCTGGGCCTAGTTAAATTCCCATGCTTGGGGGTAAGAGCGACATGAGGCGAACATGACGTATTCCCTAACTAGCAAGATACGTCTGCTTGAGCCTTTCTTCGTCACACAGCTATAGAAACTGGGACGATTTTAAAGGAAAGCTACAAATCTATTTATGCCAGGACTGGGAATCGAACCCGAACCACAGCATGGAAAGCTAACTCTATTACGAAGTACACATATTATATTTGCTGCGAGCGTGAACGCAACGCTTGACGGCCTGGCGTACCAGGTTCGGTGTACATTGGAATGTCGTGGGTTTGATCACGAATAGAAGTCAGAAATTTGCTAGTGTTTGCCTAAGCTTGTGGTGCTTTCCGGAATCGATTTCGTAGACAGAGCACTCTGAATAGGACTTTATCTGATCACTGACGGGACGGATTTTGATGACCTAAATCATCGCGAAGAATGGTCAATAAAATGCTCTTAAAATGTTTTTAAATAGCCCTAAAATCAAAGAAAAATGACGTAAAAAATTATTCCCATCTTGATCAGGTTGTTGTCTAGTTTCCCTGTTCATTGAGCAGATGCTGAGATGGGCCCTTGTTTTGCTTCTGAACATAAATGCAGCTTCACTATGGACAGGTTTTGTTGAGTTCTCCTTTTACTTGTAGTGGTAGTAGATCTGGCGGAGAGTTACTATTTGTTAGCAATGCAGTAAAATCAAATCTGCGGTTCGTTTACCGATGCAAATAAGTTTTCTATTACTCGGAAACGAACGCGTCTAGTTTTTCAAATGTTGCTAATCTCGTACTTTTTAAAAATTTTATTATTATTTATTTTGCTTGTTTTATTTTAAAACATCTATTCCTTTCAACTATATATAGGTAAAATGTTAGGAAGGGATTCTGAAGCTCAAGAAGCATGTGAAAAAATCTTTGCCCATACAGTACATATAGTTTTTACCGTTTTTTGACTAAATAAACTAAATCAGAATTGGAAATCCTTACTATAACCATACATATTTTAATGATGAATAAAAGCACCAACAAAGTGATGGTATCAATTTTTGAAAGCTACATATTTTCACTCCCGAGTTATAGCAAACTTTTTGCATTTGCATCATCGAAGTACAGAATTGGGTATTTACTATTGCTAACATAAAAGTAACCCATGATCCCGCTCTACTCCCGCCACAATTAGCCGGAGGAGCTCTCGTAAAGTTCACAAGGAAAAACTGGTGTTGCTGAAACAGCACGTACTTTCTCGCCCATACTTTCATGCAAAATTACGCGAAAAGTACTCAAATTTTCAAAAAATTGTGCATGATCATATTTCAAAATCTATCTCTAAGGAACAGATTCCATTAAGGAAAAAATCTCTATCTTTAGTATTTTAGTTGTAGGAAGACTCCGAAAAAGACTTCGAAAAATCGTTTTTTTAACGAACATGAGACCTGCACCATTCTCTTAAACTTTCTTCACACTATCCAACAACAAAATTTAATCAAAAACGATGGAGCAATTTTTTTGAAAATTTTTGTAATATGTCTCAGGGGCTGAATGTAAAGTAAACCCCAACTTTCAAATATCGGTTTCAAATGCAAGGGGACCCGACATCAATCTGCCAGATCAATTGGGGAATATCAATATTGAAAGAAATCGGCTGGACGGTTTAGCCGCTAGCGTTGTTCACGTCCAGACAGCATGGGCAAACTGACAGAGACCTTTTGTCGTCACTCGATTTTTCGGTATCAATGACCTACAAAACATGGATTCTGGGTACATCAAGTCTTAAAAAATGTTTCCTAAATTTAGCAACTGGATTTATCCATTTTTTCGTTAGCAAGGGTCTGTAATAAGAGATTTTCTGCCGAAAATTTGCCGTTTATTGCGCAGCATACATCTCACTCCGTAGCGAGAAGTAAAAAAGGCCATCTCAGCATTCGCTCTAAGGATGAGGGTAACTAACAAACATCGATCGAGACGGGTGTCATTGTTTCAGAAGCTTAATTACATTAGTTGTTATATTAAGACATTTTAAAATTATGCAATACAAATATAAACTAATGCTATTTATTGTTCAAAAAATTATTTTTCTTTCTGATAGTCAGTGTAATATATAACTTTATAGAAAGAGTAATGCAGCAGAATTTTTCTTTTTTGCTCTAGAAAATACTATTGGTTCTCTTTGTATATTATTTAAATTTGTGTCATATATCTCTTTGGTGTTTTACTGAGTCGCTGACGCATTGTCTAAAAAAAGGAAATTCATCTCGGAACTATAAAAACATGAGTCATTCAATAGACAAATATTGTTATATAGATAATTAGTGCCGTTCTCATCATATTGAGAACGTCAATAGTCAGGCGAGGGATATTACTCCTTTGATTACGTCCTTCGTTTTCCTAGCAGGCTAGAAATGTGCATTTGCTGTTAGTTTCCACTGTATGGACGATGCTTCAGATGGGAAACGAGGTGGTATGACAAGCAACCGCGTCATATCCGCATGGCGAAAACACCCATGCCATACGCGGATCCCGAACCCGCAGCCTTTGGTTCCGCGACCTTGGCGGCACTCCAGGTCCCTACACCCACGCGCCCGGTGAAATGATCTTATGTCACCAACATCGCTGTTACATGACGCCCGTATAATGGAATGTGTCGGGGCATCATTATAATAATTCACATTTCTGAATTTTTGTAAGGCAGAAAAAAAAGGAAGTTTATGTAAATTCAGACATTTCTCAATTTGTGTATATGTTACGGATAAAGTTACACTCCGGCTAATTCCGGAAATAGTCGGTCAATGTTCTCATCATCCAAATTGGAGGATTAAATCGTGGAACGGACAGCTTCGAACAAAACTTCCGACTTTATTAGGATGACGTTGACATTAGTTAAAAGAGGTGGTTAGATCAGATGAAATACGTTACTGTGAGAAACATAAATCAAGTTTCTAAGGCTAGTGAGAGGAAAGGTTTTAGTTTGAAGTTCCAACACGAAGACTCATCACACTCGAACTACCATCTTACTTAAGTCAACATCCATGACTGATACCAACATTAACCGGATAAAGCCCGAATTTTTTTATTGTCATTCACAAAACTTTATCCACACTTTCGGGCTAATGTGTTATTTCCCGTCAGTCCTAGCCATTTTTTGGCCCTTAGCCGTGACACATATACACCGGGAGAGGTGGCTTAGGGCATCAATTGATGTCACTTCAGTGCCTCTGACCGGGAGGTCCTGGGGTTCGAATTCCGAAGGTAGCAGGATTTTCGACACTAACCAGAGAGGTAAGTAGAGTTCTGCTCCTGTCTGGAGGAGAATTGTAGCGACCGGCTGCTTTGATCGCTGGTTTTCCTTCGTTTCTCCGATCAATTCCGAATACCGGAGAGTACCTTACCAAACGGGCCAGGGCCCGCGCGCGATCTTTCCTTCCATTCCTTGTCTTAGCCTACCTGTTACTTCCCCACACACTTACACTTACACGTACATTCACTAGTCTATATCACATGCCCGGAGACCAGTTGGGAGCTGTTGTCCTGGCTGGAGCGGTGCCCCGCTGGGGGAGATACCTGGTTGGGGAAAACTGCACTAACCGACGGTAGGATGGAGCCGGATCTCGCCATCCAGTGGAGCAAGATCCGCCATCTCTCGAACAAAAACATGCACCACGCTTATAGGACTAATGACCTTATTAGTTGATGCGCCCAGAATTACTAGTAATCAATCAGTCAAATGTGACAAATACACTTATTACTATTTTCTAAACACAAACTATAATTCTATGAATACTATTGCACAGCAGTTGGATAATTATGTTGTTCATTTTGGATGCGTCATGCGGGTCAACATTACGTTACCAGCCCCCACTTAATTGTTTGCCTCGGGTGGAACAAGTTTCCTTGATTTGGTCCTCGGAATTCGCTGACGCCGTTTCCGGCTCACTCTTACGCGCAGAAATTAACCTCAATGGAGGCACGGCCAATCGCTTTCAAGCTGTAAGGAAGAGTTGAAGCGAAATGACTCACTGACTCACCTGCGAAGATTAACGACCCTACTCCGAACCCACCCGATTCGTCACTTTTCATTTATCGAAATTTTCACGCCCACTGACTAATTTCCTGCCAGATGCAACGGCAGATTTGTGGATGAGATTCGAAAAATATGACGTGTTCTTAGGGTAATAGAACTCGATTTGGTGCGACCGAAATGTAATCACACATTGCTTTTAAATTTAAAAATAACAATCTTTTTCAGCTTTTTAATGATTAAAATATTATTTTTACTTTTTCCTTACAGTAGTTCAGAAAAATTATGCAATTTTACGAAACATCAATTTCGAGATTTTGACGGAAATTTGCGTTTATTGGAAGGGGGCGGTCTATGGTTACAGGGCTATTTTTGAGTTGGATATGGAAATGGCCTTGGTGGTATCTCAACTTCCGCCATTTTAACTTGATCGGAGAGACTGAAAATGTTAGGCTTTTACGTACAAAACAGATAATAATGTCCTAAGATAGACAAATGTGTCCACCATTCAAATTTCACAATCAAAAATGTGAAAATCCCAAAAGAGTCATTATGCCTTTTTAACAAATGGCGATTCATTTAAAGTTCGTTCCATCTCCAGTAATAAGTATGCGTACGCATTCGCCTTTATTGCGATCATTTACACCGTAGTACCTTGAATACTTCGTGCATTTTATGATTATAACTCTGCGCCTTTTCTGTTTATGAGAGAGAGGAGAAAGAGAGTTGGAGAGAAAGAGGAAGGAAAACCAAAAGGAAAAACCCATCAGCGAGTCCGTATCGCTGCGGTTGCAGTAGCAGAAGAAGCAGTAGTAGCGAAGACGGCTTCATCTGCGGTTCAGATTGAAAAAAATGCGGAGCGAACGATCTTCGTTCAGTAAAAGGAAATTCGCAAGTATTGCTTCGCAGACCAGGAAGTTCTAGGTTCGAACCGTTACAGCGGCGCATTCTCACCTCCAGTTCGTACCGGCTGAGGTGGCTCAGGGGTACTGATGTCACTGCAGAGCCTCTCACCGGGAAGTCCGTTCCAATCCCGACTATTGGACCGGGAGCGGTAGCTCAGTGCATCAACTGAAGTCACTGCAGCACCTCTGACCGGGAGGTCCTAGGTTCGAGTCCTGACGGCGGCAGAATTTTCGACACTAGCTTTTCAGCTAGGTCGAATTCAGACGCTGCCTGGAGGAGAATTCTAGCGGCCGGCTGCTCTGATCGGTAGTTTCCGTAGTTTCTCCGATCAACACCAGGCAATGCCGGAGTAGTACCCTACCAAACGGGCCACGGACCGCGCGCGATCTGTCCTTCCTCTTCTTGTCCTATCCTCTCCCCTTACACACACACTTACGCTAACATGCCCTACACTACCACATATTCCGGGAGACCGGTCACGAGCTTAGAGCTTGTCCCGGCTGGGGCGGTGCTCCGCTGGTGGGAGAGTCCTGGTTAGGGGGAAACCCCACTAGCCGACGGTAGGTCGGCGCCGGATCTCGCCATCCAGCGGGGGAAGATCACCGCCATCTCTGGAGAAAAACATGCACTACACTAACGGGACTAATGACCGAAGTAGTTGACGCGCCCGGAAACACGAATAAACCAACCAACCAACCCGACGATTGGAAGATTTTCGAATTCAGGCGCTGTCTGGAGGAGAATTCTGGCGGTCGGCTGCGCTGATCTGTCGTTTTTCCATGGTTCCACCGATTATCACCAGTTGGTGCCCATGGTAGTAGTACTCACTCAAAGGGGCAACGGACCGCGCGCCATCCTTCCTTCCTCTTCTTTGACCTATCTCCACACCTTATTTACACACACTTACTTCACTTGCATGCATGCTCTACACCTCCACACATCGCGAGGCCAGACGAGAGCTTACACTTTATCCCGGCTGGGGCCGTGCCCCGCTTGAGGGAAATACCTGGATGTAAAATCCCTGCTACTCATCGTGTACGTTGGCTCCGGATCTCACCACCCGGCGGTGGAAGAACACCGGCACCTCCCGTGGTAAAAACACGTCCTATATTTCCGGGACTAATAACCACCGCAATTGACGCGCCCGAAAACCGAAATAATAAACCAATTAATCGACTCCAGTTCGTTGTTCAGTAGAGGCGTCGTCCCTCTGCCAGGGTGAGACCTCCAGAGGTTGGCTGCTCAGAGAGGTCGTTTCGGTGGGTTGCTTTGATCAATTCGAGGCGAAGGCGGATATCAAAGCAGAACATTAGACCAGGAGACTACAAACGTTTCAAGATACTTCTTATTCTGACATTTGCAGCGGGATATAACGATTCAACATGTGTATGTATGAAATGAATTAGGAAAAACAGTAAAGGTAAAATGTATACAAATATTTATGAAAATGATCATAAATAAATAAATTAAAGTTTGGTTATTTGGGAGTTACGTATGTATAAACGAATTATTCAATAATGGACAAATTGGACGTATAGATCCGTTTTGAAGTCTCGATCTGATTACTGAGACAGGTTTTCACAGAACGATTGGGACTTTCGGAACATTCGGTACTGGTCAATGAACTGTGCATTCATATGAGGATGATCCTCGACGTGTCAGAATGCATTTCATCATAAACGTTTCGAACGCGGAAAGGTAATAATCATCATGTTTGTCTGAATTCCTCCGTCTTTATGTCCAGTGTCATGGCCCGGTTCTCTACCTCTAGTGACAGGTTCGTTAAACGCCCGCAGCCATTTTGCCTCCAGCCAATCTCTTCAGCTTCGTCACTGCTGCTGTTTTCCATGGCCCTCTTCAAGAGGTCTGGTCTGGAGGCCACGCAGCCCGGTCGAATGCTGACCACGGGCCATCGTACACAGGCGATCCATTCTCCCCCACTTGCAGCCTTAGGGCCATGTGGCCCACCCACAACATGGCAGGGTTGCCATCTGTCCTCTTTCGGAGGACATGTCCTCCTTTTTTAACATTGTTCTCCTGTCCTCCCTCCTTTTTTTAAATTTTCATGGACTGTCCTCCTTTTTGTTCAGTTGAATTGAAAATAATAATCGTATAATTTTAAAGTAATTAAATGAATTAAAGGGAATTCATGTCTTGGATATCTACATTTTTACTCCAATTAATTACGTCCATAATATACCATTAGGCTTATTATGATATAAAACTTATTTATGCTTATTGTGTGGTGAAAAACGAAAGTGAGTGCGGGGGTGAAGTTATCCCGTCGGAAGCTTTCATTTTTAATCACGCAAAGTCTAACGTGATTTTCAAAGACTATTATGGTTTGGAATTGTTGAATACATTGTCTATACAACGTGGACTATAAAAAATGAAAAATATCCTCCTTTTCATAGAAATGTCCTCCTTTTTTGGTAAAATGTCCATCGCTAGGAAAAAAAATTTCTGGTAACCCAGAACATGGAGAAAAAACTGAGAAGTACGAGGATGTCAGACCAACATTTAGAGTTAAAGGGTTGGAGGACCATAAAAATAAGTGAAGGAAGAAAAGAAAGGAAAGAAAAAAAGAAAAAAGGAGAAGAAGAAACGCACGAATCTTTTACTTTTTATGGTCGGTCATTGCGTCTTTCCTCGCTAGGAACTTTACACAACTGTGTCCATTTTGTTTCCCCTTCTGAAATCGAGGTCGCTTCTGCGAACCACACGATCGGCAAGAGAGAGTTTCTGTACGTACTTGAAAATTTACTCTGAAAATGTAGAACTACGAAACTCATAAAGGGGAATATTCTCTCACAATCATTCAACCTCCTGTAGTTTGAACTATGCATTGAACTGTTTCATTCGAATCGTGAATAATAAGAACAAACGTCTGTAAGCAGCTTGTCTAATTTTAGAACATTACTATCTCTATTCCCACTCAATATATTAACAATGAAATGTGTTGGATTCACCATTACCGATTACGCAGAAATATTCCCGTGTGGATAGTTACCAATATTCTAAAACAGAATGCCAGCGCCTTTTACTCCCAAAATACCAATTATCAACGGCTTCTAAAGAACCATTTGTTATCCACCATTGTCAAAAAAACTTTGAATACCCATACACAAAACTAGATACTAGATCTCCATGTTTTGGGGATTGCAGTTACCAATTTACCCACGAATTCAACGGACCCAACGAATTCAAAGCAAAACCAACCGCTTATGAACTCGTTCCTGTTGGATAGTTACCAGCATCCTAAGACACAATGCCAGCGCCTTGCTCCCCAAAATACCAATTATCAACGGCTTCTAAAGAATCAACTGTTATCCACCATTGTCAATAAAACTCTGAATATCCAATCACAAAACAAGATACTAGATCTCCATGTTTTGGGGGATCTCCATGTTTTTTCGCAGATACCAATTTAGGACAAACGAATTTAAAGCAAAACCAACCGCTAGTGAACCCGTTCCTGTTGGATAGTTACCAACATTCTAAGACACAATACCAGTGCCTTGCTCCCCAAAATACCAATTATCAACGGCTTCTAAAAAATCAACTGTTATCCACCATTGTCAAAAAAAACTATGAATACCCAATCACAAAACTAGACACTAGATCTCCATGTTTTGGGGGATGAAGATACCAATTTAGGACAAACGAATTCAAAGCAAAACCAACCGCTTGTGAACCCGTTCCTGTTCCGAATCCAAGCGCACAGCCTCCGACGCGAGCGCGCGGAGCGGCGAAGGAAAGCGGGGAGGGAAACCCCAGTGGATGACCTGGCGGCGCAGAGGCCGGCCGGCGCCTTCCGAGAATACGCGCGCGGTGCGTAACGCTACGTTGGCTTCCTTTCGCCAGAAGCAGCGGCGCGCGACGCGCACACTGCGCGGAAACCAATTCTAGCCGGACAAAATCAAAAATTTTCTATTTGATTTTCTTGAAGTTATTTAGAGACAAAAGATCGCAAAATCGTAAGTAATACAGTCAAACGTAGATGACTGGAACTTGCAAAGTAGGAAATTTCTGTGAGTATAATTATGAAATCGATTTTTATATAAAACCTGTACTGTTACAACAGCACACATTTTCTCGCATCATTTGTAACTTTTGCGAGTTTCAAAAATTCAATTTTTGGTTCAATGAAAAAGAGACTGTGGCTTTCTTTTAAGCATCTAAGAAAAAATAAAGAAACAATTGGACTGGTTTGTGTATTTTTTTATAAATTGCATTAACTTCAAGTAGAATTTACGCGAAAACTACTAGTTTCTTTTCAAAAAAATATACATGAGGCTTTTTAAAAGATCTGACGTTTTACAAGAGAGTTCAAGACAAATCGAGTTCAATCTCTATCTTTAATATTGAAGTTTTGGAATATAAACGTTTTACATTTTTTTGCAATTTTCGAAAATACAGAGAGTTGCCGGAATGAGACTAATATATACCTTTTTTATCATTCTTTACATTAGAGAAGAAATTTGGAAGGAAAACTTCAAATTGTTTTTGAGAAAATAATTGTTTTAAAAACAATTAAATTGCTAACTTCTATGCCAAGTTACGCGAAAACTACTAATTTTCAAAAATTTTTTCAAAATCTGTCTTTAAAGAATAGATTTCCTTAAATAAAAATCCTTATCTTCAATAGTGTAGATGAAGGAAGACAGAAAAAATTGAACTTTTGCAACTATCAAAAAATTAGAGATTTCACCAAAAATGAGACCTGCATCATTCTTGTAATCGTCCTTTACGCTATCTGAGGACAAGTTTAATCAAAATTTTGGGTAATTTTTGAGAAAATGTTGAAAGCGGTGAGGCTTCTGGTAAAGTATCTAAAAGAAACAAAACATCCGTTCAAAACTCAAGAGGACCTCGAGTTCCTTCAAATAGATCGTGGAATATCAATTTTGGAGAAAATCAGTTGAATGATTTTGCCGCCAGCATTGACCACTGACCGACAGGCAGGCAGACGAACAGACAGACATACGTACGTTTTCCTGTTAATCAATTTTTCGGTATCAAGGACCCACATTCTGATTACACAACGTGTTAGAGGAAGTAATTTAATGCCTACAGGAACAAGATTTATCCACTTTTGCGATACCAGAGCCCGGTAATAAGAGTTTTTTCTGTCCAAAATTCACCTTTTCCGGCGCACGACTACAATACTTTCTCTTCATAAGAAGAAAGGCGAGAAAGTGAAAACTATCAGTGATAATGTAAAAACTTAGACTACTTTTACATCCACATTTTTCTCGGTGTTTGCTAACAGAAGACTCGAGATGATTGAGTTTCTCCGAAAGACAGCAATGTCCGAAATGTTCCAATGTTTCTACACGATCTTTAATTCTTATTAACGTGCACCAACCGAAAATTCGGTTGCAGGCTCGCAGGCAGAACGCCCTCACAGAACATCCAAACGCATGACGAAAATGAGAAATTAAAATTGTTGAAAGAGCGAGAAATTAAGGGGAATTAGTGAATTATTTTACATATGTATGTACATATGAACTTTGTAAAGCATGTAGACACTTCGGGTGCCGAACTCATCTATTTCTAATAGTTTTACTTTCGGTTCATAAGAATTAAAATATGTAGCAAAAAACATCGTTTATAAGTGAAATTTTTTTGTAAAATTATTGCATTTTTATTTAGCATTAACCTTTGTAACTGAAAAAGATGTTATTCGAAGCTGCGTCTATCCTCTTTAAGGGAATCAAACTTTTTGAAGAGAAACTGGATGTGTGAGACACCTCTTGAAATGATAACAAAATTAACTCGTATGTTCCTTGAAATCTCATTTAGCTAGATTCGATTGTTTTTAATGGGGAAGAGCGATTAAATATTAAAACACATTATTCATATATTTTGTGACAATGTGTGATTTTACACATAACGTAAGTGAGTAATGACTACCAAGACAATATTACACAGAACACGGTAATTTATCTGGATTGTACATGAAATAAAATGTGTGAAGATGGAGAGTCTAGACTGAATATGTCCCTGTGGACTTCTTTCTGGCTCTGCGGACACCGATGGCC
Source organism: Teleogryllus oceanicus (assembly GCA_964035755.1). Taxonomy (NCBI): domain Eukaryota; kingdom Metazoa; phylum Arthropoda; class Insecta; order Orthoptera; family Gryllidae; genus Teleogryllus; species Teleogryllus oceanicus. The sequence continues at coordinate 20,277,815 of CAXIVR010000008.1, forward strand.
AGCAAACCAATATTTCCGACTGTGAGTCTAGGCAAGCCCTGCATGCATAAGAACAGTTACGGACCAGCAGTTTAGGTCCCAAGTCAATAACTGATTATCAATATTAGCAGTACAAAAAACTTCATTTAGCTTCATTATTGTAACACTGTTGAATATCTCACTCGGGGGACTTTCTACAGATTTCAAACGCGATGCTCTGTGAAATTATTGTAATATTCAACTCGAGTGAAACGAGTGCGATTTATCAAAGAAAAGACGTTCTTGAAGTCTGGGCTAAATATAATTAAGAGGACTGCACAGTTTATCAGAAGAAAATCGGAAGCCCCGCAGGGTGGATTTTAAAGGAATTTTTGAATAGCGTACCCAGAAATCATTTTATTACTTGAATACAAGAGATAAGGTGCATGAGCTGCCCATGTTTTCAAATCCTATTATGACATTGTAAGGATCTTCGTCTGAATCATCAACTACAGAGTTAGTCAGAAATCTACATGTATTTCAATATTGCAATTTCCCTGCTTCATATTAAAATTTCCATTTGTTTCAAGAAAAATGCGAATTAAAACATTTTTTTTTTTTTTTAAAATTTTTTTTTTGAAATGTGAATAAATTTTTGATGATACTAGAAACTAACGAGTTCAAAATCATTCACATGTCCGCCTATTAATAATAGGTGTACACATTTTTACCCGAATACTCTTAATTAGTAGTTCTTCTAGCGTACATATAATTTTGTTCATGAAATGTAAACGTTGGTAGTCCCATAACCATTATTATTCATTGGTCAACAGGGATCATTAGTTATCTTAGGAGATTTCTGACAGCGTTCTTTGTATTACTGCGATTACATTTGCGCATTTTACCGAACAAATCCACTAAAATTGTCCCAGAGTAGTCTGAAAAAGCACAAATTTAGGAGCAATTAACCGTGCAGAAATTACTGCTTTCAGAGGTGAATGTACAGCAAAAAAATTACAAAGACTCCTTTTAAGTATGTACATAGTACAATCAACAGCATCCTGTTGAACGATATTCAAACCTTAACATATTAGAATACTCGATTAGTCGAATTTCGAAATCCATCATAATGACCTAGTTTGATAATTCTCCAATCTCGTATTGCAATAAGATATCTTACATACTTGTTTCATTGTAGTAGTTTATGCAATTAGTTTATAATCATAAGCATTATTGCATGAGCACATATTTTGAAAACACGCGACGTTAGGAGCGAGTTTTCAAATTTGTACGAATGCAATAAAGCAACATTATAAAGGAGATGCATACGCTATTTTTTTGTATAACAGCATTATAAATTTATAAGAAAATCAAACATAGTTTTACGAAACAACTTCTTTGTGACGCCATGGGTATTTGACATCTGTGCGAGGAAACGGAGGTCGACTGTTCCGTTTATCTTTACCTCCCCACGATTCGCTCGCTGTGATTGGCTGAATGTGTGATGACGCAATCACTCGTGCCGCAAATGCAATTACCTTTGTGTCGTAAAGCAACCTTTTATGAACGATTTCGTGCAACAGAAAAGGTCGTTTATGATGCTGGTACACAAAACAAAACTATTACTATATACGGTTCTGAGCATACCGATATTTGTTGCAGCTAGAATTGGATGTCCACCCACTGTCGTCTGCCGCCGCCGCCACCGCCCGGGGGGACAACTATTGCGTCGGCAGCAGCCGGCCGCTCGCTCTGGACCACCTGCTCCTTCCCGCAAGCGACGCGAGAGCCTGGCGGTGTGGTTCTGCTCGCGGGTTCCCCGGCGACACGCCGCCGCCGTGCGTCACGATTCCCCTGCGGCAACCGCATTAGGGACGGGCGCAGCGGATGCGAGTTGGGCTGGAGAAAATTTCGGACGTCATCGGCCGTCTGATTCTGCCTAACGATAGCGGCCACGCTGCATTCGACCACAGTAGAGATTCTTCTTCCTTCCTTCTAATGTAGGGAAATTTAAAAATATGCTTAATTCTATGTAGGTCATCATTAATAATACTGGAACTTTTATCATCATTATTATTATTTTATTATTATTATTATTATTATTATTATTATCGTTATTATTATTATTAATAATATGGTCATGTCCCTTATACAGTGAAGTGAGTGTAGTGTGGTGGGGCACGGGAGGAGGAGTGCAGTGTAGTGCAGCGCAGTGAAATGAAGTGAAGTGGAGTGAAGTGTTAGAAAAGCTATAAGTCAACTTACAGATAACTCAAAATTAAGTATAACTAGGATATCAATTTCTAATTCTAATTGTAATTATATTTGTAAATATTCGTAATAGTTTTCTAATTGTCGTATATCTAGTTGTAATAATGTTTGCCACCGAGCATTAGCTCAAAGCGAACTTTAATAAATCTATCTATCTAAGAATAGAAGAGAGAACAGAGCATAAGTACCTACGGAGCTGAAACATGGACATTGAACAAAAGGGATAAATGTAGGTTGATGGCCCTTGAAATGGACTACTGGAGAAGGTGCTCCGGGTGTCCAGGTTGGATCATATTAGAAATGAAACAATAAGACAAATGAACGTAGAGACTCTTGGATTCAATTGGAACAAAACAATTGAATGGGTATGGATATCTCCAACGTATGGGAAGCAATAGGTGACCTAAGAAAATCTGGGCATGGACACCTCCAGAGCGGAAGAAGCGTGGAAGACCGCCAAGAAGTTGGAGAAAGGACATCCAAGAAGAAATGGAGGAAAGAGGCATCAAGGATGGAGAGTGGGTAGATCGGAAAGGGGTGGAAACTGAGAAACGAGAAGCGGCGCCAGCCATAAAATATATATCCGATTCTTTGTTCCGATGCTGCTTTGTTGTGCGTTTAGCAGTGTATAGTTTTTACAGACGATGGGGAGCTGGCCCAATATCAAACCCTCCTCCTTTACCTGGGGTTGGGACTGGCAACGGCGACTGCTGAGGTATTCGAATCCCCACTGCCCACCGCTGGCAGGAGCTCTTTAATTCTATAATTAATAATTATTCATTCGAATAACCGACATGTAATGCAATCAAAACATTAAACTTCTCGTTGACAACTATAATTAATATGAGAAATGTTTGTTTTCGCTCGAGTGATGTTTGTAAATGAAACTTCCATTCCTATTACATACATTCACGTGGAAAGTGGGCCGCCAGAGGCCCAACATGAAGAAAATTGGGAGACCCGTTTAGTATATCCTATTTGATTTCTTAGGATTTGGTTTTCTGTTTCAAACGCAGAGTTATTGCCGTCATCTTCTCAATCTTGTTGAGGCCTTTTTCACTTCGAATTGACGGTTTTTGCCTTTTAGCTAAATAATCATATAATTTACAGCACTCGGCTCTCCAACTCGATAAGCACTAATTAGTACTAGGTTCCTTTTCAATTGTGTCTTTCACAGGATTGCTATGTTTTGGGACTTCAAAAATTATGAATGCAAAATATTATATCAGTTTGATGAACATAAAGTTTGCCTTAAATACTATTGCGACCAAAATATTCAAAATGATGTTTTCTAAGAGTTCTCGAAGTTTTCTTTCTGAACATTTCAACTTAGGATCTCAAGAATACATACATTTTCTGAAGAACAGTAAACGAAGCTCCAGTTCCTGATAGTCTCACCTAATTAAAAAATAATGATATTCTTTCATTTATTCAACGAAAAAAACTTAAAAACAGTTCATGACGTATTGGTGAAAAGTTTCACATTTCCTTTTATCACAATCAACATTTGACACGCTTGACGCACGACCTATACCACTTTGCAAAGGCTTCCAAGCTGAATAGTGTTATGTTTTCTCAGAAATATTTCCTGAAGTTCTTCAAAATCAACAGAACTAACGAAATAACACCCACAACGTGCGTCTCTGAAAATTTATTCAACAAATATTTTTCATCATTTAATATTGTAGAAAATTTAATTTTAGAGGAAATATACCATACGTTTTTTCAGCTTCACCTCTTCAGAGAAGTACCCGGAGATAGTAATGGAAAAAAATAGAAAGCGACAAAAGTACTTCTGGAATACATTTATGATTTTAGTATCTCAAAATACCGGGGCACAAGAGGGAAAAGCCATTGTTGCTCACAAAAGTTGGAAATCAAGAAATGAAACTGACAATTTCCTTAACAGAAGAGTGATACATTTGAGAAATAAGATTTGCAGAGGTTACCTCCCTGAGGAGAGTATGCTCCTGAAGAAGGGGAAAATAGGAAACCTAAGATCTATATCAGCTTTTGTAGAAACATATTCATAAAAAATCTGACCATATCATATGTGGAACTTCAAGGGGTTAGTAATATACCGATACCTGGAATACTTGCGTCTTTTAGGAAAAATCATCTAAAGGACAATGAAAATGAACTAACATAACTTGATTGCACGAATAACATAAAGATCAACTTACAGAACAACTTAAATAATCTTTCTTAGAAAATGATATACAAAAATATAGTTAGTGCATCAGTGGGTATAAAACAATTATAGTTTATTCCTTGTGTCCGCACGAAGACAGGTTAAAATGACTTCGAACAACTTAAAGTAATACTTTCTATAGAAAATGATATACATAAATATAGTTAGTGCATCAGTGGGTATAAAACAATTATAGTTTATTTCCTTGAAAAGTGGCCGTGTCCGGCACGAAGACAGGTTAAAATGACTTCCTAGAAGATCGGGATGAGGAGTGCCAGGTATTAATAGAATCCTTTATCACACTTAGTTTAAAAGTGGTATTGTGCCACTCTGTTTGCTACGCTCTAGTTTCAAAAAAAGGGTGGCGTTGATCTTCCCCAGCTGGTTGGTGAGATCCTGCGCCGACCTACACGTCGGCTTGTGTGGTTTCCCTAACCAGGTATCTCCCACCAAAGGGGCATCGCCCCAACCGGGACAAGCTCCGGACAAGTCAAGTTCCGGACTAGTCCCCCGGCATGTTTGGTGGTGTGGTGCATGTAAGTGTAAGTAAGGGGTAAGGATAGGACGAGAATGGGAAGGAAAATGGCGCAGTGCGTGACTTTGTGTAAGGGTATCGCTCAGCATTTGCCTGGTATGATCGGAGAAAATACCGATCAAAACAGCCTGTCTAGCTGTATCAAGCTAGTGACTAATATCCTGTTACCGTCGTGACTCGATCCTTAGGATCTCCTGGTCAGAGGCACTGCAAAGACATCACTCGATGCCCTGATACACCTAATCTTTGGAAGTTCATTTTCAGTTAAAATATATGTTCACTTTTAAAATAATGATTTTCAGAGCGCAGAATGATTTTCAGAGTAAGGGCCCAACTAATTATTTCCGCCATAAAAAAACGTGTCAACCCAAAATGGTACTAAGCTCTTGGCATGATGGTACGTTCTAGATCTTCCTGTGAATATCAACAAAGCGAATAGACGTGTTGCGGTTAGAATTGTCGCAAACAAAAACGAACCACAGAGGCGAAACAGGAAAACTGTCAAAGAAAGAAGGAAACTTTCTGAAGAGATAAGCTCTCAACGGAAGCACGTATGTTTATCTGAAGGCTGAGTTTGCGTAAACAGCAAAAACATTGTATCTGACTTAAGGAGGAAATTGTTTTCGTAATACTTTTTCACTTGATCTAAGTTTCTATATCGAGATGTGCCACAATGCCTGTTACCCTTCGATATGATGAAAGAAATAAAAATTGTGAATGGAACTTGTAAAATTTGTAAAAAAAAATTGGCATATTAATAATGCTAGTAACAAGTATATTCCTGGTATAGTAAACTATGTTTAAGAACGAAAAAAGAAGGTAAAATTTTCCGAGGTACATTCAAAATCATCAAGTTAAAAGAAATAAAACATGTTTAATTGCAAATTCATTTACATGTAAAAACCTCTGACGATGGCAAACTTCGATGCATAATAAAGTAATTTGATTTCATTAAACATCATATTTGCAACGATGGTAGTAAACGTTCGAAAATACCGTAAATAGACTGACAGATTTGTGGCATGCAAGCAGTACTTCAGGCAGAGCAAAGTCACTGATGCCGCTATTCTAGGCAAGGGGACCAGATGACGACAGCTAGAAATAGGCGACCGCTTAGTTCAACGGAACGCGAATACAATTCCCGACATTCAGAGATTGTCACATCCTGTTCCATCTCTTAGGTACAATTTTTAGCAACCAATCACAAGTTCTTCGGTTTCATTCTCAGCGGAGAGCGAGAGAATGCTATATTGACTTTCACCGAATAGAACTGATGAGATGAAAATAATATTCCTTCCTTTTATGATTTGTTCCAAATTCCAATAGGAAGAGTGAAAGATTTGTATCTGCACGAACAATACATTTTTTTGAAGCCTTCAAAGGTCTGGAATTTATGTGGTTATTATCAATCTAAAACAACTTTTTGAATGAAGCTCTTACGAGTATTTTTATTTAACATAGGAGAAAGTCCAAATCAATATTCGTAACAATCACCTTATGAATATTTTTTAACCATTTTAACAACATTCATAATGTTGTTTAAACAAATGTTTAAATAGTTCATTAAAAACTCAAAGTGATTGACACGGATATTGATTTGGACCTTATCCTATGTTAAATAATAATATTAATAATATGACAATCTCTACCTTACGAAATTTACAACAATATAAAATCTCTTCCTAGCATTTCCCTCAATCATTATTTTCTCACATTAATATTTAATGTTATTTTACATTATTTTATTTATTTATTCATTTTATTTTATTTATCGGTCACATGCGTCTTTAACCCTGTTAACATGCAACCCTGCAGGTTTGTTAAGTGCACTTGTACCTGCCTCAATGTTTAACATCCTTAGAAACGGGTTTTAACATTCTTTGCATCGTAAACAACGATCGATTCAACGCAAGTCAAATGTTTGTTAAGGAAAAAACATGGTGATGTACAAAACAAACCAGATTCAAACAATTCAGAAGTAAATCACAGTGGTTTGGGGAATAATTATCCTTAATTGTAATATTATTAATTGTACAATTCGAAAAATGTATATTAGGTATATTAACTTCATTTTCCTCACATTCCACCATATGAAACTACTCCAGTTATCGTATTTACAGATGATGTGATGGAGTCGCCACTGAAGTCAACGCACCAATTTCCTAACCGAATGTCATTTCTTTCGGTTCAGGAGAATTATTTGCATCCATCTTTTTCTCAAACCATGGTATACGAATATTGTTTATATAGATATATCGCAAGCAACACCCCACGAGCAGCATCGTACTAACGTGCCGCAGCAACAGAATTCATGTGTTTACTATCGCAATAATGTAAATTTTCGCATAATTCGTGAGATTTTATGGTGATATATAAAATTCGAACATATCACAAAATGTTACGGTGTTATTATTGCCTCACCCAAATTAAAAATCTCGTCTCCGCTCCGCTCCGCCTCGATTTTTAACTTTTAGCCTCGACAGTAATAACACTCATAACATTTCTAGGTATGTTAATGGCTATTATTCGCTATCATTAGCGTCTAATTAATCTTATCACTAGCGTCCAATTAAATAATCATTAACTGCCACTGGCAGGCCCCGGGGCTTTTGCGCTTCGAATCCGACTTCAGCCAATGAGCTTCAGACACCAATTTGCGTCACAATATTAGCGGGAATTTGAAATCCAGCCAGATACCAAAATTACCAGATCGTTACAAGATATTGAAACGAGATTTATGAAGCATTTCTTTTAAATATTGCATCTTGTACACATGCGAGTTAGTTTTGGTTGGTTACCAGTGAAAACTTTGTACCACTTTCAAAAGTTACACTCCTCGCTCTCCATGTAACATGGCGGCTAGCATCTGGTCTGGCTTTTCAACCGAAGTGCCCATGCTGTGGTCACGTGGTGTGACGCAAACTGGTGATGCGCAGAACCAGCTAAAATCCCCGGAGGAACCCACCCATGTATTTCCACCATGTGGCGGGCATTGAAAGTTTTCTTCAGGGGAAACGATTAAAACTCAGGGAAGGGGGGGAGGGGACGAATCTACTAATAGATGAGTAAAATGAAAACCATCTTCGGCTTTCGAAGCACACCCTGAATAAATCCTATCAATGATCTTGAGAAGACACTTTTTTCCATCTCCTTGATTTAGATTGCATGATCTTAACATTGCGAAGAGGGGAAAAGACAAACGAGGCACCTATGTACACACCGTTTTAATTTGCTTTGAACTCGACTTAACAATTAACTGCATCAATCTGCTTTCTACCCACACTCAGATAGAGAGGGGCGGTACCAAGTTAGTTTAAAAAGACGTACATGCATTGAAACGATAATATCAATTTAGAATGGAGAATCGCAGGAACCAGAAGCCTTTTTTACTGATATAATTAAACTCGTTGGAGAGGAAATTTTACTGTATGTATTAAGATATTCCACCTTTCAAACAACACAATGCAAGCGTGCCGGAAGAATGGAAGCTAGCTATCATTCTACCATTTTATGAAAGTAATGACAGAACTGTTTTAGCAAATTATAGATCGGTACATCTTAGTTACTATATGTAAACTTATGAAACATTTGAATACTAGTTATATCTAAGAATGGAAACAAAATGAATGACTATTTCAAGGACAGAATGGTTCTAGAAATATTTTTTCTTCTGAATAGTATCCTAGCCTCAGGACACAGATAAAATTGGTAACGGTGGGAGAATGGATGCTGTAAAAATGGACTTTGCCAAGGCATTTAATGTCATTCCACAAGATAAAAGATTCGAAAATTTCCGCATTCGTGTATTGACAACACAGCGGTGGCGCTAATTGACGACTTTCTTCGAGAAAGGAAACCGAAAGTTCGAGTTGGACAACAATTTTCATCATTAGCACACTTCAGGAATCGTCCAAGGAAGAGTCATTGGACCTCTCCTGTACCTCGCGTTCGTGAACGACTTGCCAAATAATTTAGTTTCGAAAGTACGATTATTTGCAGAAGACTCGGAATAGTTATGCATTCGAAAGTAAATCACATTTTGCAAAGTGATCTAGATAGATTACATTTCTGGGCGGAAACAAATAACACGGGGGAAAAAGTTTAAAAACCAAACCCTCACGTTCTCAAGGGGCCATAATGACAGTGAAAAGTATTACCTTCAGGGAAAGAGAATGTCCCAAGAATCATACCTTCTCTCTGCAAATAATTTTTTTTATATTAAATTGGGTTGGGGAGAAACAAATTTTATTCTAGGGAAAACCTAGAGATCTTGCACTTTATCAGGAAAATACTCAAAAAGAATACTGTAAACGCGAGAGGAGCCTACTCAGCCTCTTTTTCGTCCATTAATGGAATACGAAACGGTTTGTTGGGACCGTTATAAGAAATTTCGGGTAAAAGGAAAGAAGAATGGGATTCATTAGAAATCACGAGGGGTAAAGCCATACTTGAGTCTTATACATATTATATGTCATTATCTAACGTGGAATGCTATTTCCAACCGACTCAGTAGATCCACGTACTTTAGTAGAGACACAAATCACAAAATACACAAAATGCTGCTGAGAGCCGAGAGAACAGATGCTAGAAAGTTTTTCTTCACGACCTGAATTCTAACGGACTGGAACAAGTTGCGACAGTCGTTGAACTCTTTCCTCTAGGTATTCAAATACAAATTATTTAATAACATATTACTATATTATTAAAGTTTTGTAATAGTATATTTTATTGAAATCGTATGCTTCCGTGGGCAGAGTCTTGTGAATGATCTAGGCTGTCCGAGTGACGTCGTGTTGCAGGCTGTGATGCCGACATTTCGACTATCTTGTAGGGATGTTATTTCTTAACAGTTAACGCTTCGTAACTGTTACGCAAAATAACAGTAATTTCGTTTATCCTGTTATTGGCTGTTAATAGTCGAAATGCATAGAACTGCAATCTACTGGGCCTAATCCGAACTACTACAAGCTTTTGTGGCAACCATTTTGTAGATAACAGCTTCATTGCAGTTAATCAATCATGATTTGCCAGTGTACAAATTATACATTCATTAATTCAACATACATTCGTCATTATTATACACCATGTGCCACAATATTTTTATATTTAATTGTATACACTACAATAAGAAGTTTGTCCTTTAAATTAAGTTCGTCGAAAATGCTGAACCCGAATCACTTATTTTAGTAATATTCTATACACCTTTGCTACACATTATATGAATTACTAATCATCCTTGGCTAATCAACCAGTCTCGTTCATATCAGCTGCTTCTCTATTCAAACATGTTTGGGAAAGTAGTGTCAGCAAGCGCCGTAAGGTAGCTGCACAAGCTTAACGGTGCTACCAACGTTATTCGTTTTGCGTGGTTTAACTCTTAGCAGTCGCCACAACTGACTTAACACTTAGCAGACTTGTCATGTTAGGTTGCTGGTCATGGCCTTGTTATTTTTCAACTGTTATTAATAACAGCTATTACGAATCAACTATTATTGTGATAACAATCTCGATCAGGTTTTCGTCCAGTTTCCTGATCCATTGAGCAAATGCTGAGATGGCCCCTTGTTTTGCTTCTGGACATAAATGTAACTTCATTTTCTGTGCACGTCTTCTAGAATTCAGTGGGAAACACAATTCTTCAAATTATCGTTTCCATGTTGTCGCGGCAGGAAGTAATAAGAGCCAAAATTTATTGCTTATTTATCCTTGAAAATAGATTTTATTACATGGGAGTTTTTTGTTGTTTTTCTCCTTTCAAAATTCAAAATTTATTGCTTATTTATCCTTGAAAATAGATTTTATACATGGGAGTTTTTTTTTTCTCCCTTTCAAAATTTGTTTTTTTCTCCCTTTCAAAATTCAAAATTTATTGCTTATTTATCCTTGAAAATAGATTTTACTACATGGGAGTTTTTGTTTTTTTTCTCCCTTTCAAAATTCAAAATTTAAGTAGTATATGACTTAGTGTAGGGATCACAGAATTTTGAAAATGTGCACACAATTCACTTTTCCCCATAGCACGTCATACGCAGTTTTTAACTGTTTTTGGACGTAAAATAAATAAAAAAAATAAATAAACAATTATTGAAGAAAAGGTGTTAATCCCATTTCTACTATCGTGTCGTGGTTTTCCTTAGGGCAAGTCTGCAGTGACTGATGGTCGCAGACCAGCCCTGGGGAAGTCCATGACAAGAAGGTCAAAACGGCATCACAGCCTGCGGCGCGACGTCACTCGGACAGCTAAAAGCACTCTCTACATTTTATTAATTTATAGCTGAAGGAGTTATTACAACAATCGTAATTGTCACTATGATTGTTATTAGATCCTCAACCTTAATGTCGTGCTTGCATTGAAGGATTGTGTAGTATTGGAAAGTGGCTGGAATATAGAATGAGAAAGAAGTGAAGTGTCATGGGTTATGAAGTGAAGCGTAGACAAGTTAGAAACTCGCATGTTTAATGAGTTAAAATATTTATATATGGTATCCATAAACATTTAGTCATTGTTATTAATATTTTATTACTGTTATTCTTATTGTGTAGTCATATTTTGCGTTATCAATTGTATAGTATTTTTATTGAATAGTTAGACAACCATGTGTTTTGTATTTTTTAAAAAATTGTGTTGCCATAAACAGTTATTGATGTTATAAATAATATTTCCAATGTTTTAAGTCGTATTATTTTAATGTATTACAGAGACAAAGAATGACATTTTTGGGAGTGGTCATCATTAGATTCGCCTAGTGTCTGGGTCTTTACCATTCTGAAGCGACAGGGAAGGGGATCGCAATATCGTAGGGAGTTTTATTTTTTAAAGGCTCAAAACTACGCTCGTTTTTCTCATTTTTAGAAAGTCTGGTCTTCTTTAAGGCAATATTGAAATCGCTTAAGAAATCTTGGTTTGGCAGCACAACTAAAATTCATTCAAACCAATGAATGTGAAATGAAATAACTATTTTAAAATTCGTTTGGTATTGGAATATCATTCATTATGATTACCTCTTGTTCGGAAAGAAAGCGCACGTCTTTCAAGCAACAATTCGAAATGTTAATAAGAGTGCATTTCGCCCTGAGGATGGCCGCAGAATGGCGGCCGAAACGCTGGCGCCTGTGCCTAGGACGCGGCGTCTCCCGGACAGCCAAATACCTCCTGATTCCGGCCGCGGAAGCCTATGCTCTAATTCGAAATGCGATGCTTATAAGCTACTGAGCAGTAAAGATGGGCTTAACAGCTTTTCTTCAATAGCTGTTATCACAAAACTAATCATGTTGGTAGCATCGTAAAGGTTGTGCAGCTACCTTACGGCACTTCCTTGCACTACTTCCCTAACATGTTTGGACAGAGAAGCAGATGATATGAACGAGACTGGATTAACTGTCAAGGATGAATAATAATTCGTGTTGCGAATGTGTATAGAATATAGAATATTACTAAAATGAAAGTGATTCGGGTTGCAAATTTTCTTTCAAATATGCAACTTGTTCATAGTGAAGTGACGAGTGCCAAAAATATGAGGAGAAACTATTTTTGCTTACCTATAGCTAAAGTGTTAATGATTATCAAATATCAAGTATTATAATGTGAGTTATTTGACCGTAACTCATTTTATTTTATTGGACCTAGGAAATATTAGTTGATCTCACCTAAGCAGCAATGAGACAGAAATAAGTTAACATATTGGACTGACTTAATTTAAAGGACAAACATCTTGTTGAAGTGTATACAATAAAATATAAAAATAGTGTGGCACATGGTGTGTAATAATGACGCATTATGTATTAATGAATCTATAATTTGAACACGGGCAAATCATGATTGATTAGCTGCAGTGAAGCTGTTATCGTACAAAATGGTTGCCACAAAAGCTTGTAGTAGTCCGGATTAGGGCCAGTAGGTTGCAGTTCCATGCATTTCAACCGATAACAGTCAATAACAGGATAAACGAAATAACTGTTATATCGCGTAACAGTTACGAAACGTTAACGGTTAAGAAATAACAGTTTAGCTGTTAAAGGCACATCCCTACTGAGCAGTCAGTGACATTTCAACTTATCACACATCGAAAGGATGTTACCGGGCTTGACGAGCTATCCAAACAATCACGAGCCGAAATCGTCGCCCACGAGCGGAGACGTTGGCCACTCGATGCATAAAAACACACCGAGTGTCACATGATCGCAAGTTGCGTACACGACGCCTACGTGTTGCTACTGCAGTTGCATTTTGTCTCATTTTCTTACGGTAGTAACGCAACAGCTTGTCAGAGCTAGGTACTCCCCGACGCATCGGAGCTCTTCGCGACGGCTCTGTCAAACTTAAATGAACCACACAGTGTCAAAATTATTATTGACTTTTCTGTCAATAGATCTTTCACCATAGTCAGACTGTAAATAGGTCTTTTATTTTAAAGACAGACAATTGTGTAAGATAACAGTTTTATAAAAAAATTACAATATGATTGCATTATATTATAATTAATAGTGTAAATAATTATTTTCCGAAACGTTGCTCAAAATATGTTTCACATATAATATATTGCAATCATATAGTAATTTTTATATAAAACAGTTATCCTATACAATTTTTCGTCCTTAAAATAAAAGACCTAATCAATCTGAATGTTGTGTCAAACTTTCCAAGGAGAGGTAACAAAACAAAAACTAGAGGTGCTACAGAATGGCACAGACTTTCACGTAGTAAAGTTTTCTAATTTCCTTGGTGTGGACTGGCTTTAAGGACTTGCCCATCCTCTTGCTAGATGACATCTAGCGTCGCCTAAAGTACATTTTTGACATTTTCTCAACTTTTCGGTTTCCGTATAGTAGAACCGAAATATTACTTTACGAATATTAAAAGAAAGTAAAATCTCTTCCGAAATGTCTATTTTCCTTGAAAAATTTGAAGACGTTTTAAAGAAAATGCATTAATGTAAATGCGAAATTTGAAGCTCTGTTTCACAAGAATCTATTGAGTTTTCGAAAACTTAATTGGAAGTAATTTGAAGCACTTCCACTCACAAATGTAATAATGTATATAAATCGATGGAAATGTGCATATTAAGGTGTGAGAGACATTTAGAAAAATTACATTTATGTAATTTTTGAAGAAACAAATGAATTCACCAAAATGTCACGTCATATTAACAGTGCAATTAGTAATACCCATTAGAAAAAATGAAAATTTGGAGCCATTTTTGAGAAAATGGAGTTTGTTCGTTTCTGAAAATGCGAAATTTTGAGCTCATTCTTACTGAAAACTCTTGAGTTTTCGAGAAACTTTATTTAACATTATTTAAAGCAAATGTACAGTTTTCTAATTTCCTTGGTACGGACGGCTTTACGGGTTGCCCCACCTCTTGCCAGCTGCCATCTACGTTGCCAAAGTACATTTTTTTACATTTTCTCAAACTTTTCGGTTTCCAAATTTGAAAATCCTAAATAGAAATTTTCATTTAACTATCATTTCAACTTCATTTTCGGTCATTTAAAGCACCTCCACTCACAAATGCAGCAATATATACAAATTGATGGAAATATATCTTTGACCCCGGTAAAAAAGCTGATAAGTCAAATAAACCTAATTTTACAGGGGATCAAAAACTAACTTTAAACTAATGCTGTGGATCAGGGATTAATAATATTCAAAGACAACCTACCCACAGATAGTTTCGTTTGAATATCACCTTCGTTTGAACATCATTAATCCCTGATTTAATTCAGTTAAAACATGTTTTATGCTCTCCTGTAAAGTTAAGTGTTTATGACTTATCAGCTTATTCACCGGGATCAAAGATATATTAACAGCGCTTCTGAGATGAACGGAGACACTAATATAGTGCGCCAGGAAAGTCTCTCCGCATTGAGCCGAGTCAGAAACTTGTATTAAAAATTGGGTTTAGGATGGTAGCAACCAGATCACCGGTAAACAAGTGAAGTTCCAACATCTGTAATCATTGTAATGAGTACGCAATTTACATTCTACAAGCTGCCACTCGTGCTACCAGCGTAATTTCTGTTGCTAGCACTCTCACCAGCCAAGTGCCACTGAGGTGAGACTTTGCTGTCGAGCTATATTTGAGTTGCGTTCATAATGCCAGGACAAGAGTGTGCTGTTCAGCCGCACCGAATATTGCTGTGTGTGAATAGCACCAGTACGTCACAAACTATACGACCAAAACACGGTCATTATTTTTAAAAAGCCAGGTAGACAACGCTGACCGCCATGCGGCATAACAAGCGAGCAGTATCAGAGAGAAACAGTTTGAAAGAAGCACAAAGTGACAATTTTAAACAATGGCCAAACAAAAATAACATTGTGAAGGTTGATATATATAATGAGACGAAACGGACGTAGCCCATTTCCCTCATATGTCAACCGAGAGATGGCTACACCCTATGTGTAGCCATCATATTTGAAGACCGTGCGCGAATGACGTCAGGGGATGACACGCAGCGACGGTTGTTTTCAAACCTGTGACCAGTATGATGTTAGCCAATTAGGCAAAGGCCGATAAGATCCTAAATTGTCATTGGTCGGTATCAATCAAGCGAGGTGTCTGAAAACGGTCATCTCGAAGGTTCGCGAAAGGAACACTTCTCTTTCAAACGTCGAGGAAGTAAGGCAGATACTTCTCTTTCAAAAGTCGTTGAAGTAGGACGAATTCTTTTCACTAGATGAGTATGCGAGAAGAATTTTCTATTAAGAAAGTCTAGCCATACAGTGCTACAGAATTCGTAAGTGGCGAGGAAGGTTTGCATTTCGTGAAGATAACTAGTCTTCCCGAGAGCTGTGCAGTCAAATGTTTGTGCGTTACGAGTTGAACTGTAATTATCGCACGAAGGCCGACCCTAACAGTGAATATTACATTCAGTAGGCTCGAGCCGGAGTGGAGAGAAAACTCGTTGTCGAAAGATGCTAGGTTTGTTAATAATTGCGGAAACGTGTGCTGCACACTAAAAAAAACGGCCAGATTCATTCAAGAAAGGAGAAGTTCATCAACGTTATAATTTGTCACGGACAATCCGATCGTAAGTGGAACTCGACTCTGTGCGCATCCGAGGTGCTATGAGAATTGGGGCACCGTGAGGAGGAGAGCTGCGTCAGGGGAACGCCGCGAGCCGTACGAGCCCACCGCCGGCGCCGCGCTTCAGTATGAGCTGGACGGATTGCTGCCTTTCGCCCCGGAGC
This sequence comes from Teleogryllus oceanicus, assembly GCA_964035755.1. NCBI lineage: Eukaryota > Metazoa > Arthropoda > Insecta > Orthoptera > Gryllidae > Teleogryllus > Teleogryllus oceanicus. The sequence goes on from CAXIVR010000008.1 coordinate 20,293,961, forward strand.
GAACCTGCGAGGCCATCGACCACGACCACGACCCCGACTCCGACCCAGCGAGCACGCCGCCTGAAATACTTGTAGAAGCGGAAGCCCGAGTTGCACGCCATCGAGATACGCATGACGAGAGTGAGTACCCGTGAAATTAACAAGAACTGTTAGAAAGTTTGTTTATCAGTTAGAATCAAAGGAAATTTTCTTAAAATTTATCTTTAAATTGTCTTAAAATTTTAATTTGTGTGGGAAGGCATTCCTAGCCTCCCATTATCTATGTTAAATTTACGAAAGAAAATATAAGATAAAATTAAACAGTTTAAGATTGTAAGATGTGAGTAGAATGTGGTGATAGCCGATGTTACTATTAATACCGCGCCAGCTGGTAGCGTAGAGTTTATGGTAAGATTGTTTAATGAAGATTAAAATTGGTTGCGTCAGGACTTATATTCTGATCGCTTAATTAGTGTTAAAATTTGAATTGACCATTATATGACTATTTGAGATTTTCCTGTAGGAAAGAAAAATTGCTTGTGGCATTTAAATAATAGTGCAAAGCAAAGGTTTGCATATTAAATTTGGTTAATTTTGTATCATTGAATATTTGCCTAAGGTTTTTTTAGCAAAGCACATCCTAGCGCCTATCATTGAATGTGTGTGAGTTTCCTAAGCCACGTTCCAAGTAGGGTTTCCTGGGAGAGAAAAACTTGTACTAAGAGTGAACAACTGGTAGGGCCCGGCGACGGAGCGGCGGAGAGGACGTCGCACGTTGCTGGTGACACCCACGCTAGAATCTTTCTCGTGGGAATAAACCTACCCCCATAGTTGATGAACCGGTTCCTTTATATATCCTTCCCCTCACCACCAAACAAAACCTCGCACAACGTAGAGAAAAAGTAAAGTTCATGGAAGGAACAAAATAAAAATACTATTCCGGCAGGGGACGAACTACAAGATCGGCAAGCACGAAATTCGGACAAACCCTGAACAACGTAGAGAAATCGAATAATTTTGTTCATGGAAGGAACAAAATAACCAGTGGTGCTAAACAGCATGTACTTTCTCGCCCGTATTTTCACGCAAAATATCGCAAAGAAATACTCAAATTTTCGAAAAAATTGTACATAGCCTTACTTCAAAATTTAGCTTTAAGGAACGGATTTCATTATGGGGAAAAATCTCCATAATTGTAGTTGTAGGAAGGCACCAAACAAATTTTGAATTTTTACAATGCTTGAAAAATCGTGAGTTTTTAACGAACTTGACGCCTCCACCAATCTCGTAAACGTCCTTCGCACTGTCGAACAACAAAATTTAATAAAAAACGGAGCCTTTTTGAAAAATTTGAAAATGTCCCAGAGGCTTCATTTAAAGTAGCACCCGCCCAAATTAAAATATCTATTTCAAATTCAAGCGGCCGCGACCTCAACCAGATCAATTGGGGAATATGAATTTTAAAGAAAATTGGCTGAACTGTTTAGTCTCTAGAGTTGTTCACAGACGGACGGACGGTCATTTTGACGTCATTCGATTTTTCGGTACCAAAGACCACAAAACAAGACTCTGGCTACACAACGTATTAGAGATTTTTTTCTAAATTTAGCAACTGGTTTTATCCATTTTTCGTTACCAGGGCCCTGTAATAAGACTTTTTCTGCCGAAAATTCGCGTTTCTTCGCGCAGCATTACAAAACTTCGTCTCTACTCCATAGCGAGAAAGTAAAAATACTTCTCCTGCATAGGAAGACCTGCACGCCGACTTGACAAGCACGATACTCGGACAAGCCCCGAACAACGAAGAGAAATGAAGTAATTTTGTTCATGGAAGGGACAAAATAATTCTAGTGGAGGACATCTAAGATTCTAAAAGCGGCATCATCCCTTTCATTAATTAGCATCCTGGTGACAGGTATGGGATCGCTCCCGTAGACGGACGGAATTGGAAGATTTGTTGATAGGAACTCTGTTTTTTCTTCCTAAATAATGGTTTGAGAAGGCTTACGAAATAAGCCTTTTAGGCCATGATGCCCGACGTGACATTCTGGAAAATACAGAATCATGTTCCTCAGTATTATCATTGCCCTCGTCCGTGATTCCTGGAATGTGTGCGTGACTCGATGCGAAGTGCTGATGAAATATCACGCCTCGTTTCGTTAGGATTCGTGATCTCACGTTTGTTCTTACATCCTCGCATATGTACGTATATAGGGAGTAATATACGTAGTAGAGACAGAGTTATGTAATGATGCGGAAAATCGATTTCGAGATTTAAACAGAAAACGCTTTCCTGTCTCCTTATACTGAAAAAGAGTTGTTTTTTAATCTCAATGTCTGTCCATCTGTGAACAACACTAACGCCAACATTTTTGAAAATAGTTTTGGCCCAAGTTTGAGTGAATTAGGGGCAATATTAAAAAAATTAAAAGCACGATTTTCCAAAATCACTCCAATTTTTTTCTTTACACTTTTTGTAGGGATAGTGCTAAATGCAATTTTAATTTTTAAAAAAATGAAATTTCTTTGATACATTTCTCACGACGTTAATAGTTACATTACGGGCGTTCTTTATACATCATTGCATGTGCGAGTACAAACGTTTCAAATGATGTCTGAAGTTTCTCGGAAACTCAAAACTTTTCCGTAAAAATGAGCTCAAACTTCTCAAGAAAGTTTAAAACGACGCTGAAAGCTGAATGCTGAAAGACGATAAAGCTGAAACCTAAGACGAAGTTTTCAGTTTTGTTTGAGGGGGTAGTCACTAATTCTGTGGGTTTGAAATCCACCTAAAACAGTTTACGTTTGGTTTTGAGGGTTGGGGTATTCCAAATCTTGTACATGCATAATGATACAAGCCCATAGGTTGAGCCATGGAATACCATGGGAAAATATGTAAAAGTACACGACCAAGACATGCGTAAAAAACGTCCGGGGTGCTGAGAGATGCACTTCATTAAATCCAAGAGAAGCGGTAAGAACCGCAAGAGGACCTGGTAGTCTTTTTGTGTCGAAGAGAATAGAGCAGTACGGGAATAAAGTGCATAGTACGATAATGCCTTGGCTATTTTTTAGCACCAATAGTTTGTGTTATGTTTGTTGTGTTGACAGGAGGGAACTTGGTTAGTGGAGTGTGTGCAGTGGAGTGCTGTTTTAATTTATTGGAAACTACTACGTAGTGTAGTCAAAGTTACGTACAACTGCACCAAAAAATGTTCAACAAACTCATTTTGTGGGTCTTGCATATCGAACAATTTTGCTTCTAAGAGTAGTAAAATACTTTCACAAATAAGTTGTGTAAGTCAGAATCCGTTTTGTTGGCATTTGATACCGAAAACTGGTTTACGGCTAATAATGTTAGTGAATTGAAGGGTATGTTTTAAAATTTTTTAAGGGGAACATGAATGACACTTTCAATTTTTCTCCAAAATTGCTCAATTTTTTTTATTTTTTTCCCTTGAATAGAGTAAACTATGCTTATAAAAATTGTGCAGGTCTAATTCACTCAATTCTTTGTATTTTCGAAAAAAGTATGTTTTAAAATGTTCGTTGTCTTCCTACTACTATAACATTGGAAATACAGATTTTGCATTTAGTACAAAATGTTCCAGCACGTGGTTCTTTACGTACTAGTATTTCCATTAAAATCTAGGAATTTGAGGAAATTGCTGATGTTCAACTTCCTTCTAGACTCATTGGGATAGTTCTTATGATAATTCAGATATTTGAAGCAGCGTGAGTGGCAAGCATAAGTGACGTGCTAGCAAAACGTAAGTACCTGAATTTCAATAGGGTACCTATTCATATCACATGTTTTTGAAACCTATTCAAATTAACAGAAACTTTAAATAATCTTCAGTTCGATAACCCCTAAGTTAATTCTTTCTATGTTTGGACAAGACTTCGTTTTTAAGTTGAAGCGTGTCCTATTAGGATTAAAGAGACATTCTTTACAAAAACAGCACAAGACAGCGCTGCCCACAAATTATTTTCCTCGTTCACGCCCACTGCGTCTGTGATTACAAGTATAGAAGTCGTTATGGCTGCAACAAGATGTTTTTACATCGTTGTTTTTTTGTTTGTTTTTCAGCAAAAACTAACCGGCCCGGTGAGAGCACCTGGCGATTGTCCTCGTTGCCAGATTTCGGTTGCTGCTCTCGCGTCCCCAACGCTTCAGAGTTGCAATTTCCCAACGACAAATGTCAGCGAGCAAAAATTCCCCCAAAAAATGACAAGTAACGAAAATTTCTAGATGTCAACAGAAATAAACTTTCGATGTCATCTGATACTTACAAAATGTTGTTTTTCTAAAAAACAAAACGTACGTTAGTTCGTCCTCTGGTGAATAATACTAGCGCCAGGACTATTCGTAGGATTTCTGCCCAAACAACCCCAATCGATCTGACCCGCCGAAAGCACTACGATATTCTAAAAATATTATTTAAATTTTACATTAATTTACACGTTACCCGGGAAAATTTTCAAAATGTTCTAAAAAATTGCAGCATTTTTTTCTTTAAATTTTTTTAAAGAATATGCTGAAATAAAGTTATAAAGATGGCATATTTCGTACGTCTAATTTTCACTCTTAACTCTATCTTCGAAAATTACAAAAGTCTGAATTGTTTGAACCTCCATTATTGATAAGAGATGTTTTCTTCAAATAAAATTTGTCCATCACGATTAGTTCTTTCATTAATGTCTTGAGCATTTTTGTTTTTGAAAATATGAATTGTTTTCGCATACTTGGTATAAGAGAAATTGTAAGGACAAGATTTTCTTAATAACGGCATCAATTTTTTCTAGGCTAAGTAAATTAGAAAACTAGTACGAAAGTCTATATCATTTCGTAACATCACCATTTTTTATTTATGTTGCAACTCACTCAATTTTCTTTGGACATTTTGAGCAGTGAATGTTTCCAACATCTCGGCCTTTTCTCTCCGCGAGGTCGTTGCATTGCACTTGCGAGAAACCGCTTCGGAGATTTCCAAGCGCGCAGGAAGGAAACAAGTGACGGCAAGGAAACAGGTGACGCTGCCTATGACGTCAGCGGTAACAGAGACCCTCCCATCTCCTAGGAATCACGGCGATAAAAATCTAGTTGTTACTGAGCATAAGCAGCTAGTATACTTGTATGGTCAGTTGTGAGGTGTCCGGTCATCGATAGATGCGGTGAGGACTAAGCAAAATAACAGAAATAATGTATTTTTAATACTTTGGAAGATAATGGGATAATTAATCAATATATGATAATCTTTAAACAATATTAGTCACGAAAAAGAGAAATTGTCCTAAGGCAGCAATAAAATCACAAAGGAATCGTGACCGGGAGCGGTAGCTCAGTGGATGCAACTGTCACTGCAACGCCTCTGACCGGGAGGTCCTAGATTCGAGTCCTGACGGCGGTAGGATTTTCGACACTAGCCTTTCAGCTAGGTCCAATACAGTCGCTGTCTGAAGGAGAATTCTAGCGGCCGACTGCTCGGTAGCTTTCCGTGGCTGCGATCGGTAGTTTTCCGTGGTTTCTCCGATCAACATCAGGCGAATGCCGGAGCAGTACCCTAACAAACGGGCCACAGACCGCGTGCGATCTTTCTTTCCTCTTCCTTGTCTTATTCTCTCCCCTTACACACTTGCACTACACTACCTCACATCCCGGGAGACCGGTCGGGAGCTTAGAGCTTGTCCTGACTGGGGAGGTACTCCGCTGTTGGGAGAGTCCTGGTTGGGGGGAAACCCCGCTAGCCGACGGTAGGTCGGCGCCGGATCTCGCCATCCAGCGTGGGAAGTTCACCCCCACCTCTCGATGAAAAAATGCACTACACTTACGGGAGATAATGACCTAATCTGTTGACGCACCCGGAATTACCAACCAACCAAGGATTCGCTGATATAGGCGCATCGAATTGAGAGCTCAATGCCCGCCCTCGGTGACTCGACCGGCCGTTGCTGTTCGTATTCTTATGCTCTGCGATAAGCACTCTCACTTAGCGCTTCAGCCAGAGAATCTCGCCAGTTCGCCGATTTACGGTTACGTCCGCCGAAACACGCCAGTCTTGCAGCATAACCTGTTACAGTATATCTTGTGAATAATAGTGTGTTGGAGTGCGTCCTGATTCTTGAGCGCATTTACGAAGATTTAGTTGTGTTATCAGTAAGCCCCAGTTTAAAAAGTTAACATTAGGTTCTACAAGCATATTAGAATTTTATGGGATCTTATATGTTCAATTTAGAAATTTATAGGATTTTTGGAATATATAGTATTTGTATGAATTACACTTATCAGTACTCAATTTGCATTCCTTGTATGACACTGAACAATGAATAACTTTGAAAGGTTTTCAGGCGTAAAACCTCATCAGCCTTCCTGCTCTTAAAATGCTTTGGAAAGGTTCGATGGTTGGTTGGTTAGTTGGTAGGTAGTGATTACGGGTACGGCAACTACTGAGGTCATTAGCCCCATAATTGTAGTATTTTTTTTCATCAGGAGGTGGCGGTGATCTTCCCCTGCACGATGGCGAGATCCAGCGCCGACCTACCGTCGGTTAGCAAGGTTTCCCCCAACCAGGTACTTCCCCCAGCGGGGCGCCGCCCCAGCCGGAACATACTTTAAGCTCCCGACCGGTCTCCCGGCATATGTGTTAGTGTACGTAAGGGGAGAGGAGAAGAAAGAGAAATATCGCGCGCGGTCCGAGGTCCGTTTGTTAAGGTACTTCTCCGGCATTCGCCTTGTGTTGATCGAAGAAACCACGGAAAACTACCGATCAGAGCAGCCGGCCTCTATAATTCTCCTCCAAACAGCGAGTGACAGACTGAATTCGACCTAGCTGACAAGCTAGTGTCGATAATCTTGTCACTGCCGAGATTCGAACCTACGACCTCCCGGTCAGTGGCACTGTAGTGACATCAGCTGATGCACTGAACCACCTCTCCCGGTCGTTGAAAGGGAAGAAACTGCGTTCCACTTCACACGAAATATGAGATAAGAAAAACATTTCGGTTATTTCCTTACGGTTCAAAAGCATTGATTCTTGCGTTTTTCTCCACAGAGAACGCGACTGTTAATTTCGATGACTTTTGAAATCTGGACTACGCACTACAACGGCTTCTAACATTTTACTTTCTCGCTACGGAGAAGAGAGAAAGTTAAGTAATGCTGTGCGAAAAAAGGCGAATTTTCGTCAGGAAAACTCTCATTACAGGGTCCTGATAACGACAAAAAGTGGATAAGTCCGGTTACTAAAATTAGAAAAACAAAATCCTCTAACTTGTGGTGCAGCCAGAATCCATGTTTTGAGGGTCCTTGATAGCGAAAAATCGAATGACGGCAAAACGTCTGTCCATCTGTGAACAACGCTAGTGGCTAAACCGTTCAGCCGATTTTCTCCAAAATTGATGTCCCTCCCCCATCGATCTGGATATCACAGCCCTTTGAATTTACACGAAGCTCTTAGAACATTTTCCAAATTTTCAAAAAATGACTCCATGGTTGGTTTTTTAAAATTTTGTTGTTGGATAATGTAAAGGACGTTTAAGAGAATTCTGTAGATCCTATGCTCGTTAAAAACCCTAATTTTTCGAAAATTGCGAAAGTTCTAATTTTTTTTCGGAACCTTCCCACAACTACAATTATAAAGATAGAGCTTTTTCCCTTAATGAAATCTGTCCCTTAAAGATAGATTTTGAAATAAAGTCGTGTACAATTTTTGAACACTTGAACACTTTGAAAATTTGAGAACTTTTCGCGTAATTTTGCATGAAAATACGGACGAGAAAGTACATGCTGTTTTAGCACCACCAATTCTCTCACAATTACCTTCATATTGAATTCGAGGTATTGCTCTAAATTGGATATTCTCGTACATAGAACGCCAAGAGTAGAAAATCGTAACATCATTGTAGTGTTCAGGTTCTCATATTGCACAGCCAACGTATTTAAACAGTAAACATATTTTATTACAATATCACTTCTTATTCACATAGAACGTAAAGTCACTACGCTTAATCGCTTAATGCGCCATCTATCAGCTGCACTAAGTACCACAAGCACGAAACATTATTTACTGATTCGAATGTGCTAATAGAACATGGAATCCCGCAGAGTTCGATAGAGTTAGTCCCTATCTTTTATGCGTTAAATACATGCCCTTGTCCATTAGAAACTGAAGGACAGTTTTGTTTGCTGATGACTAGAGAACGATTTTTATGTAATTACATATTTTTGTCTTTCTCTTACCGCTCTAAATTTTAATTTGGCGAATTGTCCCTCCTAACGAAATCCAATTTTTTTTTTTTTATTTGGTTTTTTTTTTTTCTCGAGATATTTTTAATACTAATAATTTTCTTACATATTTTTATGAAAAAAAGTATTTTCAAAAAATCAGCAATTTGCCCTACATTATTATCGGATGCTATTGCGTACTCTGCTCGAGGCACATAGCTAAGAGAAGACGCGGTCGGATATCCTGAATGTGGCGCGCCTGCTTCAGTTATCTCAGAGCGGGAAAATGCGCGTCAACGACAGATCATTTCCATCTTTAGGTGTGAAAAGTATCATTGACGCCGTGTTTGGCGACCTTCTACTTGATTTCCAAGAAACTGGTGATCGCCATTGTGTAACACTTCGATGAGAATATACCATGCTGCAGTAATTGTTTGCTGGTTTGATATACTATTTTTTAAATTTTATTAATAAAGGGAAAATTGTATGTGAAGTGTGATCACTTGTGCTTTCCAAATGAATTTTAAAACGTTTGAAATGTTTTTAAATTTGTATAGAACATTTTTATAAAAGTAAGTTGTATTATGTAAATGTGTTTATAATTAAAGTATTTTAATATTACATATTATATCCGATTTTACATATTTATTATATATTCTCACGTTTTCATTACATATTTATGTACACATTTTGTCGTTTCATACTAATATTTTTCCGGTCTCTACTGATGGCACGAACATTGTCTAAAACGAAAATTAATACGAATCCGTCTTTCAAATTGGTTTCGTATTTCGTCCTATCGGTCTCGTGTCATATCCATTCCTACTCGCAAAATAAAATGACACTTTCATCACTCGTGTCATAAACAACTATTAACTATCCTTTATTCGCTCCAAGAACAACAAAAATTTCATAAAAAACGGTGAAGCCATGTTTTTGAAAGTTTGGAAAATGTCCCAGTGGCTTCGTGTAAAGTACCCCCAGAAATTAAACCATCTGTTTCAAATTGAAGGGGCCGCAATATCAGCTAGATCAGTTGGGGAATAACAATTTTGGAGAAAATCGGCTGAACGGTTCAGTCGCTAACGTTGTTCACAGACGGACGGACGGACAGACGTTTTGCCGTCAATCGATTATTCGCCATCAAGGACTCACAAAACATCAATTCTAGCTACACCACGTGTTAGAGGATTTTGTCTTCTTCAAAAGTTAGCAACTGGATTTATCCACTTTTTAATTATCAGGGCTCGGCAATAAGAGTTTTTCTGCCGACAGACCGACGCGGAAGATCCGCAGCGGACGTTTCGCGTCACGTGTTGCCTTATGAGCACCTTCAGACCTGCGCGGCAGGCGGCGAGCAGCAGGCAGCGTTTAATCCGCAGCGGATTTTGTAACGCAGTCAGACGAGTTTTTTCCACTGCCGCTCGAGTTTCGTGGAAGTCCGCCCGCCTTCAGGAATCTTCACGCTCCTCTGGGTCGAGCTCCCTTCCTTCGCGCAGAACTCTGCCGCTCGAGTTTCGTGGAAACCAAGGCGTCAGATGTCGAACATTTTCAAATCGCCAGAAAATCTGACTGGACTGAACGGTCAGAAAAAATACTTCTAATCGTGTTCAGTAATTTAATTAAGTTTAAATAACATTAAACTTCGATTTTTTTCATTTTTTGTTCTTAAAATTTTGAACATTTTACTAACGAAAAGTTTCAAAGAGTGAGAGCAATAACAAATTGTCCTTCAGGACAGATAGCTTCATAGTTGTCAAGTGTCAGGTTTTCTTAGGTCTTCTGAAATCAGATTCAAAATTTCATCAAAACAGTCACTGGTCATTCTAAAAATTAAAAGTTTTCGCAAGATCTAAAAATATTCCAGTATGTGCATTTCGATCCTTTGATGAATCAACACCTTTTTAGAAAAGAGCAAACTGACAGTTTTTTATTCTCTAAATCCTTGTTGGTAGTCCGAAAAAGCTTCATTTTCCCCGAGAAAAGTTCCCATTCGTTTATAGGAAAACCCTTATAATATTTTTTGAGAAAAAGAGAAATTAACCGTTAATTTGAATGCCATTTTTGTTGCCTTTTTCAAACCGACTTAATGTCTGCTGTTTTGAAAATATCTGGAAATATTCCTATGCATAAAGAATCATCGAAAATGTGAATTGGTGTATAAAGGTAGGCGCACAAGATTTTTAACAAAGAATCTGAAAAAGTATCTAGACCAACATAATATTTATTTTACGTAGGCGAATCAAAAAGTAAACACTAACATGCACTACACTAACACATATTTCAGGAGACCGGTCGGGAGCTTCGAGCTTGTCCCGGCTGGGGCGGTGCCCCGCTGGTGGGAGAGTCCTGGTTAGGGGGTAAACCCACTAGCCGACGGTAGGTCGGTGCCGGATCTCGCCATCCAGCGAGGGAAGATCACCGCCACCTCCATGGAGGAAACATGCACTACACTTACGGGACTAATGACCAAAGCCGTTGACGCGCCCGGAAACACATTGAAAAAATCAATCAATAAACTAGCTGGCTGCGAGAACACGCTGTCTTGACTAATCAATGCGGAGCAAGCTACAGTAACTGCTGACACGTCTGATAGGAAGGTTGGTGTGGTATCCCGTCATGTGTGTACAGAGGGGGCTAGGATCACTGGCATGTCAACTGAACGTTCACTCCAAATTGGAGGTGTAGGCAACGATCAGGTTTCTATGGGTTCAACGGCTCAATTGCACGGACATTCATCGTGAAATCGTTGCTGTACGTAGTGAGACTGCAATTTCTCGCCCAAGTATTGTAAAGTGTAAGCAACTTGACGGACGCACGGACCTCACGGACGAATATCACGAAGGAAAATAAAGGTATGGCAACATCCTCCATACGGTCCAGACTTAGCGACATGCGATTATCATGTGTTCGGTAAGCTGAAAAAGGATTTCGGTGGACAAGATTCCGAAACGAGGTAAAAGAAGCTGTTTCCAATCACAGCGCTGGTTACGATTTCTACGCATCCGGAATCGAAAAGTTGGTTGACCGTTACGAAAAATGTTTACAATATCTTGAGGACTATGTAGAAAAGTGTACTTACATTGTACGTTGTCATAGCCTGTGCCGTGTTGCCTATGTCTAGGTGGTTTCATAAACGGCCATAACTTACTTTTTCATTCGCCCTAGTAGTTTTTAATGAGCATTCTGAGAATTTCACAGGAACATTTGGAAACAAAAATCGTGTAAAACTTTTATGGTGAAACGTATGATGTTGAATTTTGTGGTTTTAGTCCCTTCATGAGACAAATCGAAAATATCCGAGTTTTGGTTGAAAAATATTGCAGCTTTTACCCACTCGCTTTCCTCTGCCATTATTCTTTAAGGGACAAAGATCCCAATCCTACTCAATCACCCCTACCTCTCCAACACAGCTGGCGACCTCACTGGTGAAGTAACATCGAGGGGATGCACTACTAACAACATTATTGAGATATGAAAACTTCTTAAACCAAAACCTCTAAATTTACTTTACCATCCCCCAGAACATACCCGTATCCATAATATCATCGTCTCTTCGAAACTCCAAACAACCATCGCCTATCCAAAATATGACCTATATGACGTTGCCGACCACATTCCAATCAATTTTATCAACTCAACTTCCTCTTACACATTACACAAATTTCCATCAGACATAAAAGACCATTACAATGACAATACTACAGTACAGTAAAGACAATACAAAAAACAAAGAGGAAAGGAGGAAAAAACTAAAACACCAATACATGAGACTCAACCGCAGCCTCAACAACATTCACAAAGTAATAAAGGCAGTGCTTACACAACATCCCACCCCCATTCCTAACCTTCAACCCTTCCAAACAAACTGGTATCTCCCAGTTAGAGTCCCTGGATGCAGATAGTAGCGCACTCGTTTGCGCCACCAGTGCCGCCATTTTATGTATCCAGTTGAACTAAGCGGTTTTGTGGGTAAGTTAGGAACCACCAATCTACCAAAAACCAATGATAATATACTCTAAATCCCTCATAATGCCTCCGATTGCTCTCGTTTCCCCTTAACTTGTGCATGCTGCCTGGCAGGGCCAAGGGGTAAGAGGATATTAAATGGCGGCAGCCATTCGGGTTGCGCTACTCTTTGTATCCAGGGACTCCTCTTCCCACTAGCGGGGCACTGCCTCAGCCGGGACCAGCTCTAAGCTCTCGACCGGTCTCCCGGCAAGAGTGATAGAGTGGTGGAAGTAAGTGTCAGTGCGCGCACGTAAAGAGTGAGGATAGGGCAAGGATGAGGAAGGAATGATGCGGTCCGTGGCCCGTTTGTTGTGGTTCTTTTATGACTTTTGCCTGGTATTGATCGGAGACGCCACAGAACATCATTGATAAAAGCAGTCGGCCGCAAGAATTTTTCTCCATATGGCAGCTGAACTCAACCTATATAGCGAGTGTCGAAAATCCTGAAATTGTCGGGACTCGAACACTAGGACCTCATGGTCAGAAGCACTGCAGTGACAGATTTATGCCGTCAGCCATCTCCGTCGGTGTTCGTACATCCAGTGGCGTGCGGTGAAATTTTAGTTTGGAGTCCAAAGTATAAAAAACCTAAAACAGTTAAAAATGATATGAATTTTCACAAAATATGAATATTAATCAGTGAAAGATCGCGTCTTGCAAACGAACGTAACTGGTCGCCTGGGAGAAAATAGACCACAGGAAAAATTTCGTTGAGTAAATGCTTTCTAACATCAAAAACAATTATAATTCGGTATTTATGTGACTTACATTCTTAACCTTATTTATCGAGTACTTTGTGATTTAAAATTATTAATATAAATTTATAAAATCCATTAGTGCATTAAAGAATATTTTTATTTATTTATTTAACGTCAAAAAACAGTTAAAAACTGCGTACGACGTGCTATGGGGAAAAGTGAATTGTGTGCACATTTTCAAAATTCTGTGATCCCTACACTAAGTCATATACTACTTAAATTTTGAATTTTGAAAGGGAGAAAAACAAAACTCCATGTAATAAAATCTATTTTCAAGGATAAACAAGCAATAAATTTTGAATTTTGAAAGGAGAAAAAACTCATTAATAAAACCTATTTTCAAGGATAAATAAGCAATAAATTTCTTTCATAAACTGGAAAATAGGGACATACACTTCATTTTATAATATGTTATATGTTGGTTCTCTCATGCAACTAAAGGAAAAGGGTTTCATATATGGTGAATGTTGATTTGAAAAAGTATGTATATAGTTCAGTAATAATGTTTTTCACTTTACAAACAATGGGTGTGATGTGCATTCTACTGATTTCTTGCACTTTTCACATCTCTGGATGCTTTGCTGTTTAAATTCCTCGCACAAATTTAATGTCTTGATAGTTCTCTCATGCAACTTGTATTTCTTGTATTTGCTCTGAATGCAATTATTGTATTATTTTAGGTATCAACTCTCGCAGCAATCCTGGTAGAATTTATCCCATAATATATGAAGGGCGATTGATTGAATTTAAGGGCGCTTCAACGGCTAAGGTCATTTGCGCCTTTGTCAAATTGTTTTAAGTCCAGTGCACAATATTGCAGTGCCAAACTAACAAAGGAAAATTAAAATCTTTAAATAGAAAGCAAAGTAAAACTGAAAAGGAACGTATCGTAATAAAAGGGTTTGGCAGAAAAATGCCAGATTTTTTTTAAATCTCGGGCTAAAAGCCAATAATTGGCATCTTCTCTCAGATAAGGGTGTCAGCCAGTCTCTCGCAAAAAGTCAAAAGTTGCAGAGAGAAGATTCATCATTTCTAAGAATCTCCGCTAGGGAGCTAGCAAGGTCATGCTTTCGACGGTTATCTCTTATCTTAACACAGTACAAGAGAACATGCACCACGGTCAGATCTATTTTGCAATATTTTGGAGGAGATAACCGTGGCAGAAATGGCAGTGACCAATTCGGAAGCGTGTTAAAATGATCTCCTCGCGCCGAGCATCACGAGATGAGGAAGTCCAAGGATTTACGGAATCCTTGTTTCTCGTGAGCTTAAAATCTGAGTTATGCCACTCTGTTTGCCATTCACTGCGGATAGAGCGTTTTCTAAAGAGCTTAGTGTCTTCCGTGGGGACTGTGAGGATCTCTAATTATCTTTTCTTCGTAGCAGACTTTGCCGCCTGGTCAGCTATTTCATTTCCTCTTATTCCCACGTGTTCAGGGACCCAACAAAAGGTTAAAATATAGTGGCGGACCAATAGATGATGGATTTGGTGTTGAATGGTCATTGTCAGTGGGTCACAAGACGAGAAGGAGATGGATTCAAGAGAGCTTTTGGAATCACTGCAGATCACTACTTTTTTTAACGACATCGAATCAGCAAATGTAAGTGCCTCCAAGAGCGCATACTTCTCTGCGGTATAGACGCTGCACGAAGAGTCTAATCGAAAACCTCGCGGGGCTCTACTGCAGTAGAAGGCACATCCGACTTTGCCATTTTGAGACGAGCCATCGGTGAATGAAGTAATGGCCAGGATACGTAAGATTTTATCGCCTCAAATTCCGATAAGAATGTACTGGGGGGAGTTAAGGATTTAGGAAGGTTAGACAGTCTAAGATCTATTATCGGCCGGTGTAGTTTTCAAGAGGAAACAAGGTTCCGGGGGTGTTTCACAGGGGGGTAGTTTTATATTAAACTTCTGTAAAAGCATACGGAGACGGACACCCAGGGGATGTTGTAACGATGGTCTAAGTGCATATGAAGTCAAGTGGGTTGGATGGAGGACTGCTTGGCGCGAGGGAGTATCAACATTGGATAATTTCGCACCATATGAAGCAATCAGAATATCCCGCCTTCGGCTCAGAGATGGTTCTCCAGCCTCGGCCAAGAGGCATTCGATGCGACTCGTGCGGTAGGCGCCTGTACTAATCCTTATGCCGGGATTGTGTATGGTATTTAATGGCCGGAGGGTTGATGGACACGCTGAACCATACACTATGCATCCGTAATCCAAGATAGGGCAGATGAGAGTTCTACACAAACGCAAAAGACAAACACGGTCTGCGCCCCAAGAACTACCAGTAAGAGTGCGAAGGAGATTCATATGTGATAAACATCGGCCCTGTAGCTTACGGATGTGTTTTCGCCAGATTTGGCTCTTGTCGAATGTGAGCCCAAGGAAGGTAGCGGATTCAACGAATGGAAGCTGCTGTCCTCCAAGAAAAAGGTCGGGGTGATTATGGAGGTGATGGATCCTGCAAAAGTGCATGCAGGTGGTTTTTGAGGTAGAGAACTTGAATCCTGTTTCATCGCTCCATTCCTGCAGTTTGTTGAGCACAAGTTGTAGTTGCCTCTCAATAATTTGCACGATCTTGGAGCAAAAAATTGCAAAGTCGTCAAAGAACAGTGATGCCTTCACAGGCACACGGATAATTGATGCAATACTATTGATAGCAATGGAAAACAGAGTGACACTCAAAATCGATCCCTGGGGAACACCGTTTTCTAACTGGTGACTAGAGGATAACACGTCGCCAAGGCGTACGCGGAAAGATCTTGATGAAAGAAAACCTACTAGAAACAAAGGGAGCCGTCCCTAAGGCCCCAAGTATGCAAGGTGCGAAGAATACCGTACCTCCAGGTGGTGTCATACGCTTTCTCTATATCGAAGAAAATTGCTACCAGGTGCTGACGTAGCACGAAAGAAGTGGAAATCTGCGTAGCAAGGGTGACTAAGTGGTCCACGGTTGACCTGTGCTTCCTGAAGCCTCATTGGAGAGGTGTAAATAGGTTATTTTGTTCCAGGAGCCAGACCAGACGTGTATTTACCATTCGCTCTAAACCTTGCACACACAGCGTGTGAGCGAGATTGGGCGGTAACTTGAGGGGGTTGTTGTCCTTTCCTTCTTTAGAGATTGGGAGACCAATGGCCTCACGCCAAATCATTGGAACTGCATTTTCAGCCCAAATCTCGTTGAAAATGCCGAGGAGAAAGGAACGAGCGTTTTCAGGTAGGTGTTTAAACATCTGGTTATGTATCTGGTCTGGTCCTGGAGCAGAATCTTTCGCACAAGCGAGGGCACAGGAGAGTTCGTCCATGGAGAAATAGGTATTATAATCTTCCTCCACGCGACTCGAGGAGTCTAATTTAGTTTTCCATTTTTCTTTTCGTTTTCTGAAAGCCAGAAGGATAGTGTAGGGAGCTGGAGATGTGTTCGTAACGAGAGGCCATTTCTTCAGCAATTTCTTGTGGAGAGGTTAGGAGATTGCCATTTATCATAAGCCCGGAGATAGACGAAGGGAGTCTTCCACCGATCTGTCGGACCTTTCTCCACACTAGTTTAGGCGATGAACGGCAAGAGAGTGACGAGATGTAAGCTCTCCAGGACGCAGCCTTACTTTCCCATATCGTTAATCTAGCTCTGGCTCGGGATCTTTTATAATTTATTAGGTTTTCCATGGTTGGTAACCTAAGTTTACCAATGTCCTC
This sequence comes from Teleogryllus oceanicus, assembly GCA_964035755.1. Lineage (NCBI taxonomy): Eukaryota > Metazoa > Arthropoda > Insecta > Orthoptera > Gryllidae > Teleogryllus > Teleogryllus oceanicus. Next base: position 20,310,639 of record CAXIVR010000008.1, read on the forward strand.
TTCCGATCACGGACCGCGGTGGCACAATCAGCGTTCCACCATGGCACAAGGGGATGTCGTGCATGGCCCGACGACATCGGGATGGCAAATAAGGCCGCGCGAAGGACGGCGTTATTAAAATGGGCAACCATAGCATCGATGTCGTTTGAGCAGTTTTCCGATATTCGTAATTCTTTTCTGAATGTTTCCCACTCAGCTCGGTGGATTAGCCAGCGAGGAGGGCGGGCAACGTTCAGATCGGGAATATCGAGGTTAACCCGAATGGGAAAATGGTCACTGCCTTGCAGGTCGCCAAGGACAGTCCACTCGAGGATTGTAGAAACAGGGATTACAGAGAGCTAGATCCACGGGCCAGAGTGTTAGAAGCTACGAAAAAGTGTGGGCTTTCGCCAGAATTTAGGATAATTAAGTTTTGGTTATCTATAATATTTTCAAGTAACCTACCTCTCGTGCACGACCTTGTGCCACCCCAGGCAGGGTTGTGGGCGTTGAAGTCCTCCACAATAAGAAAAGTTGCGGGCACCTGAGAGAGCACATCTTCCAGTTCTTTCTGTGACACTTGTCCAGGCGGGATATAAACGTTGCAAATGGTAACAGAAATAGTTCGGTAATTCACACGAACGCAAGGTATCTGAAGAGTGGTTCGTATGTGTTAGATACCAGTGAGTCTATGATAAAAGTGGCGACTCCGCTATGGGCGCAGAGGCCATCGTCTACGTCTTGCCTGTAGCAACAAAAGCCGGGTAGAGAGAGGGAGTGCTCAGACCGGAGATGTGTTTCCTGCAGGCAGATAACCACGGGTCTATGCATAGACATTAACTTTAATTCGTCCAAACGGGTACGAAAGCCAATTAAGTTTCATGAGAGGAGAGCCATTGTTTCTAGTTCTTAGATTTTTTAATTTTTTTTTATTCTAGGGTGGGATATGTATCGGGTTTCTTTTTCTTCTTTTTCCTTCTCTGTTGGAGAGTAATGGGTTGGTTCAAGCGGAGTTCATTCCCTGCAGACACCACGGTCCCTTGAGACAGGCGACCTAGACCTAGCAATAGGGCTTTCGGCCTCGGCTTCTCTGGATGCGTTTGAGGGTTTGTTGAAATATTTATGCTTTTGGTTTCCGTTTTTGTTTCAGACTGGACAACAGATTTTGGATAGGCATCTCCGCCGATGTCATCAAAGGACACCTGACAGCATCGCGCAAAGTGGAGGCTTTAGGCGTTTGGGTTTCAGAATTTACTTTATGTTGACCCACGGTGTCAGCAAAACTTCGGGCCATGTCCACGGGGTTTCGCGTCTGGTAACGGCGTCGTGCCTCCGGAAAGCAAACTTTCCCAGGGACCCTGATCTTCTGGATCTCTCTTTCTCTTAAGAAAATGGGGCACTGGTTAGAATTTGATGGATGTTTTTCATAACAGTTCACGCACTTTGCCTCTGCGGTACAGTTAGAGTCGTTACAAGCCTCCCTTCCACAATGCACGCAGACTGCTGCGCTCATACAGCGAGGTTGCGTATGGCCAAACCTCTGGCATTTAAAACAGCGCAGAGGGTTTGGAACATACTGCCTGACACGGAGATTACAGAAACTACAAGATATATTTTCTGGTAGAGACGGACGGTCAAAGATTAGTATCACAGTTGAGGTAGGACCCCATTTACTCTCCGCTAAATTCTGTAAATCTTTGACACTCCATATGGTTCGAAGAAAGCTTTCAAATTTTCTTCCGATTCGGTTGAGAAGTCATGATTTACCACACCCTTGCAGAGGTTTAAGGTCAGGTGGGCGGACACGTGCACCTGGATGCCGGGTATTTCTTTTAAGTATGGTGTTTCTTTTAAGTATATACATAGAAAACTGGTACATTATTATGAAGTTCAGTCTGATGTCCTAAAATGCAGAGAAGGATGTAGGTAAAACTTTTAATGCTCTTAATTTGTCATAGTGCTGGCTTAGAAATATACATCTTTTCTTCTTTTCTTTAGGTCAGTGATTTTGCTAATCTGTTTCGTCAGAGCGACATTCGAAAAGGATTGTACAGTTTCTTTGACGCACCACCGACTGAAATTTGCCAAACTTTTCGATTCCTCTGGCAAGTTTGATCGGGCTGACACTCGGTTTCATTCTCTTTTACATGACATGACGAGAAAGCGGGGCTTAGTAGGTCTGTCAGATTCATTACAAAAAAACTCTCAAGATTTACTGTTTCACCAACAAATCTCCTCCAGGTTTTTTATCCATTAAGAGGATATCAAATTCATCCCCGTGGTCCCCACCCACCACGGAGCCCAACAAGGGTACACTCCATCGGAGTGCCAGGGTTACCACGGGGATATAGTGGGGGGGTACCACAGCGCTGCACCGCCGTGGCCCCCGCTCACCCTGGACTTCAGTACAAGACTTAGTCCAAGCCGGTTGATCGGGAGTGGGTTAGCTCCCGACCGCCCGTCTAGAAGAGTCCGTAGCCAAAGCAAGTGTATTGAGACCTACAAGGAATGTTCCCCAAAATACGTAGGAGCACGTATCCCTGGATGCCAAGAAAAAAGTAGCACGAGGATAATTGGGAAACAGACAGGCCCCTCAACCACCAGGACATACATTTCCTCCGACACGGGTCGCCATGCACGGCAAACACATGGCTGGGCGTTCAGCATACAGAGGGAGCCAGTGAAATACGAAAAGAAAAGAGACAGGATGTTATAGAAGAATGACTTGTTAAGGACAGGAATACTTGAGAGCCCTCTCTGTATCCCCCCATTAGGACGTGGACCAACCCACCTCCACGGGATGAAAGGCGAATACGATCCAAACTTACGTCTGCAATTCTTGTGTACGGTGATTCCTCGAAATATCAGTAATGATTTATCCTCCAGACAGTTGATCGAGCCTGTGGTCCGATTAAAATAAGAACCGACTTGAGGGCGGGATGTGGTGGGGAGCGGCGTTGCCACGCCGGGGGGCTGAGCACGTGCTGGAGCGGCTGGGGGCGGAGCAGCGAGGACCACCCGATCGCGGTGACAGAAAGACGAAGCGGTACTTACAGTGGGTGGGTGACTACATGCGTCGTCGTCACAACTCAAATATTGAAGAGAAATAATTTCTTCAAAATTTTGTTCCACAATTCCTTCGTCCTCCCATGCCTTTGAAATAACCTTTTTAACATGACCTACCTCATTGCGCCATTGTTCTGCTGTTGTCCTCTCCACAGTCTCATTCATGAGCTTTTCCACCTCAGATAACATAATTTTTTCTTTCTTCTCCGCCACGTAACCTTTTATTTGCGTCCAAATTTTCTCAATGACATTAAAGTGACAGCCCTACTCACGATACCACTGCTCAAAACAACAAGAAAAAGGCCGAAAGCACAAGAGAAATTTTCCTTCAGTGTTGCTTCTCGTAACTGACTAGCAACTGGAAGTTGCTAAGCATACAAAAATTGACAGGAGAGGGACCGGAAGGGCCTCCCCTATATCTGCCATCATGCCTCCCGATGCAAACCATGAATGGAGCAAATTTACAAAACAATATAAGTAAGTTCTTCTTCGCAATATTATATATTATTCATGAATTGACAATTGCACAGTCAATCAATTTTTCTTCTTCTACTTCTTTTCCCTCCAGTTCATCTATATTTTCTGTATCTGTAATTTCATCAATATTATGAGGAATGTGCATAGTATCACTGGCGGATCCCTCCAAAAGGCCTTGTTTCATTTACCTTCCTTTATTTGGCAAAATTGATTTAAATATTCATTTGTGCTTGAATCATGTACTTGTTGAAACAATAATATTGTGTAGTATCATATTTACAGAACATAAGTAATACACAATATAAGAAATACGCTTATCCCCACCCCCTACTTGACATTATTTAAAAACAATGGCACACCCTATGGCTGGGGAAGGGGGGAAGGCAGTGGGTTTCAGCCTCCTTCTACCTTCGAAACTGATGACTTGTCTCTTAATGTACCTTATAGCTTTTACTAATTTTCTATAATTATGAAAGTCACTCAGTGTATCTATTGAATATATATAATTATAATTTATAATAATTATTATAAATAAATAAACATACTGCAATACATAATACAAAGAGCTTCTTCAACAGTTTATTTTACATTGTACCTTTTGTAGCAGCAATCTTCACTCTGGCACGACTCTTGACAACATAAGTTCCCAAATCCCATTCCTCTGTTCTTGGAAGCAGTTAGTAAGCCCATCATCCGGATATCGCATTTGAGTGAGAACAAGACTACAATCATAACACCACTGTACACTGGCTGCCTCATTCCACATAAAAGTTGATAAAATCATCCAGTTCACATTCTGGTTTACCTTGGAACAACAAACAATACTGTGATATACCAAAATGATGAACCATTTTTATTATGGAAATGTCATTTTATGTGACGTAGAATATAGGGATGTCAATAGACAATCGCAAGGGGGTCGCTATGTGACAAATAAACAACCGGCGTTAAGGATCATTTTCATTAGGTTGAAATGAGAGAGCAGAGGCGGAATAAGCATTGTTTTGAGAGACAAAATAAAAAGACATAAAATTCGGATGCTTCCGAGTTTTGAGAAGAACATTGATTTGCTAGAGCAACGCGGTGATGAGTGGGTCGGCTCTTGATATATTTTATTAGATCGGGGAAAGACTGTAATTCACAGTTGTTTAAATTAACTATTGTTTTTTATATTAGGATAGAGCATTCTTGTAGGAAGTAAAATTTGTGTCTAGGCGTCCACCCGAGACGCAAGTGAGGGAAGTCACAGATTATAATAATATCGCTGGGAGAATTTGGATTCAGATCACGGACAATAGGCAAGGACTTTATCCAGAAGCAAGATTCTACTGCATCGACAGAGAAGGTTCTACAGGGCGCCATCAAACGAAGAAGAGGAGAGCATGCGAAGACCCACAAATGGATAACAAGGTTTATAATTATTGTAATACAGAGAAAACTGGTCATGACAAAGATTGATTCATTTTTGATTATCATAATAAATTCTAATTTGTTAAGTTGAAAGAAGGCTGATTATCATTGTTTGTTATGTGCAATCCAGCATTTTAATACGATTTTCAGATTCCTCGCCACTCCGTATGGATGGCAGATTGAATAATTGGTTGCAGAGTAAGTAGCAACAATTATGAATTTCGAACCTCAATTAACTGAGCAAGCCCAACATAATTTTGTAAGTAGAGATATTTAAATTACATAGGAAACATTAAGTTTCAAGTGTAACCATTTCCTCGCGCCCAAATTGCATTTATCAGTAATAATTATTTTTAAAAATGGCACCAGTCAACGTCGGGCATGTTTCAATACTGAAAACTAATATTTACTTAGAAGGTTGGCGGAAAGAACCATGTACATCTGCTGTGATAGAACATGATGAACGCAATCCACTATACCCTAATAGGTAAATCTGAAAATAACCAGCCGAAAACATCAAGTTGGCCGGATACATCACCTTAACATTCATGATTTTTTTATAAAATTTTACTTTCTTCAAAGAGCGGAACACTTTTTACTCTTAATTTACTCTTTTACTCTCCAATGTGCTATCATTCTTGAACCCATAACTTCATTCTTCTGTCAAAAGATTTCAAGCACTACTGGCAAGTCCACTGCCACACACTTAGAGAAGAAAACATTTCTCACAAGACAGTAGGAATTATGGCACAAGGAGCATTTCAATGTCTTCCTCTCAAGTCACATGAACTGCCAATGATAACATATCATTGAATTTTTCTTGACATACAGGACAAGCATACCCAACACCATTTTCAGAACCTTCAGAAGTAATTTCCTGGTGAAAACCTTCATTTAGAAATACTGATTCTGAATTGATGTTTTCATGCTTCGTTTTGTTAATATGACAATCATCTTGTCTAAACATTGAACCGCAAAGTTCACAGTAATATTTCCCAGAATGATTTGTCTCGTTATTATTTTCACGATTCAAATAGAGTTGATTAGCAGATTTAAAACATCTCTCACATTTATCACGCGAGTACTTTGCAGGGACAACTTTATGACTGGAAAATTTATGTCTCTTCAAATCATTTCTACAAACCCCCTTGTGACCACACAATTCACAAATTGTTGATAACTGACAACACTTTGAAATGTGGTTCTTATATTCGGCAGAAGTCTTAAATAAATCAGAACAGAAATGACACTTATATAAAACATGTAGATAGGTACAGGTTTTGTCACACCGATCTTCAAATGATTTGTTTTTATTTTGTAATGTTTGGTTGCTCTCCCCACAATGTGTAAAGATGTCTTCACCTTTTTCCTCTTCCTTGCATAAAGATTTCAACAGTGACTCCTCTGTAGGAGCATGTGTTACAGTTTCATCTGTAAGAGCATTTGCAGGTATTTCCTCAACATTTCCAGCATTTTGTTGGACTTCACTGCAAATAATGAAAACAATTTCAGTTTCAACATACCCACACAAAGAAAAGAAGAAGATGTAAGTCTTCTGATTTAACTTACCTTGTACACAGGTCATGAACACTTGTATCCTGAAAAATAGAAATTAAAATCCGTTCAGAGTACAATTAAAAGACTGAAGAGTCCTTATTTATCATTTAATAAAATATTTGAAATTCCATTTTATTCCTTAAACTCCAGGAAAAAAAAATTAAAATCGAGATCAATTCTCAAAGTAATGCTGATTATGTAATCCAGCCAATTTTATAAACTTGTGTTGCAAGAATAAATACAAAAGAACCATTTTAAAGTTCAATGATAAATCAAGTTTGTTTGTTGTTTTTTGTTGTTTTTAGTGAAAAAATATCTCAACTAGCTACACAATAAAACTTAAAAAACAGAGATCCTCCGTTGAAAATATTTAGGTACTCACAGGAGATTCTTTACCAAAGGTCTTCCAAAGAACTGCATCTGCAGCAACACAAGTCATGTAGAAGTCATGCCAGATATTCAAAACTGACAAACAATTGGAACACACACCAAAAGGCAATGAATCGTCCAAATTAAGCTGCAACATTTACAAAAAAATAAAATAAAATAAATCCATATTAAAAAATATTTCCATATTAAAACAGGCCCAATGGAGCACAATTGTGACCAGAAATTGAAATTATTCATTGATTCATGGATCCAAGTACATGAGAAAAAGCCCACCAGGGGAGATATTTTGCAACACAGCATACAACAAATTAAAAAATAGAATACAAGAACAGAAATTTCAAGTAACAAGATTCTAAATCATTTTTGGTATCTCAGCCTCAACAATTAAAAAAAAGAATTTTTGAATCATCCAATTTTATATATCTAAAAAGGCTTTTTATAAAAAAAGATGTTATTGTAAAATGAAATTTGAACTCAATTTTTCTCAGAATAAGGTTTTTGCCGTTAGAATCATGTCAAATCAAGTGATGAGACGATAGCTGAAACCCAATTATTAAGCTGTTACTATTGTATATTCATAATGTATTTGTTTTTTGCACAATAAGAGCTTTCTACTAATACAACTGCTAACAAAATCACTATAATTAAAGATCTCTTTGTTATTCTTTTTAGTGTTATCTTACACTTAATATTTCAAAGCATGGTGAGAGTGATTGTAACTACTGAATTTAATTTAAGAAATTCAAAAATACAGATTCCCCATGAAAATAATCATATCCATACCTTGATAGGAAGATATGAATCAATTTTTGATGATATAGACACGTCCTTAGATGGATCTGAAGCTGATTCAAATATAGGCATCAGCTCCGAACCTTTCTGTCCACACAGGCGGCATAATTTCCTTCTCAGATTATCCAGTGTGTGTTGTTTGACATGTAAGTCTTTCTCGTTATCCTTACACAAATGTTTGGTTTCTGTATAACATAGAAAACAAAAATATATATTGTAGAAATATTCAAATAAGAAAGAAGCTTTATTTCTCCCACACTTCACACTATTAAATCTTCCAATGGAGGACAACAAGACATTGAAATTTATGACAATATCCATTTTTAAATGTTTAATAAATCAAGTGATAACATGCTTTTTAACTACTTATTATTCTTTCTTTCACATTGTTTCTATATTCTATAGCATAAATTGTCTTCCAAATTTAACAGAAAAATTGTAATGAGTAAAAAGAATAGTTGATGCTAGCCTGTTTACTCAGGTCAAAGTACACTAAAAAACAAAGTGAAATGCTTTTTCTAAATGGAATCCAACCTGACTCCTAATGTCCATCCCTGAACACAAACTTTTCTGTTATAATTATTGCAGGACATTAAAATTTTACATGACTTTATTTAAATATCTAATTTTGAAGAACAGATATCATTAAGAAAAGTCTCTTCCATACATATTGTAACTGAAAGAAGACAGCCTCCCCTCCCGCAAAAAAAAAAAAACTTGCATTTTTCAATAATTCAGAGAGATCAATGAAAATTGGACCTACATCATTTTTATAAACATCTTTGCTTATTCACAAACATTTTTAATCCAAAAATAAGGAGACATTTTTGAGAAAAATTTTGAATATGTTCTTGAAGCTTCATCTAAAGTACCCCCAAAATCAAAATATATCAGCCAGCCAGACTGGAGAATATCAATTTCAGTGAAAAGCCTGCCTAAAAGCCGCCTTGTGAAGTGCGGTAAGTGCTGGTCAGTGTAATTCAAAGCAAAAGCAGTGTAGTGTAGTGTAGTGTAGTGCAGTGTAGTGCAGTGTAGTGTAGTGCAGTGTAGTGCAGTGTAGTGCAGGGTAGTGCAGTGGAGTGGAGTGAGGGAGTGAGTGAGTGAGTGAGTGTAGTGAGTGCAGTGTAGTGCAGTGTAGTGCAGTGTAGTGCAGGGTAGTGCAGTGGAGTGCAGTGCAGTGGGAGTGCAGTGGAATGCAGTGGAGTTAAGTGTAGTAAACGTGATCAATGAATTAAAAAAAACAGCCAAAATTATGTAGCTTGTATTAAATTTTAGCATCACCGACATATAACTATTGGATATCATGACAGTTGAAATATTTGTTATAATACTTAATATTAGTGTTAGTATGATTATTGCATGTTCGGCTTGTACTGTACTCCTTTATTATTATTATTGTTATTATTATTGTAATCATTGTTATTTAACTGCCACCGGGTCATACCCAATTGCAGTTCAAATAAATGTATATGTAAGGTTCAGCCACTAGCTTTGTTCACAAATGGTTTTGCTGCACAACATAAAAGAGAAAGTTTACTACACATAAGAGCACTACAATTATCTCCCCCCCCCCTCTTCTTCTTCTGGGAGCTAAAATTGGAGTTTTTCTGCCAAACACTCGCAGCTTTTCACAGCAGCATCTTCACTCTGAAAGTATGTAGTAGAAGAGAAAGTAAAATCAAATCTTTTGGTAAATCTAAAAGAGATTTTAATGAATAAATTTATTTTCAAGAACTGGTGACAAATTAAGGTCTTGTTAATTAGATACAATGAGAGCCAACCACAACCAGTTCCAAGTGGCCTTACAGCAACAAAGTAAATGGCAGCAAACAACAAAAAGCTCGCGGTAGCTCATGGCTCAGAACAGTCGCTTGACTTTTACCACAAGGGCCTAGGTTCGATTCTTGGCAATTTGATGTGAAATTTGTGTGAAAGTGAAAAAGTGTTTGCCTACTTCACAGAGCTAATCCAATTGATTGATCCCAACTGAGGATTATTCCATGTATTCTATACCAAGTTCTTGATTTATTAATGTTGCAACAGAAACATAACTTAACTTTGTCACAGAAATAGTGACAGAATGTTAAAATCAACAAACACAACATCAACAACGATAACAACAACAATCAGTAAATGATTGTTAGGCCTTTCTTGCTCTCATGGCAGGCCTTAGGGCACAAGTTCTCAATGTCTCATATTTGCTCTATTATCAGTCTATATTGCTCTGGAACACAAACCAGGCATTCAGATTTAAATAACGATTTCTGACATTTTGGATTAAAAAACCAGCTTTTTAACTTTTAGAGAGAGAGACTCCTCACATTCCATAAGGTTTCACAAAATCACAACAAATTTTCATAACAGAGCACTCATTAACCGAGCATGAACTGCATGTTCTATGTACACGGAGGAACAAAAATGAATTTTCCTATGAACCAGGAAAAATGTTTTTTGAAATTACATCAACATTTCATTACCAAAACACAAACCAAGTAATACCACCATTGTCAACATAAACATATGTACTGCAGAATTCCCAATTAACCTGATATCCTATAACTGACTTCCTGCATTTTATGTCAACTTCTGGAAACTCGAACAATGCCTACATGTCATTAATAAAATAACATTTTTATCATATGATGGCAGTTTTAACATAGAGTGTATTTAAGGTCCAAAATTTCTACAATGTTTTCTTTTTCCTTTTGCATAAGTCTGTGTGTAAGGGAAGGAGGGGAAGACCACAAAAATAAATGAAGAATGTAGAGTTTTGTTACTTTTCTCCTTTTTCCCTGTAAAATTTGAAAGCAATCCATGGGCAAGCATTGGAGTGGGGGAACTGCCACTCCTAATACTATACATCATCAAACATGCCGTGCAGCCTGTTGCAGTAAACAAGAACTTCACTGTTGCAATGATATCTGTATAAAGATGATATTAATTGAAATTTGCTGCTTTTAAAGTGAGGGCCAAAGGTTAAATGCAGTAATAGAGGCAGGAGTGTAAAATGGTGCACTTCTGAGAGAGCATCAAACTCAGGAGAGAACACTTATTGGGCCCTCTTTCGATTCAAAATTATATCTTGAATACTGAATGTCATTAAAATGAAAATGTATATTCCTAACATATTAAAAGATCTTTTTCCATTATCTGGGGATTGTGCAAATGTGCAACCAAAGCATGAGCTACCACTGTATACCCCATTCAATGTGTAAATACAACAAGCAACTGACTCCTGCAATACATTAATTGAATTGATATAAGTATTGTTAATAAATCAAGGTAGAAGATATATGATAAAAATATAACCAAAGAAAACTTATTTTTTATTCTCATAAATTTTTATTTCAAAAACCATAATAAAAAATTTTTAAATCAAGCGTTTTTTTTAATTAATCTGAAAAGATAACTAATTTATCAGCTTACAAAATAACCCTTAAATGTCCCACATTAATGTAATGGTGTAAATATCAAAATCAATAAATGTCAAACACCGAAAACCAAAAAACCATGCCATTACTGGTCACAACTGACTAAGAATGGCAAAAGATACACAAAAAGTGTGTTACTGTACCTGCAATCTGAGGTTCTGTAGGCACCATTGTAGCAATGTAATTATGATCAATTGCTGCAGAATCTGAAAAAAAGGATAATCAATATAATAATTTAATAAATAACGTTATTTGCCAAAATTCTTACTGATATAAATTCAACTTGGAGCTTCATTTTACCCATTACTATCTTTGGAAGAAACAAAAATCACATTCTGCAAAATAAATTACCTATGACAAAATGAACTTTACAGTTTGTGAAAACTAATTTCAGTAATACCAGTGCCTTTTACACAAATTTTTAAGTGTATTGGAACAAAAGGGTTTTTATTTCCCCTCTCAGTAAATCCAAATCTCCAATGAATATTAATGTATACCAATGTACACAATATATTTATCAGAAATTGCTAATTTAAACCTTTACTCTTAACCAAGGGCATGAGGGGGATGTGACTTGACCACCTTAAACCAATGTGGCCCATTTTAAGAATGGGCCAAGTTTTCTGAAATGAACTTTACAAAAGCCAGAACAAAAAGTAGAAAATGAAGTTGGATCCATGACTAAAGTCATAGCAAATATTAATAATAGTAATAATTGAAAATATGATTTATAAAAATATGCAAACATGCCACCACTCAAATCTCTCTACAAAAGAATAGGAGAAGGCTCCTATAAAGCTGCTTCTAAGCACTTTGGGGTGAAAGTATGTAAAAGGGATATCAGGTGAAATAGTTATTTAGAAAGAAAAGGAAAGAAAAAAAAAACAAACACAAATGCTTATGGGAAGCGGTAGTAATAGTACATGTTCTTAATGGTGATGACAGGGCCCAGATAATTATGTAATAGCATATTTTCTTAACGTAAGTCTGTGTGGTTGAACCAACGACATATCCGTGTTTCGTATCGATTAGTGCCAAAAAACATTGACTTTTCGGTACATATTTTTACATATTTTACCCAAAAGAACATATTTTTACATATTATACTGAATTTTTCCATTTCCTGCATTTAAAAATGTAGTACTACAGTAAAAATATGTACTTTCCCCAGCTCCCTATCTTTCCTTAAGAATATGTTTCTTGTCCTGATGGTGCTACACTCTGTGTTTCGTTACGTGTCCATCTTGGGTTCCACCATACTAAAGCACTTTTTCAAATCAACGTTTGGGAGCTTATTGCAGCTCAGCCATTCAAAATATCCAAGTAGTTTATGACACAAAATGTGCTTAAAATTGTCTTATGTGCTAATTTTCTAATTTTTGACGTTTCCTCCCTGGACAGCCTGTATATTATTTATACTTACTTGATTCTGAAGGATCACTAGAATTAGACGGTTTTCTTAAAGCAGACACAAGCCCATTGTAAGTATAAAGAGGGATTCTTTCACTGAAAGAATTATATTCAATTAGTTAATAATAATTATGTAAAGTATTTAATAATTAAATAACAACATACAATGAGAAATCATGTAAGATAGAAATACAAAATAAAAATATTCACATACCGAGGCTTTTCTTTGCGAGATTTTTTTAAAGCCAACAGTTTCGTGGGAATAGATCCTGGAATCAGTTTCAGCCGAGATCTGTTAACTTTCACAGAACCGTCTGATGTTTCAAGCCCTTCTTGCACAAAACATTCATCTTCAAAGTGTTGTTGACATATTCTCCCTACAAATTGTACATTTTAGGTAGGCATGTGTATATGTATAGTCAGTACACTGTGTATACAGACACAGTAAGGGTGGGAATATATATATATATATGTGTGTGTTATATATATATATATATATATATATATATATATATATATATTATATATATATATATATATATATATATATATATATATTTATATATATTACATGAAAATATGTAGGAACATATTTTCATGTAATACTGATATTTATAGTTACAACACCCAACATAGAAATCATGTTCATCAAGTGTAAGTATCAACAGCTCACTACAAGAAATACATATACGTTACTTTACAACGCATTGCCAGATGAAATTAATAGATATTTATGTCACGAGTCCTCTAAACGAGTCTTTAAGGACGCAGCCGGAAGGTTAACTGCGAGGCGGAGGCGATAACAAAGCCGTAGTAGTTAACCTTCCGGCTAAGTCATTAAAGACTAATAGAGGACGAGTTATATACATGATTTTGTTATTTTCTGTTATTTTAGTTTATGCTATTAAAATAAACTTTTATCTCTTTCGAGTTCAGAATTGTCATTACTCTTGATTTATTTTTTTTTTTAACCAATGGAACAATCTTTTTATTTATTTATTTATTTATTTTACGTCAAAAAAAACAGTTCAAAAAAATTTCTGTAGCAAGGGTTGGTAGTACTGGATGCTTTGTTTGTGATCAGACAGTTGAATGTTTTTTCTACTAATGCAAGCAGAATCTAAACCCGAGAGTCCATAGTGTTCATAGCAACGGCCGCTAAAATGATCGAAAGTCCATTAAAAATATTTTAGCGGCCGTTGCTATGGACGCGCTCTTAAAGCAGTATTTAGATGGTTGGTTGCTAAGGGGTTAAGTGCGTGTTTACTAACGTAAATAACAAAAACAATCAAAAGTGGTACACAAATTTAAGTTAAAAGTAAAATCTTTTCTGCTGCAAAACTGTTTCTATACAATAAGAGACTATACTGATCGTCCAAAAGAAAAACAATGTTTACTTTAACAAAACCAAGATATAGTTTAATGAATTAGTTTACATTTGCATTATATAATTTTAAAAGAGACTTAAATGCCTGTAACAAGTAATGTACTTCGGCTTCCGGGTCAATGACCACCATCTCAATCGGGTTTTTGTCCAGTTTCCCTGATCCATTGAGCAAATGCTGAGAGGGCCCCTTAATTTGCTTCTGGCATTACCTCGTGCTCGTGGCACAGGGAAGTCGCTAGCCTTTCACCACAGATCCAGGTTCGATTCCCGTCGAATCTCGTGTGAAATTTGTTCCAACAAAACGAGTTTGGCTGCTTCGCGAGGGCTAGACCAACCGCTGTGAAGTCTCATAAACCCTATTCTTATTCCTTCCCAATTCTGACCGCTGGGTAGTGACGCAGGAGCGCGTAGCAGGAGGCACGTACGCGGAGATGCTACCTGGCGGTGCTCTCGACACCTGACTGCGACGTGACGTGACATGACTTAAAGGTAATGGAGAATTACTCCCACGCAAGTTCATGGAGGATTATTCTCCACCGAAAAGCGCTCAACGACACTTCTGGGGCTTGGAGACGCGTTGCGTCAATTTAGAAGACGCAACAAATTTAAAAAAACTGGTAGTTCCTATTTAAGATTTAAAAGTTGCTCAGGGGGCGGGGAAGAGGTTCGATTTCACATCAGGCAAATTTATCCCTTGGAGATATTCACCTTTTGTCAGAGACCTGTTTTTTAAAGGCGTTTTTGGAGTTATTTTGATTTGTCAGTTTAAATGGGGCACACTGTATGTGTTTTACGAGGGTAGGTGGAAATCTTCAAAAGACCCTGTGTAGTTCTATATACTACCCAGCGTGTGAGATTTTTACTCACTAAAACCGAACCTCCCGTCTCCTCCATCCTCTCCACGGAACCGCCTAAAGGCATTACTTTGCGGAGAGTGGAATAGTGACCTCATCACATGAAATTAGGTGAGGAATCATGAGATATCATTCCCACCTTTCTCTATGCGTCTCAATTCATCAATGTATCTTGTGTAAAATTGCACACCACCTTCCAATTGCTGTCAGAAACAAGTATACTTGAAACTATGCTTTCTGGAGTCAACTGGCCTATACCAATTATCTGGGCAGTGGCTAGTCGTTGAGGTGCGAAATGTGGGCACTGAAAAAACACGTGCTCGGCGTCCTCAACATCAGGTTCACACACAAGACAATGAGGGGTATCACCTAGTTTGAACATGTGAAGGTGAATGTGGCTCTGAAGCAACCATGTCG
This sequence comes from Teleogryllus oceanicus, assembly GCA_964035755.1. Taxonomy (NCBI): domain Eukaryota; kingdom Metazoa; phylum Arthropoda; class Insecta; order Orthoptera; family Gryllidae; genus Teleogryllus; species Teleogryllus oceanicus. The sequence goes on from CAXIVR010000008.1 coordinate 20,325,809, forward strand.
TTAGAAGGTGCGTGATGTAATAATTTACCCCGCCGTGCTTTTGACTGATCTACGATTCAACTCTAGGACTCAATCGGTATGTATCTTCCATTGGAGGACTGTCCCATCGCTGTTGCCACTCTGCTAGCTGTTCCAAGCAGTTCTGCTTCCCGTCTCTTTTGTCGTAACACCTCTGCCGTGCACGGGCCATTATATATATACATATATATTGTAACAATTTAGATGCAAAGAACATAACAAGGAATGGCATAAGTAGGAGATGGGAAAACAGATGAAAGCGGTGTCGCGCACTAATAATTTTTTATAAATTAAAGAAGACGCGACAAAATCCCGATTTGGACAGTACGAATCAATAGCATTCATTTAGAGGAACATTTCAAAAGTTATCCGAAGCAAATCGCATCAGGGGTTTAAAAGATATGAGTGATTTTGAAATACACTTTGACGATATTAGAAATTTACAGCCATTGTTATCATAAGAAAGGTAATGAAAGGGGCTTTACACGGAGAGAGTTTTCTCTCCTAACTTTCCGGAATTGGTTAGGAGACACGTGTAAACTCTCAGGAGAGCGATCTTCTCTCCGGAGACATGACGTCACAGGAGATCTCCGAAGCTTCCAGGAGAGAACAGTGTAAAGGCTCTGGTATCGCTGAGAAATCGTATCTCCTGGGAGATAAATAGTATTCAAAGAGAGTTGGAAGAGTTTCTGCTCTCTTGGTATGTGTCCATGTACTGGATCAGCCTTTCTATGTCTGTGCGTCGTTTAAGTGTTGTCCGTGGATTTCGGATCTTTGGGGTAATTTTACACTGGGGAATTATAAATAAAAATGACAAAGAACTGTATGTATCTCCAGTAGCCACAAACCATAGCGTCAAATCAAGCATATATCCTCCAAGAAATACATTACCGCATGACGGTATCTTGCTTTCTAATTGCTTGAGATATTTTTCTTAATAACAAATCAAATTCTTCTCGAGTTAGACGTGCGAAATTTTTATACAAAAATCCTTTTCCTTTATATCCTTTTTAATAATAAAACTGGAATTTTGTTCTATAAAACTATCACAAGGCGTTCTCTTTCATACACTTGCCCTATATGGTGTAATGCCTCTACTACCAAATTTAACAAATTTCAATTCATTCATAATAAATTCCTTCCAAAAATGTGCATGCTTCCTAGTTTATATCAATTAACAAATATACAGATAATTTAAAATTGATTCTTTCAAATCGTTTATACTTAACTTCACAAAAAGATTCTTTAACAAATTATCAACTTAACCATTTTCCAAAACTTTACATTAGGTCAAAACTATTTTCTCGAATACGATCAAGTTTTCCAATAGATATTTTTAGTCCTGCATTAATTAAAACTTGTTTTATTGTATTAATCCCCAAAATTACAATGCAATTGAACAGGTAGTAAATAAATATTTTTTTCAAAATTCTCTTCCTGCAATTCCTCCATCAGAGTTCTATAAATACTTTGCTCTTCACTGTAAAAAGAATCACCCACACTTGTCTCTTTCTTTTTCTTCGCTTCTTCAAAATTATTATAGCGGCACAGGCATCTGCAAGATCTGTCACATTCTAACCTCAAACTGCTCGCCGCTGCTCATCAGCAGCTTATTCAACATGGCGGCGCCAAAGAACATCTAGAGACATTTGAATCAAGTGTAAACAGCAAGGAGATACTTTTCCGGAGAGATCTCAGGAAACTTCTCTCCCGAGTTAGGAGACTCGCGTTTCGGGAGATATTTTCATTCGTGTAAAGGCATCGAAGAGAGTTTATCTCCTAACTTCAGAAAAGTTAGGAGACTTTGTTTCTACGTGTAAACGCCCCTTAAAGCGATTGAAATGAAACTTTCGGGATTAACAAAGGAAACCACGCGGAAAATTATGACATTACTCGCAACTCTGAAAAATACCGAGGAGCTGCAGTAGAGATGCAAATTGAAATTGTATATGTGGAATTTTACGAGAGAACAATGATGCGTCGCGCTGACGTCACAACTACTCAAGACGCCGAGCGACGGAAATTAAGCAATTTTGGCGTTAATAAACATTAGGAAATCGTAAAAGAAATAGTAATAAGATGTAAATTGAAGAGAAATAGCCTGGAAAGGACAGAATTAAGTAAAATGGTATGATATTTTGGTAAAGACACGTAAGCGATTGGTAAATGTTCCAGAAAAAAAAGTTGAAGACACAACGCAACAATGACCGGGAAGATGATGTGTAGCGAGCTCGAAGTCAGACGTGGGGGAACAACGCTCCGAAAAAAGATAAAAATTTTAGTATGCAATTGTGCGAGAAACACGGTGAACATGAATGGATATAGTGAGTTTAGGCAATGATGTTCGTAATAACAATGCGTAACGCGGAAATATTTTATGTGTCGCAGTATATTCAATAATAGGACATTTTGGAGGCAATATAGCACGCGATAGACAGATAATCGCGTTACTAGTTGCGTAATGAAAATAGGATGATAGGGGAATGAAAGGACATGCTAAGAAGATATTAGCGAGTTCAAGAAATTTTTGGTAATGTTGGGGTGATGGAGAAACGCTGCTGGAGGATGGATTTGGAGGACGCTGCGTAATATACAGCGAGGACGGCGCGCAACAATGGTTTGCTGCGGATTACAGCGTTTTCGGCAAAAGGGAAGTTCATGAAACTTTTTTTTTGTTATGAAATTCACATTTGAAGGAGAAGAAAGATTAAAATTAGCTTCTGTACAAGATCAAGTTCTGTCTTAACGTAAAATAGATCCAATAGATATACAGGCAGAATGCGCATTCGGGTGTGAATGAGTTTATTTATAATTGTCAGTATGAATGGAAATATTTTGGATTTTGTGTCATGTAATTTAAGTGTATTATATCGTTGATGTGTTTGTGTGTTTATTTTGTTTGTCGTTAAGTGTTTTATGTGAGTCATGGGAGAGCGACGACCCCAGTTGGTATATATTTCAACTGAAATAACGAACTAGCACAGGAATTAAAGAAAATAAATAACGGCGAACATCACTTGGTTCGACATTAAATTAAACGAACGTAGTTTAATTGTTGCATGTAGCTAGTTAATGACCTACGCCCACGTGCCCGAATAGTTGTTAGATCCTGTACAGGTCAGCCACAACCTCACACCCAGATTTTATGTGTAAGAAAATATCGGAGGTTCTGGTGGAGCAGCTAGTCGACGGGCAACCTTGGAGGTGGAAGCCGAGTATAACCAGGGCAATTGATAAGAGCGGGTTTTGGTTATTATATTGGCGTTGTAACGCCGGGCGATTATAAAGATTATAGTTGTTTTATAAGAGGGCGGTTCATTACAATACGTGTGTGTGTGTGTGTGTGTGTATATATATATATATATATATATATCGGAATCATCCCGGTTATGACGCAAACTGCTTCATTGGAGACAGCGCGGAACGCACATGCCACCTTCAGCGCAGGTAACCGATATATTGCAGCCATGCCTCTTACGTACCTCTTCGAATCTGCAAAGTTGGCCCAAACTGGTGAACCGTAGAGCAGAACCGAAGTGACGACCGAGGCAAGGAGCTTCCTCTTTTCATGAATAGGGCCTCCAGTGTTTGGCATTAACCTAGTCAACGCAGCATTCATCACTGCCACTTCTTTGCTGGCGTAGTCCAACTGGTCTTTAAAAAACAAGCGCGTGCCGATCATGATGCCAAGGTATTTTATCGCGGGCCGTGATGAAATGTTGTGGTGACCGACTTCGAGAGTGATGAATTTTCTCTTCTTTCTGCTAGTTACGAGCAGCACTTGCTTTATGTTCGGCAAGCTGCAATCTCGCAGAATCTAGCCAACGACTAACAATGGCAATGGCTTCATTGCAAATGCATACTATTTCTTCTACAAATTTTCCGACGATGGCAATGTCGTCTGCGAAGCCAATGATCTTGGTTCCTTCTGGGAGTGAGAGCCTAAGAACTTCATCATACATGACATTCCGCAGAGGTGGACCCAACACCCAACCTTGTGGGGCGCCGCGGGTGGTGATGTGTACCTTCAGTCCATCATCCGTATTGTAGACAAGAATTCGTCTTTTCATATATTCAGCCACTATTTTTCTCAAGTACGAAGGTACATTGATTTGATGTAGTGCCTTATGAATGAACCTCCATCTTGCCGAGTTGAAAGCATTCTTAATGTCCATGTTACAACTGCACAGTACTTTTTTGGACCTCTTTTCCATCTGCACCCTTTAACGGCCTGGCGGGCAGCGTCGACAAGCTTAACAGCATCGATTGTTGAACGAACTTTGCGAAAGCCACACTGGTTCTCCGAGACTCCACCTTCTTTATCTATTGCATCTTCCAATCTTGCGCTAATGTGTTCGAAAACCTTGCCCGCGGTATCTAGCATGCACAGCGGCCGGATCTTCAGGAGGTTTTTCCCTTTGGAAGAAGTACTAGTTGTTTCTTCCATTTCAGGAAATATTCCTTCTCTCAGACATGTGTCGTAGAGATCCACGAATATTTCACTATGAGCGCATATCGCAGTCTTGAGGGCGATGTTGGGAATACTATCCGGTCTTTGTGTGTATATGTACACACATATATTGTGTGTACATATACGTAGTGTGTTTTGGCCGGTTCTGTATCACATCCGGTGTAAACGATGTTGACACCGGAAGTGTCCATCCGGTGTGAAGGCCGTCGGCGTTGACGACACAAGGTCGCGCGCCGAGATGTCACAAGGTCGCGTGCGGGGCGGTCGGCCTTGTGACGCGTCGCCAGCTGATCTGTGCCCTGCCTGCCAACCTCTGAAAAGAAAAAGCTGTGCCCCGCCCTGACCTGCCTACCAACCTCTGAAAAATAATAGTGACGACTAGGGAAGGAGGAGTGGGGGAGGCCCTGCCTGACGGTGACGGGGGTAAATGAGAATGCAAGAGATTTGAAAACATAACATTTATTTTTTTTCTACATTTAAAATCACACACATATACAGATATACAATAAATAGTCTTTTCAAATTATTCACAGAAGATTGCCTGGCGGTATTCATCACCAATCGAATATTTTCATCGGTCGCAATGTCTTCCTACGTCAGTCCACTCTCATTTCGAATGGTTATGTCCACACCAACAGAGATGAGAAATATCTCGAGATGTGCTTTTCGCGCAGCGAGATGGAGCACCGTGTCACCGAACTTATCTTGACTTCCGAGAACACTGCGTTTCACACCGTCGATCATGATGGCATTGATGTTGCTGCTACTGCTGGTACTGATGATGTTGCTCGAGCGACAATCGAGGGTGAACTGAAAGTCGACATTAATTTATCTCTTACTTTTCTTCCTTCCATTCCCTCTTCAACTTATCGTTGTATGATGTAGGACACGCTTCCGCTTCATGACCGTGTGATGTGACGTTCGAAGACAGGAGAGCTTGAACATCTTTCCGGATGGTCATGCGCTTCCGAATATGTTTGTCTTTGAAAGTTGCGAAATGTATTGTTTCAGAATGGGAAGAACTTCCGTGTGCATGAAAACGCTGATGTCATAAATAGTATTTTATTTATCATAATTGAAATCATAAAGTTACGACGATGTCTAGATCGAATGCAACACTATTCAATTCTAATACTGTTTTGAAATAAACAATCCAAGTAATTTTTTAATATATATTTTTTTAACAATAGAACGTTGTACTCCTTTTGCCCGAGAAACAGAGTTCTGAAAGCGGGTCAGAAAGGAGTACATTTTTGGTCGCAAACCTACGAATTCAACAATGGGATCATTTTCGCATTCGTCCTTGAACAGTCCCAGTACTTTTGTATTGCGTGGAGTGATGTTGAATGAATTATTGGGGGGAAAGCAGGACGTGTCGAACCATTCTGAACACCGATTCATTTCAGCATACACGTTCGTTGAGGAAGAGATAACGAAGGAATCGGTGTCCATGTACAAAAGTTGAAGATCGCAAAGATGTCCATTACAATACTCATTACAAAACTAATACATTTTAAATTTTGAAATTTCTAATATACAAAACCCTAAATAAATGGGCTTCGCGAGCTTCACTTCTGTTTTGATCAACTCAATGGTCATCAGATCTCCCTTGACTATTCTTTATAATTAAAATGAAATTTGAAGTAATACGTAAACAATTTAATGCAATGAAATAATTTTATTCAATCTATCAATTACTTCAAAATAATTTAAGTTAATCGCACTCATTTACCGTAAATTTAATTTTAAATGAATAATTATTCAATGCGACTATTTTCATAATGGAAATCTTTTATAGGAATCCTACGTAGGTGGTGACGGTAAAGTATTGCAACATTTGCATTTAAACAATATTTATTTTCTAATTGAATTATTTATAATCCTAAAATGTCTTCGTCTTCATCTTCTGAAATAAAAAAATTAGATTTAAATAAGGAAAATACACACAATATATCAACAAGGGACTAAATATTAATGTGCGTTTTATTGAAGATTTGGAACTGGACGATCTCGGTGGTCAAGATGTTCTATTAATCGGGATTCACGTTCCTCCACGTGGCCTTGAAAAATCATCCACGTGACGGAGTGTGCGTGATATATCTATGAAAGTAGTGAGGGAGATTAAAACAGTGTTGAGAAGTGCGGGTGGTGGCTCATGTCATAAGAGACAATGTGACAGCGGCAAATACTACAGTTCGATGGCAACAAGACATGGGTGACAACGAATATTCCACAGAAGAGGAGAAAGAGATGCCCAGTCATGTGTCGGTAGACGAAGACAACGGTGGAGGCATCCTTCCGAAATACAATCAAAATCGTCATGGCGGACAAGATGTCACCAAGGTGTATGTGGACGCGCGCTTCCGGCAAGCCTTTCAAACGAACGAGGATGTGCGCGCCGATCTAGAGGCGTTGATTGCTTATCAGTCAAAATGTCTACGTCAATGGGAAAACGGTGAACCCTTCAACGGTGAACGCTACGTCGACGATGTGTTTCAACGCCAACGGATTACGTTCATCGCAGGATCCTTCGGAGCACCGGTGAAAACGGGGAAGACTTTTTCCACTTTCAGGGAAAACGACTCAACGTCGGCGACCCCGTCGAGGAAAATGACGCCATCAATCTCAAGACACTACGCCGTCTTCTCGACACACCGCCAGATGGTTTTCACCCTATATGATTGTACATAATACTGTATTTTAAATTAAGAAAAAAATAAATGTTGTGTTTTCATTCAAATCTCTCTCTCTCTCTCTTGCATTCTCATTTACCCCCGTCACCACCAGGCAGGGCCTCCCCCACTCCTCCTCCCCCTAGTGGTCACTATTTTTATTTTTCAGAGGTTGGTAGGCAAGGCGGGGCACAGCTCTTTTTCTTTTCAGAGGTTGGCAGGCAGGGCACAGATCAGATGGCGACGCGTCACAAGGCCGACCGCCCCGCACGCGACCTTGTGACGTCTCGGCGCGCGACCTTGTGACGTCAACGCCGACGGCCTTCACACCGGATGGACACTTCTGGTGTCAACATCCGGTGGCGCCATTGTTTACACCGGATGCAGAACCGGCCAAAACATATAAATATATATATTGATATAGTGACGCAACGCTCTGGCGGGCGGCGGCGGGACAGGTCGCACCGTCCGTAGTTCGTCGACTAGAGGATGCAAATTTATTTGAAGATTTCCTGAAGTGGAATATGGGGGTCAAAGGGCAAGCTTGTCTGCGTTCTCACGTACTTCCAACGAAAAGAAAAGCATTTTTGAAAACATAATAACTTTTAATGAGAAATATCATATGCACGGGTGTCGATCACCCTCCTGGCCTGCCGCCAGCACAAATTTGCTGTATTGTCTTAATGCCAAGAACGCACAAGTCTTCCTGTCCCCAAACACAACAAAAACCATAACAAAACACAAAGATCATGTTCTCCATTAAATGCAATGATAACTTAATGCCTCAGACTGAAATCGTACTGAAAAAAAAACAAAACAAACACAAAACACTCAACCAAAAATCCAACTTCCTTAAACCAACTTCGCTTGATACCAGAAATTCATTTAACCCACATAAATTAAGATAAAAATTCAACACAACGTACAATGTACCCTCCAGAATGTTTAACTCATTAATTAGTCATGGCTGCGACGATTTACCGCTTTTGATGAAAATGGGTGATTATGAATCCGTTTCTCATTTTGATTACTTACATAATTTTAGTTTTTTCTATACGTACAGGTTTTGCAAAATTTTCGGTTTTTCGTATTTCACATTAGTACGCGCTATGTCACACGTAAATTCACTGCTTTTGATTATTTCAAATGAACATTGGCAATGTATTACAGTAACTTGCGTCAGTCATTAGACCCCTAACCACATGATTCTGACATTCCTATACCAAACCCACTACTAATACATTACCTACCATGTACATCATCTTCAGATAATTCAGTCTGCTGTGATAGTAAAATGACGTTACTGATTTCCCCACAGAAGAGAGAAGACCCCAAAGGGTTGTTTGAGGAGACTTAAAAGTTATTAGAATATTGTTGGGACTTCAACTAAGATTTACTGCTTTCTATGTAAATAGGATGGCAGAGTTCGTGATTAGCACTGGATAAAAAGAGCTTGGTCAATCAGAAATACTGTCAATCCCGGAGATAAAAACGAAATCAGAAGTTTGGTTAATCATGAAAAGATTATTTTGTTACAACTCTGTAACAAGCAAGTATCAAGTTCGAGAAGTTTGTCAAAACTCTCAATAAGAATAAAGATTGCTTTAAATTTAATAGTTCAAAATTTCCTTTACTTTCAGAGGTCAAGCTTATTGGTGAAACGTCTCTCCATGTTCATAAATGAAATACAGATACGGGAAGAAATCAAGGTGGTTGTGGTGGTTGATGCTCGTGTTAAATCCTAAATTTTTTATAGAAATTAGCATTTCCAAGAAAAGCATATTGGTTGGACCTCAAATTAGAAATCTGATGAAAGATGAACACTTCCCAACTTTAATGAGTAATGAAGAAAGAAGGTTTCAAAACAATCTCCGTCAATTTTTAAGGAAATAAAAAACATCCAGGTTTCAAGTCTACAGTAGATGAAATGCTAATTTCTTCCCTTATAATCTGTATTTCAGTTATAAACATGGAGAGAAGTTTCATCGAGACCTGAAAGAGATGGAAAAATGTTAACAGGGCAGATATTTTGAAGTGATGATGACAGATGACTGTCGATCCTTAAAGAGAGAAAGTGTAGAATTGCAAAGACGACTGAGGAAAACTTTCAGCAAAAGAAAGAGTTAGCAAAGTCTGTCATTGTTAGTATAAATAAAACGTTGTAAATGTAAGTCAATAAGCATAAGATGTGTACCGCTTGTATACTTCTTTTTCCTCTCGTAAAATTGTGTTTATCTAGTTTTAAATCCTTTATTCGGCGTGTTTATCTTGAAACTTGCATAAATCAAGCGTTTTCGTTTACCAGTCTTTTCTTTGAAATCACAAAAAATCTTACGTGTTAGAGAACAATGGATTTCAGACCTATTAATTATTGGCTTAAATGAATTCAAATCACCCATCAGAACCAAAAGCGCCATGATTTTTTTTCCCGCAGCTGTGTTATAATCTCCCACCACCATACGTTACAGGAAACAGTTTCACACAAAATATCACAGTATCGTGCTATCTGACATGAATCTGAAGTCTCCATTGCATGTCTTTATTCTAAACCTGCATGATGTCTCATTCGTAATTCTAGGCCATATACTCCTAAGTAACATCCAATGGAAAGTTCAATTCCTTCAATTCCCCATCCCCTCTCAATTTGGTACCATTCAATATTTTGAAGACTTTATTACAATGTCTCATTTACTTTAGTGGGAAAATACAATATGATTGCTACCTTGGCTTAGGAGACTTCTTGAAATGTGACAGTTGAAATCCTTATAACAGTATACATTTCAAATAACAAAGCTCCATTTCTGCCTTGTGAAATGTTTTAGTTTCTTGAGTCCAGTCAAACCACACACCAATGACCTCTATGATCTAAAAACTAAAAAATCAAATGACAAAAAATACTAAAGAAGACTTTTTTGTTTAATCAAATTTTAAAGGAAACATGAATGCAATTATTTGCCTGGCGGAGAAAAAAATGAAAACTGGTATTTATATTCACGCATCATTATAACTAGTGGCGTTTAAGAGCAAATAGTTCATCACCTTATTTCTAAATTTGCAATTTTCAAAAATTCAGTGTTCAATGAAAATGCGTCCAGTGCCACTCTTTTAAGTGACCCTTGATCAACAGATAGATGGGCAGGCAGAAGGTCATTTAAAAAAATATGAAGAGTAAAAATTACTTGGTTTCTCCAAAAATGAGATGAAATTGGCACATAATTAAAAAAAAGGTGCAACTCAGAAATTTACTTATTGTAGAATCCTAGTAAGGACAAGTTATAAAAAGTATTGGCTTCTAATACTTATCTAGCTGAACAGAATTTAGCATTTCGAGGAATGACAATAATAGTAACTGTTTGAAACTAGTTAACTACTGGTAAAACTGGATGCTGTCGAGGCGCGGCTCGTCACTAAAGACTATAAGGCGGAGCCTCCCCTACAAAAATCGCTGCCCAAAGAATGTAAAAAATATTTATAAATGTATTTATTTATTAATAATGGATTTGTGAGTTATATTATGAAATAATCATATCAAAAATGTTATATGACATTGCTACAACGCTCGTTTGTAACGCATTTGAAGCTGTTGACAGGAGAGAGTCAACCGCTTTAGGCTCCCACTTCATTCTGCCATAAGCCCCTGAGTAAAACGGGGAGGCGTGACGTCATGCATTCCCGGCACAGGCTTCCGGGCAGACGAAGCTTGCGGCCTGACAGCCTTCAAGGGTCGGGACCTGGGCGCGGCTGAAGCCTGGGTGGGGCGTAGGATCTGAAGAACGGCGTGCTCACCAGATAGCAATACTATGCAGCTAAGTGAGAAGCACTGAGCATTAACTATTTGTTCAAATACATGGTAGGAGCGCTACTCCCTTATCGGAATGTGTATAGAAATACATTTAAAAGCCAAGTCCTAATGAAAAAGGTAGATAAAACTCTGTCAAAGAGCACGTCTCCCTGCTGAAAATCAAGTACTGCCCCCGAATTAACTTCAGGAACTGTTGGGAAAAACGACACCCCCTGCTTTCTGAAGTGCCGTTAGGTACGAACCACAGAGCAGTTTGTGTATGGTACGAAAGTTTAGTGGTTGTCCGTTGTCTTGTTAGCGATGAAGGTGAATTTGAAGTCATAGTGTGTAGCTGTATTTGTTTTAAAGATGAATTCAGAGAGCAATATACGTGGTAGCAATTTGGATTTTCATTCGAGGATGCAGGTGAAAACTGGGGTTTTTGGTGTGGTGTATTTGTTTAAGGAATATTTTTGGAAAACCCAAACAAAAAACTCGCGATGGTAATTCGTAAATTCAACCCAAGTACAATGCTGCGGACTGGCTTTGTGGATGTGTGTAAAAAATGCGTTCTTTTGCTTCACGCACCTCCTGACAAAGAACGATGATAATGTGCGGACTGTCACGAGTCACAGATTTGAAAAACTTTAATGCGAAAGTGAAAAAGCACAACTCTTGTGAAAAACACTTACATAGTTTCATTGAATTTACGATGTTAGGAAAAATGGACATTAGATGCCAGTTAGATTCTGCTTACCGTTTACGTGTAAAACAATTCAACGAGAATGTTTCAAAGAATCGATATATTCTGAGAAAGCTAATAGACTGTATAAAGTTTTGTGGAAAGTTTGAACTGGCCTTAAGAGGACATAACGAAACGGAAAATTCTAGCAATCCTGGAATTATTCGCAGGCTGGTTAGTCTCATGGCTGAACTGGATAGTGTCTTGCAGCAGCAGATAGAGAAAACTGATATTCATGACTTCTTAGGTCTCGCTAAAACTATTCAAAATGAATTGCTGGATTCCATCTACGCGGTTTGCTTGAACCTTACTAGACATGAATTACAGGAGACATATTATTTAGCAATTGAAGCTGATGAAACTACTGATAATGCCACATTATCACAAATGGTTTTTATTTTGATATACGAGATAATGGGGAAAATAAAGGAAAGATTCGTGAGCTTCGTTCAACCTCAAAGCCACAATGCAGAAGGCATAAATGATGCCATCTTCACAGAGCTAGAGAAAATGATATACGATACTCCTGAAAAACTAATTGCTCAAAGTTATGACGGTGCTCCCGTCATGAGTGCTCATAACAGTGGGGTGCAAGTGAAAATAAGGGAAAAATATCAGAAAGCCCTCTTTATTCACTTCTACGCCCACCAATTAAATTTGATTGTTGAACGTTGCGTTACCGAAAATAAGTGAAAAGCTTCTTAGTAACTTGGAAGGAGTCTCAACATTTTTTTCTCAGTCTCCTAAACGAAGAGGTGAAGAAACGCATTCCCAATTCTCCCCAGTCCATCAAGTGGAATTTCCAGTTGCGGTGCGTTTACCACTGTATACAAATACAGAGAAGAAATTTTAGTGTGTTTAAACACAATTATTGAATGTGAAAGTAGCGACTACAAGACAATAAGGCCATGGGGCTTAAATGTTTCTTGCAGGACGACGATTTCCTTTTCTGGCCACAGTTTTTAACAAAGTCATGCCTTATTGCGATATTTTATTCAATGGACTTCGGGAGAAGAATATAGATTCAGTGAAAACGCTGAAGTATGTTTCTTCCGTACAAGAAATTAGTTTCAGTGGACTCAGGAGAAGAACTCAGGAGAAGAACCATCGGCAAAACGCGTGCGTTTTAGAGCCAAGAAAAGTGTGTGCGAGAGAAGTTGGCGACATCATAATGACACAAATCGAGGCTTCTTTTCAGGCAAAATCGTTTTCTTTTCAGCGATGATCTTTCGGTGGCAAAGTTTTTAGAACCATCATTATTTCCACCACACAGCAAAGCATTTTTAGAAAAAATTTAAAACTGCTGTTGATTTGTATCCTTTAAACTCTCTCGATTTACGTCACGAATTGAAGGTACTGTACCGTCGAGCAGATTTTGAAGGGGCATCGGGAGCGTCAATTTTTCTAAATTTCTAACAAACGCCTTTCCAGAAAGTGTCAAGCTCCTTCAGATAATAGGGACCATCCCGATGACCACTGGTGAAGCAGAACATTGCTTTTCTACTCTCAAAAAGGTGAAGATCTTCATTCGAAACACAATGAAAGACTGTGTGCGTTAGCGATGTGTTTCATTGAAAAGGATTTATTGTAGTCTCCGAACTTCAATGAACTCGTTATTGACTACTTTGCAGAACAGAAAGAGATGAGAGCTGACTTCATTTACAAACAAATAAACTAAGGTAAGCTAAATATTGTAAGTATGTAACGTTTACATACCACTCGCGCAACTTTTCTTGAACGATAGATTGACGAAATGCGGGCGGAGTGGGGGTATTAGTTACAAAGACAGCCACTAGAGTATTTTCATTAATGCCAACCTGTGGTAGATGAAAGTCAAACCTGCTACGTTTGCAGCCAGGTCATCGCTCTGAGTAGGCAACAGCAGGGACACTAGATGAATTAAAATGTATTTAAGAGGTCGGCTTGTGTAGATCTTTGCTAATTTTGACAAGCATTCTTGTCGAAATTACCCAGAACTCACCACGACGAGGTGTCTACACATCAAGTTTCCCACTTGCCCACTGAATCTTATTTTATCAAATCTTGTTTTATTGCATTAATTGCTTCTTATAAATTGTGACAATCTAAAGAGTTACTAACAAGGTAAACATTAAAGTCTTAAAATACTATAAATCAGCCTTTCGTTGAAAGTGTAAAGTTGATGGTATGTAAAAAATATAATTACAGAGTAACCAGAGAGTATGATAAATGAGTTTACTTGAATATTACCTTTTTACCGGGCGTTTCTGGGGATTGTGAGGGGTCTTTGGCTCTTTGCATCTTTATTCTACGTATAGTGGAAATACTAGCACCAGTATACGCAGAAGCCCGATCTACAGCATGACTGATAGGATGCAACAAAACCTTGTTCTCCTTTTCCACTTCACAAGATTTCACAACTTTTTCTATAATTTTGCGTTCGCCGCTACGATACGTCCTAACGTTTTCGGGAGTTTTAGGTGCCTCCCTTGAAAGACCTGAACCTACCTCAGCCATTTCTTCAGATGCTGATAATAAACCTGAACAGACATTCTTTACTATGAAAGCTACTTGCTTATGTTTCGCGCCAACGAAGTTTTAATGCTGGAAATGTTTCATCAGTGCTCGCTGCGATCTTTTGCCTTCAGCTGTTTATGGCTCCAGGGAGGGGGAAGCAAGGTCATCGTTCAAGAAAAGGTGCGCGAGTAGTAGTCGTGCGGGGTGCCCCAGCAATTAAACAGTTGCAGCCTACTCCGTTTAGAAAACCACGAGCCGCGAGTGACGCTGTCACAGGTGAACATGTCAAAAGAATAAAAGATTCAGACACTCATAATCATTATAAAGATAAAAATACAGAAAATGAACTTAATACAATTTTGAGTTAAGCACAATAACAAATTTAGTAAACTTGAAAACTGCGAAATATTACACTAAATCATAGCTGACTGTACATAATATAAGCAAAGTTGAGCAAATGTCTATAATTTTAGGATCAAATGATGGACAGTGCAAAAGTAAAATTTGTGAACACTTTTTGACTTTTATACCTATGGAAAAAAACAACTGGAGAAGTTCTTACAGATAAAATTTTTACATCATTAGAAGAAAATGGAAAGTCCATTGAAAATGTGCATAATCAGATATGACAAACATGAAAGGGTAAAATACGGAAGTGCTACAAACAATATTAAATATAAATAAACAAGCATTTTGTGTTCCTTACTATATACATTCTTTCAATTTGGTAGTTAATGATTCTGCGAAATTATCAAAAACTGCAGTTACACTTGGGATCGGTGCAAGCACAATTGTTTCAGTAATTTGGCATTCATGACATTAGGTCGTCTTGAAAAAACTTTAATAAAAACTCACACTGAAATCTTTACACCAAACAAAGTAGGAGAGTAGAATTGAAGCAATGAGGTCATTTAGAAATGGCCCAGGAGAAATTTATGATGTATTGTTTGAAACCAGTCTCCTGGGTGAAAATCAAGATCATTTCAAATCTTGTTCAATAATTTGGCACAACACATTGAAGCAGGTAAATTTTGTCAATAAAGTATTACACAGCAAAGTATTGTAAAACTTATAAACTGCTAAGCAAATTTTATACAAAATAATTGATTATTCCAAATTGCAGCATATAGAAGAAAGATCTAAAGACATACCACATGAGACAGCTGTACTTGTTGAAAATCTAGACTTTGAACCGATATTTGAAATCTATACCAATCTCTTTCAAAGAAAAAGGAGATATTCCGGGCACGTCAACAGCTTTGGCCATTAGTCCCATAAGTGTAGTGCATGTTTTTCCTTGGGAGATGGGGTGATCTTCCCCCGATGGATGGCGAGATTCGGCACCAACCTACAGTTGACCACCAGAGTCTCCCCCAAACCAGGACTCTCCCACCAGCAGGGCATCGCCCCAGCCAGGACAAGCTCTAAGCTCATGATCGGTCACCCGGAATGTGTGGTAGTGTAGTGCATGTTAGTGTAAGTGTGTGTGTGTGTAAGGGAAGAGGATAGGACAAGGAAGAGGTACGAAAGATCGCACGCAGTCCGTGGCCCGTTTGTTAGGGTACTGCTCCGGCATTCGCCTGGTGTTGATCAGAGAAACCAAGGAAAACTACCGATCAGAGCAGCCGGCCACTAGAATTCTCCTCCAGACAGTGACTGAATTTGACCAAGCTGAAAAGCTAGTGTCAAAATCACATTAGCGCTAATACATTATTTTGAATACAGTAATATTCACTTAAACATTTAGCTTTGAGCTCCTAAAGCAACTAATATTAATGGGATTGCAATATATGAAGAATGAAACTATCTCCAAAAAACATTCCCTATTAATGTATTAGAGTTTATTGCCAAATGTATTTTGTAACTTCAAATGTAGGTATTTATTCCATTACCAATCCTGTTAATTATTCCAGCCTCTGGGGAACAAAGATTTTAAAAATTGAAAATAATTAAAAATTATCTTTGATATTCAATGATACAAAGTAAATTATTGTTTGGCACTAATAGCTATTGAAAAGAATTTTTTAAATGAAATTATTGCAAAAGAAATGTTTTCAGTCCTACATGCAGAAAAAATTAATGTAAATTTTGTTAATCATTATTGTGAATAAACATGCAACATTGAAATAATTTTGCTAACTCATTTATTTGTTTATTTAATATCATTGATGTGTTGCCATATTCATCAATTTATTTATTTATTTATATAATTAATTTATCCTAAATATACTTTTTTTGTCAAAAAATTAATGTCCTTGTTTGGACTTATTATAATGCATTTAAAAATAAACAAAAAAATTTAGAGTGCAAATTTCAGATAGAAGGGTTCATTTCATTAAAGGAAAGTGAATAAGTTATCCAGTGAAGGTTCAATTTCAAAGGATATTCATGTTCATTATTTAAAAAAATAAAATATATTAGAGTGACAAATAATATTTTGCTTGGATATAAAAAAACACAATGCCAGCCCTGAATGGGGAGAATAAACTTAGAATAAATACAATTTCATCCATTTAAAAAGAATATTTTTTTTTATAATTGAAACAGCATTCAATATAGAATACTGTAGGAGCCCCTTCACTTTTTCCGATATTTTTTTTCACTAACAAATCTTTGTTCCTTAAGATTGTTCAAATATAATTTAATAAAATCTACTTCAACAACAGAAAATTTTTAATTCTTTTTAAATTACTAATTTACAATATTCTACAGCTTCCAACTTATTGTCTTACAGTCACTTACAATTGGCAGATTATTTCCTTTAAAACTAACACAGAAAAATTATTGATGGAAGTTGTAGAGAAATTTAATTCAATATTTTCATAATATATTTAATTGAATAGAAATTCAAGGGTTTACTATTATTCAGAAATATTTTAATTTACCGTGTTTTGCATTATATGTAGCTTCATTTTTCCCACACGCAATCATCCATTTCTTTCTCAACTCTGGATCCTTCGGAAAATAAAAATATTTGAACTGCCCACTACCTATACTGCCTGTCCTATTAGTGCAATAGCGTACACAACAAGATGGCATCTTCTGCTGCACTAAAAAATAATCAAGAGCAAAATTACTGAATTAATACCAATCAACTATTAAAATACCATTCTAGTCTATTTTTTTTATTAGACAAAATAGATGATTTGATCTCTATGTATGAGATCCTTCAGTATGATACATTTCTGAAAATACATAATTGTGTTACAAAAACACAAATATTTTATTACTCAAAATTATGTGTTTTAAATTCTCAAAATGCAATACCTCACTAAAATATTTTAGTTAAAGGAAATGTAATAACTATTAACTATAATATTGTAGTAAAAGAAGAAGCATTAACTATTAATACGTAGTTAAACAAACTACTTAAGGTTAACACCAAACAACAGTATGTATTAAACTACAAGGTGTAGAATGCTTTTCATGGTCGGTGATTGCCTATTGAAAATAAAAAACGTAGATCAACTTAGAGAGAACATTAGTGAGGGTGTGCAATCCGGCAAAGTAGATGGCACTAGAAAATCAATTTTCGTTCCCTTTGTTAGAGGTCATTTCTTTTCAATCAGATCAATTCTGAAACAACATAGGTTTGATGATGTTTTTGGTAGTTACAATAAACTTGATCACGTCATCTAAGGGAAAAGGCAAACTTAGCAAAGACATAGCACAAATGTAGTTTACAAAAACAAATGTAATACCCAACGCTGAGGGTCAAACAAAAAGTGCCATTTGAACACAAGAATGAAAGAACACAGTAGAATCAACGAAAAAAGGGGAGTTGAGATGGTTATCTCTAAGCAATGTTCCAGACATGAAATAGATTGGAGAAATGTAGATATTTAAGGCTGTGAATTAAAATAAGAGATTGATTTTTCGAATGTTATTTATTAAAAATAAAAATCTATTCTGAACAATGAGAAAGACTCTTCAAATCTTAACATCCATCACAAACTTAACATTGAATAAACCTTTCATGATAAAAATTTGCTCCTTTTAATTGCTTAGCCGTGATACTTTCATTATTTCATCTTATTCACTGATTTATTTTTTAAACTATTATACTAAACTAGGTAAACCATTATTAGTCCATTGTAAATTTGTGATATTTCAAAAATTTTCAATAACATTTAATTTTGGCACATAATCCGTATTTTAATTCTACTCTAAATTCACAAACTAGTCTATTCAACTTATCATTAAGTTCAGGTTGGTACAGACTCATCTCGACTAATTCAATGATACTTGCTGTGTAAGATATATCTATAGTCAGGAGCTGACTTGTTTGCATGTGGGGAGCGGGCTGTCTTTGGCTTATTTGTTTTACTTGTTCTCATTTGCCGTTATAATTTTTACCTATGGACACTTAGAGCAATATACTTCAGACAGGTAGGACTAGGTGGTTGTGGATGGGGGGCAGCTCAAACGAACACTAAGAGAATTTATCAGCCTCGCAATCAAGTCAGCT
This sequence comes from Teleogryllus oceanicus, assembly GCA_964035755.1. Taxonomy (NCBI): domain Eukaryota; kingdom Metazoa; phylum Arthropoda; class Insecta; order Orthoptera; family Gryllidae; genus Teleogryllus; species Teleogryllus oceanicus. The sequence continues at coordinate 20,344,457 of CAXIVR010000008.1, forward strand.
CCCAACTATATGGTTAATTTTAAAAATATTGTTTCATCTATGCGTTTCTCACCATGGAACTATGTGCAAACCAACCATAGCCTTCTAAATCTTGTGATTTAATACATACTGTCATTTGGCTCGGCACTTTTTGATTTTCAGTTTGACAATGTTGTATGTGAGGTGTTAACCTTAAATAGTTACAGGTACCTTTATCTACATAATTGTAGTTTTTCATAGATATTACATTTTGAAAACTTTAAACATATAATTTTGGCCAAAAACACAATTCTTAAAAAGGTTTTTGTAACAACTATGTATTTTCAGAAATGTAACTAATGACGAGGATCTCACGTCCAGAGATCGAAACATCTATTAATAAAAAAGTTTAAAAAATTGTCAGGAATCATGATTTTTATTTTACGACTACGAAGTAAATTTCTTTATTTAAATAATATTAGGATTAAATGTAAGAACATATAACACGTTATATACAATCATTGATCTATCCTTTAGGAAAGTATTGTAAATACTGAAAATTGTGCGAGAAAATTAGTACTACAAACCTTTCGTTCGACAACGAAGAAGGTGGAATCACAAACAGAAACACTAGAGGTCCTTCTACTCGGTTCTACTGAGACGGACTGAGCAAAAAGTAATACGGGAGCGAGAGTGTCGGGTGACGGATGATGTTCACCAATGTTCACTCTCTCAACGGCGATATGAGAATGACGACTGAGTGAGCGCCCGCCATTTTAGCTTCGTTTTGTAGGTGATAACGTGATTGGCTGCTACTGCGCATACTGGGGAACGTATCACTACACTTGTTTTCATAAAGTGGCGCCTGAAAGCCTGTCTTGATCATGGAATATGGCACTTTTTGCTACTTTCTCGGTCCTGTCGCATGATCGCGACCGTATGAAGTTTCGACCATGTATACATGGTCGAAGGTATCAACCGACTCTAGCGGCACGACCGAGAAAGACGCGAAAATTAATTTAATTTAATTATTTGGCGGAATTAAATGTGTATTCCATTGAAAATATTTTCGAAATTCATCTACAGACCTCCAACAAAGAGAACTGCAGATTATATTTCGTTCTTAGAAAACCTGGAGATAACACTTAACGAAGTCAGCAATCGCTCTTTTGAATCCATTGTTGTATGCGGAGATTTTAACATAAAATTTCTGGTCGAATCTTGTGAGAAAGAAAAGTTTCTCAATTTAATTAATCCTTCAATTTAGACATTACAATTAATGTACCTACACGGACCACACAAAATTCGATGAAGTCCGTTGATCAAATTATAATTAACAAAACTACTACTCGATATGAAGTTGAGACAAAAGATTTAGGATACAGTGACCACGATGCACAAATTCTTACCATTATAAGAAATGCGGTCACTGAAACAATAAATAATTCACGTATGACTAGATTGTTTACAAAAAGTAAAATAAAATTATTCATTGATTACTTGATGCAGGAGTCATGGGAAGCGGTTTATAATACTGTTAATACAAACGACAAATATAATTTTTTTTTCAACTTTTTCATTACATTTTAACACTTGCTTTCCTCTTCAAAAAAGAAAAATAAATATTTCATGGATAAGCAATTCTTGGATAACATAAGGGATTAGGACATCTTGTAAAAACAAGCTAATTTTTTCTTTTATTTCTAAACATCATTACGTATCTCAAGATTTTCTCATCTTTAAAAAATACAAATCATTGTTACGAAAAGTTATAAGGCGGGCTAAAATCATGAAAAACGATGATATGTTGAACTCAAATAACAAAACAAAAGCAATGTGGAATATAATAAGAAATACGACTAAATCAACTAGAAACCCTGTAGAGAATGTTGTTTTAAAATATAACGATATAAATGTGAACGATCCGGCAACAGTGGCTAGTCTTTTTAACCAATACTTTTCGAGAGTTGCTGCCGATTTCACTAATGGTCTTCAGCCACAAAATTCAAAAACAGACAGTTCACCCAAAATTTTAGACACGATGTTCGTTTCCGAAACTTCCTATGAAATTCTCAAAATAATCGGTAAACTAAAAAATAAATATTCGTCCGGTTTAGATGAATTCTCAGATTTTTTGTTAAAGACCTGTGCGTATGTCATTATACACCCGTTAACTCACATATTTAATTCATCGTTATGCACCGGAACGTTTCCAGATATTTTCAAAACAGCTAAAATTAAGCCGCTCTTCAAAAAAGGCAACAAAAATGAAATTCCAAATTATCAGCCCATTTCTCTTCTATCAGTTTTTCAAAAATTTTAGAGAGACATTTTTACGTACAAATGGAAACCTTTCTCAGTAAACACGACGCGCTTTCAGATTGCCATCATGGATTTAGAAAATCAAAATCAACGGAAACAGCTATATTTTCTTTTCTTAAAAATGTCGCCTCATCATTGGATCAAAACGAGGCACCTATTGGATTATTTTTAGATCTCTCAAAAGCTTTTGACGTCATTGATCATGACATTTTACTTTCAAAATTACCTTCATATGGAATCCGTATTGCTCTAGATTGGTTATGTTCGTACCTTAAACAACGATCTCAGAGAGTGGAAATACCTTACTGGAATGATTGAACATTACGTACGCACCTTTCCTACTCTTTGCCCATTGCCTGTTGAGTTCCTCAAGGATCAATTTTAGGCCCTATTCTGTTCCTACTTTACGTAAACGATATGCCCTCGACGATTCGAAACGGAAGAACGGTTCTCTTTGCAGATGATACGAACATCCTTTGCAATAAAGAAACCGTAAATAGTACAATACCAGATGTTTCAAATTGGTTCCGAAATAACAAATTAATAGTAAACGAAAAGAAAACGGTTTTGATGCAGTTTTCCATTTCAAATAAACAATTCTGTGCTCCATTGAAAATGAACGGTGCACCATTGACTGATGTTAAGGCAACAAAATTTTTAGGTCTCTCCATTCAATCTCTCGAAATAATAAATATACTCGGTCAGGAAAACATTGCCCTTTTCTGTCAGATAAAATTATATATTCCGCTTTCTCTCAAAAAATAAAAAAGCTTCGAGACCGCGGAATCGTCTCCGAGCACCTCTCGTAGAGAGTTGCCCAGACCATTCGTCTTCGTCGGCTGCCAATAAATTACATACAATGCAGGAGGACGAGTTCCGCAGAAAGAACCGTCCTGCATGAGTCACAGGTAGGAGATTCATCTCGAATGAGGAAACTGAGAAAAGTGGCTGTGCCCAACACGCAGACGGGTTAAATTGACTTCCTCACGCCTAGAAGACCGGGATGAGGAACGCCAGGAATTAACATAATCATTTATTACACTTACTATATAGATGGTATTATGCCTCACTGTTTGCCACGCTCTAAAGATGGATCGTTTTAAAAAAGCCTTAACATCGGACGATGGTACAAAAGAAATGCCAATATGAGTCTTCGATGTCATCTGGTCAGCCAGCTCGTTCCCTATGATTCCCACATGGTCTGGAACCCAACTCCGTACGACGCGGTGGGACGATGATGGCTTCTCACCATAAAGTAGGGATGGTGTGCTCTTCCCAGATACGGTTATAGAGCCGGAGAAGAAATTTGCATGGCCGTTTTGGAAAGATGTTGCAGCATTAAGTTGTGGATTTCGTCAAGACCTGATGCGGTTCTTTTCGCAAGCATCAGAGCAGAACGCGTTTCATACATGGAGAGAGGGGTATTATAATCCTCATGTACCCTGCTCGAAAAATCCAAAGCGCGGTTTTCCATTCTTTCTTTAAGCAAAAGGACGTTTGGAACATAGTTTGCCGAAATCAACGTTTTCATAGTGAGTGGCAAGTTCCTCTGCTGTGGTGTCTCGAGCTGTGATCACCTGACCATTTTTTAAGAAGGCCTGGTACTGCGTTTGGGGAAGGATATCCTTTAATTTGACGTACCTTCCTCCATACCAGACTTGGTGGCGTATGGCAATCCAGAGAGACGTCATGGAGATGTTCTCCTTGATGCGTTTTTACTTTCTCGTGTACATATGTATATACGGGAGTAAAAACCGTGTTATAATGAAAGTTATGTATTGCTGCGGAAAATCGATTTCGAGGTTTCAACGGATATATACGTTTTGGAGTTCCCTGACACCGAAAAGTTTTTTTTTTTTTTTGTTTCAAAACGTCCATCTGTCCGTCTTGTGAACAAACCCAGCGCCTAAACCACACGTACGATCTTTTCTAAATTGAAGAAAACCCGGTCTATTTGAAGCTATGAAATTTTGAAAAACCATCTTTAAAATTTGGAGGTACTTTACATGAAGCCCCCCGGATATATTCAAAATTTTCTCAAACACGGCTCCAATTTTTTTCTTTTCATTTCTTGCAAGAACACTTATGAAGGTGGCATTAGTTCGATTTTCACGGTTAACTCTGAATTTTCGAAAATTGCAAGTTTGAATTTTTTTCGGCGTCTTCTTACAACGAAAATTGAAGGTGGGCTTTTTCTCAAATAAAATTTGTTGTCCATAAATATCTCTTTCATTAGTCATGTAGATTTTTTGAAAATTTTAGTTGTTTTCGTGCAATAGTGCATGCATTATTTGCAATTTTAAAAAATAACAAAAAAAAGATATTTTCATAAACGACTCCAAATTTTTTCTTTAATTTTTTGGTAGGGATAGTACTAAATGCACACTATTCGATGAGAAACACCATCTTGCTCTACTCTTTTGTTTTTTCAAAAATTGCAAATATGTATTTTTTTACTCGTCTCTCACGTCAGACCTATGTACACTAGAGGTGATTTCTTCAATTTTTTAGATTTATGAATACATGTGCTTTCAATAATGCCAAATAAAGTTTCTCGAAAACTCAACATTTTCTGTAAACTTCAGATCTAATTTCCGCATTTTTAGGAACTCTCAAACGCCATTTTCTAAAAAAAAGCTCCAAATTTTGTCTTCAAAATTTCCCAATGGATAGTGCTAATTGCACTGTTTAATATGACGTAAAATTAATTTGGGCGTATTCTTTTGTTTATTTAAAAAGCACAAATGTTTATTTATTTTTATTTTACATAAAAAAACAGTTGAAACTGCGTATGATGTATGCGTATGTTTTTTTTAAATATCTCCTAGGCCATTATTATGCGCATTTCCATCGATTTGTATGCATTATTGCAATTGTTAGCGGAAGTACTTCAAATAAAGTTTTTCGAAAACTCAATAGATTCCTTTGAAAAAGATCTTCAAATTTCGCATTTACAGTAATGCTTAATCGGTATTTTCTTAAAAACGACTTCAAATTTTTCAATGAAAATTGCTATTTAGGATGACGTTATAGCCACCTTTAATATTCTTAAAATATAAATTAAGTTTTACTATTTGGGAACCGAAAAGTTGCGAATTTTTTTAAAAAAATTCTTTGGGCCGCAATAGATGGAAGCAGGCAAGGAGAGACAAGACTGTACAGTAGCAGTCCAAGGTACTGTAGGAACTTAGAAAATTAGAAAACTTTACGAGAAAGTCTGTGCCATTCTGTAGCACCTCTAGTTATTTTCTCAGTACGTACGTATATACGGAGTAATATACGTAGTATAGAGAACGTTATGTAATGCTGCGCTAAAAAACGGCCGATTTTCAGCGGGAAAAATTCATTGCCGGTCCCCGATAACGAAAAAGTCGATAAATCCAGTTGCTAAATAAAAAAAACTAGAGGTGCTACAGAATAGCACAGACTTTCTCGTAGTAAAGTTTTCTAAATTCCTTGGTGTGGATTGGCACTGTGCAATCTTGCCTTTCCGCCCGTTGCCACCTATCGCCGCCCAAATTATTTGCCCATTTTTTTGAAATTTTCTCAACTTTTCAGTTTAAAATAGTAAAACCGAAATATTATTTTAAGAATATTGAAGAAAGATAAAACCTTGTTTTAAATAGCAATTTTCATAAAACATTTGGAGCCGTCTTTAAGAAAATGGCGTTAAGCGTTACTGTAAATGCGAAGTTTGAATTTATTTTTCACAGGAATCTATTGAGTTTTCAAAAACTTCATTTAAAGTAACATGAACATCAACTCACTAATTAAGTAATATATACAAATCGATAACAGCTCAAAATTGTTTTCTTTAAATGTTTGGTACGGTTAGTGCTAAACGAGCCCAATGCGATGACAAACGCCATATGGCCCTATTCTTTTTTTTCAAAAATTACAAAAATGTAATTTTTGTGACTTTCTCTCGTCGGTATTACTTGCTTTAGAGGCCATTTCTTCACAGTATTATATTTACGAGTACATGTGCTTTAAATATTGCCCAAATAAGTTTCTCCAAAACAATATTTTTCTGTGAAAATGAGCTCAAAATCCCGGTTTCAGAAACACTCAAACGCCATGTTCTCAAAAATGTCCCGAAATTTTATCTTCAAATTTTTCCAACGGATAGTGCTGATTATACTGTTTAATATGACGTTAAGTTTTTTTTGGTGCGTCATTTTTTCAAAACTTACAAAAATGTATTTTTTGTGACCTCTCTCGCGTCGGTAATATGTACGTTAGAGACGATTTCTTTACGTTATTGTATTAATGAGTACATGTGCTTTAAATAATGTCAAGTCAAGTTTATGGAAAACTCAACAGTTTTTTGTAAAACTGAGCTCAAAATTACGTGTTTTCAGAAACGCTTAAATACCATTTTCTCAAATATGGCCCCAAATTTTTTCTTCAATTTTTTCCAACAGATTGTCGTAGTGGTAGTTTAATATGATGTTAAGTTCATTTTGGGGAATTCTTTTTTTTTTCAAAATTTACGCAAATAAAATGTTTCAATATCTCTCACCAAATTTTAAGGTTTGTATACATTATTAATTTGTAGTGGAAATTTTAATTTTTATTCCTGTAAAAAGTTAAATTTCGCATTTACAGTAACACTTAACGCCATTTTCTTAAAAATGGTTCCAAATTTTTCAATGAAAATTGCTATTTAGGACAAAACTTTATTTCTTTAATATTCTTAAAATAATATTTCGGTTCTACTATTCGGAAACCAAAAAGTCGAGAAAATGTCAAAGAAATGTATTTTGGGCGGCGATACGCGGCAGCTGGCAAGAGGATGAGGCAAGACCGTAAAGAAAGTCCACACCAACAAATTTAGAAAACTTCACTACGAGAAAGTTTGTGTCATTGTGTAGTCCCTCTAGTTAATTACTAAAATGGTTCCCCTCGCCTTCGCTCTGCACGTCTAGTAGTGAATTAGGTTATCTGCACTTGGATAGTTTTAGACGAGCCAACGCTGTCTTACGAGCACCGGCAGCACTTGAGCAATCCAAGTTCCACCACGGGACAAAGGGTTTTGCGATTTACCGGTCGACTTGGGAATTGCAATGTCCGCAGCTTGCAATACAGTACTGTTAAATGTGCTGTCATTTCCTCCACACTGACAAACTCGTCCTCCGATAGACTGGCGTTCGCTTGAAATGTCAAACAATCAGCACGTCGGGCACACTATTGAGGGGACGCGCCAACGCACGAGCAAGTCCATCAATGTGGACGATAGTAGTGTAATGGTCGCTTCCGTACAGGTCGTCTAGGATGGACTATTGCAGGACGGTTGCAAGAGAAGGGCTGCAGAGAGGTAGATTGACACACGTACTAGAGTTCGTGGCGCCGGAAAAATTAGTTGGTTCACCTGAATTCAAAATAACTAAGTTCGCGGTGTCTATTACCGAATCTAATACGTTGCCTCTCGGACAAGTGCGTGAAGAGCCACAGAGAGGGCTGTGGGCATTTACATTCCCGACTATCATGAAAGGAGAGAGCAGTTGGTGTATCGAGCCCAAAAGTTCATCAGCTGATACACTTACCATTAGTATTCCATGTCATGAGAGATGGTGGAATCAAGTGTTTTCTTTTTCCTTCCGACGTTGGGAACCGAATGCGCTAGCTTTCTCCCCAACGGAAGTTTCCTTCGAAGACGTAACCTCCTGGGCATTGCCGGGGAGAGGAGGGGGCTAATGTTCGCTCAGTGAGTGTTTCTGAAGATTTAACTAGTCGGGGCCTTGATAACGAGCTTTTTGTTACCGGTTCTGAGGCAGATGTCCGACCGACATCAACTTCCATTGAATGAGGATTGTTTAACGTTTTGGTCAACTGCCACGGCTAAGCTTTTCTGTCAATCTTGTATTTTGTTGGGATGATCACTCTCCCATCTAGCAGGGGTGAGGTATTCACAGGGAGGTCCACTGAAGGCACCTGACATGAGCTCACCGTTTGGGGGCAGCTCGTTGTTTGTCAACCCGCTGCTACCCTCGGAGTCTTAACTTTCACGGCGCCGGAGAAGGATCGAAAAAGATCAACAGGATTCCTCGCTTGGAACCGACGTTTGGCCTCAGGCAGACACTTTCTCAGCGCCTCTAATCTTCTGGATCTCTTTTTCTCTCAGAGAGGTAGGGCATTGATTTCAGTTGGCCGGGTGGTCACCTTCGCAATTAACATAATGCGATGTAATTGTGCAGGATTCAGGCGCGTGCATCATTTTTCCGCACACCGGGTTATTTGCTATGCACCGCTTCGGCGTACGGCCGAACCTCTGGCACTTAAAATACCGCAAGGTGTTAGGTACGTATTGCCGTACGTGTAGGTTACAAAAAACGCACGAGATCCTTCGAGGGAGAGTTGGAATACAAAGCCAGAATAAGAGTGGAAGTGGGGATTTCTCGCTCATGCTTCCTCCTCTTGATCCTGTAGACGTGTCACACCCTGACTTAAAAAAGACTCGTTATTCCTCACTCTGCACAAAAATCCTCGTAGTTGACCACTTCCTTTTCCATTTTCACCAGGAGGCCAGCAATCTGCTTGGTTTTCATTATCTTAACTATATAATCATCCGATCGTGCTTTGAAGAGTATGCTACCATTCCATTGTCGCAACACAGGTTGGAGTTTTTCACACGTCTCTTAAATTGCGCGAGCCAAACGGACAGTACTAAACATTTTAAATGATTTTCCTTCCTCAGCGCATGCCATGAGGATCACTCGAGGCTACTATTAATTGGTCTATCTTCTTCTTCTTCCAAAAATAAACTATTAAAATCAATAGTTCGTTTCGGACATATCCTCTTCCTTGCGGAAGAGGGCGGGGGAAAAGGTTTAGTATCCGTGGAGATGGATATCAGATTCATCCCCGTGGACCCTACCCACCACGGAGCCCAACAACGGGACACACCATCGGTGCCAGGGTTGCCACGGGGATATGAGGGAATAACACAGCGCTGCACCATCGTGGATCCCCCCTCACCTTGGTGTTCAGTACAAGACCTTGTCCACGCCGATTGATCGGGAGTGTGTTAGCTCCTGATCGCCTGTCGAGGAGAGTCCAAGGCCAAACAAGCGCATTGTTACGATTCTAGGTGGTGAATTACAACTCTGGTATTATTTTAACAAAAAGTTTATTTTGTTTCTTAACACAATCACTGTAAACACTTCATTATTCTTTATACGTCACACTGGTCTTGATTATTTACTTACACTACACTTTTCTTGATTATTTATTTACACTGTTCACTTCTCTTACACTGTCGCAGTCCTAAGCACTGGCCAGTCCACTACACTGACCACAGTTTGATGCACTGGCCACAGTCCACTGCACTGAACACAGTTCACGGTGCTGGCCAGGGTTCACGTCACTGAGCACAACTACTGCACTGCTATTCACCGCGATGCACACACTTCACAGCTCAGCTTCCACTTCAGACTTAAGACTGACTCGCGGTCGCCGGCCGCCGCGTATTTCTACTCGAAGGCCGCCGTCGAGAATTTTCTGGACTTTGCGATTTTGCGCCCAAAACACTCGAGGACTAGCTAGTTCGAAGGTTGCCGGCCGATGACGCAATCCGCGCATACAGGTAGTTCGTGGTGTCCGCCGGCAGATGACGCAATCCGCGAATACAGGTAGTTCGTGGTGGTGCTGGCAGATGACGCAGTATTCGTTACAATATTGAAACCTACAAGGAATGTTCCCTTAAATATGTAAACAACGTATCCCTAAGAGCAAAGCAGAACATAATAGGTGAGTAGTAGGAAAAGACTCAACCGCCAGGACACACATTCCCTCCGACACGGGTCACCATGTGGGCGTTCAGCATACAGAGGGGCCAGTGAAATAGAAGAGGAAGAAAAGAAACAGTATATTATAAATGAACGAGAATGAACACGGGGGAGAAGTAAAATGACTGGAAATGAAGGAATACTTGTGAGCCCTCCCTGCGTCCCCTCATCAGGACCGACTCAGTCTAATCGACTGGTTAGAAATTCTAATTCACCTCGTATTTTCTTTGAAAAGCCACCTCATAATGCACTGAAAGAATGTACTCTACAGAACAACTCTTCTGAGACAATTTAGATTAGGTTCTCCAAATCCTTTTTCTGGAGTAAGTAAACCATACTTTTTTGTTGTTTTACTATTTCATTTTAAGACTTAATGGATAATTTTTCAAGTACTACACATAATGATTAAAACGCCAGACACGTGTACTTAAAGGTTCTTCTAAGAAGTAGAATAGTGTAAGTTTGTAACATATGGAAGTAATTTTAAAACAGCGTCGGCAATGCCACATTCAGCTAGTATTCATGTATTCTATTATAATAAATTATTTTCGAACACGATTTCCTCAACATCATCATATTGCTCTCAAGGGTTTTCAGAATCTCTATTAAGTAAAATAAACCTTTACATTTGTGATATGGAATATCCATTGATTAAGTTGGAAAACTAGAAAATCTGTTTTCGAAAGCCCTAAATCCCCCATAAGTTACTATTATGGATGGAATGGTGATGGATATGTAACATGAATGCTCAAGGGAATATGACCGTTTGAGGATAAAAGATCCATCTGGTTTTGAAAATTATTTTACATGACATTCATAATTAGGATCATTACAAAATTATTCAAAAATCATTTCATGATTTCATGTTGACCAGCATGATAATGAAACAAAAGTTAAATTTATGGAATATTTTGTTTAATTAGTTATCTCCACAGAAAGCAAGGTTTGTTTTGATAATTCCCGAACTAGTAATTTATATTATTTCAAAGAACTAGTAATTTCCATTAAGTCTCCAAATAATTTAAATCAGGTTTAACAAAATACCCTTTGATTGAATTTCCACAATTATTGAAATTCAAAACATATTTTTAAAAATTGTTTAAAATCAAATAAATAAAATAACAAAAAGCAAGGAATATTAAATCATATAGACGGTACGGAAATAATAGCATTTTTACCAAAATTATATATTAGTACATTTTTTAAAAACAATTGAATTATTTACAAGTAAATACAAGGGACCTTTTCAGTATTCTTGTGGATGATTTTTACATGCTTCCACAGATTTTTACGTCCACTGAAATTTTTATCACAGATATGACATAAAAATGATTTTCCCTCATGACGTGAAACATGGTCTTGAAACACATATTTATTCCTAAACGTCTTTTGACACAAAACACAAGATGAAAAAAAAAGGAAAATTTTTTTTGGAAAATTTTTCACAAGAAATTTTTTTATGACAACACATACATTTCATTTTTTTTTTAGCTGTCAAATGAATTAAAGACAAGATATCATCAAAATTTTCTTGACATACAGGACAACAATATACAGTATTTTCTGAATCTTCAGAACTGTTTTTTTGACAAATGGTTTCAATTGGCATTATTGATTTTATCATGCCAGTTTCATGTTTTCTTTTGTGATTAAGAAAATTTGTTTCTTGCCTAAAAGCTGAACAACAAAGCGGACAACAATATTTTACTGAACGGTCTCGTGTGCCATGAATATTTTTAATGTGAGTTCTGAGACTACCAGTAGTCTTAAAACTTTTATTACATTTATCACATAGATATCTTATATTTAAAATATTAAGTACATCCTTTCTGTCATGTTGCCTATATTTATGCCTTCTCAAATCTTTTCTGCAAGAAACTACGTGACCACACAGTTCACATATTGTAGATAACATGCGGCATTTGGCTAAGTGATTCTTACGATGAGTAGAATTTGAAAATAATTCAAAACAATATTTACATTTATATGAAATATCACGGAAGGTTTTGAAATTTTTATCAAACTCCACCATAAATGATCTGTCCTCCACACTATTGCTCTCCCCATGTTTCATGCAGACATCTTCCTTTTCTTTAATTTCATGTGGAGTACATGGCAAAACAGGCTTCTGATGAATCTCAGCTTCATCTTCAATCCTTATGTTGGCTGGGTTTTTTGGTTTTTTTTTAATTTCATGCTGAATAAGTGTCAATGAAGGGTCTTTTGAATTTGAGATTCTCCATCAACTGTGATGCTGGCAGCATTTTGTTGGTCATCAGCAAAACTGCAAGATATTGCACAAGTAGTTAAATGCATTTAAATTTTGAGGAATAATGAAGTATGGAGAACTAGACAACATGCTCTCCTAGTACTAAATTACTGACTCTAAAAAAAAAGTTTAAAAAATTATCAATATATAAAAAACAAGATAAAATGTTTTTCTGTTCATAAAATCAAAGGACTACATACCTTGGATTAGTACAATCAATATCCTCAGGATATATCTGAAAATAGTAAGAGTGATAATAATAAAAATAACAATAATATTAATGAAGATATAGTATAGTCAGAATTCACATTTTGATACTGTGGTGGCATGGGAATCTCACTACAAATCACAGACAAGACCTCAACAGTTCAAGACCTAAACACTCATTATTTACAGCAATAATAAATTAAAATATCTATTCTGCTCTGGTAGACCATCCCTGCAACACATAAGCAATCCCTAACTACCAGCAATTAATTGCTTCACTCATGACCCTCGCCACTAATAAAGACCTACGCACACAGCCCAGCACCACGCAACCACTGAGACAAGTGGAAATGATATTCTACAACAGCTTACCAACAGGGGTTGCCCCCACGAACATGGCTCGTCAACGCACCACCCTGGATGTAACTCTTGTGCATCCGCATGAGGTCTACACTCTGCTCAAGACCCCTCTCTGCCACTCGCTTTTATCAAGACTTTCTATTACTGGTAATGATAGTAGTAATATAAGGTATTGGTTTATACTGTCAGCCCACGTGACTCACGAAGTCATACTCGCGTTCGCGCAGCAACCAACATCACAAGATGGCCGCGACGCCACGCGGTTCCGCCACTCGACCTGGCTGCTGTTAGTCCCTAAATTCCGAAAAGTTCTCAAAATACTGCTGGAATGTACAACCGCGATTCGGGCCTTTACAGCCCCCGCATGCTTGCGACACCCTAACGGCGTCTAAGCCATAATCCTACGGCTTTGGCGCCTGCGTGCCGGCAGTTATCCTGCATGTAACGGGGTCTGTTTGCAATACATTACAATATTCTTCCATTGATCTGGCAAATGTAGCGGCCCATTAAACCAGAAACGGATATTTTAATTTTGTTACATATTTTACATGAAGTACCAATGTCCATTTCAAAATTTTTCTCAACAACGGCTTCACATTTTTTCCCTCGAAAACAGCAAAGTACGCTGATAAAAATTGTGCAGGTTCCATTTTCGTAAACTTCTATGAATTTTCGAAAATTGCAGAAGTTTCAATTTTTTGGCCCATTTTCCTACAACAACAAAACTGAAGACATATTTTTAAAAATTAAATCAATGCTTAAAACCATATTGTTAGTTATTTCTGTAACTAGTGCAAAATGGTTTGTTTTTTTATATTAATAAAATGTTGCCAAGGCGATGACACCAGCCGAGTTTGGAATTTTTAAACGAGTACGCAAAAGACACCAGTTCAAGAGGCAAACAAACTTTTTGTACGAATTCATGGAAAGTTGATGTAATGCTCCAGAAAATCGAATTTCAATATTTAAAAAAAAAACACGTTTTGGGGTCCCCTGATACCGAAAAAGTGTTTTTTTCAAAACGCCAGTCTGTAAACAACACTAGCGCGTAAACAATGCCCCGTTCGATCTGGCCTCACTGAAAACTGCAATTTTGAATAACTTCTTTTTGGAAAGCCCCTAGAACACTTTCAATGATTTCTCAAAATGGCTCTAATTTTACTTTCTCGCTGCCGCTACCACGGTAGAGAGAAAGTTATGTAATGCTAGATTGGTTGGTTCTAGATTGGTTATCTTCGTAAAACAACGGTCTCAGAGAGTGGAAATACCTTACTGGAATGATGGAACATTACGTACGCACCTTTCCGACTCTTTGCCCATTGCATGGGGAGTTCCTCAAGGATCGATTTTAGGCCCTTTTCTGTTCCTACTTTACGTAAACGATATGCCCTCGACGATTCGAGACGGAAGAACGGTTCTCTTTGCAGATGATACGAACATCCTTTGCAATAAAGAAACCGTAAATAGTACAATATCAGATGTTTCAAATTGGTTCCGAAATAACAAATTAATAGTAAATGAAAAGAAAACGTTTTGATGCAGTTTTCCATTTCAAATAAACAATTCTGTGTCCATTGAAAATGAACGGTGTACCATTGACTGATGTTAAGGCAACAAAATTTTTAGGTCTCAATTCAGTCAAACCTTAAATAGAACGTCCATTTAAATGAATTGAACACAAAATTAAGTTCATTATGCTACGGGTTCAGAATTCTTGCAAATTCAGTCAGCCTTCATACTGCTCGTTGTGTATATTTCGCGAATGTTCATTCCCGCCTGAGATATGGCATAATATTCTGGGGAAATACATCTTATAGCTCCCAGACTTTCAGATTACAAAAACGAATGGTACGAATAATAACCAAATCCCACCCACGTGATTCATATAAGCCTCTCTTCATTAATCTAGGAATTTTGCCACTACCTTGTCTGTTTATTTACGAATCAGTGGTTTTTGTAAAAAATGACTTGCTTAAGGGCGAGAATATATTTTCAAAAAATGCCGATGTCTATTACTATAACACTCGACGTAGAAATCATATTCATCAGGCGACAGTATCAACAGCCCATTAAAAAAAATTCACATACAATACATGTACATTATTTTACAACATTTTGCCAGATGACATTAAACGATTAAATTCGATAGAAAAGTTTAAATCCCAAGTGAAATCGTTTCTGCTGCATAACTGTAGAAACAGTTTCACAATTAGAGACTATACTGAGCATCACAAGAAAAGTAACATTAACTTTAACAATTATACAGAATGCATTATTTAACATTTGAACT
Source organism: Teleogryllus oceanicus (assembly GCA_964035755.1). NCBI lineage: Eukaryota > Metazoa > Arthropoda > Insecta > Orthoptera > Gryllidae > Teleogryllus > Teleogryllus oceanicus. The sequence goes on from CAXIVR010000008.1 coordinate 20,359,650, forward strand.
GTATAAATGTGTATAAACAACCTGTAACAAGTATTGTATTGCAGCCTCCGGGTCAATCACCCCCATCTCGATCAGGTTTTTCGTCCAGTTTACCTGATCCATTGAGCAAATGCTGAGATGGCCCCTTGTTTTGCTTCTGGACATAAATGTAACTTCATTTTCTGTGCACGTCTTCTAGAATTCAGTGGGAAATACAATTATTCAAATTATCGTTTCCATGTTGTCGCGGCAGGAAGTATTATTGCGAAGGACAACATGGATAAGAGCCAAAATGTATTGCCTGGTTATCTTTGAAAATAGATTTTATTACTTGGGAGCTTTTTTTTCCCCTCCAATTTTAAGTAGTATATGACTTAGTGTAGGGATCACAGAATTTTGAAAATGTGCACACAATTCACTTTTCCCCATAGCACGTCATACGCAGTTTTTAACTGCTTTTTTGACGTAAAATAAAATAAATAAAAACATGCTGCCCGAAAAATCGCGAATTTTCGGCATAAAAACATTACAGGGCTCTGGCAACGAAAAAGTGGATAAATGCAGTTGCTAAATTTAGAAAAAAAAATCCTCTAAACGTAGAGTAGCCAGAATCCATGTTTTGTGGATCATTCAATACCAAAAAATCGATTGACAGCAAAATGTCTGTCCGTCCGTCTGCCAACAACGCTACCGGCTAAACCGTTCAACCGTTTTTCTCCAAAATTTATATCCCCGATCGATGTGCCTGATGTCGCGGCCCCTTCAATTTGAAACCGATATTTTAATTCTGGGAGGTACTTTAAATGAAGCCCCTGGAACATTTAAAAAAAAATGGCTTTTACGTTTTTTATTAACTTTGTTATTGGATAATGAGAAGGGCGTTTAAGGGAATGGCGCATGTCTCATGTTCCTTTAAAACCCTGATTTTTCGAAAATTAAAAATTTTTCGACGTCTTCCTACAACTACAACTATTCAGACAAACATGTTTTAAATTAAATGTGTTCATGAAAAATATCTACAAATAATGTCATGTTCAATTTTTCAACAACATGAGTATTTTTTTGTGAAATTTTGTGTCAAACAGGAAATTTGCATTTTCTTTAAATCTTTTTTCTTAAAAAGCCACAATTTTTAAAATTAAATTGCGACTTTAGTTATTGTAAAAGACGCTTGTGAGAATGATGCAGGTCTCGTTCGCTGAAACACTATTTTTTTTCGGAAATTAAAAAAAATTTTCGGCGTCTACCTACAACTGTGAAGAAACAATTGTTTTCTTAATAAAACGTGTTGATCAAAAACAGTTCTTCAAAAACGGTCATGTTGGATTTTTTGAAAATATTAGTATTTTTGTTTTTTATAAATTCGCGACGAACATAATAGATTGACTATACGCTTCGTCTTCGGCGTCTTCCTACAACTATAATTGGGAAGATACATTTTTAATGGAATGTCTATAAAAAATAATTATCAAATAAGATCATGTTAATTTTTTTAAATATGGAATTTGGCGAAAAAATAATCCCCTCTGAATTTACTGCGCTTCGAGATCGTAATTCTATTACGAAAAATTAACCGGGAAATAAAAAAAGCAGTCTGTGTAAATTGGGTGCTTTTTTTCATTTTTGGGTTAATTTTTCTCTCTGAACAAAAATATTCATTTCTTTTGTAAATAATAAACAATTTACATGTTTCTGGAGTGTTTCTATGCTTCTGCAAGGCAAATTTTTGCCTAGAAACATTTTTTCAAACCAAATTTTGAGAGCTTATTGCAGCTAATATTGCGCTGAATATCCAAGTAGTTTATTAGACAAAATATGCTTAAAATTGTTGTAAGAGCATATTATCCAATTTTCGACGTTTCCTCCCCGGACACCTGTATGTATGTATGTATGTATGTATGTATGTATACGTGTAGGTGTGTGCGAGTATAATGTATATATGGCGAATTCTCCGAAACATCGCATATATCAGCGGTATGCCTAGTAATTTGAAGTGTATAAGAAATGTTTCATGAGTTTGGTAATTTCCTAAAAAGTTATTGAGAATTTGAACGTCTTTAAAACAGATTCAGCCGATCCGGTGGCCGAGATCGCTAATGCAGTAATGTCGTAGTGTAGTAGTGCAGTAGTGTCGTAGGACTGCTGTGCGGTTTTCTGTTACTATCCCCCGTTTCGCTCACTGACATACGGTTGGCTGTGTTATCTATCGCTAGACCCACGATTCGTTCATTGCAATTGGCTGAATGTGTGATGACGCAATTATTCATGCGATAAACGGCAAATACGTCATAATTTGTGCCATAAAATTTCATTATTAAACACAATCCATTTAATATATAGTCTTTGTCTGGAAAATTAACAGTAGATTGACACTCACCTTAGTCTTCCCGCCGAAGATCTTCCAAAGAGCAGTATCTGCAGCAACAGAATTAACATAGAAGTCATGCCACTGATTTAAAATATCGCAGCACTGTAAACAAATGTGGTAAGGCAAAGGATCCTCTTCTTTCACCTGCAACATGTTCAAAACACCTGCTTTTTAAATGAAACACTGCTTTTATTACACCATTGGATAGATCTTCAGAAGACAAATTCGACAATACATTTGCGTTTAATGATTATTGATTAATAACAAATTATCAATTTTGAAACCTGGCGCTTGGAAGTTAGCGACTCGTCGAAGCGCGGCGAAGTAGTTGTGACCTCTAAACCCCTATCCACATCACGATACTCAAGTATAAATGAGCATTTTTGTGAATCGAGGAGATTACATTCCTTGTTTTCTGGTTGGGACGCCCTGGGTCTGCCCACACTAATATCCTCTAAACGTTTGCTATTGACATGTAGTTTTCACGAAGTAAAGTCCTCATTTCGTTATATGCGAGAGGAGTGCGGGGTTGGTTATTTCGACGACAGGACTCTAATATCACATATGTAGCTCGTTTTTTCGACGCAAAATAGTTTCTATTATATGGGATCAAACATTTCTGCTTATCAGATTTTTCAACAATGTTCGTTGCAATCACTTATTCACAATTTAACTGTCGGTAAAGGAGTGGGGGTAGGTATTCCAAGGCTCAAGAAAACGTGCGGGGTTAATACATAAAGTCAAGAAGTTGGATGTATGGGGATTATTCGTCTCCCTCTTAACCAATGGCCCCATCTGGGTGCTTGTACCAGTATTTTGAGTGTATTGAGCCAGTTGAATTACGCACACAAACCTCACGCACAGCTACCGGCCACAGCACGGGATTACGAAAGGATTATGTGAGGGGCTGGAAATGCCGTCATCGCAGCAAACCAATGAAGATACCAATCATCGTCTCCTATATCATTTCAGTGGTATAGATACCTTTTGCGGCTCTCACTCGCAACCAATCTTTATAAATAAGGTCTTTAAAGAAAGAGAACTTCACGGAGACATGACGAATTGCATTTTGACTTTAAATATGCGAAAGATTCGTTTAAAGAAACAGTCTAAATTTTGAAGTCAAATGGAACCCGCAATACTCGGCAACCTTTTTTAATGTACAGGATGTTTCAACATAGGGGGCATAATTTTAGGCATATATTCCCCACATGTACACAATCAAAATAGTTCATTACAAATGTCCGGAAATGCTTCAATTCCGAGTTGTGGCGTTCACAACGCTCCAATTCACCGGCCCCTTGTTTTGCTTCTGGACATAAATGTAACTTCATTTCTGTGCACGTCTTCTAGAATTCAGTGGAAATACATTTATTCAAATTATCGTTTCCATGTTGTCGCGGCAGGAAGTAATAAGAGCCAAAATTTTTGCTTATTTTCTTTGAAAATAGATTTTATTACATGGGAGTTTTTTGTTGTTTTTCTCCTTTCAAAATTCAAAATTTATTGCTTATTTATCCTTGAAAATGGATTTTATTACATGGGAGTTTTGTTTTTTCTCCTTTCAAAATTCAAAATTTATTGCTTGTTTATCCTTGAAAATAGGTTTTATTACATGGAGTTTTTGTTGTTTTTCTCCTTTCAAAAATTCAAAATTTAAGTAGTATATGACTTGGTGTAGAGATCGCAGAATTTTGAAAATGTGCACACAATTCACTTTTCCCCATAGCACGTCATACGCAGTTTTTAACTGTTTTTTTTTTACGCAAATAAATAAATAAATAAATAAATAAACGATTTTCTTTTCGCGGGTTATTGTCATTACAGATGTTCAAAATGTCCACCTCCTGCTTGAAAGGCTCCCACAAACCGGCGCGGAACGCCTGTTGCCTTTGCGGAACGTCCGCAACGGAAATTTTGCGACACCTGTTGGCTTATGAGCAGGTTCAGACCTGAGCGGCTGGCTAGCGACGCGGCAGCGTTTTATTCCCTGGGGATTTCCATTCCCGTGGGGTCAGGCGGAAGAGCAGCCTATGGCCTGAGCCTCGCCACCAATAAAGACATTTTATTGATTGATTGATTTTTTCGTGTTTCTGGGTGCGTCAACTGCTTTGGTCATTAGTCCCGTTAGTGTAGTGCATGTTCTTCTCTCGGGAGATAATGGTGATCTTCCCCCGCTGGATGGCGAGATCCGGCGCCGACCTACCGCCGGCTAGTGGGGTTTCCCCCTAACCAGGACTCTCCCACCAGCGGGGCACCGCCCAAGCCGGGATAAGCTCTAAGCTCCCGACCGGTCTCCCGGAATATGTGGTAGTGTAGTGCATGTTAGTGCGGGGGAGAGAGCACCTGGTTGGAAACCACGGAAAACTACCGATCAGAGCAGCCGGGCTAGAATTCTCCTCCAGACAGCGACTGAATTCGACCTAGCTGAAAAGCTAATGTCGAAAATCCTGCCGCCGTCAGGACTCGAACCTAGGACCTCCCGGTCACATGCGCTGCAGTGACATCAGTTGATGCACTGAGCTGCCGCTCCCGGTTTATTTATTTAATTATTTATTTTTTATTTATTTATTCATTCACGGTCGGACGCATTTTTTCCGCCGCCGCTCGTTTCGCTGAGGAAAGTATGACAACGACTCGTCAGATGTCGAATATTGTCAGCTCATCAGTGAATCTGACCCGACAGAACGCTTAGAAAAAATACTTCTAATCGTGTTCAGTATTTAATTAATTTTAAATAACATTAAATTTCCATTTAAAAATTGCTTGTTCTCTCCCTCTCCCTTTCCTTCCCCCTGCTTCATCTGTAAATAATATTAAGGCAAGAAAGTTCTGATTTGCACCACACTGCTGCAAGAACCACTGACAGAACCTAACTCATGCAGAGAAATCTGCTGGTGACAGGGCTTGTTCACGTTGCAAATGATATGGATACAACTGATATTATTACAACAGTTTCCAGCCAGTCGGATGAGAAATGTTCAATTGCAACGCTAACCTTCGTGTGCTGATAGGAGTCATGTCTACAGCCTCCAGAATTTCCTCCTCTAACGCTGGAGTTGTAGATCATGGTCTTCACCCGCCCCCCAACCACAAGAGTTAAATTTTCCATGCACAGGAGACTTATAAATAAATGCCTTCCGATCTGCATATTGTCACTGTGGATACCTCTGAGTAGCATTAGGGGAGTGGTCTACAACGCCTAATATAAATAAGTTGAGGCTATGAGTCCGCAATGGAGGTTTTTATATAATCACATCATGGAAGAGGACCATGGGACACTGAAAAACTTATTTCAAGCTACAAAATGACATTATAATCAGGGATCACAGGTCACAAGTTGATCAATGTCAATTTGTTTCATATGTCGTTTTAAGTATTCTTCATAGAACCTAAGACAAACACATTACCCGTACGGAATGCAATTCACACAACCAACAATATTTCTCTTTGTACATGGTTTCCTATTCCCTGGATCCTTCCCAGTAATAGACAAGTACCATTCGACAGGAAGGACCATTAGAATCAGAGTGAGTCGTTTCAAGTGGCAAATACACCACACACTTTCCTCATTATTACCCACTAATGGCCTACAGCAGCAAAAATACTGCTGAACAAAACCATAAAAAATGTTTTTCCAAAAAGCACAACACAGATCAAGAACAAATAAAATGCTCTCATATAACACTGCAATGAATTTAAGATACTAACAAACACAGTCCTCATGAATACCGCGAGACACAGTATAGAATAAATGCATACGTACAGCAGTTCTTTACATTCCAAAACAATTTTTTTTAAGCTGTTTCAAAATGTAACAAGTGAATAATAATTTTTTTAATGGTGGCCGGGGTGTTCACACACCGTCCATGACTACAGCTGTGTTGTATGAAACTGATAATTCATTCGGTAAGTGCAGAATGGGAATAGTCGGAATAACAAACAAATATTTGTTTCTCAGTCAAAACGGAAACTGTTTCATTGCTTTTGGTTGTTGTTTTTTTTCCGAATCCCTGGTTTTCTTACGAAACGATAGACATATCTCATACGACTGTGGTCTGCATAGTTTTCTTTCCAATTCTGCACACATGGAATATCCTAGTAATGTAGATGAATAATCCCTTTACATTCTTGACATCAAGAAACGTTTTCTAGACTTTTTTGTTGTTGTTATTATTGTAATTTTTCAATTTTATTGCACCTGAATGTCATCAGAACTGTGGGCATTTCCAAGAGTCAGGAGGTCATTGGCATCATTTATGACCCGCAAGTGCACTGTAATTCTGACAGCCGGCTACACGATCGACATGGTCACAAGGTCGTGCGCAATTCAGGGACGTCGCAATATGCACCCCGCATTAAATGCACAAATTTGCATTTCTACAAGACTGTATCAGAAAAATTAGTTTTTTCCCCTCGGAAATACTGAGAAATATCGTCAGCACTTCGTTTTCAGCTTTCGTTTCAATTTTCATTAACATTCATTTATTTTAGGAGAAGGCAGAAGTGTTTGTTATTTCTTTTTCGTGTGAAATTACTCACTTTGGAAAAAAACACTAAGAAGTTCTCAGGAACACTAACAATAACAACAACAACAACAACAACAACAACAATAATAATAATAATAATAATAATAATAATAATAATAATAATAATAATAATAATAATAATACCTTGAAAGGGAGATACATTTCAATTTTTGATAGCAGAGGAATGAGTGAAGATGAGCCAGATAACACCGTGAACAAAGGAATCAAAAGAGATCCTTTCAGGCCACAAAGACGACACAATTTTTTTCTTTCGTCATTTAACATGAACTGGTTTGGCAACTGTTCCTGGTTCTGACAATCTAGAGAACAAAGATTAACAAACACATGTCTTAAAAAATGTACACAAATATCTGAAAAAAGAACCCCACACAAAAAATAGTACATTAAAAATAACATTTTCTCTCAATTGAATCTCATCAGATGCCTCTTAAATACAATTTTACTTTCTCGCTACTACTTACGCAAAATAGAGAAAGTTACGTAATGCTAGGGAAAAAACGGCGAATTTTCGACACAGAAACTCTTATTGCCGTGCCCTAGTAATGAAATAATGGATAAATGCTCTTGCTAAATATACAAAAAAATTGTCTAACACCTGGTGTATCCAGAATCTGTATTTTGTGGGTCCTTGATAACAAAAAAAAAAAAAAATGATTGAGGGCAAAACATCTGTTCCTTTGTGAACAACGCTAGCGGCGCTAAACAATTCAGCCGATTTTCTCCAAAATTGATATTCCCCATTCAATATGGCTGATGTCGCAGCCACTTGAATTTGAAACAGATATTTTTATTTTGAGGGGTATTTTACATGCAGCCCCTGAGGAATTTTAAAAAAAAGACACCAAAGGAGGATAATGGAATAAGAAAGGCAAAACTGCCCCCAGGGATAAAAAATCTTATGTTAAAAATCGTAGTTAAAGTGTTAAATTTTTTTTTTTTCGCCTGAGTTAAATCAATTTACCCGAACAACTTTGAACACTTGAAGAAAAAAAAAATTGTGTTCTTTTAGTTTCTTGTATACTGTTACTTTTTTAGCCACATAATGCTGACGACTATAGGCTTTAATTGTCCTTGCGATTTCCCACCTAGGATGAAGATGTTTTGAGAATTTTTTCAGGTGATTATATCCGATTTGACCCTTACAATGAACAAAAATGAAGGGGAAAACAGAAGAAAAAAACCTGTTTTCCTTCGTTCATTAAGAATATCGCATGTTCTGACGCATATCATAAGAAGAGCTAAATACAAATTGGAGCCCTGTAAATTCTCCACAGATCCGCAGAATTTCAATTTTTTATCTTATAATTTGCACCCGACATCTCAATGTAAATAAAAGAGTAATTTAATAGTTTCTTATTTATTTTCTTAAAACTAGATTTTGTTTTAATTTCCATACTCTTTCTGTTTTATGATTATTAGAAAAGATAAATAATAAAAAACAACATTGTAAGAATAAAATTGTAACCTTTTGAAATTTGAACATTGGACGAATTCAGATTTTAACTGAAAATAACATTTTAAAACTATATCCATCTTACCAGCATTCTTTCGTTGCTTTCAGTATTTAACAATAACGTGAACTCTTGTTTCTCTATTTGGCACATGTATGAAAATCAGTGGTGAAGCGTGAGGTTTATTTTTCCACAGAGAAACAAGTTAATTCTTCAAAACAGCTCACTGTTTTTGATTACTTTTAACACTATAAAAATAATTTTATCTGCACTATAAATTATTTTAACTTAAATCAATTATGGGTGTCACCTGCTATCAATTTACAACATACTCCATTTATATGTTGCCCCAAAAAATTAAAACTGTCGATGAAAGAATTAACTTCCTTACCATCATATGACTTCAATGTATGATTATTCTCTGCATCTGCTGAGGGAGGTGGATCTGCAACAGAAAATCCATTAAGACATAAAAAATATTTTTTAAAGGGATTCATGCAAGACAAATTTAAAGCAAATCTTCTGCGTAATCTATGCAGTAAGAATCTGGGTTGGCTAAATTTTTCCCGGTCCAAAAAACACCCACTCTTTTTAAGAAAACTCGAGAAAACTTAGAAAATAACATATAAGCATTTAAATGTTTTAATATTTTTACTTTCTTACAACCGCTGTAGAGATAAAGTAATGTAATACTGCATGATAAAACGGCCAATTTTCGGCAGAAAAACAGTGTCCTGGCAACAAAAAAGTGGATAAATCCAGATACTAAATGTGTTCATGAAAAAACAGACCTAAAAATAATGTCAAGTTCAGTTTTTCAAAAACATTAGTATTTGCGAAATTGTGTCCAATCCAAGCAATTTTTATTTTTTAAACCATTTTTTCTCAAAAAGACAAAACGTTATTAAATTTAGACCTTCAATATCGTAGTGGAAGCTCAAGAGAATTGTGCATGTCTCGTGTTCGTTGAAACGCTGATTTTTCGAAAATTCAAAAAAAAAAAAAAATAAAATAAAAAAAATTCGGGATCTTCCTACAACTACAATTGTCAAGATACATTTTTTCTTAATTAAATTTGTTCATCAAAAACATCTTCAAATAATGTCATGTTGAACTTTTGGAAAATATGAGTATTTCTCTACTTCTTCTCATTTGGCGTCTAAGTTGCCGGCTCCGAAAATCCTACGCTTCGTGAACGTACTCGTAATTTTACACGTGTTTTGAGGCAGTTGGACGCCACGTAAGTTAGAATGTGTATATTATTTCATATTTCTTTGTTCGTTTCTTACATTCCAGCTTTTGTAATAGGGTTAACCAATTAATCTTGCAGCAATTATTTAAAAGCTAATTGAAATATAAGAAAAAAAATTGCTAGTCATCAGGGTATATCAGAGTGGAATGCAACAATGACATTCTGCGCCGCCACACACGAATTTCTGTGAATTACGTCTCATTGTTGGGACATGATTTACCTGTAGGAAAAGCAGTAATAATTGTCAAATTGTATTTGCTTGAAAATATTTCGTTTTCACAACAAATGTTCCATCATTTGTAATGAGTTTTACAAAAAATGTCAACCGAGACTTTTTAATTCGGAGAGAAATTAAGGAATAAAATAGTATTACATAACCATTACTAAAGACGAGAATGTACGTTCTGTTTTAGCACCACTAGTTTCGTAATTTCGAGACAAATTGTGATATTAAAAAAACATTCTCGAAAATCTTTCTGTGCATTATTTTGCTGAAATAGAGGAATGTTTGCATAATATGGAACTGGACGTGGGCACGGGACCGGCTGTTACAGAGGTTTTATTTTCATTAAAACCTCTCGAAGGTCCAAAGTTCTTTTTTTTTTCGAACCTTCACTAACAATATTAACCTTTCGGCGGCGAGCGGCAGCTCTCCATGCTGCCTTTGTGCTTTTATTGTATACTGCGGTTTTCACAGAGCTGCCTCTCAATTCTACTCAAGGCCCGTCACCATGGTGGCATTTAGGCACGGTTTTTCGCGTCTTTCGCAGTCGTGCCGCTAGGTGTCCCATGCTCGTGACGTGTCGCATGATCGAGCAGTTCTGCAGATGAAGCGACTCTAGCGGCACGACCAATTGAATTGAGAGGCGGCTCTGTAAAAACCGCAGTAAACTCAAAGGGAGTACGGCGATTTGACATGTCAGAGGGCTTCAGAATTCTCACTTGGTAACTTTCTGAACGAAACGCGGAAATTTTCGTTCCTTTGCCTTCTCCCTATCGGTAGTAAAGAAGATTAGAATGTAACATGTTCTGACTGCAATAAACCATGCTCTACCGCACCCACTCATGTATTTTTCCAAACGAACATTGTAATTATTCCGATTGTTCTTTACATGTACTTTCGATTACTGTAAGCAAAATCGAAAATGCTCAAAGTTGTTTTTTGTTGATTTTTTCCTATTACATGTAGTCTTATTTTTGTTTTTCTTTGCTAAAGGCCTGAAACTTATGAAACAGAAGAAGAAATCGGGCATCTTCCTGAGTTACTAAAAACGACTTGAAAACCAATTGATGGTTTTCTAAAATGTATAACCCCCAACATCATTGATATTATAACGGGTGATCAGTTTAAAACGCAACCTTGCTGTCCGAGGCACTGAGAAAAGTAAAAGAATTGCAACACTGCTGGTACAAGCTCCTTTGCTTTTCTGCGACACTCCCTTCGCTCACCACCCCTTTCACCCGTCCCCTCCTGAGATCTGGGTCATATCTGCTCAAAGCAAAACAGGCTGAGTCTTCATTCGCTGTTTTCACTTACGATGCGCCTCAGCGTAGGGGAACGCAGATTTGTGGTGACGTATTCCCGAGCGCAAACTCTCAGAGTGTTTTATTTATTTTTATTTATTTTACGTCAAAAAAAAACGTTAAAAACTGCGTATGACGTGCTATGGGGAAAAGTGAATTGTGTGCACATTTTCAAAATTCTGTGATCCCTACACTAAGTCATTTACTATTAAATTTTGAATTTTGAAAGGGAGAAAAAAAAACTCCCATGTAATAAAATCTATTTTCAAGGATAAATAAGCAATAAATTTTGAAAGGGAGAAAAAAAACTCCCATGTAATAAAATATATTTTCAAGGATAAATAAGCAATAAATTTTGAATTTTGAAAGGGAGAAAAAAACTCCCATGTAATAAAATTTATTTTCAAGGATAAAAAGCAATAAATTTTGAATTTTGAAAGGAGAAAAAATCCCATGTAATAAAATCTATTTTAGAGGATAAATAAGCAATAAATTTGGCTCTTATTACTTCCTGCCGCGACAACGGAAACGATAATTTGAATATTGAATATGAAACGATAAATTGTATTTCCCAAATTCAAGGAAACCGTGCCAGACAGTTCTCAGAGAGAAAAATAATCCGAGTCCATGCCGAACGAGAGTACCATATTTTGGTTATCGGCAGCAAAGCTTCAGCAACAACGTAATCTTTCGTACGGATGTGCGCGTTGTGCCACAAAAAATTGAAAATGCGATCATCCAAACAGCGAACATCTCAGGAACTTACGGTTCCTGAACACCCTGGTTGTGTGAATTACTGCAATTAGCTACGACGATTTATTAGCGAAGATCTTGAGGCACTTTGAAAATGTTTTTATTAGATTTGAAATTCGGTTCACTGTATTAAAAAAAAATATTGGAGTGTAGTGTGCCATTTCTCGCCACAGAATAATTGGTACTTTTCCGTCGAAGAAACAGTAACGGCGGATACGTATCAGAATATATTGAGGGATTTCTATTTACATACGTGGCGGTTTTTTTTACTGATTGTGAGAGCATGTTAAGAGATTTTTCCACTTACGTAAATAAAAAATATTTCTCGAACTCGCGCATGTGCATATACCTCAGCGAAACTCTTGAATTTCTGCATAGTGGTGTCTTCACGGGAGCCGTAATTAAACACTTTACGAAGAGGCGTGACTGAACGACTATCGCGGCGGAGGGATATTTCTCTGAATTACATGTGATGTTCCATTTGTCCAGCGAACTGTCACTTTGGCTTATTCTTAGGAAAATCCTTCTATATCCTCTGTGATGCATTAGGGGAGAGGGGATTAGGCGTACATCGCGACAGACTTCCTGCTTGAAACCGCCCGTGTCTATGCGACCCACACAAACATGGTCGCCAATGCAATTCGCTCTACCCACTGTGCGTAGCATTTTAAACTAATCTCCCGGTAGCTGACTGTACGAGTGCTTTTATTGGAACTAAAAAAAATATACAATACTCAAGAGTCATGGACTGAAAACACACATCACGAGAGACAATTATGGCTGTGATAGGCATTTTATTTCTAATCAGTAACACTTGATCTCCTACGTGCAAAGAATTTTGAAATGCTATGACGGTAGCTATGAGATTACAAGTGCAATTTAGTTTAGCATCTTTTCAAAAGTTTGTTATCTCACTCAAGAGCAACTTAAATTTTAATTTTGAAGGAGAAAAAGTAAAATCTATTTTCAAAAATAAATAAGCAATAAATTTTTAATTTTGAAAGGGAGAAAAAAACAAAAAAACTCCAGAGTGAAACACGGAAATCGTCCTCACTGCAAAGAATTTTGGAATGCTGATGGAACAGGTAGTATGATGATTACAAGGGCAACATTTAGTTATAAACGCTATTTTTGCTTCGTTCAATCAGGTTTGATTCTCGACCAGAGTCGAACGAGAAAAGTTTGACAAGCTAGCAGCAATAAGAAACGTATAAGACATTTTTGTGGATAACTCCAAGAATTCTTACACTCTTGGTCAGTTACAACTATTGTTGATATGTTGTTCTCATTTAGAGGTCGATGCAGTTTCGTCCAGTACATGCTTCAAAAACCAGCAAAATATGGGATAAAACTGTATGGGTTTTGTGATAGCAAAATATTCTATAGGTACTTGGAATTTCGAAATATGCAGTGAAAACCGGGGCATTTCAATAAATAATAAACCGTATGATATAGTTCAATGACTGTCATGAAATAGAAATATTACTATGGACAATTATTATACAAGTGCTGGCAATCTTGTAAACGAGAATGGATTAACTGTCATCGTTCAACGCCAATAAGCGTGAGATATCCCCTGAATTTCTAAATCATGGATAGTCGGATCATGTTTGTATTGATTTCAGTATGATAAAATTTTCACTTCCATCCAGACCACACGAAACAAAATTATGCTACTATTATCGATTAAGCATGACCGTGAAGTTACTGATGACAATACGTGTAAACAATTGACAAATGACTGACAATAATGCAACAAGGGGGGGGGGATACATATAATGTGCGCTTCATACTCAGCAGCCCGGAGACAAGATATCACTAAGAATATTTTCTTCTGGATTTAGCTGGTATCAATTCCCAAGCGGTATTTTTTCCATAATAACAATGACTGGCGTCGTCAATTTCTTCAATTTCAATAACAATGAAAAGGCGTCGTCAATTTCTTACTGATTTAGCTATTGTATTAGTAGAGGCTCAACCGAAGACAGCTCAAAGCAAAAGTCTGCCTAAAGACATTCATCTGTTTCTAATTACCAGGGTGAACGTCATGAGGGCCAAAACTGGTAATCAACAGAATTGGTTTCTTAATGCGGTTTCAGGAAATTAAAATCTACAAAATCTACGGAAACTGCCATTTTTTCTTTCCTTAAAGATGTTGCTTCATCAATGGACAAAAATGAAGAACCCATTGGAATATTTTTAGATCTTTCGAAAGCTTTTGACGTCATTAACCATAACATCTTGCTCTCAAAATTACCTTCTTATGGAATTAGTGGTATTGCCCTAGACTGGATAACCTCGTACCTTAAACATCGATCTCAACAAGTAGAAATACCGTACTGGCACGAAAGGACATTATTTACTTATCTCTCCAATTCTTTGCCAATTGAACATGGGGTCCCACAAGGTTCGATCTTAGGTCCTATCCTCTTTCTGTTGTACGTAAACGATATGCCCTCATCTATTAAAAATGGAAGAACAGTTCTGTTTGCCGATGACACGAATGTTCTTTGCAAAAAAGAAACAATAAATAATACAATTTCAGAAGTTTAAATTGGTTTTGTAATAAAAAATTAATAGTTAACGAAGGAAAAACTTCTCAATGCAATTTTGCGCTTCAAATCGGCAGTCGTATGCTCCATTGATAATGAACAATATGCAATTAGCTGATGTTAAGGTAACAAAATTTCTAGGTCTGTCAATTCAATCAAACCTCAAATGTAATGTACATATAACAGAATTAAACACTAAATTAAGCTCATTATGTTATGCATTCAGAATTCTTTCTAATTCTGTCAGCCTTCATGCAGCTCGTTGCGTGTATTTTGCAAATGTACATTCCCGCCTGAGATATGGCATAATATTCTGGGGAAGCTCAACCTTTAGTTCCCAGACATTTAGATTGCAAAAGAAAATTATCCGAATAATGAAAAAATCCCATCCACGTGATCCGTGCAAGCCTCTTTTCATTGAGCTTGGAATTTTACCATTGCCTTGCCTATTTATTTATGAGTCTGTAGTATTTGTCAAAACTGACTTACTTATCGGTGGGAACTTATTTTCATGTAATACTGATATTTATAGTTACAACACTCGACGTAGAAATCATGTTCATCAAGTGTCAGTATCAACAGCTCACTACAAGAAATCCACATACAATACATGTACGTTACTTTACAATGCATTGCCAGATGAAATTAAACAATTAAAATTGGTACACAAATTTAAGTTAAAAGTAAAATCTTTTCTGCTGCAAAACTGTTTCTATACAATTAGAGACTACACTGATCGTCAAAAAGAAAAAGAATGTTTACTGTAACAAAAACAAGATATAGTATAATGAATTAGTCTACATTAGCATTATATAATTTTAACAAAGACTCAATATGCCTGTAACAAATAATGTACTTCCGGGTCAATGACCCCCATCTCGATCGGGTTTTTGTCCAGTATCGATCCATTGAGCAAATGCTGAGATGGCCCCTTGATTTGCTTCTGGACGTAAATGTAGCTTCACTATGCGCACGTTTTGTTGAACTTTCATTTTGCTTGTAGTGGTAGTAGAGCTTAGGGCGAGTTTCTATTTTGTTAACAATACAGAAAAATCAAATCTGTTTGTTCCTTTACCGTTAAAAATAAGTTTTCTATAATTTGGCAACGAAAATATCTAGTATTTGAAATGTTAATCCCTCGCTTTTTTAAATTTGTTATTATTATTATATTATTATTATTCATCTTTAAACTATTAATAGTTAAATTGTTGGGAAGGGATTCTGAAACTCAAGAAAGCGTGCGCAGATGATTTTCTCCCCCATACGTCACATACAGTTTTTGACTAAATAAATAAATATAACCTTCACCTTTGAAAGTTAATGTGTGAGGGTCGTTTGAGTCCCTTTTTGTTTCTCAGGCCTTGAGAAACGGATTAGACCCTCACTTTCCATTACGTTCAATGGTTTTCTGACATCGTAATACGCTCTAAAACACATCTCTTCTTCTAACATTTAATTATATTGATTATTTTTCAATTTTTTTGATTTTTTACAATCCAGTCTATAAAAGCGAAAAAAGATAATGGTTTACTGCTTAAGCTCAAACAATTATTCATGGTTTAATGTAATGAAATACGGAAATAAGTCGTAATGTTTATGTGATTAGATCTTACTAGCTGGCGGAGGCAACTTGTCAACTCACTGGTCGGCTTCGTAGGTGCATATTTCGAAGTAAGATAGATGCTTAGTGTTTTCGACCTGTGATTGACACGTGAGAATCAAAACAATACTTCTTATTTTGGGAATTTACTGAGTTCACGTTTCTCATCCCCATGAAAAAAGGACATCGCATTTCTTCACGTCTAACCATGCGAGTTAGAACACGTTAACACTAAATCTCTTTCACAATCAGTTGGACTTCGATGTTCTAGTGACATAGTTCTTTGCAGCGCTTTTCAGTAATTATTACATATAATGGATTTGAGCTTCTGGATGGTCATTGTTACAAAATAAAATAAACCTATAATTCAGAGAAAGAAAGGAAACTGAATTGTAATAGTGATTGAGCACAATGGATGAAGAAGAGTTGTATCCAGTTCTCTACGATAATGATGTCATTTCAAATGGTAGTGACGATTAGCTTTCCGGAGGAATTGGTAAAATCCTGAGTCCACTTGGTCGGTAGAAGAGGGAACCTGAAAAATGTCATGGGAAAGAAACCAAGAGGGGAAGAATACGCTCAGGAAAATGAGAGAAACCTTGTTATGCTAAAGTGAAGAGTCCGACGACACATTCTTTTTATGACTACAAAACATAAAGACAACTTTGTACAAGTGCACCCACGTGGTGGCGCTGTCATGAAGCCATACATTGTGCTGACTACAACACACAAAATCATCAATACACTGGAGCCACCAAATGGGATCTTATCACATTCCTCAAATCTTAAGACATTCTCTGAAATGGTACAGCAATATTCCTTTCGACATCCCGCTGACAACGGTCGGAGTAATTGCTCACTCCACACTCAAACTAGTGGAGCTACATAATGGCACAGACTTTCTCGTAGTAAAGTTTTCTAAATTCCTTGGTGTGGACTGGTTTTACGGTCTCGCCCAATCGGCTTGCCAGCTGCCCCCCCAAAGTACGTTTTTTGACATTTTCTCAATTTTTCGGTTTCCTAATGGTAGAACCGAAATATTACTTTAAGAACATTAAAGAAGAGTAAAACCTCGTCACATATGGCTATTTTCAATTTAAAAAATTGAAACCATTTTTAAGAAAATTTGAAGCACTGACAGAAATTTGTTGTGTATTCGAAAAACCTCATTCATAGTCATTTGAGTCGCTTTAACTCACCAATGCAATAGTGTTTACAAATCGCTCAAAAGTGCATACTAATGCGTGAGAGATATTTAAAAAAATACATTTGTGTAATTTTTGAGACCCAGAGTTAACCGTAAAAATTGGACTGGCGTTCTAGCGGCAGGGCCGAGAAAGACTCAAAAAGTCGTTCCATTTTCTATCTTGAAAATACTACCCTCAGATGCCACGTTAGAAAAACCCAAGTACAGTAATGTTCACGGACGGAGGGGCAGACGTTTTGGGAGAGAGAAGAAAAAAAAATCGTTATCAGGGGACCGCAAAACATGTATTTTCGTTGAAAATTCGAAATCGATTTTCCGCAGCATTACATATCTTTCTCCACACTACGTATATTACTCTGTATATACTTACGTATACGAGAAAGTAATTAGTGGTGCAACAGAATGCCACAGACTTTCTCATATTACCGGGTGATCAGTATAAAACGCAACCCAGGCAGGCAGAGCGAAATGCACTGGCAACCATGTTTGAGTGGGTCGGATAGCGGCTGGTGGTTTCAAGCAGGTAAACAGGAAGACGGGAAGTACGCTTAATCCCCTCCCCCACTAACGCCACTCTGAGGCCCCTGCTTTCCGCAGGTGACCCCCGTGTCCACGAATTCAAAGAGAAGGGCACGCATCTGCTTGTTTGGCATCGAAAGAAAACTGAATTGTCAAGAACGACGATTCCTTCGTATATTGTTTAAAAGTGAAATACACTTGCCATATAAAATACAAATTGAGGTCAATTTAATAGTAGACTTGCTTGTTTTAGTTTCATAACAAGATACATATTGTGACATACCGATATGTCACGTTAAAATAAACAAACATTTATTTGTAGACAATATGGTGGAACATGCATTACGAAATATCACGAGAGCTAGAGCTTAGCAACGACCGTGAATAAACAATGTAGTTTTTGTTTTTTTTTCTAAATGCATTAAGAGGTTTGGATGCCAAAAGTAGAAAATTTGGGATTGGGCGAAGAAGTTGACGATCAAAAGTTCAGCTACACCAAATGATAACGAACGTATGGATTGGCTGGGTGAGAGAAGGACGGTCAAATGTTATGAAAAAAATGAAGGTAGTTTCATACGAAGTCTTCGAAGGATGAATCATGCAGAAAGATTTCATTCTGCTCTGAAACGCGCTTCTGAGCTGTTCGTAGATATTTTCATGTGGAAGCAATATTGAAGTATAAATTGGAACTTTGTCGGGAGTGGTAATCAAGTTCGGGACTATGTCATAGGACGTAATCGGGACTGGTAATTTTAATAGTTTGAGACCAGCTTGGATAGGGCAGAAGAGGATTTAGTGGGACTTTGGACTACGGCAAGATCGCAAGATATTTCGACTGAGAAGTCTACGAGGGACATCAACGAAGAAAAGATAAGTTAACCGCGGTGTAAAATTGTAAATGGAAAGAGATCTTGATCAAAGGCCTAAAAATTGTAAATTCTCTAAATTGTTTGCTAAAAAGGCAAAAATAAACTTTGTTGAATTTTGTTCTTTAGAAAAGAAAGTGATCTTTCATTTAGTCAATCCAAACAGAAATGAACTAGGAATAGAATCATTCTATTTCAGATTCCCAGCTGCGCTGTATAGTCGGCGGATCCTATAATCCATTATAGAGGTAATAAGGATTATAATATATCGTGACCCATTGACCCAGCAAGCCGGACGCTAAGATCTTTAGCAGATATAAATGTAGAGAGAGAGGAAAATTTTGGTATATCTCAATATGCTCCAGAAATGTACATGTTTTATACTTTTCTGTTTTAAATAAATATTAATAAATTATAAATTCAGATTCGCAGAACAAATGTTGTTGTTGTTATTGTTATTATTATTATTATTATTATTATTATTATTATTATTGAATAAGGGTACTATAAAAATAATCAACTAATTAAAATATAATAAAAATTAATTTCTCAATTTATGCTGATACGTATTTACTATCCACATTTACTTTTTTTTAACAACTGACCAAGCTCTTCACTAACCATAAGATGGTACTTTTGTTCGGAATCGACTCAGATGAAATTTTTTCTGTGAAAGCTGTCCTGCACGCTTTGAAAGATTGCGTTCGAGATTGACTCCTCCAACTCAAAACTGCGTTGCTCTATCGTAAGTTAACTGTGAAAGGAAGCTATGAATGAAGACGCGGGCTGTTTTGTTTTTAGCAAGTATAACCCACACCACAGGAAGGGTGTGGTGAATGGTGTGTCGCTGAAATGCAGTCGAAGGAGCTGTTCCAGAAGCAGTGTTGCAAAATTTTCACTTTTCTCTCAGTGTCTTGAACATGAGGGTTGCTACTGATCACCCGGTAGTTGTCCATTTTCTTCGGTCTGGTCTAGCTATTCGAACTTGCCACATTCTCTTGTGAACTGCCATCTATCGCCGCCCAAAGTACTTTCCTCCCCCTCAATTTTTCGGTTTCTCATAATAGAAACGAAATATTACTTCAAGAAAATTAAAGAGCAGTAAACCGCATCCTAAATGTCAAATTGCATTGAAAAATTTGAAGCAGTTCTTAGGAAAACGGTGTGTAACCATTACTATAAATGAGAACTTTGAAGCACTTTTTTGCAGAAAACTTTTCAGTTTTCAAAAATTTACATTTGAAGTCATCTGAACTTTCACTGACAAATGCACTAGTGTTTACAAATAACTGGAAATGAGCATATTTAACGGCGTGAGAGATACTTCAAAAAAATACATTAGCATAATTAAAAAAACAAAACAAAATACAGCAAAATTAAATCTACAAAATTTTAAACAGTGCAATAACCACTAGCCATATAAAAAATTGAAGAAAAATTTTGAGCTATTTTCGAGAAAATTACATTTGAGTGTTTCTGAAAATACGGAATTTTGAGCTCCTTTGCACAGAAAACTGTTTAGTTTTCCAGAAATTTAATATGATTTTACTTTACACTTTACTTTTTACATGATTTCTCAACTGTGTGTGTTACTGATAGCTTTATAGATTGCTTGTGTGTTACATACATATGATTCAAATGGATGAACAATTGAAACTAGAGCTGAGCGAATAAGATGGCTGTTAGAAGAAGTGATAAATGCATCAAGTGAACATGAAGATGCATAACGAGATTTCTGTTTATACAGTGAGCATGATACTGATAGTAAGGCAGATGGTAAACAGTGAAATAGTGAATATTGATACCAACACACATCTTAGGAAAAGACAATACAACTAATTGGAGAAAAGCAGTAAGGAACATAATATTTGCATGCGTAGTAGCAATATTATTACTACACGATTACCAGCGGTGCCACAGTTTGCAATAAAAGCTCAAACGAAGGTGTGTTATGTACTGGTTTTGTCTGAAGATCACTTGTAATTTGTTTTACTTCTCATATAGAGTAAATATATTTTGCTAAGAAAGAAAAAAATTTCGTTTCTACAAACAATTCAGAAGAAATGTTTGAATGGGTCTCTCAGACCCAATATTACCACTGATGAAACTTTCTTATACATTACCACTGAAGAGTTCATAACAATTTTCTAGTTAATTTTACTTGTATTGTATCTTTTGTTTTATAAGGTTTTCTGAAACAGTGTGTTATTATTCTATACTTAAAACTAGCCATATTTCTGTGATTTGTAAAATGTGTTAACGTTATAAATGTAATGTTGAAGAGTTAAGTTTTTATTCCTCCTTCAATTAAATAAAAGAAGTTAAGAGGATACAAAAGACTCTTTTGTCGAGTCAGTATGCAGTGCTCCTACAAGTATTATGCAGTAACACCTATAATATAAAAATGTAAGTGGTTTTGTAGCACCCATTTTTTTTTTAAATATTCCTGCCAACCTTGGCAAAATAAATTCTTTGCAGGAATAATGTAATGCATGTAAGTGAACTTACATGCCATTTCATACATCAACAAAGGTTATGCTCTTCAAACGAACTTCTGAAGTCCAACAAACAGCAAAGGAACAGACACTGTATCTGATAGTCCAGTTCAATAAAAAAGCAAAATAGCAGACAATAACAGGTGCTGTGTATAACACAAATTCACTTTTAAGATATCTTCAACTCTATGCAATATTTGTCAAAATAATTTAGGTGTTTAGAAATATAGTTATATACATAATCGAATAGTAAAGAGCATAATTTTAAGTAACTTGCAACAAAGTTTTTCCATGCTACTGAAAATACAACATACCACTAATGTCACAAACTGATATTTTTTTATGTAACCTAATTTTACTGCATTACTAATAAACTATCTAAAACAGTAATTTTAATTGTGATTTTTTATTCAATGGCATTGTAAGTCAAAATCCCCGTCATAATTAAATACAAGACGAAATAAATGTATTTAAATAGTATTGTTTACTGTTGAAAATGACATTAGTTGTACCCCTGGACCCATGTGGTACTTTCATGTACAAATATTTGGGTTACATCATAGGAGTAAAGATATTACAAGACAAATGCACAGATCTTTCCAAATTATTCACATTTAACAATTAGTAACAATTAACACATAATGAGGAAAAGAAAGTCGCTGAAACTGTAGTACTTGCAAAAGTTGAATAGGGTCTGTTCTAAAATACAAGGACCAAAACAGCACATATATATATATATAATTAATAATGGTACTCAGCTTAGGTACAACTGACCCGACCCCACTCCAACCAGACCCAACCCAACCAAACCAAATCCAACAGAACCAAACCCAACCCAACCCAACCCACCAAACCCTACCCACCAAACCAAACCAAAAAAATCAATAAAAAATTACAAAGACATGAGAGAATTAAATTGTTTTGTTAAATTAACTAATTAAATGAGAGAATTTAACAAACATAAATAGGAAATAATTTATTATATATAATAAATTATTATATATAAATTTAATATAAATAATAAATAATATATTAAAAATAATAAATTATTATATATAAATTTATTATATATAATAAATAATAATAATTTTAAATAAGAAAATTTAACAAAGCTGTAGACACATGGAAGGTTTTATACTCCGAAATGTTTAACTCAAACACTATCCAATAATTTAAATGTAACCTGATCTTCATAATCAAACATTTTATAAAAATCTTTTTATAATTTTAAATTTGTTATGTATCCTTATTTATATTAATGAAAGAAAACATAATTTTGTAACAAACAATTTAACGAAAAGCAATAGATAGATATTATCGCTGCAATTATTTTTTTGGAAATCTGGTGGCACATCATTTAAATTTACTTCCAACAACTTGAAATTGTTTTCAATTAGTACATAATGAGGAACATTACACTTTAATTAGTATATATATACTATGTGTATACTAACATTTTGTTTATTGTACTTAAAATAATGTTTTTAAAACTTATTACTTTACCTACTTAACTTGGAATAAGATTCCAAATAGGCCAATGACTAATTTTGTGTCATCACAGAAAATTCCACACTGGCACAGGCAGACAATCGGACAGACGATTTGCTGTCATTTGATTTTTTGGTACCAAGGACCCACAAAACATGAATTCTGGCTACACCACTTGTTGGAGGATTTTTTTCTAAATTTGGCAGCTGGATTTATCCACTTTTTCATTATCAGGGCCCGGCAATAAGAGTTTTTCTGGCAAAATTTTGCTTCTTTTTTTTTTTTCATGCGACAGTACATAACTTTCTCTCTACTGCATGAGTGGTAGTGAGAAAGTAAAAACAACAATAAATACTTTTATAATAGGTCTTCAGAATACATAATCAAAAACATACCTAAACAGGTACTCTCAGGCAATTGAGAGAATATTTCTCCCAGGACACCAGCGCTACTTGGTCGATCTGTAGATATGAAATTTGTAATTAAAAACTAAACAGTTACACAAAACCAACAATCATAATTCACCCTATCAAACATCAAAACCTCTTATTAAACAATGAACATAATAAAAAATATTCTTAATATTCTAAAAACATGTTTGATATTATAGATACACCACAAGCCGTTGTATCTTATATTCTGAGCTCATATGCTCGCAATTGTATTTTTAAAATTCTCTATTTAAATTCTTATGCTACAAAAGTTAAAAGTCAAAACAATTTATAGTTGATACAATCCCAAATAGTACACTCGAAAAGACACAAAATGTGCAGTGCACAAAATTATTTGTTAAAAAGTGTTAAATTATGTTCAATCATTTTTCACATTTAACAGTCGAATATGATTAAACTAACGTTTTTGAAAATAACAAAATGGAATTATAAATATAAGTTTTTAATTATAACTACCTCTCATTAACGTAATCTCCACAGTACTTTCATGGTCTCCAGGTGCACTTAATGTTTCTATACATTCAATACATCAGACATTATGATTAAATAGGGTTGCCATAAGGGTACCAATAACATGCAGGACATCCAAAATATATTTCAGAGCAAACTTGTTTATTTTCATACAACTGAATACTATATCAAGTAAATTGTATAACACGGAAATTTTTGTAAACAACTAAATAGTAGATCAAGACAAATTACAAAGAACACTTTCAAATATATAAAGGTGACTACTTTTTCCAGAACGAATTTCCCTGACTTTTCCAGATTATCCGTGTGATTTCCTTTTTTTTCATAACAAAATTTCTGAAGTACTTCATGGCATTTAAATAAAATTTTCAACAAGCGTGACTTTGGTCGATATTAATACACTTATTGATTAAGCATCTTTCCCCCTTTGCATTCCAGATTCCCTTGCATTACACATAGTAAGAGAAACGGATGCACCTCGATTCAAAACGCACAGTCCCTTTCTCTAACCATTTTTCAGGTCTCAGATTGCATGGTAAAAAGAAAAAAATGACAATATTTTCTTAACAAAGGAATTAGTTGCTTGCATTGTTGTTTTTTCTTCTTTTGACTGTGTGGAATTATGACAGTACAAAAATTCAGGACATTTAGCAGATACAAAGAAAAACCTGGGGCAGCAAAATACATGTCAATATTCATGGCATATCCTGTGACATACGGCAACGGCAAATTATTTATATGATCATATAATGTCCTGACTTGTCATACATGACTTATGCTGTATTTATGTGACAAATATATTATTATTATTATTATTATTATAACCCTAAGATTAAACTACACCAGTTATGGTATGTACACCAGAATCTATAACAGTATTGGAAATTTAAAAATATTTCAGCACTACCCTAGGTTATAGAACACTCCCAGTGAACATTTTAAACATGAACTTAGCCTTTGCTCTTGAAATTAAAAGAATTCTTCAGCACATGATAATATAAAGACATAACTAATGCTTACTTTTGGAAGGCACAGACCCTGCTAACAAACGGGTACAAATCTGCTCTTGACGTCTTGGGGAATAATTTGATTCTTCAAAGTGAAGAGAACATAAAGTAATGTTCCTCCAGAGCTCCTTAGGCCAAACAGAGGTAGGTGGAAGATGCAGAAACTCCAACCACTTGTCCCGAATTTCCAGTTTGGAACTTGGTTTGGGTATGGTATGAAAATTTAACCCTCTTGCTGAATAACTGCTTGGCCCATGTCCACATACATAACATGAGTTACTGCAAGACAGCAATGCAATTGTTGCTTATTCACAAATGTTGTTAAAAATATTTTAAGTACAATATGCAATATTATACTTTTGATTGGATAGTGAATGAAAAATTGACAGTAAGGTATTTACGCAGAATATACTAATGCTTACCTTGATATAGTCTTCATTACTTTCCAGTTTTAAAAAGTAACGGAAGGAGGTGTGAAATTATTAATATTTATTCCTAATGCCTGAAATGACAGTAGGGTTTACTAAGTAAGCTTACTTTCTGAGCAGACGAAGATTACATATTTGCGCGGGTTTCCAAAGAACTACAGAGCTGGGCTTTTCAGGGCTGGCAAGCGTAGTTTTTGAAACTTCGTGCAGGACTGCCAAACTAGAGTTGCAGGACTGCCAAACTAGAGTTTCATAAATAGTATAGTCTCTATATACTTCGATTTTTGTAACGTGGCCGATGACATGAGGTCATTTTCACACCTTCTGCGTTATAAAATGAATATTTATAACAGTGATAAGCACACGTCTGAGGCCATGAGCCACGTTGGAAAGGATGTTCGCGAATTAATTAAAAATATTCATTTTATAAGGCGCGAGGTGTAAAAATGACCTAATGTCATCGGCCACGTTACGAAAACCCAAGTACTATAGTAGTATAGTACTAAAGTAGTATTTCATCTCGCTAGAGTTGTCCAGAATGACATCATAACTTTTGGCGGCAGAGTATTGTGTGGCAACCTCTGCAATATGCGTAAGAGAATAACTTTTTACAGCGCCCTCTGGAATACTGTATTCTAGATGGCGCTGAGTTTTTATACTAGAACAAGTTTGTATTCTCGCTTCGAATGCGCATAAGCGGGGAGGGTTGACTCCCACCATCAACCGCTACTTCCTCTGAACATATCACTCTCTCACTCGCACTGCGCGCCAATCGTGGAGGCTGGGGCGGGGAGAGGGGTCTTGCACAGGCAGGATCGCTAGTGTACCTGACCCAACGCGCAGTACGTGCCAGCTATCCAAGTCAAAA
The DNA here is from genome assembly GCA_964035755.1 of Teleogryllus oceanicus. Lineage (NCBI taxonomy): Eukaryota > Metazoa > Arthropoda > Insecta > Orthoptera > Gryllidae > Teleogryllus > Teleogryllus oceanicus. Next base: position 20,385,480 of record CAXIVR010000008.1, read on the forward strand.
CAATATCAGCTGTCTATGCGCAAAAGCTGATTCTGAATATATTACTGTTCAGTAAAAGAAACATATGTATAGGAAGCATCGCCCCTGGTCCTTAGTTCTATCCCTTCCGTGCAGTGGCGGCTCGTGACATTTTTTCCTGGTGGGGCCAGGTGCAAAAGCACGAATATCATCTCAGAATCAATAACTTATTTAATTAAAGAATTATCTTTAATAATTTATTTAATTAAGAAATTTATCAATTAATTAATTAAAACTTTAAATCTATAAGTTTTCGTCAAAAAACAGAAGTAGGATTTTTTTATTAAGATGTTTAATCAAATATTGTTATGTCAATAGAAACAAAATATTTGTATAAAAATTATACTAATGCCATAGCTTATCTTTCGGAATGCTGAGAGTTCGAAAGAGGAAGCTTACTTTAGAGGATCTAGGTACTCATCATGTAACTGCATTACTTGTACAAAAGTGGTGCACGCCTGTTCTTTTGTCTTGCAAACATTTCGATGACTCGATTGTTGAAGTTTGGAATTTCAGCAATATCCTCCTTATGAATCGAGCAAACAGCCAACGAATTAAGTCTATCTTGACCCATAGTATTTCTAAGAAACGACTTGAGCCTTTTTAATGTACTGAAGCTCCGTTCGGATTCAGCTGTAGTAACCGGAGCTGTTAACACTATTTGCAATGTTTTGTAAGTCTCAGAAAAAGAATCCTCGAAAGAATGTTTCTTAAAGAAAACGAAGAAATCAGACACTGAAAACAGATTTGCAAAAGTATCATTCCGATAGATCACAGACAGTTCATTGATTAATTTTTCTTTCGAAATAAATGCACTGTAACTTGATGCAAAAGTGTTGATTATGTCAACAGGAAACTTCTCTTAGAAAGAACTAAATTTCTTTGGATCCACTATTTCAAAGAGTTACTAAGCGAGACTATTTACAATGCCTTGACGTAACCGTAGACGTAAGTCCATAAACTTAAGAGCAAACTTTTACGTAAAGTTTACGTCGGAATTCTACCGAACACCAATCAGAGAGCAGCGTGGAAGGTCGATTTCAGATTGCGTTGAGGTAGTTTGTAGTTGTCATTTTGATATTGTAAGTTTGTGAACAGATTTGATGCGTGTAGCGAATTCAAAGTAAGAATTTGGGCAATTTTTATTGTGACTTTAACTTGACATGGCAAATAAACTAATTATGTTCGACGCATTACTGGGAATTCGGTACGAGAGAATCCTTGTTTATACGATGAAGGATATGCGAGCACTACTACTGCAGCTACTTGCTTATATATAAAGACAAATCGATAGAAAGCAAGAAGCTTAGAAAAGTTTAGCTTAGCTGTAAAAGATTAGCTTCAGACGAAAAAGCTATAAACTATGTTAGTAAGATCTTTCCATCGTGCTAGAAACGAATCGATTAAGTTTCAGTACGTTGAATTCTGACTGGTTCAGGCGGAACTTATGTTCCAGCTTACGTTCGTCATTGTGAAAGCTTGTTTCTACGTGTAAATTTAACGGCGAAGTTTACCGCATTACGTTTCGTTTAAGATTGCATTGTAAATGAGGCCTTAGTCATGTGAGGTATAGTATGGGCCTTAGGTTTTTAAACAAAACATCGATGTTACGATGATACGATGTTAAGAATGATACATAATGCATTATTTACCATTTGGACTGTATAAATGAGTATAAACAACCTGTAACAACTATTGTACTACAGCTTCCGGGTCAATGACCCCCATCTCGATCAGATTTTTCGTCCAGTTTCCCTGATCCATTGAGCAAATGCTGAGATGGCCCCTTGTTTTGCTTCTGGACATAAATGTAACTTCGTTTTCTGTGCACGTCTTCTAGAATTCAGTGGGAAATACAATTATTCAAATTATCGTTTCCATGTCACGGCAGGAAGTAATAAGAGCCAAAATTTATTGCTTATTTATCTTTGAAAATAGATTTTATTACATGGGAGTTTTTTTTCCCTTTCAAAATTCAAAATTTATTGCTTATTTATCCTTGAAAATAGATTTTATTACATGGGAGTTTTTTTGTTTTGTTTTTCTCCCTTTTAAAATTCAAAATTTATTGCTTGTTTATCCTTGAAAATAGATTTTATTACATGGGAGTTTTTTTTTCCTTTCAAAAATTCAAAATTAAGTAGTATATGACTTAGTGTAGGATCACAGAATTTTGAAAATGTGCACACAATTCACTTTTCCCCACAGCACGTCATACGCAGTTTTTAACTGTTTTTTTGACGTAAAATAAATAAATAAATACCAATTATCGATGTTCAAAATGAAAACATCGAAGTTAATAAAGCATCGATTAAAAACAACCTATATTTTTAAACATCGATGCTATGTCTTAAAACTGACTTAGTAATCCCTAAAATGAAATTCATGGGCAACAAAATTTAATATTACAGTGACCTTTTTTAGTTATAATGAAGATTAAAAATGAAAACAAACAAAAATAATAAGAACAAATAATAATACTCGGCCTGAAAGCCAGAGCTCTCCAATGGTCACAGCATCCTGACATCGCTGAAGATGGATTCAGGAAGAAGAGGGGAAACCTTATGCCAACGGCGCCCATGCGTACGCCGTCTCTCCATTGCGAAACACAAGGAAAGACGTACGAAATACCAGGGCGAGATAGTCCGCTCGATGAAGACAGTACCATTGGTGCACTCTATCGAACAGAACGTGAACTACTGTGTCACTTCGATTCTGGCACCGTAGGGGGCTCAGAGGTTTATTTTTTTTCTAGGAGGCCGACACAGCGCTGCGCCCTGTGCGTTTGAAGAGAGTATTAATACAGCATCGAATGACTAAGCGCTCGTTCAAATGAATTACTATGAAGAAAAATATTTTGGAGAAATACTTTATACACCCTTTTGTTGTGAAAAACTGATTTTACTTTCTAGTTGTAGGTGGTGCCATGGTACACTTGCACAGTTTTGATATATTCTTGTCTTCGAAATAATCAAACTCCACACTCCTATCTCATCTAACGAATTGAGAGTTCAAGAAAACGTGCGCGGACAATACCATTATTGCAAGTAACACTGCAAAATGAAATTTCGAAAGAATTTTTTCTCAGCAAACGTCTTCCAATTCTCCTCACTATTCCAATGACAAATGATCGTACTGAAGTTGTACGACCATTTTCAACAATGAAGTGGATATAAACATTTCATGGAAATACAATGGCAACCGAGCGATCGTGTGCCCTGGCAATGCTGACCAATTCTTGTAGAGAAGCTACTTCGTAAAACAGAATCTTCAATGAATTAAGCAATAAATTTGTGCATCTGAAAATCATCATTTGGATGTTCAACTCAAGTAAACAAAGCAAAATTACAATTTCCTCATTTTGGGGCAGAGTGATAAAATTGATAATAGCTGTCTCGTTCCCAATGTTGCTTAATTAAACTGTTGGAACGTACAACTGTTGGAGACATGTACGTTCAGAAGGTTAAGGCCAAAAGTAATAGAAAACAATAAATGTGAAATTAAAGCAGTATTTTCAAGACTATAGTTATTAATATTGGAAATAGCCCTTCTTTCTACCAGCAAAATTCGTAATTTTACGAATTATTAATTACGTTAGATTCATAACTCGTTGCGTTTGAATGACATTCATAATTATTTTCCGAATAATTGTTATTGAATTAGCGCCAGGAAATAATTACGACTGTAATCCTGATGTTTTCTACGTAATTTTAATATTTTTCATCCAGAATTATGTTGTGCTAGCTCAGTTAATTGGGTTCCAAGTTCATAATTGTTGCTACTTACTCTGCAACCAATTACTCAATCTGCCATCCATACGGAGTGTCGAGGTATCTGAAAATCTTATCAAAATATCTACTACTGGATTGCACGTAACGAATAATGATATTCAGCTTTCTTTAAAAGTAACAAATTGAAATTTATTATAATGTGAAAAATTATGATTCTAATAAAAGTTAAACAAGAATTGTCACATCAGTAATAATCTAAGCTCATTCTCTATGTTACAATAGTTATAAAACCTTGTTATTCATTCGTGGGTCTTCGCGCGCTTTCCACGTCTTCGTTCGATGGCGCCCCGAAGAACATTCTCCGTCGACGCAGCAGAATCTTGTTTCTGGATAAAGTCCTCGCCTAATGTCCGTGATCTGGTTCCAAATTCTCCCAGCGATACTATTATAATACATGACTTATAAGCGTGCCCCGTCGCGGGCCTACGCTTTCTGCTGAAGTCAATAGGAAGGGCATTTCACGATTTATTTCTCCTTGGCACTTCATTTCCCAACAACAAATTTCAATAACGAAAATTTAAGGATTTATATTTTTAAAAACAAGTTCCTTTTATTTCCGGAAAATGTTTCTTTGAAAGAAAAAATAAAACTTCCTACAACTACCAACAAATTGGAATCAGAAGTTAATAAAAAATACATTTTGATTAATTTTAAAAATAGTAATTTATTTTGAAAAAAATCATATGGCAATTTACATATTATACAATACATGTTTTGTGTATTAAAAAAGAAAATAAAAAATATTGGAGTCGTTTTTTCTCAATACATGTGCATACACATTCCATTTCGGTACATCAAACATGAATACTCATTAACATTACAAATACTTTTTACAGAATAGGCGATTTAAAATATTTTAAGTAAGAAAAGTAGATGCAGAACTATGGTGAACGCTAGAAGAAATGCGGGCGGAGTGGGAATATTAGTTACAAAGTCGGCCACTAGAGTATTTACATTAATGCCAACCTCTGGAAAATCAAAATCAAACCTGCTACGTGTGCGGCCAGGTCATCGCTCTGGGTAGGCACACCACCTCCTAGAGTTATAACTCTAGGAGGTGGTGGTAGGCACCAGCAGGGACACTAGATAGGAGTTTTAGGTGCCTCCCTTGAAGGACCTGGACCTATCTCAGCCATTTATTTGGATAATGATAATAAGGCCGAACAAAAGTTATCGATCATTATAAGAAAAAATCCTGATTTATTTGATTTATTTAAAAGTTATCGACTATGAAAGCAACTAGCTTTGACTGGCTTCTATTTCGCCCCAATTAAGTTTTAATGCTTGGAATGTTGTCATCAGTGCTCGCTGCGAGCTTTTGCCTTCAACTGTTTATTGCTCAAGGGAGGGGGAAGCAAGGTCATCGTTCAAGAAAAGTGGCGCTAGTAACTAGCGGCTAGTTGTAATTTGCTCTGATAGTAAAGAACATTGGAAGTATTTTTTCTTATCATTTTTATGGAGCTCAATAAGGTAGAACATTGAAATTATTTGAGAAAATTTACTGAACCCGACGTCCTGCATGTAGTACTGGTGGGTTCAAATTTTTAATTTACTGGTTGTATTTATTGTCAGTATTAGAATTTACCAGAATATTCTCCTAATTCAATAATTGTTTTTTATTCATTATATTTTATTCACAGTATTTTCCATTACAGATGATGAGCACCTTCATTTTTCTCCACTATCGCCCACATTGTTTAAAAATCTGAAAAAAAATGTTATAAGATACGTTCTAGGGAAAAAACTGAGAAGTACTTTAACATTATGAGGTTGAAAGTCCATTTCAAAAATTTATTTATTTTTGTTCTATATGAATTTGGTGTCAGAATTGGTTGACAAAAATACCTTAAAATTCAACTATTATTTCCTGTCTCTCCAATTTTTTCAGCCTGATACATGTAAGAGAAGCTGAGAAAAAAATAAAACATGGTTCTCATATCTTTGCAACAATTGCCCTAAGAGACTGATATTTTGTGAATCTTGGCATTTTTTATTCTCTTTCATATGAGCATCACAATTATCAATTTGGTTTGGGGGCATTTTTCACCACCTTATTCGGTTATACCCTTAAACCTGGTTACAACTCGCTTTTGTTGGCTTGGAGCATTCCCTTTATCACATGCAAACACATCTTCATATCTTTACTGAGGGTCAAATTAATCCTACTTTTCCAGCTAGCAGTGTACCTATTTTTTTAGCCTGCCTGAACTTTCTTTCGTCACACAGCTATAGAAATTGAGACTTCAAAAATTTACTCATTTCAATATTTTAACCAGTAGCACAACCCCTCCTCCAATGACATATATTTACTAATTTTCTAGAGTAATGAATGCCATTCAACATCTCAATCGAATGTTACATATAACAATAAATCACAACATGAAAATAAATTTTAAACTTATATTTGTAAAATTTTCTTCATAAATAAAAATCAAGTCAGCTACATACTATAGCTATAAAACATCACTCCCACGTTGAAAAATCCTGCTTGTGCTGCTTATTTTTAACTATACAACAAGTTTCTTCATTGGTCTGTCAATTTATGTTTGGTTGTCAAAGGAAAAATACCAGACATTAATTTCTAAAATGATAAATTGTGTAAATGATGTTTCATAATGTTCTTTCTTTCTGAAATTGCATTATTTCTGATTAATTCATTAATTAACTTTGCAATGTTACTGCTCTAGGTTGCAAGAAATAATTATCACTGTTTCTCGCTTCCACAATGTATCTGTTGTCAGGACCTAGGGTCACTATGCAAAAAACAAATGAGGCCCGTTTCCCCTTTTAATAATTGAACAAAAAACAAAAAAAATGATACTTGGGGAACGACATTCACATATTCTAAGAGATAACACAGCACCCTCAACTATGATTACAAGATGAACAAGACAGAAGAGTCGATTTAAGCTTTTTAAAAAAAAAAAAAAAAGTTCTTATGTATTTCCAATGTATATTCATTCCTTACTCTGTATTTACTAGTTCTCAAGTAGGCTTCGACACAAACTATTTTTATTAGCACTGTCAAAAATCTCTTAGAATGAATATTAGAAATTTATAGAAATTCAAAATACATAATTTTTTTAAAATCTCTTTAATATGCACATTTTCAGAAATTTGTTGGCATTATTGCATTTGTGAGTAGAAATGCTTCAAATTGTTTTTCGAAAACACAAAAGTTCCCTTTGAATAAGAACTTCAAATTTTGCATTTACACCAGGGCATAAAGAAGTCTTTCTTAAAAACAGCTCCAAATTTTTCAACAAAAATTTCCATATAGGATGGGGTTTATTTTTTTTAATATTTTGAATCTACCATTAGAAAACCGAAAAAATAAAAAAATGTATTTTGGGCAGCGATTGATGGCAGCTGGCAAGAGGGGGCCAGACTGTAAAGCTAGCCCACACCACGGAAATTAGAAAACTTCACCTCGAGAAAGACTGAGCCATTCTGTAGCACCACAAATTTTATTTATAATTCAAAACACTATGCTCTTAACAATATTTTTGGTCATTATGTAAACTCGTGAATCAATATTTAAATATCATTGACTTTTTTAAGGTTCGTACCTCAATTTTAAAAATACTTGTTATTGTTCTGACATTTTTTTATTAAACTTTGTGATTATACAAGCGCTTGTGATATTTTTTAGTTTTATTTCTTTTGTGATAATACTTTATAAAGGGCTCATCCAATTTATTGTGATACATAAAAAACAAAATTGATTACAATTGTAAGTAGTGCGCATTATACCAATTTTCAAGCAGATGTGCATCTACGTGTAATGAACCATAGTCTTACGTCTACTTGTAAAAATTTAATGCTTTAGGTATTTTTAGTTGAATTTTACCTGACATAAAAATATTATAAGTTTCCAAGTTAAGTTAAAAATATATGTTGTTATTTAATGCTGTTTGGTTGTTATTTGATATTCTTTAACATTTTTATTATTTTTGTTATTTCATTTCAATAATATGTTTTTTCTAGTTCCATACCATACAATTATTTTAATACTTCATTTTGCCATCTTTCTTTTTACAAAATTAACATGTCTCCAAATCCGGCGGATGAAACCTTTGTAATATGTTTGAATTTCAAAAACTATATTTATAATTGCGTGAGTGGCTAGATTTGCAACTATACTTTAAGTAAATCAGTAATCAGTTTCATAATTCATACAGTATATCACATCAGTAAATAATGTGATATTCAGTACATTAACAAAATGGATACAATAACAATATTAAGAGACACAATAAAACAATACAGAAATTACAAATCTTACCACAAAAAGACCAACTCAGTTTTAAATAGTACGTGATTAAATTCAAGAAGTATCTCATTTCTGGATCCAAGTTCCTTCTATTTAATGCATTTAAGTTTTTAAATTATGAGCTGTTTTAATCATGTATAAACGTTTTCGTATAAAGTGAATTAGGTTATATCGAACATTTATTGGAACTTTACAGTGATCGCACTTGGGATGAGTTTTACATTTACCAAAAGTACTTGCAGTGTTCAGTTTTTAACCTAGTACTGACTACCTGTTACTTATGCATATAGTCTTTGAAAGTTCTAATTGACCTACGGTTGAACACATGTTTTTATGTAGATCACTGACCACTTTGGTAGTACCAGATATTTTGCAGTTTATTTGATATTATGTGATTCCACTGGTCCTTGAATGTATTCGAAATCAGTATTGTACCTGAGGTGGTTATGAAGGTTGTCATTTGTTCATCAGGAGGGGTATATTTTGACTTAATGAATCAAAAATTAAATTTTTAATACATACAGTTGAACATGCTTCTACTATTACTATTTATTGTTAACTTTTTGGGGTTATTTGGCAAAGATAAATAGTCAACATAGATTACATTGTATACATAGTCTACATGTAAAATGTCATGTAGACTACGCATATAGATTATGTGTAGGAGCAAAATTATAGTCTATGGCCCAACTCTGCTTTCAAGTCGTGAATGACGAAAGCAAAATATGCAAACATCAGTAGGGAACAGTCAGCATTGTTGCTGCTCACAGTATGCATCCATGCTAGGCTAGAATGGAGTAAGTCTGGGGCAGAAATTGCGTGGCCAACAACTGAGATCACTGTTATTATTGCAACCACTACAAGAGACGAGAACAACACAGTTTGAACCAAAGTATGCAGAGGGTTGTCTTTGGACATAAAGCATTCAATTTCAAGCAGACTAGTTATGACCAACTATACATCATTGCATTTTTTCCTATATTTTCAAATATTTTAAAGGTATCGAGAAAAAGGACATGGAAATACAAAACTAACCAAAAAAAAGAGAATACAATGAATTTCATGTATATGTGAAAACAAATTGTTTCGAGCACTTTCTTATTTATTTTCAATTGCCCAGAGAAAAGATTGATGCATTGCGTAACCTCATTTAACCAAAAAAATCACAAACTTATGTCTGTTCCACTGTGTTAGAAGACCTCTTAATTGATTAGTTTAGTCTCCTTCATGTAGTATTACACTAGTATATAGCCTTCTAATATATAGTCTAATAAGTACAGAATTCTTAATATTGTTGGTTTACACAGGATGGTCTACCTGATCAGTCCCTTTAATATATACATATACATCTGTAGGCTTGAGAAAGAAAGAAAAGAAAAAAACCTACACACACACACTTTTTTCACATTTAAATCAATTTACCTGAAATACTTCATACAAATGAAAAGAACATGTTTTTTAGCTTCTTTTATAAGTTTTATTTTTTTAACCACATTACGCCTAGGAATATTGACTTTAATTATTCTTGTGATTTTCTATAACAATAAAACTGTTTCAAGGGAAAAATTGAAAAAAATTACTCTTTTCCTTCATTTTCTAAGAATATCTGTTTTGGAGAGATAATAAAAATGGGGAATTTACAGGGCTAAAAATACAACTTTTAGCCCTGTAAATTCTCTAGTTTTCCCAAATTTCAACCTTGTATCTTAATAATTTGCACCCAACAGCTCAATATAAATGAAACAATACTTTAAATAATTTTATATTTATTTTCTTTAAATTAGGTTCTGTTTTACTAACAGTTGTAGTTTTCCTGTTTTAGATTAATTAGAAAAGATAAATAATGAGAAACAAAATAATAAGAATAATACTATAACCTTGGTGATTTGAATATTGAACAAATTAAGATTTTAACTAAAAATAATGTGTTTTTATATTTTATCCACCTTACCAGAATATTTTCATTGCTTTGATTATTTAATAATAATGTAACTCTTGTTCCTCTAGATGATACATGTATGAAAATGCTTTGAAATTATGCAAATGCTCATTAAACAAAAGTTTTCAAATTAAGTGCGTATTGCAACTGGCATTTCCTTTCAGTATAGAAATGTGCATTGCTACAAAACGAATACAAGCTTTGGAAGGAACATTAACTAGTTCAGTGTTTGAAAAGCACAAGAAACAATATTTTTATGTAGCAACATCTCTGAAAAGGCATTTCAATTAATTCTATTTAAGTTCTAATGTCGATACAGAATCTGACAGTTCCAACAGGCATTTCTGCATTTTACAGCTTTCTGAATCTTTCAATACAATCTATGCCCTCCAATATGTTTGAGGAAGATATTGTGTGTGTGCGACATTCTGTCATAGTCATGGATGGCATACTTTTTGTATCTGGTGACGTGGAAGTATCAAATATTGTGCCTTACAGGTACACGGTAAATCTGCACATTGCAATGTAGAACCAAATGACTAGTTTCCAAACTCTGCTGCCTAAATCAAAAACATGGGTATGACATTATTATGTTACATGACATTATGTAGTTACTTCTTAACATATACTTTAACATTTATTTGTAATATTATTCTATTTTATTAATAAACTCATAATATTTTCATTTAAAATCTTATTTAATTACAACAATTATAATATTAGTCTACAATTTTGTTTTTCATTATTTATCTTTCCTAATACACATTAAACAGAAAAACAATTAATAAAACAAAACTATTACTGTTTTATTTATATTGAGCTGTTGAGTGTAAATTCTAAGATAGAGGCTTCAATTTTGGGAAACCATAGAAAATTTACAAGGCTAAAATTTGTATTTAGTACTTTATAATATCTTTGTCAGAATGTGAGATATTCTTAAACTAGTGGTGCTACAAAAGGGTGCATACTCGTATTACTCGTTTTCTATTTTCTTCGGTCTGGGATAGCTAATCAAACTTGCCCCATTGTCTTGCCAGCTGTCATCTATCGCTGCCCAAAGTACGTTTTAGTGACATTTCTTCCTCTAATATAAATATTACCGATGTAAGAGAAGTAAAACAAATACACTTTTGTAACTTTTGAAAAAACAAAACCATACATCAATATGACGTTCATATCAACATATAGGGTATATTTGGCCCCACCCCTACCAGAAGATTAAAGAAAAAATTTAGAGCCTTTTTCAGAAAATCTTGTTTTTGTATTTTTTTTTAATTGCAAATATTTCAGCAAATTTTGCTTGAAAACTACTAACATTTTCAAAAATATGTACATGACATTAATGACAGAACTAATTATAGACAACAAATTTCATTTGATGAAAATCTCTATCCTTGATTTTGTAGTTGTAGGGAGATGCTGGAAAAAATTGAAACTTTTGCAATTTTCGATAATTCAGAGTTAACTGAGAAAATCGGACCTATGACACCTTTATAAGAGTATTATTCTATTCTTACCAGAAATTTGAAGAAAAAATTTGGAGCTGTTTTACAGAAAATTTTGAAGATGTCCGGGGTCTTCATGTAAAGTAACCCCAGATTTTAAAGAATGATTTTCAAAATCTCAAAGCTTCAACTCTAGGCAGATGGACAGGAGTTTCTTCAATTTGGAAAAATTCATAGGCATGGTTTAGGCACTATACTGCTGTTTTAACAAAGCTGCCTTTCAAGGTCACTGCAGGCGTGTCACAATGGTGCATTTAGGCATGGTTTTTCATGTCTTTCTCAGTAGTGCTGCTAGGCATGCTTGCAACTGTGATTGCAATGGTACCACTAATGGCTCAACTAAGGCACGAAAAACCTCGCCTAAATGCCACCGTGGTGACGGGCCTTCAGTGACCTTGAGAGGCAGCTCTGTAACAACTGCAGTATAGTAGTGTTCACGGACAGTCAGACAGACCTTTTGGCAGGAGGGAAAAAAAAACAACTCTCTTTGATATCAGGGGACCACAAAATGTGTATTTCCATTGAAATCCATTTTCCATAGCATAACCTAACTTTCTCTACACTACATATATTACTACATATGTACATACATATATATGAGAAAGTAAAAAAACAAAGGAAAAAAGTAATTTCTGGCAATTTATAAGCTAGTAATAAATAAAAATTTATTATTTTCATCAGTTTGAAAATAATATTTCCAGGTAAATACAAAATATCCCTGATGTTTCCAGTGAATATCATATTCTTTGATAATTCCTAAGTTTTCAGGTATCTCCCCCTCTCATATGACAGTTATGTTGTAAAGAGATGAGCAAAATCTTAATGAAACAAATCAAAACTAATCCATTTCAAACTTATCCATTGTTTTACTCCCAAAAGAAAAGAACACCTAATGCTTAACCAAAATATCAACATCTAAAACACTGTAAAATGAATGGAAAGAACTTATTACTATTATTATTATTATTATATAGTAATTTCAGTGTCTATAATGTAATATGTACCTCTTTAGTAGAAAATATTTTTTACTTTCTAGTACAAATTGGTTTTTAGAAGTCTTTGTGAAAAGCTTTAACATGTCTACCCAAACTTTTCCGGCCACTGTATTTTTTGTTACATACACGGCATGAAAATTCCTTTCCTTCATGACTGAAACATGATCTTCAAATACAGATTTATTCCTAAACTTCCTTTCACAGTAGGTGCACTGGAATAAAGGTTCATGTTTTGATTCATGAACTCTTCGACTCTGCCATGTGCGGAACATCTTATCACATTTTCTACACTTGAGTGGCTTTTCTCCTGTATGCCATCGTTCATGAAGCAACCACTTTACTCTTTGGTCAAACGATTGTAAGCAGTACTGGCAAGTCCACTGTCCACACACATGGAGAAAAAGACTTTTCTCAGAGTGCACAACTTTGGGGCATGATGAGCATTTCAATTCCTTCTTCTCAGTCAGATGAACCGCCAGAGAAGTCATATCATTAAACTTTTCTTGACATTCTTGTATAGGACAAACATACATGACACCATTTTCAGAACCTTCTTCAGAAATCACTTCCTGACGAAAATTTTCCATTTTAAATACAGTTTTCACCTTTCCCAACTCATGTCTCCTTTTATGCATATTATAATAAACTTCTTGCATAAATAAAGCCCCACAAAGTTCACAACAATACTTCCCAGAACGGTCTTCTGTACCATGAATTCTTTCAAGGTGAATTTTGAGATAAGTAGAAGATTTAAAGAATTTGTGACACTTATCACATAAGTATTTTTGAGGACTATTATGTTTATTTTTATGTCTTTTCAAGTCTTTTCTACAAGGCACTTTGTGACCACACACTTCACAAATTGTTGATAACTGACGACACATTGCCATGTGATTCTTACGATCAGCAGAATCCCTAAATAGTTCATAACAGAAACGACACTTATAAAAAGTGTTACGATACATATGAAAGCTTTTAGCAAACTCTTTTTTAAATAATTTGTCTTCTTGTAATATGCTAGTTTTGCTCTCTCCACAATGTGTACAAATGTCATTTCCTCCCATCTCATCTGTTGGAGGCCCATCTTTAGCACCCAAAAGCCTCTCCTCAGTCTGAGTTTCAGCATTTCGTTGGACTTCACTGCAGAAATAAAAACAATTTCACTATCAAAACAAAAATACAGATGAATGCGAAAACACTTCCATATGTTGTAAATTGAATTACATCCTAACAGAGGAAAAAATCTGAAGCAAACACTTACCACCAAAATAAAAAGAAAATGTATTTTAATTAAAAAAATTATATTCCAGTGAACAGTATAAAAACAGATCTATATTTATCAATTAAATAGAATTTATAAAAAATACATTGCATTCTTTGGTCTAGAGAAAAACCTTTTCTGAAAGTTACTTATAAAATTAGAATTTGAAATTAACTTTCTGGCAATTTCAATAATTTAGTTTTCATGTTCAATTTTATTTACAAAATTTAAAATTGATATAGTTGCGAGTTATTTTAACACTAGAATGCCTGAGCTCTGCACTCACCAAGAATGCAAACAACACATCATTTTTACAGCTGTTTACTTTAAGTGGTATTTGTGCAATATGAAACAATTTATATACAGTGGAATCTCATTAGCATGTTTTCCCATTTAGTATGTTCACATTTTTAAGTCCCAGACCCAATTCCATCAAATTATTCATTTACACGTTTAACAATCTCACTTAGCACGTACTAAGTTTGTGTAGGAAACTTGCTTCACGAGAGACATGTTTTTGCGGTACACAGCACACAAGTGCACATGGCGATGTGCAATGTGCCCACAGCTCAAGTAAGACATGCAAACTACATCGTAAGTCAAGATAATGTATGTTTTCTGCCTTTCAACGCATGACGCACCACACTGCCAAGATCGTTTGTGTGCAGTTTTCGATAAGATAGTGTTAATGTACAATCCAAGAGACTCTTGTGTTCAGGCATCGTCAAGCGTCGACACAGTTGATGTCATCAGCGTTAGGTGATGCACGTCAGTGCAATGCTTCTGGGACTTTGTGTGGGATTTAATGTGCATTACTTTGAGCTATTTTTTGTGTAATATTTTTTATGTTTTATTCAATGTCATTTATGAGTAAATTCGTTCATCCAGCAGATATTTGTGAGTGAACATCAACATTTTCCTGAGTCATCCTACTCATTGATAAGATGTGTAATTTACAATTATTGCATCAAAAAATGTGAAAACTCTACAAAATAAAATGTACACATATGTAATGACACAACAAGAAATGCATTAATGAACAAAAATGCTATGGAAATATTTTGACACTCACATGAGATTCTTTACCAAAAGTCTTCGAAAAAACTGAATCAGCAGCAACACAAGTTGTATATAACTCATGCCAGTGATTCAAAACTGACAAACAATTGGAACAAATACAAAAAGGCAAAGAATCCTCCACTTTCACCTGCAACATATAGAAAAGTGTTAAGATACCTTTCGATAAACATGTTTCAATAAAAAAGCACCCAAAAAAACCCACGTATCCATAAATTGAAATTATTTGTGGCCTCAATGGAAAACAGATCAGGCACTTTTGCACTTGTTTTTGGCTCCAATGTGGGTGTATCTCCTTGCTATTTGCAGCGGTCCCAAACATTTTTTTAACGGTTTTAACTGTCCTTATTGCTTGGTGTACCAAGTGAGGGCCCAAAAGCTTCTAATCTGTCAAAGTTATCGAAATCAAACAAAACACACAAACATACCCACATAGACATTGTGGTAAAAATACCTTTCGTCATCTAAAGAGCTTTTAAAAACGGAATTTACTAACAAAATCTCAACCTTAAAATTGTTGGACTGATACTTTCTGATACTTTTCCACTATACTATCACCGAGAAAATGAATACAACACATTTATGAATTTACTGTAACAATTAAAGTGACCCTGCACAATTTAACTCCTTCTTCTCCTTTTTATTTATTTTTGCTCTCAACTTTAGCTTTACCCTACTATTTATAAAATTAATTTGTATTTAGCATGAAAACAGAATTCAATTTTATACCTGTATTGTATTTAATATTTGCATTGTACATTGTATGATCATATAATGTCCTGACTTGTCATACATGGCTTATGCTGTATTTATGTGACAAATATATTATTATTATTATTTAATTACACTTATTTAACCACAGTTTAATGATCTTTGCACAATACATATTTAAAGATAAGTCTGTATTACTTATATGTTTTATCTCACAATTCTATTTTTATCTACTTTTATAAAATCTACTTTTATAAAAGTAGATGAAAACTACTTTTACAATCAAATTTTTTTACTAATCCCACAGCTGTTACAATAAAAACATTGTCTCTTTCCTCAAATATATTCCTTACCTCAGTGATATTAATCTTATAAGTATAAAAGTTATACAAGAAACATCATTAACTTCTCTAGAGATTTTAATGTAGATATTTTTAATCATTTGGGCATAAGTCCTGATAATAAAGGACATAAATCCTGATGATCCTTTTATATTAAGTGTAATTTGGTTCATAAAAAAAAAAAAAGAAAAGGTGTTGAACCCTTTTTTGTATACACATACTTGCAAAATTTAATTTTAAAACCTCATGTAAGCAGATGTGTCAATAAAATAATGAAATTAATACCTTGATAGGAAGATACATATCAATTTTTGATGATATAGGCATGTCCTTAGACATATCCAAGGTTGGTTCAAATATAGGCATCAACTCTGATCCTTTCTGTCCACAAAGGCGACATAATTCCCTTCTCAGGTTATCCAATGTGCGCTGTTTGGCAAGTAAGTCTTCCTGCTTATCCTTCCAATAATGTTGGGTTTTTATGTAACCTAGAAAATAAAAATACATATTGTAGAATCACACAAATCAGAAAGTACACTTCCTTCACTCCCCTAATTGTAATGTGGAACCAAATATGACCTTTTTTCTCCATTACTTATTATTTTTTATGAGATGGATTAATGAATTTTTATGAGTAAACCTCAGGATCGCTCTGAATAGGATACAACCAGGTAAAAATTCCTACCATTGATGGGGTTTGAACCTGGATCCCTCAGGTTAGCAAACAGACTGCATATTGCATATTATTCACTGCAATATTTGTTTCCAACTCATTTCAAATGCAAAAACAATAGCCATTGCTGTAATTACTGACAGACCATCACAAGTAAATGCTAACACACTGACATGTACATCATAGAACATTTTATCAATAGTAATATTCTGAAGAAGAAACACCGTCAGTCAAAAAGTAACCTATTGGAATTTTCCGATCCTTTGCGTCACACTCCCCCAATCCTGACTTGTTAGAAACACATACAAAATTAACATACCCCACAAATTAATTTCTGGCTCCATTTAATGTGTTGCCTGTTTGACATTTTATCAAATATTAAGCCACAGAATAGATGATGGAATATTAGTTTAATACTTTGAAAACATCTGGGTGAATAAAAGTTTGAAGTTATTGCAAATACTCGTAGCCTATCTGAACATAACTGTGCCTTTCTTTTTTTGCTGTGATCTAAGAGTTCTAAAAGCATACTGCTCTGATTAGAATTAATGAGTGACATGAGATCATCATTAACTAATTTTTCACTTTACGTTCTTGTAGAACATTTTTCATCTTGCATATTTTTTTAGACTCTTTTGCACTTATTTTTCATTTCCTTAAGCCTACCTTTGTATTTTGCAATTTTATCTTCCTTCACTTCCACAGTTGTTTCATACTTGTGCTTCAACATTAATGAACTTGACATTGAATAATCATGTTCTGTAGTAGCACTTGGACTAGACATTTCATTCACACTCTCGCTGTCCTTGTGTCCTGCAAAATCATTTCTAGACTTCAGTGGGCTTCTTTCCCTACTACCCTAGAAAATATACACGAAAACGTGTAAGCATGTTATTGAAATTGTATTTTCCAAAAATGTTTTCTTGTTATTGACTCCAAGATACACATTCTACCTTATTTTCACGGTCTGAGAAGACGAATATTGTAGGAACAGCATCATCTCTCAGCTGTCGTCTATTCACATAATTTGAAAGGTAACAACTTTCCTCAAAATGAGTTGAACACAGTCTTAGGTTTGTCGTGGGGTGAAAATTCTCTCTGCGTACTGCAGAAATCCACTTTTGATTTAGCGCAGAATTACTAAGAGGGAATCTAAAACGGAATGAACAAGTTGTAAAGGCAAAGAAAGATAAATAACCTTGACACCATTATGTTTTTCTTCGAAATGTAAGTTACCGGTGAAATGTAACATCTCTTCCGTCTTTGTCTTTACTTCCATTCCTCTTGGTACAATTCAAAGCAGCACATGAACGAACCATGTTAATTCTTGATCTTCTTCAATACCATACACCAAGCGGTTTTTACAGAGCTGCCTCTGAATTCCACTCAAGGTCCGTCACCACGGTTGCATTTAGGCACGTTTTTCGCGTCTTTCTGAGCCGTGCCGCAAGGTGTCGCATGCTCGCGACCGTAGCGACCATCAAGCAGTGCTGCAGATGAAGCGACTCTAGCGGCACGGCCAAGAAAGACGCGAAAAACCATGCCTAAATGCAACCGTGGTTGCATCGGGCTGAAAGAAGCCATCGGGTCCTCAGCTGCACTCGATAAGGAGACAAAAGCACAACCTTGGAGCCATCTAAAGTTAGCAGCGCCCAGAAACGAATCTCTTCCAAACTATATTCAAAAATAACGGCTAATTAAATGCTAATTAAGTGCTCTATTCCCAAATTTTCCGCTCCTATAGTTTTCCCAAAATCGAGGGCTCAAGCTTTAGTCTAAAGCTAGCAGCGCCCAGAAACGAATCTCTTCCAAACTATATTAAAAAATAACGGATAATTAAATGCTAATTAAGTGCTCTATTCCCAAATTTTCCGCTCCTATAGTTTTCCCAAAATCGAGGGCTCAAATCCCAAAAATTCCCCTCGGCAGAACGCTGTGCGAAACGAAGAGAGACGCTCCTTCCAAACCATCGATATTTATAATTCATACTCTACGCAAAAATTCTATTAAACGAATACTAAAAGTAATCTATAATTAAAAAATTTACCGCTTACCGGTTAGTGAGAATAACATGAGTTCGAATCCCTAAAATGACCCTCGGCAGAACGTTGTGCGCAAGGAAGAAAGACGCTCCTTCCAAACCATTGAAAATTTATAATACATACTCTACGCAAAAAAGTGCCCTAAACAAATACTAAAAGTAATCTATAATTTAAAAAAGTACCGCTCACCGCTTAGAATGAATAACATGGGTTCGGATCCCATAATGACCAAAGGCAGAACGCTGTGCGAAACGAAGAGAGACGCTCCTCCCAAACCATCGCAAATCATAATTCATATTCTACGCCAAAACGTACCATATACAAATACTAAAAGTAATCTGTAATGAAAAAATTGCCGTTCACGTTTAGTTTGAAGTCCCATGGACTACTATAATTACTACTTTACGCCAAAATGTGCCCTAAACGAATACTAAAAGTAATCTATAATTAAAAAACTTACCGCTCACCGGTTAGTGTGAATAACATGGGTTCGAATCCCCAAAATGACCCTCGGCAGAACGCTCTGCGCAACGAAGAGAGACGCTCCTCCCAAACCATCGCAAATCATAATTCATACTCTACGCCAAAATATTGTAATGCCAGCCGCTGTGAATACTATGTAATCTAAAATTCCTGTGACGCTTATATGTGCCATTGTCAGTTCGTCGGATTTCACGATAAAGGCAGATATTTTCTTAAAAAAAAACTGTCCAAATCAAAAGTTTGCAAGCGGAGTTCCTTGAACAAAAGGAAGAAGCCTCGATTACGATTACAGGTTGAGCTGTTCATTTGAAGTGGTTTTGATCATTTTAAGTCGTTTTTTAGGACATTTCAAAAATATTTTAAGAGCATTTTATTGATCATTTTTGGCAATGTTTTAGGTGTTTTTTTTATTTATTTTCTTTTGGATAGAACAAGAAAAAGATCAGTGTTAATATACTCTACGTTTGTTATAGTTGCTTATATCTACTAACAATTAACTTACAATAATCTTACAAATAATCTTAAAATACAACTTACATCACTACTAGAGCGGTATAGGTATCTTTGTACAAATCTCTACTTTGGATCGAGATCTGAGAATTTATTTAGGAATGTATGGAAAGGAAATTTATTTTTAATGCGGATTCTGTGAGTTGGGTTATGGCAGAGTCTTAGCGGGGTTAGTTTAGGTATATTTGGTATGTTTTGGAAGAAGGGGGTGGACAAAATAATAATGTGGTTGGTAATCGGTTCTATCTGGAATTCTTTATGGAGTTGTGCATTGAAGACCTACCATGGGACATTCGTGATGGTGAATAAGAACTGATTTTGGATTACTTGCAGTTGTTTGGTGTTTGATTTAGCTGCGCTGATCCAAACTTGGCATGCATATAATAATAGTGGTCGTATGATAATTGTGTATAGCAGTAAGGCAGTATTGTACGTGAATTTAGCTGATCTATTTATTATTGGTTTTAGTTGGTGTAATTTAATTTTTGCTTGTATAACTTTATTGTCGATGTGATTTTTCTAATTGAGGCGTGTGTCTAGGAAAGGCCTAGCTATTTTAGATCATCAGCAACGTTTTCGGTCATCAGAATCCGCCCCCTAGTTATGATGATGTGAGATGACCGTTGTATAGAACGATTTTCCTAAGGATGAGCCAGAGTGACAGTTCGCGAAAACAAGTGAACATCACATGTATTTCAGAAGTACCCCTCCCGCCGCGACAGCCTCCCTTCGTAAAGTGCTAATGGCTCCTGTGAAAACATCTATGCAGAAGTAAGAGTTTCGCTGAAGTATATGCACGTACGCGAGTCCGGGAAATATTTAAATTTAATTACGTATGTGGAAAATCTCTTAACATGCTCTCACAATCAGTAAAAGAAAACTGTCACGAATGTAAATAGAAAGCTATCAATCAGAAGTCGCCACACAACAGCACAAAGGCCGGAACCACGTGTATCGATACGCAGGTCGCATTCAATTCTCGGTTTTAAAATAAACGTAATATTTATTACACAAAAAATAAATTCAATGTAATATATAAAAAATTTAATTTTTACAGAAGAGCACATAACACTGCACTTCCTAATTTCAATTATTTCTCGTGGCGCACTATATTTTTGTCGAACGAGGACATCACAAAAGGAAGCGTCAAAGCCATTTACAAGTTAGCCAACTGCAAACGAACGAATGCAGGAAGGGAGTCTCATGGGCTTGAAGGCACGACGGCCACAGAACCTTCAGTTATGTTGCCAGCACTAGCTGTCACTTTGGCTCATCCTGAGGAAAATCGCTCTATAGCGATGGTGGAGTGGACGGCGACCCTCCTCGCTGTGCAGGGGCGGTTGCATCAGCCGACGCCACTGGGCGGCAGAAAAAGCAGGCCTGGTCGCCCGCGGCTGCTCGGCGGTCGCTGAGCCTTCGACTCAGGAAGGTTTCATCAGCCGGCGGAGCTGCAGGAACGGCCTGCTGAAGCAGGTCGCCGCCGCCGCCGCTCGCCCGTCGCACAGTGAAAGAAACACTTCAGATGCAGCAGGCGAAGGCACACCTTACGTAATATAAATCCTTAAAAAAATAATAATAAAAAAGAAAAGGAATTCCTTTATTGCATGGTGTAACAATGTTTTTCGAGTAATAAACGCATTCTAACGATTTAATTATGAACTATTTTTATACTACACGTGTTATATACACAATGCGTTTATGTCACTCCATGCATTGTTAGACGGTAAACGCGATAAGATAAAGTGATAGTAATATAAACTACCGACCGGGAGCGGTAGCTCGGTGCATCAATTGATGTCACTGCAGCGCCTCTGACCGGGAGGTCCTAGGTTCGAGTCCTGACGGCGGCAGGATTTTCGACACTAGCTTTTCAGATAGGTCGAATGCCTGGAGGAAAATTCTAGCGGCCGGCTGCTCTCATCGGTAGTTTTCCGTGGTTTCTCCGATCACCAGGCGAATGCCGGAGCAGTACCCTACCAAATGGGCCACGGACCGCGCGCGATCTTTCCTTCCTCTTCCTTGTGCTAACCTCTCCCCTTGTACATACACTAACATGCACTACACTACCACATATTCTGGGAGACTGGTCGGGAGCTTAGAGCTTGTCCCGACTGGGGTGGTGCCCCGCTTGTGGGAGAGTCCTGGTTAGGGGGAAACCTCACTAGCCGACGGTAGGTCGGCGCCGGATCTCGCCATCCAGCGGGGGAAGATCACCGCCATCTCCCCCGAAAAGCATGCACTACACTAACGGGACTAATAACCGAAGCAGTTGACGCGCTCGGAAACACGAAAAAATCAATCAATAAACTACCGATGTGAGCAACTGCCGCCTAGAATTCTCCTCCAGACAGTGACTGAATTCGACCTAGCTGACAAACTAGTGTTGAAAATTCTGCCACCGTCCATACTCGAACCTAGGACCTTCCGGCCAGAGGAACTGCAGTAATATCAGTTGATGCATTGAACCCGAAGGATATCGATGGCGTATGGCAACGCCGAAACGAGCTGCCACCCAAGAAAAAAAAATTATCTCAATCAGAGAATGCCACGCACGAGATGTGGAATGTGTGATGACACGTGGAATGTGATATGCGCTGATAAAAAAAGCACTTTTTATGAGTGAAATTCGTATTGTATGCCCTCCAATTCATTGAAATTATTTTTTTCTTCTCTGAATATAAGTAGCTGTAATGATTTTGAATACACACTTATACTACCTATTACTTTTCGTTAAAAAATCACTTTCAATGTTAGAGCCCCGTCTCCCACTTCTATTAAAAGTTTTGTTAATTATCAGGGCTCGGAATCTGATGATCTAAACTTCTTTGAAATTGACTTATAAAATGACTTAAAAATAAGGGAAAGATGACCTCATATTTTAAAAAATACGGAATTTTTTAAAATTTAAAATAAAATGTATTTACATAAAACCATATTTAATATAATGTCTTTATTTTAGGAGGAATGTTATTCTTAGGTCCGATCGTTTTGAAAGGTCGAGGACGATTCCAAAGATCAGTGTAATTTTAAGTGTTCATAAAACACAGTCCATTGTAGAAGAGAATATCGTTGCGAACTGATGATACAGAAAAATCTTTGATTTCGTGTATCATTGTAAATTCATGAAAATTTATTAACAAACACAGGAGAAGGAAACAAAATGCGTAAAAGTTTTAAAAATGGCACCAAGAACAAAAAAATAGAAAAAAAATGACCTACAAATTATACTACAAATTTTGTATTCTAGAGAAGTGAATTAACGCCAATAAAACGTTATCATCTATTAAGTCAATTCCATTTGTATGCACTGCAATCTGTCGACACATTTTCATCTTTCATAAAAAATACATTTATATTAAACTCTTGGTTTACTTTTAATAAAAAATAATGATTACAACTTTCCACCTCAAAATGAAATGCTTGTTAAAATGAAAATTAATGTACTGAAGTTGACACAGTACATGCTTTCGTATTCTTTTTTCAAATTGTACTCAATATTTATTGCTTTTCAATAATTTATTTTTACTGGAGCTAGTATTGCTGTTTACTGAAACGCTTCTGCTTCGCATATGATATTAATTATTAATTTCTATGATGGATGTGACCCAACTGGTAATCAAAACAATGGCCATTCTCATTTGTGGGGCGATTACATACATTGTAAAGACAATAACTTATTTCCATTTTGGATGCATCTGCCTGCCTGTTTATTCATCATGAAGTAAACGTATGCAACATCTGTAAAATAATGAATATTGTTATTATTTTGTAGGACAATTTGTGAGTATTTAGGATAAAATTGGAAGAGCAATATGCGTTCTTCACTCTACTACACACAGATTCTGCGTTAAAAGGACTAAATGGAGGTTTTCAATTGTTCAGAATATTTAACAATTTGGATGTTGTTTATTGCATTCGCGTGATGTGTCACTGATAGCGATGGTTCTCAAAGCACGAGCTAATTATTAGACTGTCCAAGAAGAAAGAGTAAAATGTGTGAGGTGGGCTTTCCATTTCATTTATTTTATTCAGAAGATCACAGACTCTTCTTCATTGTCAATAATATGCTCTTACAGTACGTTTTTATCACACACGAGTATTAAAAAACGTTTTTATTTACTCTGTTATGATCATGCAAACTCCTGCAAGCAATAGGCATTTAATCCGCTACTACCAGTTTAAGTAGTTTATAATACGACTCAAAGACTGCGTTATTGTGCAAATCTAAATGCTAGCTGTTGTTAGCGTGCTACGTGCCATTTTTCAGATAATTCGTTTAGGCAAGCGACATCGATAATTCGTTTGTTGCGCGCGCGCAACAGTTCTAGACAATGAGTGTCAACTGTTTCTCTCAATTCTGTGTATCAGCAACTTTAGGTACGTAAGATATATCCTGTTTTTTTTAACTCGTATTTATGAAAAATAATTAGATAAAATAAAATCCAATATTACACACGACGATAAAGATACTTTATCTACTGGAGAAACATACCTCACTTCTGTCGCAGCTCGTGGGATAATAACGTTCTCTTGTACTATGCTCGCACTTTTTTTTATCCTTGAGCCCCCTAGTCCTCGCTCAGCCCGGCATAGCACGGCCCGGTAGAAAATATGAGCTCCACTCGGAACGTCACGGCTCAGTTTGCAGTGCTGCCCCCCTGCTTCCATTACAATGCGGACTTCGTAGTTTTCGGTCTCTCTTTTTATCGACCTGTGCGTACCATGTTACCTCTTGTTACTCAGTTATTTGTATAACTATTAATTATTTCTTCAGAATTAAAAAAAAACCTTCCGTTGTGTCTCATAGCTATATACTCTCAGACGAGTTATTACTCCGAATTTTCTGTCAATAAAGTTGACAGCCCTGCTCTGCCGTGACGTAGACAGAACCAGCCACTCCCTTCACCTCCCGCTGTGGAGTATAAAGAAAAAGTGCGCGATTAGTAGATAAATTTGGTTAGTTGGTTGATTAGTGATTCCAGGCGCACCAACAGCTTAGATCATTAGTCCCGTAAGGGTAGTGCGTGCTTTTACCTCGGGAGATGGCGGTGATCTTCCCCCTCTGCATGGCAAGATCCAGCGCCGACCTACCGTCGGCTACCGGAGTTTTCCCCTAACCAGGACTCTCCCACCAGCGGGGCACCGCCCCAGCCGGGACAAGCTCTATGCTCCCGACCGATCTCTCGGAATATGTGGTAGTGTAGTGCATGTTAGTGTGCGTGTGTACGTGTAAGGAGAGAGGATAGGATAAGGAAGAGGAAGGAAAGACCGCGTTCGGTTCTTGGTCCGTTTGTTTGGGTACTGCTCCAGCATTCGCCAGGTGTTGACCGCCGCTGGTATAAGCTCTATGCTCACGAATGCTCTCCTGACATATGTGGTAGTGTTTTGCATGTAAGTGTGTGTGTCAAAGGAGAAAGTAGCGGGCAACGATCCAAGAATGAGGAAGGAAAGATCGTTCGGTGTCCGTGGCCCGTTTGTTAAGGTACAGTCCCGGCAAACGTCTGGTCGTGATCAAAGAAACCACAGAAAATTACCGATCAGAGCAGCCGGCCGCTAGAATTTTCTCCAGGAAGCGGCCAAATTGACCAAGTATACATGGGTTTTTCTAACAAGGCATCTGAGAGTAATATCTTCAAGATGGAATATAGCACGACTTTTTGCGTCTTTCTTGCTTCTGTCGCTAGAGTCGCCTGATCTGCAGATCTACTTGATACTGTCGCGAACATGCGAAATCTTGCGGCAGGACCAAGAAAGACTTCTTGGCTTTTCAGCTAGGTCGAATTCTGTCGCTGTCCGGAGGAGAATTCTAGTGGCCAGCTGCTCTGATAGGTAGTTTTCCGTCGTTACACGGATCAACACTAGGCGAATGCCGGAGCAGAACTCTAACAAACGGGCCACGGACCGCGCGGGATCTTTCCTTCCTCTTCCTTTTCCTATACTCTCCCCTTACACACACTTACACTTAAATGCATCACACTACCACATATCCCGGGAGACCGGTCGGGAGCTTAGAGCTTGTCCCGGGTGGGGCGGTGCCCCGCTGGTGGGAGAGCCCTAGTTAGGGGGAAACCCCGCTAGCCGGCGGTAGGTTGGCGCCGGATCTCGCCATCCAGCGGGGGAAATCATCGCCATCTCCTAGGAAAAAACTTGCACTACACTAACGGGAATAATGTCGTAAGCTGTTGACGCGCCCGGAATCACTTCCAACCAACCAACCAACCAACCATGATCCCATATTGTCACATGGACGATCCCTCATGATCTCGATCATCTTCCGCATTCAGTGTGCGGATGTCTGGGCAAGGCTGGAATTGGTCTGCAGCGCCATGAGATCTGCAAAATTTGGCCCACCGAACCACTTTGATGTCTAAATAAGGCATTGGCTATTTATCATCTTGATCAGCGTTCCGGAATGAGTTGGCTTCCGACAGAGACGTATCTACACAAACTGGCGCCCTTGGCAAGCCTAAACGTTCGTGCTACTCCACCAAAAACCCACTAATTTGTGTCCCTATTTACAAAAATAAAGAAATAAATCACAATTGTTTTAAATTCTTAGTAATATAATATTATGATGTATATTTTAGTTTATTTAAGAATATGTAAATGTAATAACTTGACTCATTCACTTTTTTCCAATTCAATTAAGAAGAGTACGAGTAAATGAGAGGAGGAAGAGATTTCGGTGTTAATGAAAACGGGCACAGATTGCACTTCTCTGGCATACGTGCAGTGCCTGACTTTTGTGCGCCCTAGGCTGTCACATGTTTTAGCTTCCTTTTCATTTGCTTTTTTTAAAAACATTAAAGCTATTTATAATATTTTGAATAAAAGAATGTTGTACGATATTTGTAACCGACGCAAATATTGTGTACTTATAAATTATTGATTATACGTATATGTGTAAATAATTCTCACCTCGATATTGATTAAATAAATATACGATAATTTTGTATTCATTTCATCTGTATATACCAATGGATAATAAACACTTTCTTTTGTTACAAATATGAAAAGAAATATTTCTATAAATAACATTCAAAAGTTCGCCTTATGAAATTTTGCATCCGCCGATATTCGCCCGCCCCCTAATGATTGAATGATTAATTTTTTCGTGTTTCCGGGCGCGTCAACTGCTCTGGTAATTCGTCCCGTTAGTGTAGTGCATGTTTTTTTCTCGGGAGATGGCGGTGATATTCCTCTCTGAATGGCGAGATACGGCGCCGACCTACCGTCGGCTAGTGGAGTTCCCGCTAACCTGGACTCTCCCACCAGCGGGCACCGCCCCAGCCGGGACAAGCTCTAAGCTCCCGACCGGTCTCCCGGGATATGTGGTAGTGTAGTGCATGTTAGTGTTAGTGTGTGTGTAAGGGGCGAGGATAGGACAAGGAATGGGAAGGACAGATCGCGCGCGGTCCATTTGTTAGAGTACCGCTCCAGCATTCGCCTGGTGTTGTTTGAATTCTCCTCCAGCAAATGAATTCTATCTAGCTGAAAAGCCAGTGTCAAAAAATGTTGCCGCCTTCAGAACTGGAACCTATGACTTCCTGGTCAGAGGCGCTGCAGTGACATCAGTTGATGCACAGAGCTACCGCTTCCGGTCCCGCTCCCAAAGATTGCTCGCTCCAGGCAGTAGCCTACCCAGCCTATTGGGTAATCTGGCACTGCATACGTCACATACAGTTACGTATACACATACGTTTTTAGTTGTATATTGACGTTAACTAAATAAATAAAATGCCAGTACACATTCCTGCCATATGCTACATACGTCACTGGCTTCCTTGTGCAGTGGGGGTCAGAGCTCCATGCATTCACTAACGCTGTTGCACCCACAGACCACAGACGCGCCATAACTCGTCGGCGATGACGAGGTGGTTTTTTACCCGTCCGACCACTGACGCCAAAAAGGTCGCGAACCGCAGGCGTCCTTCTTCTGTTCGAGCGATTCCATCTCCTTTCTGCGAATCTTCGCGGAAGGGTTTTTATTCAACGTCGCGAAAAAGTTTGAGTTATAGGAGGTCGTTTACAGTCAAAAATGGGTTGCTTGATTTCGTATTTCTCGATTTTTGGTTGTTGTGATTGGGGTTGTTAAATGATGTATGACGTTTCGCTGTTCAGCTACGTCGAATTGAGTCGCTGTCTAGAGGAGAATTCTAGCGGCCGGCTGCTCTGATCGGTAGTTTTCCGTGGTTTCCCCGATCAACACCAGGCGAATGCCGGAGCAGTACCCTATCAAACGGGCCACGGACCGCGCGCGATCTGTCCTTCGCATTCCTTGTCCTATCCTCATCCCTTACACACCCACTTACACTAACATGCACAACACTACCACATATCCCGGGAGTGTGGTCGGGAGCTTAGAGCTTGTCCCGGCTGGGGCGGTGCCCAGCTGGTGGGAGAGTCCTGGTTAGGGAGCCGACGGTAGGTCGATGCCGGATCTCGCCATCCAGCGGGGGAAGATGACCGCCATCTCCCGAGAAAAAACATGCACTACACTAACGGGGCTAATGATTAGAGCAGTTGACGCGCCCGGAAACATGAATAAATCAATCAGTTTCGCTGCTGACATTGTTTACAAAATATATGTTTTAGAGTTTGTTTTCTTTCAAAAATTAATTTTAAAATCACATTTTTTTAATATTTAGAATTTATGTAAATGTCAACCTCATATCAACTTTGATAGGCGATTCTAGATTTGGAATCTATAGGATCCGACCAGATGTGAATACAGAAAAGTATGGACAAGTCAATTCTGCGAGTACTGCAAATACTGCGAGTGATGAATGCATGGTTTCTTTTAATTATAAATATTGATGTAAAGTTTCTTCATGCGTTTATGTCAGTTAAAACATGTAATGAATAGGACCCAGATTTTAATGAGTCATATATTTTTTATGAGCCTTCGGATGAATTGTAAAACAATTTATGCACAAATCCAGGAATTGTCGATCAGAAAAACGTATTTTTATTGGGCATATAAAGTCATATTTACAGAGTTTTTAGTGAAAGGTCATATTTGGGCCAAATTCTGCCGTAAATACATATATTTGTCATATTTTTAAGGGCCGCTTTTAATA